>BCJU01000001.1:4491185-5091185 GCA_001600355.1 Meira nashicola | reverse complement strand
AGATAGTTCCTCATCTTGCCAGCTTGATAGATGTCGCATTGCTGATCGGGCAAATAAAGTTGTTTCGCTGACAAGGAGATTAGTTTCACTTAATCTTTCGATTGCGTACACATCAATCCTTTCCATAACGGAACGCATTCCCCGAATCAACGTTTGCTTGTCAATTAAGCCATTTGCAGCAATCTTTTCCAATAAGCGAAGCAGATTGCATGATGCTACGCTTTTGCTGTCACGAGCGTTCTTCTCTTTCCTTGATGATATGCTATCTGCACTTGGAAGCAATCCTACCTTGATCAAATCCAATGCATCTCCAAGAGAAGTGCTTATACCAGCATTGTATCGTATAGAACGAATAGTTGTAGGTTCCTTCCAATTTCTGCTCAACACTTGATAGGAAAGATGAGGCGTTTGAATGAGTTTGCCGCCGACCCTACCTGCATTTTCACAGATTTCGAGATCCTGTTCCCAAAACGAACACAAGATACTCAGCAGGATCCATGTACCTGGACGATCATACTTGATCCGTAATTCAGCCTCTCGTGCATCTGCAGCTTCACAACCATCCCCTTCACGATAAACTTGACTACGACCAACTCGTTGAACACCTTTTGACGCTTCCTGCATCTCAAACGGATTCAAAGCTAATAAGGTAAAGACATCTTTACACTCTAACATTTGCACAGCCAATGCAATGATTGGATTTCTAATGACTGCTGGTGATCGATTGCGTGAATTAGCTCTTGAATTTTCAGGACTAGAAGGACCTTCACTATTTGCGCTTCTGCTTAACCAATTCCTTTTCTCTTTTTGCCATTCGATTTCATCTGCATTTGTGCCATCTATCTTTGTGTCATCTGCATTTGCGCCATCTCCATTGATTGCCTTATCAATTCTCTCATATCCACGATAAGAAGGTGGTAAATATCGGCGGACAGCATTTGGGCAAGTTTGTACGAGATCATTAACCAATTCGATAGCAGAAACGATTGTTTGCCTTTCGATATCTTTTAATTGAAAATTTTTATATCTCTTCGTTTTTTCTGCATCTTTTTTTCTTTTGTCAACGATAGACAAATTTCTTTTTAAATCAGGTGAAGAAAGAATGATTGCTAAAGTTGCAAAGAAAAGATCTCTTGTTGGATACATGCCCATTTGAAATGCAATCTTTAATGATTCTATAGCATATTCTGGCTGATCTTCTTCAAATGCATTCTCGGCAATTTGTGCAATATGTCGACTTATTGGACCTAAAAGGTCAGTCGTCATCTTGTCATCCGTCGTCATCACAGACGAATCTCGCGAATGAAGAGAAGGTCGCTTGTTGGATGTTCGTAGCTTGAATGCAAATTCGAACAACTCAAAAAGTCCAACACTTTTTGATTTGACACTTTACGCGTAAAGATTACGCGTGTCGGGTTGTGCTGAGCATCATTATTACCACTAGACTATATGCAAATGAATCTATTGATGAATGCTAATGATATAATACAAATGAAGTTTATTGACTCTTTTACCATTACACTGCCACCCAAAGCTTTTTACTGACGGTCAATCTACTTGCTATCATAAAGATTGCACCAACAACCACACACGAACCGGCAAAAGCCAAAGCGTCTGGAAAAGTATGATGTTGAAAGATTTGACTTCCGATTGGAGGGCCAAATAAAGCAGGTAAAGAGATAGATCCGTATAACATTCCAATCCACGTTCCTACTCGTTTGAAGTCAGTTACAAGAGAAACAACAGTTGCAGCTTGTAAAGCAAAGAAAGCACCGGTCACTAAACCATAACAACTTGCAATAACGAATAAACTTGCAGTAACTTGACCATCTCGTTGTGGAACTACTGCGATTGTTGAATAGATAATCGTTGAGCTTAGCAAGAGTGCAATCGTTAAAACATTAAATCGTCCAAGTCGATCTCCAATTAATCCTGCCAAAATACGTCCAAAGAATGAAGCACCATTACTGGCAGAAGCTAAATAGAAAACTGCATTGGCAGACATTCCATTAATAGAGCCAAGGTAGGGCAAATAATAGTAGATGAAAAACAATCCTAAATAAACAAAGAATTGCGAAGCGAGTAAGAGATCGTAACCGGTATGCTTGAATGCTGACCAATCGAAGAAAGAATCGCGTTTGACTGCACGAGGTAATCTTTGGTTCATGAGTGGAATGACTGCCACTAAAATAGCCAAGATGATAAAGCCACAAATACGCAATGCCCAACCGAAACCAGGTCCATGATGAATAAGTCTATCCAATGCAATTGGCCAGCAACATCCCCCAAGACTGCTTCCGGAAGCAACAATGCCAAGAGCCAATCCTCTCCTAAGGTGAAAATAATGCGATGTGCAAGTTAAAGCAGGTGCGAATAAAATTCCAATTCCGATACCTTGCATTAAGCCTTGTGTTAAAAATACGGCCCAATAAGTTGTACTGATGCTTAAGAGCATACAAGAAGTAACATGAATTATAGCACCTGCTGTAACGACAACTTTTACGGAAATTCTATCCAACAGTGAACTTGATAGTAAACCAGCAAAAAAAGTCATAAAAACTTGAAAGCTACCTATCCAACTTATTGACCATGGACTCGCAAGAGGACCTGATGCCATTTCGTTTGAATAATAAGTTTGAAAAACACCAAACGCATTTTGAAAACCAAAAGAAGTGAAATATAATAAAAATGAACCTAAACAAACTCCCCATGCTTCTAAGCCACCTTCGGGAAAGGTAATGTTTGAAATTCGAATTTCCATTTCGCTATTGCTCGTCATACTTTCTCTTTCATCTATATATGGAGAATGTGCATTTTCGGTATCAAGTTTGCTTCCCCTTAAATTGATCCTTCTTCCATCTTCTTCTATGGGTGCATGTGCTTCGCTAAGAGTGACCGTAGCCATCTTCAATCTTGTGTTGATGTTATGGTAAGAGAGAGAAAATGAAGGGGTGGGGGGATTCGATTCATAGGTTACAACCCTGAATGAATGCTGCTTTCTTTTTATTCGGGTGGGGAATTTAACAAAGTAAGCCGGAGACAAAAAGGGTTATGCATAATTCTTGCAACTGCATTACATCAGTGTATTTGATGATTTCGTATTTCTTCTTGATAAAAATTAAGGCTCGATTCTTGTTGAAAGCCACGCGGATTAAGCTAAATCCGTATGCGTGTATGCATGCACAGTACACAAATACACACACACACTCGGAGATAGTAAGATTTCAAATAATCTACATCATTCTTGTATTGAAAGAGGTCAACTTGATAAGATCATTTCGAGTTTTGATTTGAAAAAGTGATAAATTGTCATTTTTATTGTAGAAATGTTGTAAATGTTTCACTATCATTCTACTCCCGCAATTAATGTGATTTCAGCACAGCCGTGCGTGTGAATAACGAAAAGAGCACACGACATCACTCATGCCTCCCCGACGTAAAATGTTTGTGTTTGTTTGTTGGCTGTGTTCAATATCAAACTGATATTGTAAGATTTCTCATAAATTTGTGCAGCCTTTTATCTTTACTCATTCTCTTTCATTTTACACAACTCTAAATTTATTCATGAAACAATTTTTATTTTTAATCGCAATTCTCATCTTTCTCAGCCTTCATGATGCTGTTATCGCTTCTTCTGATGAACGAAACAAGAAACCAGTAGAAGAACAACATAAAATCATTCATGAATCTTTAAATGGATTAAATCGTGCATTAGCACAAGGTAGAAGAAGACAGACAAATCATGCAAGGATTGGTAAATTTAGTGAAATGAATGCAAATTTAGCAAAAAAGAATGTTGAACAAATAGGTAAAGAAATGGAAAATATAAAAGAATCTTATGATGAAAAGGTTGGTAAATGGATAAGAGAAGGAGCAAGTAAGAATGCAGCTGTACCAAATAAAGATGAAAAACCACTTTATTTAATTGCAAATCGTAGTGTAAGAGAAGCAAATCAACTTCATCATCATTGGGTAGATCGTTCTAAATGGCCTTCAACTAGTTGGAATAGAGATCATATGGCTCATCAACATGCTTCTGCTAGACAAGTTTCAATTGATGCAGATTTGCAATTACGTAAATCAACAGAAGAAAAGAAACGTAGAGCATCGATAAGTTAAATAAACTTCATCACACAGGAAAATTGCATTTTATGCCCCTTTTACACGCAATCGGGACTTGATTTTGTTTAAGATGCAATTGTCATGATAGTGTCAAAATATGTTTGTGTAATGTAGTCTATAAAAGCATCACATTTCACCACAATCAATATGTTATTCTTATCCTTATCTACAAAGATGTACTTTTCTATTGAATGGTGAGTGCTCATATGCTTACTTAACTTTATAGCAACCAACTCACTACATCTTGTTTTAAAAAAGCATCCTTGTGATTATTGCAGTGATGCCTTGCTTGATGAGCTTTGCTTTACCTTCAAATATAGCATCAACTTCTGGTACAAAGCCAATTCCACCAAGTCCTCGATTATCACGTTCTTCTTCTTCAACTAGTAGTACTTCAAGTGGTTCTTCATCGCCATCTTCTTCTTATGGTTCATTCAAGAGTGCATCATCCAAAAGTGTAAATTTTTCACCATCACATACACCACCTTTAACTCCATCAAGACAAATTATTCATACAGATGGTTTACGAGAAATTGAAATTTATTATGATCGTATAAAAGGAAAAGTAGCAGGAATATATAAAACCCAAATTGAACTTGCAAAAGAAGCAAAACAAAAACCATGGAAAATAACAAAAAATAAAAAATTAATTCAACAAGAAAATGAAAAAATAAATAAACAATCTTCAAATTTGTTAAGAAAAGGTTTTGAAATTATTCAAAAAACTCATGATCCTGATCCAAAAAAAATGCATTTAAAAATTAAACCTATTCAAACGATCGCTTATGATT
The DNA here is from genome assembly GCA_001600355.1 of Meira nashicola. Taxonomy (NCBI): domain Eukaryota; kingdom Fungi; phylum Basidiomycota; class Exobasidiomycetes; order Exobasidiales; family Brachybasidiaceae; genus Meira; species Meira nashicola. The sequence continues at coordinate 5,086,272 of BCJU01000001.1, read as the reverse complement.
TTCGTGATGGTTGGGTTGCCACACGCAAGAATCCTAGTCCAAGAATGTCACATGAAATGTTGGACAAGTTGCACAAGGAAGCCAGAAACGTTCTCTTGTTTGGTAATTCACAATAGTAGAAAGCACACTGATACACCATAACATCCTTCATACTTGTCGAGAATGCCTCTAATACATGACATTTTATAATCCTGCAAGGGATATGCGATCTTTTTGGTAATTCGTACATGAGTTTAGCCCAGCGAACAATTGATTCATCAACGAGACAAGTGGTAATCATCGATACGTAAAAGCAAAGAAACTGTTTCGGTTGCCAATTCGATAGCACTAGTGTTCACCAATAGCGGTTGAAGAACATTCTCTTCCAAAATATTCGTAATTTGTCCCTTACGCACATTGATTCCCGCTGTTCTCTCACCCATTGCATGTTTGTTACGCAATTCTGTTACAATGCTGATCGGGTTCAATCCTGCATTTTCGGCAAGTGTTGTTGGAATGATCTCTAAAGCTTCAGCATAGGCTTGGAAACAGTATGCTTCCATTCCACTTAGTGTTTGAGCATATTCGGCTAACAATCGAGAAACATGAACTTCTGGACTTCCACCACCAGCAATCAAAGCTTGTTTCTTTACCAAACAGCGAACAACACAAAGGGCATCATGCAAACTGCGCTCACTTTCACCCAAAACCAGGGCATTCGCACCGGTACATAGGATACTGACGGTTCTTCCCATATTCTTGATACCAGAAATGCGAGCAATACGAGCACCGCTTTGACTGACCTCATCCACTAAATCAGCGCTTGCCAGTTTGTCTTCGGTAAAGTTCTCAATGTCGGCTACCGGTTTGCAATTTAAAGTCTTTGTGATGAACTCGATCTCATCTCGCTCAATGTTTGTCACGACAAGGATCTTGAGTTTTGCCAAGAAATGGAGAGCCAAATCGTTCACTGCATCACGCAAGATCGATTTCTGGATTAACAGCACGTTGCAGCCTGTCTTTTTGATCTTCTTGCACATGTTCAGTAGGTATTGACGCTCTTCTTTCAAAATCTTGTCCATTTGTCTGTAATCGTTAACAACGATTTGGTTGTCCATATCAGGTTTAGGACTACTCAATTGGAATTGACAAACAGCAATTCGTGCTTTCTCCATACGAATAGGACCTCCAGAGCCTGCAGTAACATTTTGCTCAAGTACTAAACCTTCGACCAATTCTGTATCATCGATTGTTCCCCCAACCTTTTTGACAATTCGAATATCCCTTAGATCGACATTAGCACCATCGCCTTTTTGTCCGAGTAATGGAACAGTCGAGGTAGTATTGGCTGGCTTGCTCGGGTCAATCAAGCGTGTGACAGCATCTACAGCGATTGGAGCCAAGACTGAAGAATATTGAGAAACGATTTTTGAGTTCAAACTTGTGCTGGCCGCCCGTAATAAGCTCTCCCGATCAGTCAATTGGATAGGTGTAGCAATCTCGGTAAGATACTCGACAGCTTTTGCCGCTGCTCTTTGGAACGATTCTGCGATGATGGTTGGATGAATACCCTTGTTAAGCATCTTTTCGGCTGCGCTCAACAAAGAGCCTGCAATCACAACGACAGAAGTTGTACCATCACCTGCTTCGACATCTTGTGCTTGTGACAATTCGACCAACATTCTTGCTGCTGGATGCATGACTGCCATATGTTTCAAAATAGTTGCTCCATCATTCGTAATCACAACTTCTCCAGATGCAGTTTGAATCATTTTATCCATTCCTTTTGGTCCAAGACTGGTTCGAATTGCATCGCTTACCGCTTTAGCAGCGTTCATATTCGATCTTCTAACTTCATCTGGCTTATCTTGTGTTTTGAAAGCTTTTTGCTGTCTTCCTGCTCCGCCTGCAGGGGCTGCAGAAACTGGTCCAGCAGCTGCAGACATTTTTACAAATTACAAAGGTGATGGTGAGATGATGATTTCTTTTGCAAGACTGGAAACCAACATCTTCATTAACTTTCTTCTCGCGCGCCCGCAATTTAGCGCTAGTACTGAAAATCTAGAGTGCGTCTTAATTTTGCTAAAAGTTGTAGGCTTAAACGTTCTTCATGCTTCCCTCTACATGTCGGTTACAATAGCACACACAGCACGCGTTTGAACCTTTTGGTTGCTAAGCGGGCGTGCTTAGGCCCTTCGCACGTCCTCTCATATATTAAGCCTGGCCCTGCTCCACCTATATGCCTATTATTCAGGTGTGTGTACCCAAGAGGCTAGCTACTCTACGTATGAAACATAGGGCGAACAAGTGTGGATATGCATGCATTAGTCAAATCACCTCTAATCGCGTACCCGATATGTAACCGAGAGTGATATTAACTGAATGCGATTGCTACCGAGCCCTTTTACTTACCCTCCATCGCCATCTCCCGCCATTTTGGCGGGCTTGGAAGCGTACATCACAACAGAACCAAATTCAACCATTGTCATATAAGATCATAAAACGCCTAAACACGTGCTTTTTTAGAACGCCACGCGCCATCATCTTGAACATCTCCTCGGATGATCTGCAGATAGGGATCAATATATCTCCTTTTCACACGCGTCAATCATTATCATTTATGGAATAAGGGACTATTGAATTGCAAAGAGGACATTTCATTTATAAATTTCGTTTCAATCACAGGAGTTTCGGTTGAATTCTTGGTGTTTCAATTTGCTTTGTTTTCCGAATCCTCGCCATCTCTTTCACACTTATTGGTCATCTTCATTGATCACCATCTGCACGCAAGAACTCAAATCACAGCATTGCAATCCTTCATGAGCGCTTTAGGTCATACGATGGCGTCCATGTCTCGCGATCGAAATGGGAAGCCGAATGCTAATGTAAGTAACGGCTCCCAACCACGTCGAACGAGAAATGGACGTAATGCAAATCCGAGCAATAATGTCAATAATAACAATCAAGCAAATGCAGCAAGGGGACAAAATATAAATCACCTTCTGGCCTTCACACTTCCTCCGCGAATTCACAATCCTACCTCTCATTCTGCTCCGAGAAGAACACGTAGAGGTGCGAGTGCCGTTCCATTCAACAAGGAACGATATGTTAATGCACAATATCGATTTCTCGTCAAACCTACTGGAGATTACACAGCATACTTTGCCGATTCTGATATCTATCTGAATTGGTCAGATATCCTCACCGTTTTGATTCCAACTACATCAGCTTTATTCACTGCTTCTCACTTATCCGCCCTCGAATCTTCATCATCCTCTCATGCACATGGCGACACCTCGGAAACGCACGAAGGCGCATCATGTCCTATTTGTTTATCTCGACCTACAGCTCCTCGAATGACAAAATGTGGACATGTGTATTGCTATCCTTGCATCTTACACTACCTTAGCGTACACGAAGCTCCAGCTGCATCAGGTTCATCGACACCTCACTCTCACATTCCTGGTGCAGCTCCTCGTCATACATCAACACCTTCAGTAACTCCAAATACATCAGCTGGAATTGCAAATACCATAACGCAGAAATGGAAGCGTTGTCCTGTCTGTTGGGACGCCGTTTATTCCCGTGATCTCAAAGCTGTTCAATGGTGGGATCCTAAAGCTCGCGCTCAAGAATTTGAACAGGATGTCGATCGCTCAGCAGATTCGACCAAGCCATCAAGACCAACATCTGATGATTACTTGTGTATGCGGCTGATTGAGCGGCCTCATTTGACAACACTAGCATTACCACAATCTTCGACCTGGCCTACCGCTTCCACTTCCACCTCAGATCAACCCCTTATTGCTCAACATAGTGCGCCTTGGCATTTTCAGCCTGATGTGATGACTTTCAGTAAATTCATGTTGGCATCACCAGATCTGCTACTGAACAATCTGAACAGTGATTTGCAAGAATTGGAATCCGAAAGAGATTTATTACAATCATTCCTAACAAAAGATGAGATAGGCTTAGCCTTTGTTGGATTGGCAGAACGCAAAGTTCACGAACAGATGGAAAAGGTGACCAATGAACTAGATACTCAAAGTGTTAAAAGTAGAATTGGCTATGCACGCAAAGAGCTCACCGAACACTATGAAATTGAAAAGGGAAATAGAGCAAGAGATGAAGAGGCAATGAGCAGGAGGCAGCGTAAACGAATAGAGCGAGAAAAGAAGATTGATAATAGCGTTGAGACTGAAAAGGTTGAATCAGAGGCAAAGGACGAGTCATCTATTCCAGAACAAACGGAAGGCACTGCAGAGTTTCTTGCTATACAGGCCCGGAAGCAAGGTGGCACCACCCAAGACATACGGGTCAGCAGTGACGAAAATGATGAAAGTGACGAAAAGAAAGATGGCAGACAGGCGGTGCAACGTACTCGAAAGAATCTCAATCCGCCTGCACCATCTTCATCCAGCTTCTTCTTCTATCAAGTGTCATCTGGACAAAACATATTCTTACATCCACTCGATATCAAAGTTCTTCTTTCAGCACATGGATCTTATTCTGCTTTCCCAGCCACACTACAAGTATGCGTTCAAGGTGCAGATGAAGGCAGTATGAACGAAGAAATGCGAAAAAGGTGCAAATATTTGACGCATTTGTCTAAAGGAGCAGATATCGTGTTTATCGAAGTGGATTGGGAGAAGATGTTACGTGATGCAGAAGCGAATAATGAACAAACACCTATTTCAAGATCAGTATTACGCATGTACGATCAAGCACTACGACAAAGACGGAATAAGCGAAGGGATCGAGAACGAAGAGAAGATCGAGCCAAATTACGATCTGAAGAGCAGGAACGCGCTTCACGACCTCCAATGACAACCAATACGATTCCGATTGGTGGATTTGGGGCAGCTTCTCGATCGCCAGCTTTATCTGCCGTTGATGCAGGTGCTTTTGGAAGTAGCTTTGGAAGTCAGTCAATGCTCTCACCTTCAGTGCAAGAAGCACTCTTGAACGCTTCAGAGGGAGACGATAACTTTCCAGCTGCATCTCAAGCCTTTGCTGCAAGAAGAGGTAGTATAGAAGGACTAGGTATTGCAAGCAACGAAGGAGGTGAAAGTGAAGAGCACACAACTGCAACTCCCCACACAACACCTTTGCGTCATAATAAGCCAGTCACAACGTCTAAAACGGTTTGGGGAACTCCAGCTGCAAAAGGGAACAGCTTTTCCAATGCTCTGCATAATTCATCCAGAGCACCTGCTGGTCAAGGAGAAGAAGATGGACCTGACTGGGATGCTTGGCTTGAATTGGAAGAAGATTTCATTGTCGGTGCACGAAATGGCACTTCTGTTCGTGAAGGACGTGGTTTGAACCGTCAAGCACGCAAAAGTCCAGGTAGACCAAATTCGACTTCTATTGTCTCAAACCCTGCCTCATCAAACAATGAAGCAAAAGAAACGAAAGTAGACGAAAGCCAAATTCAAACACAAGCTAATCAAGAAGTTGTGCAAGAAGAAACAGTCAAACCTTCACCGCCTCAACCACCACCACCACCGCAGACCAAGCAGCAAAAGAAGAAAAAGCTCGTCCTTACTTCAGGCGGCGGAGGTCGTGGTACACGTTGAAACACTGATACAATATAGTCAGTTCACTCTCTTCATTTGTATTCTACCCATCCCACTTTCACCAATAATTCACCCTATAGCACCCAAACCTCATAAATCAACTGTCTTTTATTTAATGCAACCCATGCTCATAGAGACGATTTGGCAACCGAATTGCAAACTAAATAAAACAGCATGAGATATCGTACAGACATGAAAAACACAAAAAGAGAGAAAGATTAAGAAGATTTGTTGTCATCCTTGTTTTCGCTTCCGTCTTTCTTTTCTGAGCCTGAAAGTCGAGCGCCAAAAGTGAAGCCGGTAGAGCCAAAAGAAGGCGTTGCAGATGCATTACCGTTTCCGAACAATCCTGTTCCACTATTGCCAGTGCTCGGTGAAGGACTACCAAAACTAATCTTTCCCGATCCAAAAGAGAATGCTCCCGGTTGCGTCACTCCGCTTGTATTGGCAAAATTTGATCCGATCGAAGGTGTTTTAGTTCCAGCAGTTTGTCCAAAAGAGAAAGTAGGAGCAGGCGATTTGGATGCGGAAGCAGGATCTGTTGTCGAATTTGAGGATGATCCGAACGTACTTGTCGTTCCGGCAGCTGGTTTAGCAGATGCATTGCCTCCGAACGATGGGAAGGGACTTGCTCCTGTGCCATTTGTTGACCCAGATGAAGTCGACGTGGTAGGTGCTCCAAAAGATATTGATTTGGAGGAGCTTGATGGAGCAGCGCCAAAAGAGAAGCCAGTCGAAGTTGGCTTGGGAGCATCTGTAGATGTAGCTTGCTTGCCGTCTTCTGCTTCATTATCATCCTCCTCATCTCCATCTTCATCATCTTCTTGCTCTTCATCAGCATCCTTTCCGAAAGCCTTGAAAAATCCAGTTTTTGGCAGAGCAAAGGTCGGCTGACCAGGCAAAAGTTTTGCTTCAGGAGTGATAGCGGAAGTTGAACCTGGTCCGGAGAACGAAGATCCCGCAAACGAGAAACCGCCAGATGCAGGTGGTTTGGGCAACGATACTGAAGGTGAAGCAGGACTAGACGATGAAGGTTTGGGATTGGAAGTGGGCTGGGTAAATGCGGGAATGGGGGAAGATGTGTATGGCTTTGCAGTGCTGGTAGTACTTTCAGATGATGCTTGTGGTATTGATGTCGGAGCTGACACTTTCGCTGGCTCTTCAGCAGGTGTTGCTTTTAATTCATTATTCTTACCGGAACCTCTTGTCGATTCTGCTTTAGCACGAAAGCCTTCGTACTTTGTCTTTATACTTTGTAGTAATTCTGATAGATCTGAGAATGCATCTTTGTTTAATGCTGCTTCTATACTGCTTCCGAGTTGCTGTTTGAGCGATTCATTAATTCCTCTTATAGTTCTGTAGTATTCTAAATCATGATCGGGATTTGATGTAGAAGCTGTAGAAGTGGAAGCAGCGGAAGAGATGCCATTTGAAGTACTAGCACCTGGAGCAGAAAATGTGAATGGTTTTGCACTAGCACTCAAAGAGCTTGTATTGCTGCTACTCGTGCCAAATCCATTGCTGGGTTGACCGAAGGAAAATGTTGGCTTTGGAGTTGTGGCATTGTTGGCTGGAGTTGTACCGGTGTTGGTGAATGTGCCAAAGCCACCAAAAGAAGGTGTAGGCGCAGCAGGCGATGGCGAAGGAGATCCACCAAATGCATTTCCGCCCAACTTTTTCTTTGGCAATCCACGAATTGGTCTAGCAGAAATATCCGCACTTCCTCCTTGGCCACCAATACTTGCTTCATTTTCTGCTCCGATTCCATGTGGATCATCTCCATCTTCCCTTTGTATCTGTCTTTCCGCTCCTCTTTTCATGTTTGCGTGTGATATATAACTTAGATCGTTGAATCTAATGAAAGAAACGGGTGAATCAGTTTCCTGTTTTTGAGATCTTCTCAAATAAATTGGCTGCACGGTGTCCCATTTTTTTGGTGCGCCCGATGGAAAGCGGTGCGTCAGGCGACTTGTTACTCTAAGCAATGCGTGTGCTTGATGAGCGTTGATTTTGTGAAGAATACACGTGTAAATACGCTATACGCGTTTGATTTGAGCACGGTTTTTTCTCTAGCGTGGCACATAGTCTACGCTCGGACTAGACCGACAAATAAAAAAAAGCTCCGTTAAAGCTCCACAAATCATTGCTGAGTGGAAAGATAGGCCCGAGAACCATCATAAGCCAATGGAAACCTTCTGTCGCCCGGCTCTTATCACCCCGATCAACAAAAGGGGTCTCTTTTCGACCTTTGCATTCATTTCATTCATCTCTTTTTACGATCGCTTTTAGCAAACTCTCTATTCTCCATTATGGCTTCAAAGCCATACGCAGCATCTTCGCCCGAATACAATGTACCGATAACCGAACGTAAAAGACCAACGGATTGGATTCGAACGATTTTATTTGGGATCTATTTTAATGCATGCATTTTGCTTTTGCATTCAATTCAATACTTTGTTGCTTTGCTTTATCCATTTCCAAATTCACGTAGGTATTATGAAATCATTATTCAATACACCAAACGTGGATTTGGAAAAACGATTGTTGCAATTTCACAACTTTTTGCTCCAACTACAATCATTTTAACTTGTTCTGATTCTCAAGGAAATATAATCGATCCCGAACAATTAGTCGAACGTGATGGAAATGGAAATGTCAAAAAGATTCAATTACCTCAAAAAAGTGTTTGGATCAGCAATCATCAAATTTACACTGATTGGCTTTACCTTTGGTGTTTAGCTTATTATAGTGATTTGGCCGATTCAATTTTTATCATCTTGATGAAGTTGTACAAATGGCTCGTGCCAATCGGACCTGCAATGCAATTCTTTCGATTCATCTTTTTGGCTAGAAAGTGGGAGAGCGATAAACCTTACTTGGCTCGTCATTTGAGTTATTTGGCTCATTTAGCATCGGACAAAAAGTCAGACGATGCTGCAAGCGGATCTGCGTCAAAATTGCTCTTGCTCATCTTCCCTGAAGGTACTCTTGTCTCACCTCTTACCCGCCCAGTCAGCAAAAAGTTCGCCGATAAATCTGGAATTGAAGATTGCACAAACTTGCTATTACCAAGGAGTACAGGTCTACTTTTCAGCCTTCGCTCTTTGGCTGCTGATATCAAAGATCTCAAATTGGTCGATTATACCATCGGTTATGCTGGCGTTCCGAAAGCAGGAAGAGGTCAAGAATTTTATACTTTACGATCAACATTCATGCAGGGTGTTGCACCACCTGCCGTTCATGTCCACTTTACAATCTATTCTCTAGATCAATCTTCTCCCAATTCACCGCCAATCGGTAAACTCTCCGATACTGCTGCCAAAGCTGCCGAACAAGATAGTACCCAAGAAGAAAAAGACGCTTTCTCTGACTGGCTTTTGCAAAGATGGAGAGATAAGGATGCCATGCTAACACAATTTTACAAAGATGGCGATTTCATAAGTGGACAATATTTATCCAAAAGAGGTCAATTACCCAAGAAAGCAGACGGAAAATCAACAGATGTACCTTTTGTTGAAATTCCGGTCCGGTTGCGAAACTTTTACGAATTTGGCGATACAGTTGCTTGGGGTGCTGCGATCGCTTTGATTTGGGCTACTTACAAGATCATCCGATTTATTGTGTAGATGTAATATCATGTAATCATATTCACTTCCAAAAGCGAAAAAGGTATAAGATGAAGCATTGAAAAATCGTTTCGAGTCGTTTGCGTACCAGTACAAAAGGAAAAAGAAGATTGGAAATCAATCATGCAGCGTTCTCATCCAGGATGGCTTCATTCAATTCTGCCAAAGGTGCTAGCTCTTTGGGATCAACGAGTTGGAATTCATTGATGAATAGAAGGAAGTGTCGGTAGCTTGTGTTTAGATGGGCTGCGAGAATAAAAATTGGTGGAAAAGATTAGTAGGATTTCTTTTTGTATGGGAAAGCAATCTGTGCACTCACCTTCTAAACTTAGAGCGCAAATCTGTGCGAAGTGATGGTTGTAAATGTGAGCATATACGCGGAACAATCTTCTCAAAATTGATTTGACTGTAGCTTGAAAGTTTGGCGGGAAAGAAACTCCAACTTTTGATGGAAATATTTCTTCATTATCCAACATTGCTTGAGTCCATGTCATCAAACAATCTATATAATCAGGAGCGCTCATCTTTGTTGGCTTGCGATATTCTACTGAATTACTATCTTGCCAATGATATTCATATCGTGCACCTGCACTCATTGTTGGACATTCGGATGGAATGCAAAATTCGGTAATCGTTCCATAAAGCATATTGATATGATTGAAAAAGTCGACCGTATTAACTGCTAACCATTCATCTAAATCCTCTCCATCTGGAAGGATAACAGCTCTACGTAAATTACCAGATCCTAAAGTTGCTTCAGCATAACGTTTAAGTTGATATTGTTTCGTTCCTTCGGGTATATTTCTCTTTGGTTTAAATGTTCGAGTTTTTGAAAGTCCAAAAAGAGAAGACATTATTGCGATTGAATTTGTGTACAAGTCACAAGGATGGTGGTGAACAAGATATTGATAGAACAAACAATCAATTAGACTGTCACTGAGCATAGGCTGTATGTACATCTTTCATTCATGCATGTCGCTTTCCTCTTATGGATTAAACATCTTTTGCGTGGGTTTACCCCTTTTTTTAGCACTGGGCGCTACCCAACCAACACTCAATAGAAGTGCTCAACGCGTCTTTATTGTCAGCACGTGTTGATGTGGAGTTATTCTTATATGCCTGTGCATATTCATACTTAGCCTACTTATTGATCATGATCTTTTGTAACGAATGCATATAGTCACTTCATTGCGATCGAAGAACATAGCGATGAGCCATTATTCTACAGCATTATCTCTTTCAATGGACTATCTTCAAAGATGATAATTGCTACAAGACATGAGCCGGCGCCGGCTATGCGATTTGTTCATGTAACTGCCTTCGGAGATGCATTGAGAGAGGTTACAGAGGATAATAGTGATGGAAGTGAAGCAATTTCTTCTTTAAATATTTCAAATGCTATGGGCGATCATGGATATTCGTATGCCGATGCAAAGATTTCAGATGTGATTCATGCTCTTTGGTTCAGACGTGTTGTAATGGCAGCAGATATTATAAATTTGCGTGCATTTACTCTGGAACCAATTTGTGATGAAGTTGATGAAATTTCAAGTCATTTTCAACATCATATGCAATCAATTGTTCCCAAAACATATCCAACGAGCAATAAGCAACTACCTATTCGACGCTTAAGGATAAATGATAGCGGAATCCAATCTAAAGATCTCAAAGAAATATCCGCTCTACTATGTGGACATGCAACTTTAGCATCGATTGCTTTAAATGGGAATGATCTCTTGCCGCAAGAATCGTATGTTATGAAGCGTCTTGCTTGTGCTATTAGCCTTTCAAATCTTCGAGTGCTTGAGCTATCAAATAATATGATCGGAACTCGCTCAATGGTGGAATTATTGGATAATCTGCATACACCATCACTTACAAGGTTGGCTCTCTCAATGACTTTTCTACGCAAACATTTGGCAGAAGATCAATCTTTCAATCCTCTTTGGTCTCACGATAAAGCTAGATGGAACTCTCTAACATCAGACGAGATATGGAAGGAAGAAGTAGGCGCGGTTACGGATCGATTGGTAACACTCGTGCGACATGACAAAACTGCCCCATTTATTCCACATCTAGAGTGGCTATCGTTAAATGGAAACGATCTCGGTTGGCGAAATGTGAGGCGTATTACAAGCGCTATAAGAGATACCAATAGATGTTTGGAGCACGTTGAACTTTTTTCAACAACCGATATAAAGATATTCAACGAGTTGGACGATGACTCAGAAGATGATACGGGGACAGGCGATGCACAAGGTCAGCAAAATGCTCCTCCCGTTCAAGAAAATGGCATTCGTAGATCTGTCAGCATTGGCAGCCATTTTGTTGCACAGAGAAGGCAACAAATTGCACAAGATCGTGAAGAAAGACAAAATGCACCTTTGCTTTTGACATGGCATCCGGAAGATGTAGGCGAATTGCGACCAAAATTAGACCAAAAGAATTGGCGAAAAGAATTGGAAATTCGATTGAAAGAGAATCGACGGGCGAAAGGAGAAATTAGAAATGTCAGTAGAAAGCTACTAAGAATTCTTCGTACATTAACATGCAAATGTCATGAAGCAAATCAAATACCATCAAACGAAATATTTCCGTTTTCAAGATTACCGCCAGAAATTCGACAAAGGATAGTAATGCATCTAGACGGAAGCGATATTTTATCAAATAAGCAAGTAGAAAGAATTATCAGCTTTGCTAGTGATCCTGCGACGATTGGATATGGTCGTAAGAGCTCAAATCTTGGCTTGTCTCATTTAGCCGTAGAAGAAGCTCATAAGGAGGCAACAAATAAAGTTGACGAGATAACACAAGATGATTATGGTTTACTTTTGCATAAAAGATTTCGTTGGAAGGATATGATGAACAATTACTCTGTTCCGCGAGATTGGCCGGCAACATTATTAGACGATACACAAACATCGTGCTCGAACGAAAGCTCAATTGCTGATAATAGTCAGGGCAATGTGACACTTATCTCATCCAAGACTCAATACGTCGGTAGATCAAGACAAATTTGGCTGGCCGAGCAAAGTGGGCTGCAAGCATTTTATGAAGCAACGGGTACGTATTGCGCTGACTTATGATCGTACGTAGAATAGAAGATTACCTGTAAACATAGCATATTGTATATAATACATAACTTATTCGGTACAATTGACTTGTCCCAGTACAAGAATTGGGAATCTTGACAATCTCTCATTCTGGAACCCTCTCGAGCGTTTGCAATACATCAGCGCTTATAATACCACCTGTAAGAAGAGCATCTCGAAGTTCATGTCCAGGATAATAGTTATGATTCACCATGTCCTTTCCGATACTTATCCATCGATCATCATTTTCTTCCAAGCAACGAAGACCAATGGCCAAGTATGCAGCCCGTGTAGGAATCATTCCTTTCGATTGACATTCCTTCAAAAATTCGTAAGCGTCAGAATAATTAGGTTGCGTGACGAACAAAATGATTGCCCTTTCGTACGTAGTTTCATCAGCTTCAATTTTCAGTGCATTAAGCTCACGAAAGACAAACTCGCCCATCTCACAACTTTCTACGTTGATCGCTGCCGCAAGTAAAGCATTGAAAGTTGCAATGTCTGGTCGAACGATTTCTCTGTTTGGGTTGATCGTGTTTTCGTAGACTGTATCCATATCTTGAAGTTGGGTGATTGTCTGACGTATAACCTCCCGTCCGGCTTCTCCCCGTTGGTCAGCATTCATACCTAGCTCTAAATAAAATGTTGGTAATTTTGGCAATGGTACTTTGGATATTTCTAGCCCATTCGCAAGGTACTTTCGTACACCATAAATTTTCAAGGCCATTTCATGAAGACCATTCTTATTTGCTAATCGAATCATTGAGTTCATCGAACGCGTTATCACACCCCCTTCTTCACTTTCGTCTCTTCCAACTTTAATGTATGCTTTATATGCGTTTCTGGCGACGTCTTTTGATGAAAAGATAGGGCTAGCGAGAGACATTAAGTTGTCTTTCAATGAGACACCGTGTGCCAATTTTGCTATTTTTGTTGCCGTTCGTAAAGCTCCCTCAAAATTGCTTTTATTGCATTGTGCGTCAAATAATGGCATCAAATGCCATTCTCGCATTCCGTATCGCAATTGACCGAAACTTTCCATATATTTCAAAACCTTTTCGATGAATTTCGGTTGACTTGCTCTTGAGGCACAATGCAAAATTGACATGAACAAACCTTCGTCAGGCTTATACAGACCCCGTTCAACAGCACGCTCCCATGCTAATTCAACACCGGGGAACCAATGCTCCTCAGCGCAGCAACGCAAGACCTCCATCCATATCTGATAATCAAGTTTACGTTTGGAAGCACCTTCGTCTAACCAAAGTGCTAAATCAGACATCAATCTTGCTTGTCTACAATCTCTGGCCAGATTGATGATAGCTTTGATCGTGGAAAGATCCAAAACTTCATGTAGAAACAATTGATGACTTGATAGACCCTGCTCTCTTTTCGACCTTTGACCTGCAGCTCCAAGTAAAGCCAAAGCGTATTCTAGATTGCGGCTCAATTGACATTGCAAAATCATAATCCGATACATGTTTGCTGTCCAATTCCACATGTAATCGGTAGACAATATTTGATCTTCGATTTGTGCTTCAGAGGATTCGTCCTTTTCATCTGTATCCAATTCACTTCGATTTCCGTTCAGAAGCATGACAAGGTCTGTCAATATGATCTCAGACTCGTCTGCGTTACCGCTATATACGGCTGCTCTTAAGAGCAACTCTAATTCGGTCACGCCCACCTCTTTATTGCATGCACGCATATCTTTTAAAACTTCCTTGCATCGTACCAGATCTCCACGTGTCCCCAAAACTCTTAGCAACATGTGAAATATGTAAGCTGGCGGCACCAAAGAATCTTTCTGTTTCAAGCTCTTCTCAACGAATCGCATACGATGCCGTATGCCGGTGCAAATATTGATAACAGCCGCAGCATCCGCTTCTTTAGCTCTTTTTCTCAACTTCAGCATTAATGTGCGTAAAACTTCATCGTCCTTAAAAATCTTTTCGTTTTCCTTTAAGAAATCGAGTGATTCACGTGGAAATTGTTTTATCGGTCGTCTACCCTTTGACCAGGTATTACCTTCATTTGGATTAGCCAATCCTCTTTCAGGCGAGATCATAGAACGTGAACTTCGAGCGACAAAGAGTGGTGTTCCATTTCCCCTACGTATCCCTTTCGGTTTTGGCTTTTTGTCTAACGTCTGCTTGCTTGAAGATGCAGTCGATTGAGACTCTTGATCTGATTCTTTCTTCTTTTCGAGTCTTGCGCTTCCATCTTGCGTTATCTCACCCTCATTTCTCGCCAGCACTGACGTATGAATGTGATTGTAAGCAAAACCTGACGTTCTCACAACAGCATTTACACTGGTCACGCGGACAGCATTAAGCCTGACTGCAGAAGATGCTAGTGAGGCTACCCTTGCTGACCTGAGCCATATTCCTCTCGTCGCCATGCCCTGACCAAATTTGTATGTTGCCTTTTCTCCACCCAAAAAAGAAGCGATACGTTTCAAGATGAAGTTGTAATACAGAAGTTATCTTTTCGACTTTGGGATTTCCAAAATCAGACTTCTTCTAATCGAGCCGCTAAAATTTTTCGAAATATTAATGCCCGCGTTACATAAGCAGCGTAAAGAAAGACTTGCATTTTCTCCGCACTCAAGCTAATACACGCTAAGAACAGCGGACAAAAGATCAGGAGATTTTGTGTTGTTCTCAACCGAGCTTAACTTTTGTCTTTTAACAATCATCCACTTTCCACATAATTCACCATGGCAGAATTACTGACAAAACAATCATTATTAGCATTAAGCTTTGTAGGAGGATTAGTAGGAACAGCAATAATTTCTGCAAATATTTCTTTACCAAAACGAGCAAGTAAAAAAGCAAGATCAATTTTTGTTTGGTTAGCATTTGATGCTCTTTGTCATTTCACTTTAGAAGGTTCTTTCCTTTACCTTTCCATTCAAGGTAGAACGGTAAATGCTTCAAAAGGTTTCTTTGCTTATTTATGGCAAGATTATGCAAAAGCTGATGCTCGTTGGGGATTTTCCGATCCAACCGTCGTTTCTTTGGAAATTTTAACCGTTCTTGGAGCAGGTCCGATTGCAGCATATAGTGCATATTTGATCGCAAAAAATAAATCTTCTTATCATTTTTGGGTAGTCGTTTTAAGTGTTGCAGAATTATACGGAGGCTTTATGACTTTTGCTCCTGAATGGCTTACCGGTAATCAATACTTAAACGGAAGTACTTTCTTGCTCATGTGGGTTTATTTGTTCTTTATGAATATGGCTTGGGTCGTTATCCCATTCTACCTCATCGTTGATTCGTACTTGGAGATTACAAAAGCGCTCAAACAAACTGGAGCTCGTCCTTTGGACAAAACAATGGCAGCAAGAAAGACAAGATAATACCGATCACTCATAGTCTATGCTTTTTATGGTACTGTCCCCGCTTTTGTAAATGGATAAATGGTAAATAAAAAGTGTGCAAAAGAGCAAAAATGATCATTATGAGATAATACAGGAATAAGCATGTACAATGCGAAAAGAAAAGTTATAGTGATCCTTTGATGGCTTCTTTGACATCTAAAGGTTTGGAAAGAGATGATCTTCTGTTCGGTATAGTATTTTTAGGTTCATCGTATGGTGCTTGATCGACATCTTCAGTTTCACGAGCGACATTATCAACAGCTTGTCTTAATTCCATTTGATTATTTTCTTCTTCATTTGTACTCGAATCAGAATCTTTGTTGGGTGGAGTGGTGCTTCCTTTGCTTCCTTCATGATGACGATCGGGCAATTCACCGCGTGCACGACGACGTTCAATTTTGGCCAAAGCCATAGCTTCCAATGCAATCTTTAACCTTCTCTCCACTTCTTCGCGTTTCTTTGTCTTCCTTCCACCAATATAAATCAACAAGCCTGCCATTGCATTACACGATAAAGAACATGTAATCAATGTTGCAGTCAAAGCTGTCGGTCTATGGGTATATTTGATGCCCCAAGTACATCCTCCAAGAGCACCTTGCAAAATGGAATGACAATCTAGCAAACAAACGATCGCAATCATCAAATCCAACGGAAATGCTCTATGTGTACTAGTCTCGTGGAATCGATAGAAAGTATGAGAAGCGTGGAATTTGCGTTGATGATGTTCTAATTTTGCTTGTTCTTCTTTTGTTAATACGACAATTTCTTCTCGTTCTTTGACTAATTCACTTTTGATACTCTCATTGCGTTTAAGGACGGGCTTCTTGTTTGCTTCTTGCTTTAGGTTACCGCTGTTATCGTTCGAGTCATCTTCTTCTTCTTCATTTTCTGGACTACTTTCCTCTTTGTTTGGAACTATGAAATGCTTTTTGTGTTTTCTACTGTGTCGTATATGAGAATCAGAATCATGAGATGATTGAGGACTGATCAAATTCATTCTACCAGGAGATGTTATTTGATCATGCTTGAGATCCCACCAATGTTTAGGTTGCTTGCTAGGCGTGACATCAGTGCTCCGAGCCATGGATTCGATATCTCCTTGTGATCTGGCCGATCTACCAGCAGAAGAATGCGTTGGTGCATCTTGACCTGTGACAACGCGAGAAACTTGATTTGAACCGTCTTCGTCCGGTCTTGGTAAATCATTTTTATCTAACAAATCGTTCAAGCCTAAATCTTTTCGTCTTTCCCATGTTTTATAGTGCATCTTTGCAATCCAAATCATTCTATACGTATCAACAGCACGGAAAGGCGCAAATCCTAATCCAACGGCAGCGAATAGAGCACACAAGATTTGATCACAAATTTCGATCCAGTATCTTTTTCGTTCTCCTACGTGAATCCAATTCCAAATGAATAACATGATCGCCGTTCCCCAGAATGTGATTAAAAATCCATACAAGGTCATGATGAAGCCCATTGGCGTTTTCACAAATGCCCAGAAACCCTTTAGACCACGATGAAATTTGGATTTCTTAGACAACACCAACCTGACATGTTCGTCCAACTCGTCTCGTTCTTCATCGTCCATATCACGCCACTCTTTGATATGTTTGGCATATTCCGCTTCTTCTTCTGGACTGGCCTTCCTTCTGAAAGTGACAGCAGACGTTACACGGCTCAGCATAGTACGTGTTGGCGGTCTTGAAGGCTTTTCTCCGCCTGTGAAACCAGTTGCAGCACCTAATGCACTTGCTCGACCATTGCCTCGTCCTTGTTCCAAATCGGATGTGATTGAACCACGGTCATGGGAAGCTGCAGATCCGATCAGAGAGGTTCTTCGATTATCGTTTACACGTTTGGCCAAAGAAGTGATTGTAGAACTTCTTCTCCTTGCGCCTGGTAATTCGTGAACCGGTCTTCTGTCATACAATCCTGGAATATTTGGAACAAAGATACTGTTTTGCACATTTGTCAAATAGCCAAGAGTTCCAACTTCTGCATCAATGACATCCAGATAATCTGCAACTTCAGCTTCATGATGTTCACGGTCTTCTGGTGGTGTTTCAATTTCCTCCAAATTTGGTGAGATTTCGGGTATATCGCTTGGCATACGTGCAAGTCGACCTCCACCATCCGGCACGAATGAATCATCCTTGGTGGCTTTGCTATCCTTTGCTATGTTCAAATCCAATCCTTGAAGCTGGTTCTCGTGATTTTCAGGCGGCATAGAAATACTGCTTGGCAGAGGAGGTCTTGCACTCGATCCTGCAGCAGGAAGGCTTGATAATGTGTCTTTCTCTCGAACTGTTCCTGTAGATGCGTCAAGTTGAGTGAAATACTCGCCCGTCTCGGCTTTTTTCAGAGTGCCAGTGTTGGTAGTATGGTTTTCGCTAGGCTTAATGACGCTGGCAGTCGCTTGATTGTTGTCCGATGGTTCGGTTGGACTGGCAACTTCTGCAACTGCTGGTAATCGAGAAGCGGAAGCCTTTGTTAAAATTCTTGGACGATTTTGAAAAGAAGGTTGTTCGGAAGCAGTTTTATTTGATGATGATGATGAAGTAGATGCTTCTTGTCTGCTTTGATCAGAGTGATTTGTACTTCTTTGTGCATTTGCAATTCGATCTTGTCTTGCTAATTGTTCAATCACACCAAGTCTTCTGCCTAAAGATCGACCCTGTGAACCATTAAATTGTGTATTGTTGGTTTGTTGCATTCGCAAAGTTTCTCCTCCGATCAAACCATCACTACCCCTTCTCTCTGGATTAAATGCTCCTGCTTCATCCTCTAATGTATCATGAGATAATACTGCTGCACTATACGATGAACCTCTACGAATTCGTAAGTTGGATGGAATCCTTGGTCTTCCCTTATTGCGACTATCACTATTCATTTTTGCTCTCAAAATAAAGCAGTATTTAAATATGATTGCTTGGTTTGACTAAAATAACGAAATTCGACAAAAGCATATGCAGCAAATTGCAAAACAGCTTTATGGTAAGCTTATCGTTGCATATATGATTTCAAGTTGTCGTTTCGAATAAAAGTGTTAGGATGATAGTGGCGGTAGAGTGATAATTCTCACCGTATGAATTGCATTGAGAACATTTACTGTAAATAGAGCGAGCATACATATCTGTACAGCCAAAAACAGTCAAAACAAAGCCAGATCAAATACCAAAAAAAGGATACAGGCCATACGCTGGATAATGTGATTTTAACAGTGTTGGATTCCCGTCCCGTTCTTTAAAGGACATTTTTGTTAAATTTTTGGCGCGATAGAGAGAGAGTGCGCAATGGAGCGCGCGCTGCGCACCTTTGCGTTGCAAAATGTCGGCGCGGATTTAATTGCCGTAAGTTGCATGGGGAAGTTGGGCAGTGTGAAATATTGTCATACAATATTCACACAAGGTCGTTCATACATACACATGTGTTGAGCTTAAGAATTCCACGTTTTGACAAACCTGCTTCGGAGTATGAAAATGTCGATCTAAAAGAGAGGATATAAATGTGTAACACTCCAAGATCACACTTGATCCACTAATAATGAAGAAGGAACAAAAAGCATTGCTGAAAACAATTTGAATGAAATTGAAATTGTACCCTTACTGTATGTGTGTAACGCGTAAAGAAAGAAATATCTTTCATACATACCGTAGGCTAAATGATAGATCTCTCTCATGTACGATCGACCTTTTTTTTAGCCTAGGGTCGAATAGACAACCAATTCACGTCACTTAACATGTTCATCTGACGCTAAAAATAAATCTTTTTTGATGCATGTGATAATGAATGCCGATTCAAGGTGATTTCCAACATGCTGGATATGGATAAATAAACAGGAAGGTTTGAATTTTTTTCATGCTTACGTAGAATGTGAAGGATATTTAACGCGCTGTACTGGCAATAAAAACGCTCGAGCCAGTCAAGTGGTTTTTTTTAGGCTTCTCCACAAACTGGAAGCTAGCATTTATTCTGCACACGAATATCATCATCTTGATCACGTAGGGCATCTTGGGGAAGGCAAAAAGAGCAAGATGTCATTCAGATTACCTAGAGGACCTAAATTGGTCACTTTGTTGTACGTGCTATAAGAATCGTAAATGCATGCTGAATTATTGACAAAATCCTAATTTCACTCTCTTTAGTCATGATTCGAATTCTTCATCTTCAAAGCGTGTGTTGAATATCTTACAATCTCGTTCTAAGCCAGCATCAGAAATAACAAAAGATCAAGAAACACGATCATCAAACGGTGATGAACCATCAAGGGTGAAACAATACCTGAAAGAAGCAGCAACAGGAAATGTAGATCAAGATCCTATGTTTGAATTAGAAATCGTTGAACGATCAAAAGCAACTATGGATCAATGGAAAGTGATTGCATCTTATTTGGAAAAGACAAAGAATGAACTTAAACAAAGTAGAATTGAAGCTTTGAAGGATGAAAATGGTCCGATTGTTGTAGATTGGGATGATGGTTTAGCGGTACAAAATGAAGAAGAGGTAAAAGAATTGATTGACAAATTGATCGACGGAAAAGGAGATTCAAAGGCAGGAAAGACGGGGGGAAATGGTTGTGTCATCGTATAAGTCAACCCCAGTCGTAACTCCTCCCTCAAAGTTCGACCGAATGTATCACCAGTCAGACCGAGTCATTTGCATCAAATCATACGTACGACATAGTCATCGTTCCTTACAGATTATGCTGCACTGTCATTGTACGCCTTATTCGGTCAAAAATATGATTGACGTGGATTGGAAGGTTATAGAAGATGTCAGAATGACAGATCTGTAAGGAACGATGAATAACATCATATGTTGTGCATGTGGTAAATTTCTATTCGGTACCACTCTTCAACTTACTTGCGGCCGTATTCGGTTTTATGTACGAACGTGACGCGTTAAACGTTATTTGATCCTTTCTTTTGGACGGCTTTTAGGCTAAAATCCGAAAAAATGCAACTTGCTGCACGTCAAAAAAGCCACTAAGGCCGGATATACGATAACGATAAAAGATTATAGTTTTGGTGTAAGTACTTATGTATGTACAGAGATGCATCATGATTGCATTGTATGATTGTCTTGGCGGTGACTATTGTGAGAAGTTTAAAATTCTTCATAAAATTGTATGAAATTGCAATTGAGAAAGGCTCCTAAGTAGATCAGATCAGATCGGATATTCGGAAAAGATCTTTTTAGCTTGCTGATTCATTAATTATTGCCATTACGCCATATCTTTACGGTCGAAAGGAAAACAAAATCAAAAAGAAATGAAGACAAAGGAGGAGTTTTTAAGACCGTTGAAAGCCGCTGAAGAGACCCTATCAGGTATGTAGACGTCATTTGACAATGTGAACGTTTTTAGAGCAACATCGAGTCATAAACACATACATATGCAAGCGCTGCGCGTTTGAACAATGTGTGAAACTAGACTATGCCTGTCCCCCGCGCCGGTGCCCTCAAAAAATCACAAAAACAAGAGTGCCCGCTGATGCAATTCTTTTTTTTTTGGACACTTTTTTTACAGCCCGTCAATTAAGCCCCACGGGCACATATCCGATCTTTGAAAAAATAGTATAATAATTTACAAATCCGATTTCACCTTAGCGTTACAAAAGAAGCTGAGTTTTAATCAAATTTAAAAAGAGAGATTGAGGACAATGTTAAAAATTAAGGCATATTGTGGGTATAATGTGTGTGTACTATCTCACCGACAGCCGAGTGACCGAGTCATATTTATCTTAATCTATCATGTATGTATGTATTGCATAGAAAAGAGATTGTCCCGTTAACGGGCGTAAGTGTTGTTGTGCATTTTTAATCTTAGGCCCGCTGAGGTAGATTGCAATTCATAAAAGCGGGGAGTACATACACACTTTCGGTTCCTTAACAAAGCAAGCAAGGAACAGATCATCCTAGTGCATATGTGCATACATAGAATGATGCCGAAAAAGATGTGAAATGCGTTGGAATGCAATCAGATTTTGTGCTGCGCATTTTATTTTATTTTTTACGATCATGACTCTAAAAAGTTAGCATGCCTATTGTATGAGAGAGTATATATATGGCTACTTTAAAATCCTGAAACTGTCAAAGTGAAAAACCCCAACATCACAACAACATACAATGACTATATTATCATCAACATTATTATACTAAACAAAATAACACAACTAATATACAACAACAACAATGACATCTTTAATGCCAACACCTGCTCCACCGCCGTATGCTAGCAATGAAGCAACATCTTTAATCGCTCATACACAAACAGATAGACATTCAAGTGGAACTGGATCATTTTCAATTTTACCGCCTTGTTATAGTTTAGCGGAAGAACAAATAGTTCCTCAAACGAGACCTGTACCTGGACAATCAAACTCTTCCTCCACGGTTACAAGAGGTATTTCAACAATGATGACGAGAAAAAAAAGTGACTCATCAACTGAAAATCAAGAAACAAAAACAAATTCATCTTCGACAGGAATATCAACAAGTTTAAACGGTTTATTTACAAAAAAGAATATCGAATTAAGTATGTCTTTATCGGATAATTTAATTTTCGTTTATCCAAACAGAACGAATGCAACACAAAATGGAAATGAAACATCTTTATCGGGAGATGAAGGAATAAGTGAATCAGAAAAACAACCTTTCATTGTAGTAAATTTAACATTAACCATTCCAGAAGGAGCAAGTATACCACAAAACGGAATTGAATCTTTACAAGTTGAATTAATGGCAAACGAATCATTAGGATTTCCAGATGCTCCTTTTGAATATAATACGCTATCATATATCAAGAAAAAAGTAGAAGAAGTACATGATATAAAACTCGAACAAGGACAAACATATAACTTTCAAACTTTATTGGAAATTCCTCATGATGTTACACCATACGATATGAACAAATACGGTAGAGTATTACCACGTATTCGTGCAAAATTAAAATGGTCAAGTTCAAATGGAAAAACAAAGTTTATCTTTAATTCTTTACGTGATTTAACGGCAGAACAAGATGTTTGGATCGTACCAGTTCCAAGAACATCAAACATTTTAGATTATGCACGTACACATCAATCTGCAATTGAAGATTTAGGTCCTTTTGTCATTCATGCAAGAACACATCATTTAACCGTTGGAGGTTATATGCGTTTAGGTTTATCGATTCCAGCTCCAGCAGAAAATGTTGAAATTGAAAAGGTACAATTACTTTTAGTTCAATCAACAAAATTGATAAGTAGAGGTAAAAGTGGACATATTGCAAATTGTAAACCGGATAAAATTCCATTTATGAGTATTGAAGGAGAAGAATTAAAACAATGCATCAAACAACAACAACCAGGACAACAAGGAGGAGCACCTTTAATTGGTAATTGGGTTGCACGTATTCCAACCGATCAACGTGCAAGACCAAGTACACTTCAAGGTAGTAAAGATGCTTCTTTACGTATTTCACATCAATTGGAAGTTAGAATAATATTTAGAACAAATTCAAAAAAACAACAACAACCAGGTCAAGAAAAAATACCATCAACGATTTATTCTGCTGCTTGGCCATTAACTTTAGCTTCTTGTGCATGCAAATGGAGATCGTTAAAGTTACCAATGTATAGCGAATGTGAGCCACTTTCAGATGAAGTTGCACGTGCAGCAGCGGCAAATTGGCAAGAAAAACATTTACGAATGGGAAAGAAGAAACATATTGATGGTTGCGATCCTTCTTTATGTTCTTGTGGAATTCCATTAGATGAATTATTACGCTATGAATGCGAACAAGATAATGCACAACAATCTTCAACAATAAGGTTAATGAGAGAAGAAATTGAAGCTGCAACTCTTTCTCCTTCTATTAGAAGAATATCACTTGAAGAAACACCAACTACAACTCAAGAAGATGCATTTGAAGAATTTAATCTTGAATCTCAACAAATTCATCATCATCGTCAAATGTCTTCACAACAACTCGAACAAAAAGCAAGACAAGAATATAGTTGACTTTGCTATATACCATTGTACATTATTATATAAAACCAGAATTTTATCTAGATAGCCACAATCATTACTACTTGTATAATTGGCCAGCTGAAGGCTTTGAAAATAATAAATACAAAATTAAAAATCATTAAATTGTCCCACTTTTTACACGTGCAATTCTGCCTTTTCAACTTTTGCGAGCACTTCTTTATAAGGTGAAAGAGCAGGTTGAACCCATTTAGCAATAAAAGAATCAACTTGTTCAGGTGCACGTCCTACGAAACTCTTTGGATCTAATAATTTATCCATTTGAGCATGAATAGGAGCGAAATAAGAATCTGCACGAACACGTTCAACCAAATCATTATCACCACCTTCTTCTTTCACAATTCTTGCTGCTTGATGAGATAAAACACGAATCTTTTCGTGACATTCTTGACGATCTCCTCCCGCACGCACCATGGCCATAATAATATTTTCAGTTGCCATGAATGGTAATTCAGCAGCAATGTGTTTTCCAATAATAGCAGGATAAACAACTAAACCTTCAGAAATGTTTTGCAAAATTGTCAAGATAACATCTGCAGTTAGGAAAGCTTCGGGAATTGTTAATCGACGGTTAGCACTATCGTCTAAAGTACGTTCCATCCATTGACCACCAGCCGTCTCTCTAGCACTGTTGTTGATATTTCCCAACCAACGTGCTAGACCACAAACACGTTCACTTCGCATAGGGTTACGCTTGTATGCCATTGCACTACTTCCGATTTGATCTTTTTCGAATGGCTCTTCGATTTCCTTCAAATGACATAATAATCTGATATCAGTAGCCATCTTTAAAGCAGAAGCACTGAAAGATGTAAGGCTGTTCAAAACATCCACATCAATTTTACGTGAATATGTTTGACCTGAAACGGGCATTGCATATGGGAATCCGGATAATGCAGTAACACGTTCATCCAAAGCTTCTACCTTTTCATGATCGCCATCAAATAAGGCCAAGAAACTTGCTTGAGTACCAGTTGTACCCTTTACTCCGCGAAAACCTAAATCATCTCGAGCACGTTTAATGTTTCGTAAATCCCACAAGAATTCTTGAATCCAAAGAGTGCATCGTTTTCCTACTGTTGTCAATTGTGCAGGTTGCATATGTGTGAAACCAAGAGTAGGTAAATCTCTATACTTTTCTGCAAAAGCTGATAAACGATGAATAACCACGGCCAATTTAGGAATCAAAAGATCCAAAGCAGAACGTAAAAAGATTAAATCTGCATTATCGGTAACGTAACAAGAAGTTGCACCTAAATGAATATAAGGAGCAGCAGCAGGAGCAACTACACCGAATGTATGAACGTGTGCCATAACGTCATGTCTTCTTCTCTTTTCTTCTTCAGCTGCAATTTTCATTTGTTTTTCGTCCAACTTTAAGTTTGCTTTCATTTGTTCGATTGCTTCAGCAGGAATATCTAATCCTAATTCACGTTCAGCAGTTGCTAAATGCAACCATAACGTACGCCAAGTTGAAAATCTGGTTGCATTACTGAATAAAGATGCCATCTCTTTAGATGCATATCTTCCCGATAAAGGGGATTGCCAAGTTTCAAAGCTGCTCATGATTGTAGAATTTTGTGTTGAAAGAGGAAAGTAGGTAAGGAAGTGGTGTTTAACCAACGCGCCGCTGCTGTCAAAATTAAGCATTTATCGGAAGAAGTTGGATTCTTCTCGCATTGGCAAAAAAAAATCTTTTGAGAATTAAAAATGCATCGCGCTTATCTAATCGAGACTGGATTTTATTCAGAAATGAGTCTAAATATTTTAGGAGGTCTGCCTTTTACGATACATGCATACATGCGTGATTAGACACGCCTACCTTCGCGACGCTCGGTACGCGTATTGAACTGAAATGCACAACTTAGGGGTCTTGCATATTTTATTTTTTGGCCGAGTGTTGATCCTTCATCATCAGCCCTTTTTGAAAAGTGGAGAGAAGCGTACGCTAACGGTGACTACTGTACATATTGGATTACAGTACACACATGAATAATTAGGGGTGTTTACTTATTCGAAAGTCTAAGCTGCATTCTTGCAAAAGGCATTCAATAAAAGGAAGTTTTTAGCTTGAGCCCGTGCTAAAAGGGTATCGAAGATGAAGAGATCCGATTGTTATTGCTTACAGTGCATACATGATTGCAAATAGCCAACAAGATGATATTTGACGGTGCATTTCTTGTTTAACAACCACTTGTACTTCAACAACAACATCATGATGATGATAATAATATAGATTTGCACATTTCACGACTACGACCTTTTCACGAACAAATAACGAATTGTATCACTTTTTTTTAACGAACCACTCGAAATCCCATCAATTATTCAGCACAACCCGCCCAATCAAAATCTTGACAACAATAGTCATGTCACAAATCAAAGGTTACGCTTCACCATCTTCCTCTAGCAGTCATCATGTTACCAATCAAAATCCTTTTTCCTCACCAGAAGAGCATTGGAAAGCGATTTTACGATATGACACCCAACGTAGACAATCAATAGAAGCACAAGAACATCATCAAGTCAACTCGGATCAGAATACAATTTCAACAATGCACAAGCCTGCTCGAGTGAAGAGGATGAGCGTAGGAGATGATTTACCACACATGCCAGAAGAATATCAAAGGATTCAAGAAAAACCAATGATGCAACAAATCAAAAAGAAGGGAAATAATGCTACACAATCTATACCCAAAAAAGGAGCGGCAAAATATTCCGATGCAATTGCAAATTTGGATAATGGTAGAGAAGAAGATCAAGAATTGACTTTAGGCAGACGAATCACTCCACCTGCATTTAGAGGAGAAAATGAAATTTTAGTCAATCGTGAATTACAGCGATTACGTGAACAAGAACCAATGAAAAGAAGGATGTATTGGCGTGTGGTAACGGGAACGATGTTATTACTCGTTTTAGGATTTAGCGCTTACGTTTTCACTCAATCAATAAGAGCATATCTTTCACTTTCTCCTTCTACTTGGTTCTTATCAGATTCAAGAGATGGAACACAAAAGTCACCCGATCCATTCTTGCGTAATTTAGCATTAATTGAAACTGTTGCATCTGCAATCGCTTTAGCTGGGATGTTAGCAAGTGGATTTTATTTACGCATGACAAGAAGGAGAACTTGTGGTAGACATTTAATTTGGTTTTTTGCCATTTTAAGTACAACGATCAGTCTCGCTTTAAGTCTTGCGAATATTGGTCTTATCGTTACTTGGCATAAATATTATTCCGATAATCCAAATGATCCTCTTGCACGTACAAGAGATGTTGGACAAAGATGCAATGGCGTTTGGGATTTAGACATCCTTTGGAGCGCATCAAAAAGTAGTCTTTTGGCAAAACCAAATGATGAATCAGTTGAAACGTCAAAATGTACCCGTGATCCAACACATTCCGTTCAAATGTTTTTAATCGCAGGAGGTGTTCGTTTAGCGGTATTTGTGATTTTATGTTCGATTTGGTTAATTTGTTTGGCTAGATATAATCTTGCACAAGAACAAAGATTAACTTCAAACGAATCCATTAACGAAAGTGCAGAGATGCATCAATTATTAGCCGAAGAAAAAGGTGGTGGATTACCTGAAATGCCTACTATGCAAAGTATGCCGGGAAAATATTACGATGAAGAAATAGATATGGTTGCATTTTATCAAGAAGATGAAAAGAAACTTTCTTCACCACGTTATTCTGTTTCAACATGGAACGAAAAAGGAGATGACTTGACTCATATGCCTGAATTTACTCGAGAACAGCCACCACCAAAACTCGAAAGGTTTCAATGGCAACGTGGTGAAGCATCACAAATGCAAAAAGATGAACAAGATGATATTCATACGTACGGAAATATTGCAAGACATGATCGTGAACAAAGTGCTGGTGCTTGGTCAACTCATATTATGGATAGACTTTGGAATGCTTTATGGGGTAGCAGTCATGAACAGAATGATGAACAACAACATTCACATACTTTTCAAGCAGTTTCAATTCATGAAGAAGCAGAATTACAACATCCTCATGCATGGCAACATGTTCGTGAAGATACTCGATTAGGTGTTCGTGGATGGTTTGGTGGTGGTCAAAGACAATCGGAAGATGAAGTGGATGAAGAAGAAAAGACTCATTTAGAAGCTCCACCGATGCATACTCGAACATCTTCGCAAGAAAGACGAGCAGCACAAGGCAGACATGAAATAGCCAAAAAGGTACATGACAATCAAGTTAACTCGGATCATGGCGATCGATTTACTACAGGTCAAAGTGCACAAAATACTGCCCGAAAAGCTGCTTATCAACGATCTTTACGTCGTAAACAAGAGCAAAAAGATCGTATTGAATTCTTAGCCAGTCTTGGCCGTGAAGAAGAAAAAGAAGAAGATTTCACGAGACCACCGCCACCTTTACCAGCAAAAGCATCTTCTCGCAACGATCAAACGCCATCCACTCGATCCAGCGGCGATCAATTACCTCACATGCCAAATTTACAATCAACACCTCGAAATAGCTTAACTAAAATTGCCAGCGAAGAAAGATCAGAAGAAGAAGACATAATTGATGAATCGGCATTTTGGTATTCTTCTCCTACCGTTGAAGAAAAACAAAGTAATGCACCCGTTTTTGTTCGTCAATTAGGCAAACTCGTTAGACAATTAAGCGCGATAGAAAGTGTTGGTAGTGGCGGTGAAAGATCTCAACATATTTCACGTACTTCTCGTGAACCAAGTTCGGCAAGCGGTATTTATTAAATGGAACGTTTATCTCTTTTCTCCTCTTCTGCATTCAAACTTACCTACAATTCCACATTTACTCTTTTTCAATTCATCTCATCATACAGGCTCACTTGCATTGTATACTGTTAAATTGGCATCTTTATGAATTTATTGGAAAGTGCAGAGAAAAACAAAGACAAAAAGGTATCTAATTAGGTTGAGAACCTTGATCATAACCAGGCAAAGAGACACGATAGATGAAAACTTGTGTATCACCATCAACTTTGTTTGTGACTGCATATTGATCTGCATAAGGTTCGACGACGTATTGTCCGTTTGATTGTTGTGCAGCTTGATGTCCGTTTGCGGTAATGAAATCGTTATCTGAAACGACAAATAAGAATTGATCACCAGATTCAACTGCATTTGCAACTGCTAAACTTTCAAGTTTTGAAGCAATCAAATTACGATCGATTGCACCATCGTTGTGTAAACCAAATTTAGCCAAATTAGCCGAATCGATCAAACTGACGAATTGTTGATATTGAACGGGTGTAATATCAGCGTTAAGTGAAGCACCTTTGTTTGTTGTGATTGGGTTAGCAGGATCATCGTATTTGGTATTTGCGATATTGGTTGCACCTTTGATCGAGATTAAATCAGCAGATTTGTATGTAGATTTTGTGTTTGTGTCACCATATCCATTTCCATCACGAGCAAGGACGAGGAAAGTGTTAGAATCAACGACGTGTAATTCGGATTGAGCATATGTCTTTCCACTTTTTGCATTTTGTGGAAGAGGAACAACATATTCACTCTTTAATGAAAGTTTCAATGGATTCTTTGCATCGAATTCAAACAAACGGGTATATCTGTTGCTTGTCTTGCTACCCTTGTCGGAATCTTGAATAGTTGCACTTTGCAACAAAGCCCACAAGGATGAAGTTTTACGATCAAAGGTTAAACCTTCGAAACCTTGATTTGGAGCACGACCTGTGTCTGGGTTAACTTGAGAGGTAAAGTTTAATTGTCCATTGATGAAAGGCAAAACTGCTTTTGGTGGAGCAGTAGCAGCAACCGCTAAACCGCTTTGTTCTTGAATAGTGTAGATGTATGGACCATATTCGTCAGAAATGAAAGAAAGTGTTGGAACATTGCTTGGTGCCCAACCTTCTTGATCGACTGAGACATGATTATCCAAAGGTGAGGTAGGAAGTGCAGGGGAAAAGAAGTTAGCTGGCTTGCTTGATAATGCATCTAAGCCAGTTGTAAAGTTGAATTTATCTGCGGTATGGTATAAAGTTGAAGATTGATATTTCAATGCAATATTTTCCGTTGTTGCGTCTCCCTTGGATGGATCAAAGGTAAAGGTGAACGTTTGCGAACGTGCACGATAATCAGTTGTTGAGACTGTGTTATGACCTCTGTCTGGATTTAATCTGATTGTGCCGGTATATGTACCATCTTTTTGTGCTTTAAATTCTTTGACAAAGATTGAGCTTCCTAGACCACCCAAAGTTTCACCATAAGAATCAACAGAAGAAGCATTAATACGACCGAAACCTACTAATCCTTTATTGATGAATGAACGACCATCAAAAGTAGTTGTAGTTGCAGCACCAGCAACAACTGTCAAAAAGGTGGCTAAAACTGCGAAAGGTTTAGTCAATTGCATGACGAGAAGGATTGATGGAAGTGGGGTAAGAGAAAAGGTGTTGACGGAAATGATTCGTCAAGAATCAACTTTACTCTCCGCTTCTTATATATTTCTTCAACGGTACCGTCCCGGGCTTAATGAAGGAAGGTTGCCAAGAACGGCGAATGATAGCGTCACTTTGAAATTGAACGAATGTATGCTGTTGCTGCATTCATTCACTTTAGCTAAAGTGCCCAAAGGTTGCATATGATGAGCAACAATAAGGACCTGCATAATAATTCAACATTTGCATTTGCATCTCTCAAAAGTCATAATTGCGTATGTTTTGAGTCAAGAAGGAAGATCATCCTTGATTGCGCTATTTGATTAAAATCTTGCTTCTTCCTCTTATTATTATTAAATTACGCTAAAGAAATGCTCATAAAGACTTCTTTTTTCAACTTTTGGCCCTGTTGAGCGCACGTTCCATTTATATGACATGCATAAAAAATTAAGACACTAAAACTGCATGCAGGCTTTTGTGAGAATCAGGAACAAAAAGTTGCCGCATCTTCTCTCAAGACAATCAATTGGAAGGATTCTGTTCAAGTCGAAAAAAAAAAAAAAAAAAAAAAAACAAGGCAAAATTGCAACGTTCCCCATTCTTTGTTCTGGGCCCTAGTATCATATATAAAGGCAATCAATTATCTTATCTAATCATGATTATCTAAGTGACATTTGCATTTGCTGTATTTCGATTCGTAATAATTGAATATCTTTCGTCGTGCTCTTGCAACAACCGCCTATAAAACATCCTTGCCATATAGATCTTTTTACGTTCTCATTATCGTTTTGCCTCTTTACGCCGCTCGTTTTAGCTGCTTCCATCACTTTTCGTGCCCATGTTTGCCGATTTTTTGCATTTATTGTTCGATCTTCTTGTCTTTCATCTTCTTTCCATACTTTTGCTATACCGTCCCATATCAGACCTCCATCTGGGTAGAGAAATAAGTACGGCTTCTTTGTCTCCCTACCTTCCGGCATCATTTTTTCCATTGCTCTTGTCAACCTTTCCACTAATTCGGGTAGAAAGTAAGGTTTTGTACAATTCACTCCAACGCCCTCAAAGGTGATTACACATTTTGCAATTTCATCAAAGTGTTTTTGCGGGTATTCGTCCCCCTCTTGTTTGGGATATGGTAATCTCTTTCCGTCCGGAAAAACGAAACTTATATATGCGGGTTTATGTTGACATTGAAAAGAGTTAAGGTATAATCGATTTAAGGCTTCTTTGATCGCTTTTGCTTCGTCTAAACGTGGAATTGTTTCGAAAGCTAACAAATCAACTTGTGACCAAATTGAAGGTTCTGCAGCAATAATTTCCAATCTATCATAATGAAACTTGATCATATCCTCTAATGTTGCCGGCTTGAATGCATCGTCCTTTGAATTGGATGGATCATAATATAAACCTGTATATTCTGAACCATCAGATTGTGCAGCTCCATAAGGTCCAAGGCTAAGCGAAATCAATGGTTTTTCTATCGCATCTGGATGTTTTTCCAAATAAATCTTTCTTGCTTGACTTGCTAAATCTACAGATCGAAGGAGTAATGAACGAGAAGTATTTTTGTCTATTCCAGCTCTAGCGAATGATAAAGGAGAAGCTTGATACCTGCATATATCATGATTCAATCAGCAAATCACATCGAGCAAACAAAAATAATTATGATTTCCACACTTACGTGCTTGTAGAAATGATTTGAGCACCAGCTTCGAGAAAGTCAAAATGCGTTCGAATGATAGACGAAGAACCATCTTCGTTACGCAACAAAGAAGCAGACCATAAAGGAGAAGAAGAAATATCTTCTTTTAGAACATCTTCTAGATGTGTAGACTGTCAATAGAAAAACAAGACACAATCAGCATACATGCATGCATTCCTTTATCATCAATCACTTACAAAGCCACCATCCAAGACTGCAAAACCAACTGTCCTTATCGATTCAATTTGTGAAAGTATGTCGCGTGACGATGAAGCCATCTTGTTGTAAGGATCACCGAACAATGTCACCGGCAATTCTCCGCATTTAATCAATGAAAGAAGAGAAGAGAAAAAATAATTAATTAATCTAAACTATCTGCAGTATGTGTTGGGTGCACAACACACACGCCTTGGCTACCCGTGGAACACTCTTTATCTCAAGACATTACCGGTGACCGCTCGGTAATCTTTTGACCTTTCTTTTATACGCGTACGTTTAATTTCTTTTTTCTTCTTTTACCTGTGCATGAATCGCGAGAGAGTAAATTCCTGTACATTAATAATAATAACGTGGGGGTGGCTTCCTCCGACATTCAAGAGTGAAAAAGTGCCTTTTACGTTGGCTCATGCACGACGCACCAGCCAAAAATCAAGTTAACAAAGAGAAGAAGAAGAATGTCTTGTGTATGATTTCTCCGAAAAGAGGTTGGATTTAAATAAAGAATTTTTTCAAAACGGATTAGTAAAATCCTAAATCATTTCATTCCTTACTACGATCATCTTTAAAGCTCATCTCTTCCTCTTGCCATCCAAGCTCTCTCAAGATGTCTGCATCTGTCGTTCAACCACGCGGTCCAATTGGACACGATAACTCTTTGCAAGTTCCCAATGCTGATGGTAACTTATCCTTCGTACTACAAAAGGTTAATCATATCGAATTTGAACAGAGGCCAGTCAAAAAGCCTCTTCCAAATCAAGTGCAAGTTAACATTCGTCAGGTGAGTAAGATGTGGAGTTGATGTGCATA
The DNA here is from genome assembly GCA_001600355.1 of Meira nashicola. Taxonomy (NCBI): domain Eukaryota; kingdom Fungi; phylum Basidiomycota; class Exobasidiomycetes; order Exobasidiales; family Brachybasidiaceae; genus Meira; species Meira nashicola. Next base: position 5,053,443 of record BCJU01000001.1, on the reverse strand, counting down.
TACTCATGTACAAGTTGATGACACAAGTACTGACTACTGATCTTGTGATTTCTCATTTCCTTACATTCAGACTGGTATTTGTGGTTCAGATACTCATTACTGGAAACATGGATCGATCGGAGAATTTGTCTTGCGTAAGCCAATGGTGAGTATCAGTTGTCACGCGACACCACCTCCTCTTACCATATGTATATACTGACCTCAATACCCTCTCACTCAGGTCTTGGGACATGAATCTGCCGGTATTGTGACCGCAGTTGGAGAAGATGTCAAAACTCACAAAGTTGGAGATCGTGTGGCATTGGAACCTGGAGAACCATGTGGTGCCTGTCAACATTGCCGATCAGGATTCTACTATCATTGTGCAGATTTAGCATTTGCAGCTACACCTCCTTATGATGGTACTTTAGCAACATATTATAATTTGCATAGCGCATTCGCTCATAAAGTTCCTGATAATATGACTTTAGAAGAAGCAAGTTTGATGGAGCCGCTCTCAGTTGGTGTTCAAGCTGCAGTAGCTCAAGGAAAAGTACAATCGATGCAAAACGTTTTGGTGTTTGGAGCTGGACCTGTTGGAATGCTTTCAGCTGCCGTATGTAAAGCAATGGGTGCCAAAAGAGTTGTCGTAGTTGATATCGTAAAGGAAAAGCTTGATTTTGCTAAAGAATTTTGTGCAACTTCAACTTTCTTACCTTCTCCTCCTGCCCAAGGTGAAGATAAGATGGTCGCTTCCGAAAGAAATGCAAAAGCAATGATTGAGGAAATTGGTGGTGATTTGAAGGAAAAAGGTGGATTCGATTTAGTTTTAGAATGCACCGGTGCTCCTCCTTGTATTCAGATGGGCATCTTTGCTGCTCGTATTCGTGCTCGTATGGTTCAAGTTGGTATGGGTGCAAAGGATGTGCTGATCCCATTATGGCGTATTAATATCAAAGAAATCGAATTGGTAGGAACATTCCGTTATGGTGCTATTTGTTATCCTTTAGCGATCGAATTGGCTTCTTCTGGTCGTATTGATGTGACTAAATTGGTTACTCATAGATACGCATTCACTGATTCACTCAAAGCATTCGATGCTGTAGCAAACGGAAAAGGTGAAGATGGCAAAGCAACGATAAAAGTGCAAATCTCTCAAGGTCAAGCAAAGGCATAAGTACTTTGCTGCTTTCCATATAGATTTGATCAACTGACTTGCCATAAATTTGCATTAATTTTTTTCTTTCAATTTCATTTCATTACATTGTTCATCCTTTTTATAGTCAAGCTCGTTCGAGCAAGAGAATGATCAGGTTCGCATTTATGTAGATTGAAAGCGTGGCAGTAGAGGTGAAAAAAAGAGCAACAAAGCGTTCGTACATAAAATAAAGAGGGGATAAAAAAAAGAGTTTGGGGAAGGACGAAGGGGGAAGGAATAGGCTATAAAAATCGCACTTGTGCATACATTTTGTGCTTTTTGAAGCAGAGATGAGTGAGTTAGTATCGAGCAATTTGCTTGCGCATATGCCAGGGATTCTTTTGATGCTGTGTACGAAGAATACTTGAATACAAGGATGACGGTCCTATTTTACCATATGAGAAGTCGAATAAGAAAATTGCGATTGATCAAAGCAGCTGGCGTAGGTGTGGAAATTAGGTCCATCATCTTGGGAAAGGGACAAAGCGCAAAAACATTTTGAAATGATACAAAGCAGCGTCCGTTTGATTTGATTCACTTAGTATCGGCAAATAGCTGTAGTTTATCACCTGTCGTTAAGAAATCTTGCAAATCTTCGTCATCGCTTAGTCGCATCATAACATTAGGTCCAGCATCTCCATCACGATAACGCAAAACTTGAATATCCGCACCTAATCTCTCTTTGACTTTGTCCATCAAAGCATTGAATGTAACATTAGGAGGAACTCGTATCGCGACCAAGTCATCCGTCGCTCTGTTGAAAATCTTTATTTTGATGAATGCAGGAGAAGGTGCTGAAGGCACAGCTGCTGAACCACCGCTACTAGCAGCGTGCATAGACGATCCTCTCGAATCAGATTTGATATTCTGATTACTTCCTCTTCTATCTCCTTCCGTTCCATAACCATTGCTCAATTCTCCTGTAGATCCCCTCATTCCTAAATTACCCATCCTTTGTGAAGCTTCATCTACACTTAATCCACCAGGTCCAACAGGAGCATCTTCTGAATATTTGGATGTTCCATTACTCTGTCCATTTGCTTCTTGTTGTGTCGAAGTAGCTGCAGTTGTTGCTGCTGAAGCCGTTCCCACTGTAGAATCTCCTGCCACTGTAGCCGATGTATCGGGAAGAGGTTGTACCGTACAATGGTCTCCCGGTCTAGGCTCAAAGAATAATCGAACAAGTTCGGATCTGGTGATATATTCGGGCAAAGAAACCAATTCGTTGATATATGTATCCAAATCTTGCCGCCTTTGTGATGTGATAAAATCATCAACCTGCTCTAGAGGTCCAGGCATCAAAGGTAGAATTCTTTCGCTCGGTTGACCATCCGGCTGAGTTTCACGTCCAGCTTCAGCAGGGAAATGGTCAAGCAAGGCTATTTGAAACTCGTAAAAGTCTTCGTATAATCGATATAGAATCAGATCACGCTCTTCCCCTGCCGGTGCCGTTGGAGCAGTAGGTGGAGCAGAAGGTGAATGTCCAGCGATATGGGTAGCTTGAATCCTGAACCAATAATCTCCCTGTTCAAAGTGGAACGAATCCACTTGTGCAGATGTCACTATTCCAGTCGGAAGCGGTTCTCCTGGTGGCATTCCTGGTGGTAGTTCAGGTTGCGATGAGCTCATAGCATTTGGATCGAAATTGGTCGGCGAAGAACTTTGATTGAAAGGTCCGTCTTTTGGCGGAACTTGAGGTGAAGAAGGTTGACCAAACGTTTGTGATTGTGCAGCCGCTTCAGCCCCTCCTGGTCCATTGGCAAAGTCAAATCTGCCAAGAGGGATCGTATTCTTTTTATAATCTGCAGTCATCTTCTTCCATTCTTCCACCTTTGGAATCACTCCTCTACTGATCAAATCATCCACATTCTCTACCTTTTGACCATTTGTGACGTCCTTCAATTCAACAAACGAGACCGGTATCAGACCAGGTCCTCCTAATCGTCCGATTGGCTTTGCAACAAACCATTCGAAATTGGATTGTGCAATGACGATAATTGGCTCACCAGCAGAAGCTTCCAATTCGTCCGCCCTTTCAGCAACAAAGTCAAACTTGACAACAGCATAAAATCCACCTCCTTGTTTAGCAACAACCGAAGATCCAGCAGCTGTTCCGCTCGTTCCCGGAACAGGTTGAGGAGGTATCATAGGCGCTCCACCGGCGTTGCCTGCTCCTGTTGCTACACTACCCGATCTACCTCCTTTGCCTAGGATGTCAAAATAACTTGCTGGCACCAAACCGCGTGCATTGGTGAGTGGATTGGTTGCCTCTAGCCAATCTGGGTTGGTACTATCATCGTTTAATACATGAAAGAAATCTCCTTTGCTGAAACTTAGCTCTTGTGGAGCTCTTGAACGATAATCTCTTGTAGCTCGAATGACTTTCTTGGGAGGTTGAATGGAAACCGCATTCTTTACACCCATGAATACTGCCGGTGCTTGTCCTCCCGGACGACCGCCGGATGTTCGGTCTTTGTTTAATGACCTTCGAAATTCTTTCAATCCTTTCATATTGTTGTAAGATGATTGATGATCAATAACTATGTTGTGGAGATCACAATACCATCAAAGTGGAAAAGTTACACGCTCTTTTCCTTAAGTGAAATCTTAAAATGACCGATCTAAATGTGATTATCGGAAATGACCTCGCTTTAAATGAGATGACGGTGTGCCGATATGTGCTGTTTGTGTTTTTCGTCTCGGCCCGCAGATGATTAAAAGAAGAAACTTTTCTCGCCTGAAATGAAGTTGTCACAACCAATTTAAATTCGTAAACGCGTTAATGATTCGAGTGGTCTTGCATATAGTCTTGTTTGTACTATCTTCAATCAATTTCCAAATGACGTACAAATAGCCAAATATTGAATGATGGGAAGGAGATCAAAGAGATCTACGTGATTACTCCTGTCGGATACGTAATAGAGTCCTAAATTCGATGTCAGACAACAAGGCGCCTTGTAATTACGGCGATTTCTCCAAAATTCGTGATTGATGGATGACAGCCAGTCAAATTTGGCGATTATTGATTTGAATACAATGAGAAGTACTCTTCAAAGTTATCAATTGATCCGGATGGATGCTCAAATCTCGTCTATTATCGTATATGAGTTGATTATTCAACCTGGTTAAATGATAAAACTCTACGCGTCGATCGCGGAGGCTGAATCGAATTGTGAGATTGATCCAAACAATATTTGCGTACTATTGTCGCCAATCCGAATCGAACGATAAAATGAATCGTAAGCAAAGACTAAAAATGCGAGATCGATGTACTGATCTAGATAAGCTGATCGATGTTCAAAATGGTTTTGGATGGGATGTAGAATCACAAAAACACACTAATAAAAGTCGTCGGCCGATGGAATACCAGGATCACGCTAGACAAGTCTTTTGACGTATTAAAGAGAAACATACTGTATTTATGCCTAAACAAAACAGGAGAATCCATCCCCCCCTCTTGCGTGCAGTCTATTGTTTTGTTTTTTCCTGCACGCGTCTTATTCCTCCCTTTAACCCCTCTTTCAGGTCATACGTGTTCTTTGTTTTTATGCGGTTCATGCTCTGCTCCGATCAGTAACAGTTGCTTGCTGCCCTGCATTTAAGAGCGCTTGCAATTCAAATATTTAGGAAGAACAGCCTCAATGATGTACATGTATGTGTACCATACACACATATGTATATGCATCATGCCACTACATACGTTCATACATGCATTTTTATGGTCCGATGGACGTGCTTTTTCGGTTGTTGAGGTTACAATCTAAGCTCGATAATATGCATGCAAGCAATACATGAAGTGAGGGTGCACCATGTACAACCCACATCTTACAACAATTATCCGGCGCACACGGTCACTTGCAAGATCAACGTTCTTTTTCTACTTCTGCTTTTTTTTAAAAAAAAAGAAGGTACATTGCTGGCTTAGATTTGACAATTAGATACGTTCTAAATTTCTGTTCATTTCTTCTTCATCTGTTCCTCCTTTCGGTCGCTCAATTCGCCGTCAAGATGATAAAGATCCATGAAAGTTCCCATGTCAAATAATTTCCGCTTTGTTCGCTTAAGATTAGAAAGAGGACTATCATATAAAGGGTCTAGAAACGGGACAAATGATGTTTAAAGAGAAAACAAAATTGTCCGGTAAGCGAACATTCGATTATCAATTTAGAAGGAAGTCGGGAATTGAAGTTATTTCTTTGTGTCCTTTACGATTCTTTGTATAGTACAACACACTTTTTGTTTCCAATTCTTCTAATTCAACATTTCGACGCTAATAATTTATTACTAACCCTAAAAATCATGCAAAAGCATCTTGCCGATCGTATTTATATGCGCTAATAATACTTATTGTAACTCGGCAAAGAGGAATGACAAGTCATCTTGGCTCTGTACACGCGTTGTATACAGTGAAACTTCTTCACGCTGCGCAGCGCTGCGCAACACTGCGCTTCATCAGCGAGGAAGAATTCTTGGCATTACACTTCATTTACACACGTGATTTCACGATTCTTCTTTCATTGGTGATCAACAAACATTCACACGGCAAAAATTTTGGGTAGCAATATCTATTGCAAATTTCCAAATAAGGCACACGACAAAACCAGTTCATCATGTGCGGGTTGTACGAAACAAAGTGTGATTGACGGAGTAAAACCGTACAAATTAAAAAGATATAGGTGTGAAAAAAAGGAACGTAAAGTTCATGAAGTACGAAGAGATGATCAAGTTGTTCTGATGTATAAAAATGACAAAAGTAATAAGAATATTTCATAGCCAGTATGATGATATTGAATCGACTTATGCATCAGCAAACATTCTGAACAAGCTTGTTGGATTAGATCCTTGACTCAATCGGTTCACTTCACTAACACCTTGCAAGTTTTGCATAACACCGAAAGGAGAGAATCCGATAACGTAATCTTGTTGCATGAACCAATCAGACATTTCCTTCATCATTTGATCAGTTTCAGATTTGGAGCATTGAGCGCCTCCGTTGAAGTTTTGGCATGCAAATTCGGTAATCCAAACTGGCTTCTTGAAAGTGTTGTGCCAGTTTTCAACGTATTTCTTGAATGCATCAATAGAAACATCATACCAATGCAGAGAGATAGCATCCATACGGTCAAATACGTCACCACATTCAGATTGGAATTGTTTGTACCATTGTGTTAAACCGTTGGGGGCAGATGTTGTTGAAGGACCAATGATGTACCATCCTTTGTCTGCCAAAGGCATGATGTGAGAACGCATCAATTTGCATGCATCACCTACGCTCATATCTGATTGACCTTTTTGGTTGACTTCGTTCATTCCCATGGCACATTTGTATTTGTTGAATTTTCCGTTTTGGTCGTTGACGACGTTCTTCATGAAGCTATCGGCATTCTTGTTACCCCACAACATAGGGCAGAAGACTAAATCGTCAATTGGGAAACCATCCCAACCAGGAGTGTCAGTCCAAGAGTAAGCAAAGCTTACACCACCGGTAATGAAGTTCTTGATGTTCATACCGTTAGAGTTGGGCCATGCCAAACCTTGCTTGCTCTTCAATTTCAATTTGTTACCTGAACCAGAAACACCGCCGGTTGATTTGCTGCTTCCCGATGATGAATCCGTTTGGTCGTTGTCAGAGCTCTTTTTCGAAGATGAATCACTGCTTCCACTGCTTGATGAAGAAGATGATTTATGACTCTTCTTTTTGCCGTGAGTCTTTTTGTGGTGTTTCTTGCTTGAACCAGCCGAGCAAGATTTACGTTTTTGATGGTGGTTGTCTCTGCGAAGAACAGGAGCATGAATTGCGTTCATGGGTTGCTCAGATGCAGCGACGAGAGTTGTTGTTGCCATTACGGCGGCAAGGACCATAGAAGATGCGAGGAATTTCATTGTGCTTAATTGTTTGTTAAAATGTGAAAAAGATTGAATATGTTATTTGTTGTTGTATGAATTGTCCTTCAGTCAAATCGTAGGCGTCCGGATGCGTCTTTGAGGGGAGTGAGAGAACGATGTTTTGTTGTGCTGTAAGTTGTCAAGAGTGATAAGTGAATTGGAGAGAGATGGTGATAGCGTTGCGTCAAGCAAAGAAAACACCTTTGAGTTATATAGAGAATGTATTGGAGGGAAAAAGGGTAGCGAAGTGTAATTGGGGCGGAGAGTGTGATGTTATGATGGAGTTGAGAAAGGAAATGAGTTGCATTTTAGAGAAAGGGATATACATCACGGATTGGTTCGTTTGTTTGGTCTGGTCGGCCAGCAATGCAATCCGAGCACGCATATACACAGAATTACACGCGGTGCACCGCAAAAAATAGGGTGATATCCTTCACGAATAGTACAAACGGCGGGTATACTACGCCCCGCTAAATCAGAGAACAAAGGTTCAGATTGAGAACCCGCAAAACGCTTCTTTATTAAAAAGAAATAAAAAAACCTGTTCATTGTACGCGTCGCTGCAGTGCTGAAAACAAACGGTAGGGCTAAATGCACATAGTGGGCCCATGCAATCGCATCAAATGCCTTCTTCTGCTTCTTCGATTACAACTTTTCTCCTACACACATCAAATCGAAGAACGGCTGCGCCTTTTTTCACTCCTATAAACCTTTCTGCAAAAAATTGTATCAAAAATGCGAGCTTTTTCTTGCTCTGCTCTTTTTCCACCTACCTTGAATGCGGGTACTGCTCTTGGGTAGACCCTATCTTCGGTTGAGTGCATGAATGCCATGAAATTTAAACGGCACTAGAAAGATTCTAAAAATTAAAGGGGGAGCAAACCGACGGTTGAACAGCCGAACGCGTGTGCAAAAAAAATAAAAATAAAGCACGGGGCCAGCCACAAAGGGGAAATTTTCTGATTTAACGACGTACAAGGCAAGGCTTATCTTCTTAACCTATTTGCCGATTCACGCATTTATAAGAAAAAGGCCAAAAATAGCTCAACCCGTTCAAGCGGAAATTCAACTTACAAAGAAAAGGGGGATCTTTTCTTGTTTTTACCCATTCCACGGCAGGGGATGCAAGGCTAGCTTAACGCTAAACAATCAATGAATAAGTTCACGATGACGAGATGCAGAAAAACGATCGTAGGGGGAATTGTTTCTGGAGAAGTGCATTATAAGGCACGATCGAGAACCAATATTCCGCCGGTATAGAGAGTAATAAAGGGACCGGCTTGGATATTTGCTGACATAAGCATTTTGATCAGATTGAATCGCATCGAGAAAAGGTGATCGTGAGAGTAATGATAACGATGGCAGTGTAACGATAAGTAAGGCTAGAAAGGAGAGAAATCATTTGATTTTCACAAGTGTTGTGTGTATGGTGTTCGACGAATGAAACTCGTATTCGCGTTTTTCAATGCGCATAAATTGAGTGACTGAGTGATATATCATGAATAAAGTACAAAATTTGGAGCAAATGTTTCATGAAGGATGTTAAATAATTCTGATTGAAAGTATTGTTCTATTATCCTACCCTTCGACTACACCTTTCATCGTCATCGTTCTCCAATCTTCGTGCTTCATTTCGCATCAACACCAAAATACACACTCTTTTTCTTTTTAATTATTTCTTTAATTTTAATTATGTCTTTATTACAAAGACGGCCTTCGCGTTTGTATAATCTTACACAACCGCAAACGATCAATTCTCAACAAAAGATGAAAAGGGTACGCTTGCGAAACTCTTTATTTCATATTCGAGATCAAACTACGGCTCATTTAGGATTATTACCTGCCAATTTACCAGATAAACCCTTAAACACAGAAGCAAACGACACTTCCGAACCTTCCGTCAGCATCGGTCTTACGGTCGGATGTACGTTGATATTGGTCATACTTGTTTCTCTTTTGACAATCATGTTCTCTGTTTGGCGTAGGAAGAAATCATTACGATCTCGAGCATTGGATTGTACAAAAAGTCCATGGACCCAAAGATATCGTGACGGTACGGCGAATGAAATGTCCCGACCACAAATGCGCATAACAGCAACAACATCAGCAGGCGATCATGATCAAAATAGTAGCGCATACATCGTTTACAAAGATACACCATTACTAGAAGAAAATGAAAGCTATTCAAAGGAATCGGATATTGACCCATCTTTTCAAAACGAAAAGAGATTGGCAAAGCAAGAAACTTCAGCATCGACATTACTAAACGCAGAATCTACCACAAAAAGACGAACAAAGCTACCCGATGTATGGTGTTCGCCAATTCTACCCATGCCAGATTCCGTTCGCAAGTCTCCAAGAGTTCGAACTTCCGTCTTTCAAAACCCACATTCTCATCCAGATGTGATTAGAAATTCTCCTATGAAAGGGATGACAAACAGTCAAGATAGTTCTGCAACTATGGTTGGACTTGGTTTGATGGTCGAAGCTGATACAGGTGCTGATTACACAATCGTTGATGATCCTTCTCCTATAGAAAAGACTGGTGATTTATGGAACCCTGTAAAAAATACTATTGATGACGATTTAATCTGTTCGGCAGACAAGTATGCTGCTCTGATGCCAAAATCTTCCATCTTACGTCATTCTCAATCGAAAAAGGCGGAAAGCCTAGGTGTTATGAGCCGTAGTCCAAGTGATACGAGCATATATACAGCGGTCAGCTTGGCAACTATGGTGACAGAAGAAGCCAATATTCCTGCAACTTTATCGAAAAGAGAATCAGAAATGGTAAATGTTTATTCAACCAACATACCAAACTTGGAACAGAGATTACCAAAGAAGAGCAAGACTGTACCTTCTTTTCGAATTGAACGTAAATCCAGAACATCCTCTTCACGTTTATTGGATGAAATATTTGACGAACAAACCGATGCAAGAGTTACGAGAACATTTACTGCAGCTATGCGAATGATGAAAAAGAATTTGAAAGCAAGGAAACCATCAATGATAAACAAGACTGTCAACGTTTCAGCAAAAGAAGACATACGACCACTTTCCTTACGTTCTTTAGCTAGACGATCAGAAGTACGCAGAAGAACCAAGACACAATTCGATCGAACATCAGCTTTACTTTCACATGCTGTATCACCGTTTGTAGAGATGCAGCAACCAAAAGAAGAAATAGAGGTACAGCTCAATCATTCAAAACAGAACAGCAACGATTCGATAGAATCTGAATGTTACTCATCACGCTCACTTGACAAAGCACGTACAAATACAATGGAATTTCATCTTCCTTCTCGTTTATCAGCAAGCGGAGCAAAGGTATTAACACTTTCTCCACAAAAGATCATTTTGCCTTCCACACCTCAAAACAAGCAACTTCACAACAAAGTTAACCCACTTTTGAGAAAGAAAACAGTTCGTACGATTGGTCAAAACAATCTTATCTCCTCTACTTTCGATTCAAAGTGTCAAGGGTCGGTACTATTGAACGCAAAAGCAGTTCATAGAAAATCTCGTTCGCTTGATTCATGTTTGAGTAGTGCAATCCTTGGTTATCTTCACACACCGACGTCTGTCAAAGTACCGGAAAGATCAAATACTGGACCATACGTACAACCAACAATGATTAACACCAAAAGGGAAAGGTCAAATACTGTATTGACGAATAATACAACTCCTCTTCGTATTCGCAAAAGTGCTAATTCACTCTTACTTTCAAAAGTGAAACATAAACGTGTATCTCAATTAATTCAGACACATGGTGACAGTTTCAAAAAATTCCAAAAGAATAATAGAGAAAGTCAATATAGTACAGATGGAGAATATGCAAGTCCTACGATGCAAGTTGTTGCTCTTTATGATGAATATTCAACTGATGAAGAAGATAATCTTAGCACAACAACAAGCGAAGAAGAACATTTCACAACTCAATTTCATCGTAGAAGCAGAAGTCAAGAATTTTTCCTTTCATGAAACGCTTCATCAAACAATATAGTGTATTTGTATCTGAAGATCTCGTATTCTGTATTATATATCAATTATATCAGCATCTTGCATTTCTTATAGAATAGTATAATTTTTCGCCATTGTCCGAGTGCAAACCAAACTCATACACTTTCAGATTTTCATTTTTCATTGACAAAGATAGAATTACACAGTTGTATTAATGTAGAGTATTGTTTGTCCTTCAATTAGAAGAAGATTTTGGTGACGCCAATGCATCATCAACCGCTTTTCTACAAGACGGACGTAAACGATATCCCGTAGGCTCAAAAGCACCCAAGACGAGTGTGATAGTAGTTCGTAAAGTGGTGATCAAAGGTGCGACATCATGATCAAACACAAACAGGCTTGTTTCAGAAGAAACTATTCCATCTGCTCTATTTTGGGTAATATTCAAACCAAGTTGTTGTAAAGCATTTAACAATATCGCACATTCTTCCAAGACGTCATCGATACCTAACCTTGAAGATGCAGCTAAAGCAACTGTACCGTACTCATCTTGTTCCAAACTTGCAGCTAACAAAGATCCCAAGATCTGAACACTCCAAGTCACCAATGCTTCATCATGAGGCAAAACACCAATTGCCAAAAGTGAATCATCTGATGAAGCAAAAAGCCATTTTTGTGCACCTTCAATCTTGCGAGCAACAATCGAATTTTGCAAAACATGTTGCAAATCCGATGGCAAAAGTTTGAAAACAGATCCAACAGATTGAATAGAGGAGATCATAATATTGACGAAAACATCCAATAGCGTAGTTCTCGAAGTGAAACTTGTCGATCTACCGTTATTCAAGCTTGCCGCGGTACCACTTGTAGAAGAAGCTGCTGGTGTAGATTGAATGGGTGGTGGTGCAATACGATGAAGCAGTGAATTCAAACCCTCTGTAGCATTAGCATTGACTTGGGTAGAGGTCGCATTCGTTGTCGATGGAGCTGTTGTAGCACTTGGCTGCGATGCAACGGGCGAAGTGGAAGCCAAACGATCCCAAATGGTTGGTTTACTTTTATTGACTCCATTATTGCCTGTTGCTAGTGATACCTGATGAGCAGCGTCTACTGGTTTCAGATGATTCGTTAGCTTTTGAGAGCTCGAGGTAGATGCTGTACCAGAAGCGATTGGTTCCTTGCCTTTGTTTAATAGCCATTTTCGCTCTTCTTGAATGACATTAATACACTCCCCTGCAATCACTGCCCATGCACTACGTCCTGCTCCGCTATCCAAGCCCGAAGGAGGGATCGAATGAAGAATGCTTCCTCCATTACCACCAATAGATTGACCTACGTCGCGAAAGATTGCTTTTCTTCGTTCTGCATCCGTTGCCATCACAGTTGCCATTTCAGCAAATGCAAAGTGTGAATAGTATGACCTCTCACTACCTCCAAGATGCGCTTCTTCTGGCAGGGGTATCCTTCTGCTTTGCATACCTTTAATCAAGCACTTTGTAGGCGCACTAGAAAATTTACTCAAACCGCCCATACCAAGACCAATCGGTTGGGTTGACAGCACTTCCCAAGCGACACTGAAAGCCTCCAAGATCAAAACTGTTACTAGCCCTAAAATTGAGACGCGGAATATCAGATCAATGTTGAACAATGGTCGTTTGAAAGATGGAACCAAAAGAGGACGTAATGGTGAATGATGTCCTATAAGTGAAAGGACAACTCGAAAGAATGGTCTTCGGATTAAGAGGTATCCCTGAAGGATAATGCTAGGTGTGATGGATCCGAGAAACACTGCACGATAGATAGTCTGACGACCTTTTGCTGCAATTCGTACCAGTGCAGATTCAAACGTTGCTTGTGCTTCAAACCTTGATGGCGCGAATGGTGCAGGTGCTCCCGCTCCCGGAACCTGTGGACGCGAGAACAACACAGCACGAATGATCGCATACGTTGCACCAAGAATTGCATTACTACATAGGAGAAACCAAAATCGTTCATTCGGTCGAATTGCAGTAGTCTTGTATCCCTGTGAAAGTCTCACTGAAACATGATGGTAAGGAGACCACGGATTAGAAGTTTTCGAGCCTTTCCCATCAATGAATGTTGTGTTTGTGTAATGAGCCAAAGCTAGAGCATGTGTTGTAGCTATGGCTAGAGAAAAAGCAGCATGCAGAAGCACACCTCGCCACAAAGCACCTTGACGTAATGAACGAACCAACAAACTGGCGGGAGAACCGGCCGAGAGGATGAATCCGCCCGCTAGACGTTCATCACGTACACCCGAATGATCCTGAACCGTCCACTTTTTACTTGCGATGTTAAACCTTTGACCTGGTATTATCAATAGCAGACCAAGAAAAATAGAATATGACGTTAGCGATAAAAATAGCGCTGTAGGTCGGAGGGGTAATGTGATCAATTGAAGTGGATTTGTGGGCCGAAATAAAGAGATGCAAAATAATGCATGGTAGACTGGAAGGCTGAACACCAACAATTTCAACCAGTTGATACGAAGAGCTGTTTCTATGAATCCTGAAAAAGTCAAATGCGGCCTTGGCTGAAGCGCAAAAGTCGCATAAGCATTTTCATCGAGAAGTGATTTAAACAATGGCCAAACCTGAGGCCAGAATCCGGTGACAGGCTTTAATGGCTGCGTAACTGTTGTTGACTTTGAGACTGTTGATGAGGAGCCTAGAGTTGAACTAGGTCCATTACGTGCTGCTGGTGTTCCAAAAGGAGTTCTTGAAAGGAACAGTGATGCTTTTGAAGTTGATTCTGGTGTACGATAAGGTGAAGAAGAGGCAACTTTGATCGGCGTACCAATATCTGGAACGGTAGATTTTCGTGGCCTAGAAACGTTGAGAGATGATTGCTGTTGACTTTGCACGTTACGTGTAGCTAAAGATGATGTACTTTCATTCAATCTAGCTGTTTGTTGTTGTACAGGTGTAGAAAATCCTTCGCCATCTCTCGAAAAAGATTGTGAGGAAGTCCTTTGAGATGAATTTGAAGGACCTCCGTTTAATGCATAACGGCTTGAGGGTGTTGAAAAGGATGATTGCATGATCCTATATCAACTTACCCTCTTTTTTGGAATCGTTATGCTGATAGTATAACAAGTAAATACTCACTTTAATCACTTGTGGATGAAAATTATACGCTTTCTTCTAAAAGTCGCGTCAAAATTATTTGCAAGAAGGAATTGCACTGTAGAGTTCACGCTTTGAGTGTTGTTCTCCACTCTCGCCCGTTACCAACACGTGTTCAGTGATCATGATTAAGAGAGCACGATTCAGAAAGAATGCAATTATACTTTATTATACAAATGAAATAGTACAATGAATGTTATGATTTACTACAATCCATCAATTCAAGTCAAATCCGTTAGCGGCAAGGGCAACTGCCAATTCAGGATCCAAATAAGAAGCCAAAGTGACTTGATCAGCCAAACCTTTTCTCCTTCTAGTCTTCAACATCACATCCCTCGCCAATCCAAGAGGTGGAGCAGGTTCTAAAGGTCGCAATTTCACATCCGTATCCAAAGGATCACCTGGTACAACAGAATAATGCGAAAACACTTGCAAACAAAATGCTTGACCTTGTGTATGCGTTCGTAAATCTGTTTCGAATCCGTTTGCGTCCAAAACAGGAATGTAAGCACGAACGATAAATAATGGGGTACCAGGTTTGGGAACATCCTGTGTTACATGACCACGTCTACGAGCTAAAACGGTATAAACTGCAGCCACACAATCAGCAGGTGCTTGTACCTCAACATAATAAATTGGTTCCATCAATCGAGGTGTTGCGAGTAAAAGTGCTGCATAGCATGTCCTTCTAGCTGTTGGAATCAATTGACCGCCACCTCTGTGTATAGGTTCAGGAGTCAATTCAGCATCCAAAATACGAAATTTGACGTTTCTTACAGGTTCGTCTGCCAAAGGACCTTCTCGAGTTGCCCATTGGAAACCCTGCTTGATCGTCTGTCGTACGGTATAGAGTAACTTCTTGTCCACCTCTGAAGGTAGTGTGTCATCTACCAAAATATTCGGTCCATTGTCATTTGGTCCAAATGCCCAAACAGATCTGGAAGCCAATAAATCCCAGCCATACTTCTCTTGAAGAAGTTTTCCCAATTCTTTTGGTGGCATATGGATATTCAATCTTCCTGATTCGATATCTTCTGCAATCCCTTTTTCTAATGGTTCAGCAATGATTGTCAATTTGTTCTTCTTGTTTGGTGTAACAGCGAAACACTTTACTGCACTCGTTTCTACAACCGTTTCTGCAAAGCGAACAACAGGATCGCTCACTTTGATTTCAATCTCGGAAAAGAGCTTTCGTAAATCGTGCAGAACACAATCTAGATACAATTCTCCAGTACCCAAAATGACGTGCTCTCCACTTTCCTCCACCTTTGTCACTGCGAGAGGGTAGCTTTTGTTGATCTTTCTCAAACCTTCAAGCATTTTCGGTAGTTCAGAAGGCACAAGAGGCTCCACCGATACTTTGAGAACAGGTTGAGTCATGTGTGACAGAGGAGCAGTGATGTAAAGTTCGTCAGGTTCAATCGAAGCGTCAACGATAGTACCTGTTTTGGTAATATTTGCATCCACACCTTTTAAGCTTACCCAACAACCTGCTGGAACGCTGTCAGATTCAACATTGTAACGTGATTCATTGATCCACACTCCCTCAACGTTGGCCAATATAGAATCTTCATCATCATCTTGTGAGAATCCTTCACCGAGCACACGTACCCGATCACCAATCTTGACCGTTCCACTCAGTATTCGACCAAATGCTCTGAACTCTTGAGCGTCTGTAGTTTGATATAATTTTGCAACGGAAACAATCAAGGGACCATCCGCGTTGCAATTGCGCATAGAGTCGTACAAAGTGCCTTCCTTTGGACCTGTCCATATCCGATCAACTTTCTTCTGTGCGCCTTCCTTTGGGGAGGGAATGTGATTTACGATCAAGTCAACCAAGCCGGCACTATCACCGAAAAAGTGTTTTAGTACCAATTTGAGCAAAGGTCGTACATCGATCTTGTATGCGGCTGGTTTCAGATGAATGCCGAGGCTGGCGAGAGTCTTTCGTAATTTGTCTGTATCACTGGATAAGACTTGCGTGTAAATCTTGTAAAGTGGTTCCAAAATAAATTGTACAAAGCTTCTTTTACTCTCTGCGTCCGCTCCCTTTCGACTGAAATTGCGCGATTCAGGCGAATAGAAGATATTGCCCCACAATCGTTTACTGAATTGATCGATATCAATACCTCCATACGTATCCGAGTACAACTTTGCAAAACTTCTGAGAGTAAAGCACCATCCCATCTCTGTGCTGGCGAAGGCGATATTCCCTTTTTCAGGACCCAATTTTCTGGCTGGATCCCGATCATGCTGTGCAATCAAATTATTTACTTCATCAATCGTTTGCCGTATCTTGTAATATGCATCATTCGGTGGCAACCTAAGCTCTAAAATGAGTCGATCGATCTTGTTGAGCACCATGACAATCGGTAGGCCTTCACGTATTGCATGTTTGACGATCGCTTCGGTATTGACCATTACTCCTTCCACGACATCGACAACCAGGACAACACCATCAGCCATTCGAATACCAGCAGCGACCTCATCCTGAAAGTTAGGATGACCTGGAGTATCTATTAGATTTAAAAGATACGATTTTGATCTTGTTGAAGTCATTACAAGTGAGAGGGGCGATGATTTGATTGAAATTCCTCTACTTCTTTCCAAGAGATGTGAATCGGTATATCGCATATGTTGATCAACATCATGTTCCATTTTGTGAGTTTCTAAAAGTAGCATATCCAACAAGCAAGTCTTTCCATGGTGAAGATGTCCGACGATTGCAACATTTCTGACCATCTCTGGAAAATTCATCAAATTCATCATAAAGCTTCTCTCAAAGCGTGTTTCCGGTAATCCAGCTTCTTCAATAGCAAACTTTCGCATTTTGACTGGCTCTACGATCGGTTGACTAAGAGGTTGTGCATCTTCTTCTTGCACTAAAGTTTCAACTTCATCACCATACACCTCATTTGCACTCGGGTAGTATTTCTTATCTTCATGTAGTACTACTGCATTTTGCAAAGATTCATCTACTTGCATCAATTGCATACCTGCTTCTTCTACTTTTCTCATTCTTGCTATGCTTGCTTCTTCATCTTCTTCGTCTTCATCATCATCATCGTATCCTTCTAATGGGGCTGGTTGTTCATATTCTTCTTGCCGCGTTCCCATCATTGAAGTAGATGCTTCTCTGTCATCTTGACCGATATCAGACCCTTCGTCTGAATCTGACAAAGCTCCAATATAATTACCAAATTCATCATAGTCATCCATATCTTCCGTACCTACGATCTAATGGCCTTGATCGAAAAAGGTATAATGACCAGATGGATGGCGTTGTTGCTCTTATGGATGGATAGTAATCTTCTCAGATTTAATCTAAGCGTGAGTTTGTATGTACACGTGAAGCGTGCCAAAAAGACTAATTTAGCGGAACTGCACCAACCCTGATTTCCGTTCAAGCTATACCTTTTTTGGCAAGGATAACGTCACTTTAGCGTTCAATAAGGAACACTCTGCACAGCTTATCAACATTCCACACACATCGAATGCGTCTTTTTTTATTTCTTTATCTCAACCACAAACTGTCATCATCTGCATAAATCGACGCTACTTCAATTTGACTAATGAAAGCTTAATTATCATCAGGCCAGGCCGATCAAACAAATCAGTCTTTCGACCCCACTTTTGAATCGAATTTTTTAAGATGGCTTGCCTCATTGCCACCACATCGGGCACATCTGCCATTCAATTCGATCAATCTTTCGCGAAAAAGACAAACTCTATCCATCATCAAATTCAAAAAGATTTAGATATAATGTTGAGACAGCAATATTCCAATCGGATCAGTGCATCCACAATAATGATTCCGATCTTGATTAGAGCATTTGGTCCGTTACCACCGATTATTTCATTTGCCCTACCAGCAAATGCGACTGTAGCTTTCATCTTGGCAACAATCATTCGTAATCTACGATTGCCCGCTAGGGTTGCTCAACTTTTACGATTGACTCGATTAGGTGGTCAAAATGTGACTGGAAATACGCCAATCAGTTCCTTAACTGGACCTCCAGTTCGTAACGCATACGGTCAAATGGTACAACAACCGATCACACTTGAAGTACGAGTGGGCACTCGAGGCGGCAAAGGAGGATTTGGAAGTCAATTACGTGCTGCAGGTGGAAAGATGAGCTCTGCTAGAAATGGAGAGGAAAATCGTGATTCTTGTCGTGATTTGAACGGTAGAAGATTGAGCACAATCAAACAAGCACGCCAATTGGCGGCTTATTTAGCCACACAAGACGAACGTCAACGTGCCATGAATGAAGCACAAAAGAAGAAATACGCCAAATTGGAAAAGATGCTCGGTAGAAAGCCACGAGAAGAAGCTGATTTCGTTGAAGCTGCACAAAAGCTACACGATCAAGGTGGAGAATTAGACGAAGAGGGCAACGAGATCGAGGATGATAAGGGTGAAGGCTCGTCTCGGATTGCTGCTCCTAGAGACAAAATAGAAGATGGCAAAGGAAAGAAGCGCGAACGTATCGAAGACTCTGAATATGTAGAGCAAAGCAGAGAAATTGTGGAAAATGTTCGGAGTGCGGTGGCATCAGCAATGCGAAAGAAGAAGAAAAAGAGCACTTCTACTTTGACAAAAGGACCAAAAAAGGAAGCAGAAGTGGATGAACCTTATAAACACATCAAAGCTCAATCGACAGAGCTTACTGCATAATGATTGATACCCACTTAATGATGTTTGTTGATTTCCTGTATCATATTTCTGACGATGTAATGAGAGCATGACTTACTTTAGCAGTGTTACAAAGGTATCCTACATTTCAGTACAAACGCGCTGAATACTGTACAAATACGAATGGAATAGGTCAAATGTATTTCTGATCTCTGCCAGAATGTTGTATTTCTCCTCTGATGAAAAGAGATTTTGATCTCAATGAGGAGGAGGTTGAGCAGCAGCAGCGTATGCTCCAGGATGGGGAATATGACTTTGAGGAGGAGCATGAGAATATGGCGATTGCATACCTGGATAGCCGTACGGCATAGGGGGCGGTGGTGGATGTTGCAAAGCATGTGGTGCTTGCATTTGCGATTGCTGCAAAGGTGAAAATGAAGGGTGTATTGCCTGAGTTGGAAGTTGCATTTGAGCGGGATAAGGAGGAGGCGGAGGTGGTGGCAATGGAGCATTAAAAGCGACAAAAGGGGGTGGCCCAGGTCCAGCATTCGGGACTTGTGATCCTCCAAATCCATTTTGAAAGCTTTGATATGGTGCAGGTGCTGGATTAGCATATTGCTGAGGGGGAAAGCCAGGGTTACCGTTATCCGAATTCTTGTTCAGAAGCGAAAGTAAAGGATTGGATGGGGCCATCGAGGCTGGTGGTGGCGGAGCTGGTGGTAAAGGGCCAGTAGAAAAGTTTCCTGCATTTTGTTGGATGAAAGCCGAAAAAGGAGATTGACTTGGAAGAGGCGGTTGTTGATGGGACGCCTGCTGACCGTTCAAAAGTGACAAAAGGTTGCCTGGCGATTGAGCCCCATTACCTGGCGACTGAGGTGGAAACTTGAATTGATGAACCTTTTGATCTTGATGATTACCATTTTGCTGTTGCGATTGTACATTGGGAGAATTTTGGAGTTGCAAGGAAGAAGACATTAGACTGCTCAATAGCATATCACGCTTCTGCGCCCTTTCCCTTTCTCTCTCATCGTTGGAGGCGGGAATGGAGGTTTGAGCTTGTGATTGTTGATATTGCTGATCAGGACGCCAGGACGATTGATTCTGTTGCGGTACAAGCGGAGCTGCTTGTTGAGCATCGAATAAAATTGAAGTGGAAGGGCTGATCATATTAAGCAAATTCTGCGCTTGTGCTGTCCTCTGTGCTCGTGGAGCTGGAAGTGGGGTTGAAGATTGTGGAATATCGTAAATTGGACCCGCTGTACCATTTAGCAAAGATAGAAGAGCCGAAGAGCTTCCATTTCCAGAAGCTTGTCTTGTTGCACTTCCATTCCCTGAGCCTGCGTTCAAAGCTGCCAATAAGGATGACGTACCACCTTCCCGGTCATCACTGCTTTCCGCTTGTCCGAAATTCAATTGTGGTTGACCAGGCGTATGCTGTGAAGCAACGGATGGACCTCCCCTCAGCAGATCCAATAATTGCCTTCCGCGATCGTCTCCTTGCTCCTCAATCATCTTCTGCCCTTTACTATCAACTGATTGAGCATGAACTTGCTCATTACCCCCATTCAGCCCAAGCAAAGCCTTCAAGTCATTACTCTTATCATCCGAGGAATCCGCTCCTAAATTTTGCCCACTATCAACCCCTTCCTCCAATGTATCACCATCGTATGAAGCTTGTGCATACCTATTCTTGTTTTCATGAATCCATTGTTTAAGCTTTCCGATGAAAGGCGAGATCAGATAAAACTTTCCACCCATACCTTGAGGCGGGGCTTTATTCTTCTTCCACGTGGGCAAATCAGATAGGCTAAACCAAGATATCTTTGAAATTTCCTTTCTGGTTTGCGTTTCAAAGTATGTATCTTCTTCTAATCCGGGAACGATGTATAGCCTTATCTTTTGCTCTCGCATTGTCAATTCCATATAATCTCTTGATTCATTTGGTAGAAGTGGTCCACAATCAAATCCAGTCTCTTCCAAAACTTCTCTTACGGCACAATCTCTTTCAGTTTCTTGTTGATTGATCTTTCCTTTTGGAAAACCCCAAGTAGAATTGGATTTCCATCCTTTGACAAGAATACATTTATCCAAACGTGCATTTAACATCACTGCTCCACATACTGGTACTCTTGTTTTGTACTTTAAAAATTCGTCAAAAGCAGCTTCTAAGCCTTGTTGACTTTCATGATTGGAAGAATTTGAGATGTATCTTTGAATGAGTGGAACTGTGAGGGCAGCTGTATGAAGTAAGTACGATGAAAACCTTCTCAAAGCAAACGATGGTAGCGAAGGATTGAGAGGTCTGAGGAAATCTTCATAGAACCAATGTGCCTGTTCGACTTGAAAACAAATGCGTTGTATACTGTCCTGTTCTTCCGCTGGTAAATTTACGATGAATCGACTGCTAAGGTCTTCCAATACATCATTAAAACTGAGAGATGCATAAGACGATGAACCTGATGCCATTCCTGCTGGCGTTCCTGATCGATTTGTTGCATCTATTGAGCCTTGACCGGCTTTCTTCTTTGTTCCTCCCATTGATGAATTCTTTATTTTGGTCCCCCCTTACCAATTGGCTCTTCTAGGTGTTTTAATATTGATAATGATATTGTGACATCGAAGCAACAAGGATGGAATTTGAATCCCCGTTGGCTTAACGCAAATGCTTGCTGTTGTTGCATTGACCTCGCATAAACACTTTTTTTTATTAGCCTACACTCCACGCGTTGAGCCAATTTTTGCCTTTCTGGATCGGGTAGTGGCGCGCCCTCCCGCCATAAGTCTAGTGATATGAGAAAACACGCCCTTTTAACAACTTCTTTCATTCTGACGCCAAAGATTGAGATTTGCTCACTCTCTGTAGGTGTAGGTGATTTGATGAAGCATGAGAATGTGATCGGAACGTTTTTCGGATTTTCATCTAGGATCCCGGAAAAGGTATCTAGGAGATTATTGTGTACGCAATACTTGGCTGTAGGATTGATCCCCCAAGCCCTGAAAAGCCCGCCCCGAAATAATCGTGATGGTTGTGCATTTATTCATTCAAAAGCATGACTTCCGTGGCTGTACACGATTGCAGCACTTCTAAATTCTAACATCTTTCCAAGAAATCACCAAACTCCTTTCAGATTTATCGCACGACTTCAAATTGTGCTTAACAGTCATCTCCATAGGAAATGATGAAATTCATCAGCAAATCATCATTCGTTGCTGTCATTGTGCTTTTAGGAAGCATCCTATTATCAACTAATGCTTGTATCAATTGCAAGCACGACACAGTGAGTAAAAGATCTATCAGAGTGAGAAGTAAGAGGAAAGAAACTGAAATGCAACTTATAAGCATTCCGAAAACAGTATTGAAGATCCTTTTGATAATAAAGAAACTAGTAAACTTTTTTTCAGAACGTTTCATTCTGATCAAAAAAGATATTGGGCCCATCATCAAGATACAGGAGAGAGAAAAGCAGATCGTAGAGGAATTGAGCCTACAGATCACAATTATAATACCTTAATGTTAGCCGTATCAAAAGATTTAGATAAACCTTATAGGGCATTATATCGAACTCGTTCAGGCAATCAAAAGATATGGGAAGAGAATAATGGTACACAACATGTGAAAGAGTTGGAAAAGAAATTAAGAAAAGAGAAAACTGTAATAGGCAAAATTAAAAAGGTATTCCCACATAAATCACAAAGACCACACGATTATCAACGAATAAATTCTAAAAGTCCAACAAGTAGTTCTCCAGCAAACTTTATAAAGTCAAAAGGCAAAAAACCCATGCAGAGCAAACTAAGTGAACATATGAATGCGATTCAATCTCCACGTTCTCGAGAAAAGGTACAAGAGTGGGTAAATCAAATACCAACCAAATTTGAACCTGTGTCAGAAAGCGGACCTTCTTCACAAAAAAATAAAAAAGAGGAGAGGATAGAGGGACAAAGTGAATGCCATTCCAGTCCAAGTAGATGTTCCGGGAGAAAGGAAAGCGTCGACGGATCACATGGTAATATGAGATCCTCCTATTCACCTTCTAGAACGTACTCTCAAGGTGGCTCTTCCAATGCGGCTCTTAGTCACTTACAAGCAAAACATCAAACATCTTCGCACAGCAAAAAAGGTAATTAAAAATCATTGTACATTTATTTCATATTTATTTGCAAATGCATTGTTATACCGCTAATAATTTGATACTTTTGATAAAAAGCGTCAATCGTCCCAACGAAATATGGGTTTTAAAAATTATAAAGTGGGGAAAGCCCCGCTCTATCATACGGCAAAATTTGAAACTTTCTCCACCGCAAAATCATGGTGTAAACTCGGTCGGAAATGTCAAAATGAGTAAAAAAGTGACATATAAAAGGGAGAGAGATCAAATTTGTAATACAAAACTCTTCCTACCACATCTTCAAAGTTACAGTATGTTTTTCACCATTATTGTTCGGTTTACACTTTATGTGGTTCTGATTGTTCAATTGATAAAGATTGTAACTGCTATACCTGCAAGTAGTTCAAGCGAAGGTAGCAGCGGACATGGCAATAAAGACTCTAGAAAGGTAAGTGTATCATTGTGAAAATATAACTACAAACAAAATATCTGATCAAGATAATATAATTCTCCTTCTCTTTTTAGAAACATTTAGGATTAGATGATCCAAGAATGATTTCAATTTTGAAAAAGAATCAACCTGTTGCCGTTCAAAATAGAATTAATGGACATATTGAAACAGCTAAAAAAGAAGCGAGATTATTACGTCATGATTATTCAACGCAAGCGTTAAATGTTGTAGGGTTAACCGCTCTTCAAGATCATCCTGATGCATGGAGGAATATCTTTCATAAAGATGATCAAATAACAAAACAAATTTGGGATAGAACACATCGTGAAATTAGTTCGCAAAAGCAGGACAATCACGTCAATCACGTCAATCCGGCAGCAGCAAAGATAAGGAGAGAGCCCAAGAAAGCGGTAGGAAAGCTGTTGCCGCTGTTGAACATGTTGAAAGTACCAGCTCCAATATGCGAGCAAATGTCCCGAAATCAAGCTCAAAACCCGAAAAACATAGGTCTCATTCGAACTAATCCGGTTGCATTATCAACCCTCGCATTACCACCAAGCTTCATATCATGACAGGCATGTATGAATTCGATAAATAGTACAATAATCATCTACACATTCGCTTTGATTGAGGTGTTGTAGGTGAGCTAGGATGCCATGCACGAGATCGCAAGTGATGATCATGAGATGGTATATCGTATCCTCCATATCCATGCGTTGGTGGGATAGCATTTCGATAATCTCCTTGAGATGCGATATTTATATTTTTGTTGCCTTTATTTGTTCTTGATCGAATTCGAAAGAAAGATAAGAAAGAATTCGTTGCGCCAACGATAATGATAAGAGATAAAAGTGTGAATAACATACTCTTCCAACTGACAACATCAACAAATCCATTTACGATTTCTGCTACCGTTTCAGCAGCCACACGCGCTCTTCCAACGTTTGCTGGATCTCTTGCTGAACATCTTTGCCAATTTGCACATGCATTTGCTAAAGCAGGTACAGCACCTTCCGTTCCACATCTGTTCAAATGATAACTTTGCGAACAAGATTCAATTTCCGCAAGATATTCCATTTCATATTCTCGTACTTTGCTTGATACATCACGCTGTAATGTTCTGACGACGTTAAATAATACCCAAACAACACCAATCAATAAAGTTGCATTAAAGCCAAATTGTGCCATTCCTAAACACCATTCGGGATCGAGCCAAGAACGTGGCGAGAAAGGTTGATTTCGATTAGTTGCATTATTTTGTGACATACGATCATCATCTCTGTTTGATTCATTGAAGAAGTAGTGTATATTCAATGTATCCCCTACTCGTCTACTCAACGATCGTGGTCGTTCTTTGCCCCTTCCTTTCCTTCGTTGTTGTGTCACTGTATCATACTTTTCGTCATCTTCCCATTCTGCGCTTATATCATCTTCGTTTTCCTCATCTTCTTCTCCACCTTGTAAGCCACGATGACCTAGAGAACCCTTTCTCCTTCTGGGAAGTGAAGATGGTTTTTTGTTATTCGCTGCCCTTTGTCTGTTTACTCTTAAAACAGCTCCTTGAGAGACAGGTCTTCTAGAAGAGCTTGATTGATCTTTTTCTTGCTCGTTCTCTAGCCGCGTTGTATGTATTTTATTACCGGATAGTGTTCTTTGAGTTCTCAATTCCGTTGCCATATCAACATCTGGTCCTTCGATTGTTGGTGATAAAGGCTGTTGAAATAGAAAAGCTCCACCTGAATTTGCATTATTGTTACCAAATATGAATGGATCACTCTTTCCTGACATTTCCAAAGTTCTCTTTCTCTCCCTTTGTAATTCTTCTGCATCTTCCATTTTATTATCTTCAATATGATCCGAATTCGCATTTAGCCATGCACCTGAAGGCTTTGAAGGTGAATCATATGAAAAATCCATTGGAGAATCGCGAGATCTCATTTGTTGTTGTTGTTTATTCGAATACATTTCAGAAACAAAAGGTACTCTCTCTTGTTGTAATGGTCGAAAAGGTGTACGTCCTCCAGCAAATGACATGATAAATTAACCACCAGAGACTCAAGATATCTTTGATCGCGGAAAAAGATTCTGGTGGTGTTGTATAGTTTAGTAGAAGATCGTCAAGCAAAACACATTTTTTATTTTTGAGTTGATTTCTGCTTTTAAGCTCAAGACGCGTCAAAAAAGTGTGATTCTTCGACCAACACTTCATTTATGCACGCACGCACGGTCGATCGGTCTTCATCCTCCGCTATCCGAACCAATTGTTCTTCTTCCTCCAAACTCACCTTTTTCATTTGAAATCTGATGAAGATTGAATCGCCATGTCAAATCAAACAATAGAATATACAATACCTTCACCACCACAAGATCCAATCTCTTCTTTAATCTTCAATCCTAATCCATCTAAAGCTAATCAATTGCTAGTATCAAGTTGGGACAAAACTGTTCGATTATACCATTTAGCCAATCTAGATGAAGCATCTTCTTCAGATCCTAGCAAAAGGGTACGTTTGATTCACACTTTTAATCATGAAGCACCTGTTTTGGATGTTTGCTGGATCACGGATACTCTTGCTGCTAGTGGAGGAATCGATCGTCGAGTACGTCTATTAAATTTGGAAACCGGTCAAACAAATATCATCGGAAAGCATTCAGCTGCAATCAGTAGAATTCGATACAGTCATTCGGTAAATTTGCTTATTTCATCCTCTTGGGATTCTACTTTAAAGGTTTGGGATCCTTCACCAATAAATGCGTCTCTTTTGCGCACGATCGATCTACCAGATAAAGCTTTAGCTATGGACCTATCTCCGCCCTATCCGATCACATCAGAAAATGCAGGTAGATCTATTTCTATCACTGATCAAACACCTCGTTTGGTAGTAGGAATGGCAGGCAGATTGATTCATATATTTGAATTATCAAAATGGCGCGAAGAAATTGACAATGTTAAAGCTGGCAAATCGAATAATGAAGATGTTTGGCGTGCAGAACAGAAACGTGAAAGCAGCTTAAAGTTCATGTTACGCGATATACGATGTATGCCAGACGGTCAAGGATATGCAATTTCATCAATCGAAGGTAGAATTGCAGTAGAATTCTTTGATTCATCTGAAAGTGTTCAAGCGAAAAAGTATGCTTTCAAATGTCATAGACAAGTGGTTGATGGTGTTGATACGGTTTATCCGGTAAATGGAATTAGCTTTCATCCTCAACATGCAACTTTTGCATCTTTAGGAGGAGATGCAATAGTAGCTGTATGGGATCCTTTGGCCAAAAAGCGAATCAGACAATATCCTAGATATCCATCTCCATTATCTGCTGGCGCATTTTCTTCAGATGGTACCTGGTTAGCTGTCGCAAGCGGATTTGAGAATATAGAAGATACTCGACACCATGGACCTGCGCCTGGTGAAGTTGGAGGCATTGGAGCAGGTGGCGAAGGCAAAGTTCAGATTCATATTCGCTCTATTTGGGAAGACTGTAAACCGAAAGTCAAGTAATTTTGGGCCAACAGATGTATTATAACGAAAATCACCGTCATGTAACTCTAAATAAATAAATTCACAAAGGATTGTTTATCCATTCACGCTTATCCATTCACGCTTGATTAAAGTGCTAAAAGTACAATTCAAATAAAAGTACAGAAAATATCACTCCCAGACGCGGATATTACCAGCATAATCACCTGCAACAATGCATCTAAAAGGTGATTCAATGATAGCCAATGAAGTGATTGCATCTTTATGAGCTTTCATCAACATTGTGCTTGTGGCGCTATTCGTTTGATGGGTTAGCAATGGAGATCGTAAAGATGTAATTGCCGCCCTTCCTGTTGCACTTGTAGGATGTAATTGATGAGTGAATGTGGTAGCATGTATAGTTTCCAAATTGGCATCTGTTCCATTCACCGCAAGTACTCCATTGTTATCTATAGCTTCATCATTCATTTGAGTTGCATTTCCCCTGTTCGTTTGTCTGCTGCGATGATCTATACCATTAACGGCAGATTTCTTCTTCGTTCCTACCGATAATTCTGCACTCTCTGGACCTTTGACGCGAAATTCGTTACGTTCATCAGTTGGTGCACCGAAAGATGTACTCTTTTCAACTTTACCCAAATCCCAAAATCGAATTCTTTTATCCATTCCACCTGTGATCATATAGCCAGCAGGACCATCTCCGGAACTTTGATGAGCATTCTCGTTTGATGTTGATGCTAATTTGCCAGCATCTAACCAGCCACCACTAACTTGGGCTGCATGAGGAAGATTACCGGATGTATAACCTTCCACGGCCACTAACATACTTCGAACAAAAGAGGTTGGCGGTGGCGGTTGAATGACTTCTTTTTTCTTCGTTTTTCGATAAGCGCCTATCTCCTGCTCTTGGTCATTTGAAGGTCCGACAATATCACTTGCCTCATCTTGAGCTTGATCCAATCGTGCTTCATGCATCTTTACCAACCTCTCAATAGCCTCAGCTGCATTGCCAAGTCCAATGAAACGGTCATGTGACACAGTACTTGAGGTATTCTTGTATTGTTGTAAAGGCAGCACCTCATCTTCATTTCCAGTTTGTGTAGCTGGTGACTGTGAAGGTGGTCCATCATGTCGAATAGTATTGTACACCTCTACGCATTCGGTCGATTCTATGTCCCATGTTTCGATCAATGTCTCCCTTTGTCCAATCGAGCCATTCTGCACGCCCTGGAAATCAATATTAAGCTTTTCATAAGCAATCATAACCCAGCGTCCATCTCCTTTGCTTGGATGCAATGCGATCGAATTGACACGGATGATAGAATGCCCATCATGTACAAATGCATCATCTGCATCATCTTGCGTTGTTGTGCTCTTCATTCTTCCAACATTCGTTTCTCTTTCTACTGTACTTAATCTCCATGTTTTTACCAATAAGTGAAAGCGAAGATCCCATAAGCACATTACACCTCCGATCGTACCGATGAGCAGCCAAATATTTTGTGGATCCACACAAATGGCGGCAATCGCTCCTAAATGAGCAGGATTTTCGAAATTGGTCAAAACTTGCATCGTTCGAAGATCCAATATTACGATATGACTTTTAGAAGTTGCCAAGATCAATGTACTTCCCGATGCAGATGCATTCATAGATGAAGTTGAAACACCACCACCAACAGGCAGAGATGCAGAGCCTGCACTTGTTGTCATAGCCGCATCTTTAGTCGAAACACCACTTTTACGTGAACTTTGCACCATGCATACCACAAATTCTTCTGGATCGCTCAATTGGAAATTCGAAACCATTCTGATCTTTCCATACCTCGGCAGAGAAGAGGGAGCAGATGGTGAGATACCAACTTCAATACGAACAACATGTACGCTTCCATCTGTTGCGGCACTTGCAACGCAATGACTGCCGTTCAACATGACAAGACAGACGATTTTACCTCTTTGTCCATTATACGTTCCTCGTGATCGAGAAGTGACATTCTTTTCCAAACGTGCTGTATCCCAAACTTTAATCGTTCCATCTTCCGATCCCGAAAGGAAAAATGCATGATCGGGTGAAATCACAATTGAAGAAATGGGAGCAGTATGTTCTGTAAAGTATGCGATCAAATTGCCTTCCGGACGTCGATTGCTGCTCACAGATGCAGTGGGTGCACCCACACTTCCTATTCGTGCACCAGCAGAAGCGGCTGCTTTGGCATTCAAGCCGGCTTTCCTCCTCATCGGGGCAGTAGCCGTAATGGCAGGGCCCCATCCAGGATGACGATCTTGGAAATTGCTCAAGTAGATCGCTTCCAAATGAGCACGAATGTAAGGATCATTACCGTCATATGTACTACTGAAACTTGGCTCATTACCAGTCACCTCTGCTGTCTGACGTCCTAATCCAGCACGAGTGTGCGGGGTCACTGATCCATTTGGCGTAGTACGATCAGACTCTACAGCATTTTGAATAACTTGTTCTCTATCCGTAACAGACAGAATTTTTGCAGATCCCTCGGCCATCTTACCAGTGACATTGGTCGGATTTGAGGCAATAGCTGCTTGTGCTTTACTAACTCCAATTGCTAATTTGGATTGTAATGCATTGGAGGTTGCTCCTCCCGATAATATACTAGAAGGACTTCCAGGACGTAGAGGTGCGGTGAAGTCTGTTTGACCGAATTCAAGGGGTCCTGTTGGCGTTGCTGGAAGTGCCAAAGTATCCGCATCCCCAGAATTATTTGCTTCATTCATCCGCCTTCTCAATTCTTCCAAAGGACTCATCATTCCCGTCTCGCTCACAATTCGCCCGCCTGCAAGCCTTCTTCGAGCCATTCTGCCACTAAATGTACTGTCGGCTGTCTGCGAGCGTATGGATACAGTATCGGCCGGCAAATTTCTTTGAATTTGTGATTGAGGTTGATTGCTTGAAGTGAAGAAAATTGTCAGAGGAGTAACATCATCCAATGGTTGGACTGCAAGACTAGATTTAATTTGGAGAGGTGGTAAGAGACTTGCATCTTCATGATTTACTAGTGATGTCGAAGCAGAAGCTTTGATACCTTGTCCGATCAAGTTTGACATTTTTGCTAGCTTGGTGATGTATTCGCGTAATGCAATCAATTTCACTTCATCATCTTCGCTCAAGCCAGATGATCGTAAACTATCAAAATGAGCATCGTCCTCTTCGTTGCGTGGAACAGGCGTACGAGTGATGCCTGTAGCTTTTCTCCCGATCATCAATCCAACGCCTTCACGACCCAGACCATTACCCAGTCCAGCCTTTCCTTTTAAATCAGAATTTGTCGTTGGCTTCCAGAATTTTGAATTTTTTGCTCGAAATGCCCATTGAACTGCTTTTTGCAATACTTCGCGGCTGAGCGGATCTTTTGCAGCGAAAAGCAAATTTTCGCCTTCTATGGATTTCACATCACTGCGAAGTAAAGGACGAATAGCAGGATACAAGATTGCCCAAACGTCAACCGAATTTAGCTGCTCTGAACAAGACTCAACGACAAGAGATGAGGCTGTGCGAAGCCAGTGATTTGGATGACACAAGAATCCTGCAGTGGCAGCGGCAATATCGAGTACTTTGCTCTGAGATAGCAATGCTTTACTTGTTTCTCGAATGTTGAGCATTCTTCGTAAACCTTGCAAAACGTGTAAGATGACAGATTCCTCTGGATCCGACAAAGCTTGCAATAGTAATGTTGAGATATAATCCTCTACACTTCTAGCGCCGGCTACTTGAGCAACTTCAACGATTGCATCAAAAAAAGCTTTGCGGAGTAACCATGAGCGATCGTTCAGATAGGTGATCATGTGACTTAATATCACATCGTTTGCCAAAGTAGAACCAAAGAAAACGCATAATGGGCCAATGTTTGAGACCAAGCTACGTTTAACAACAGGAGAAGGGTCGGTCAATAAGACAGTGACTTGTTCACGAAAGAAAGCACGCAAGATATCCATCTGCCTGTCAAAATTCACTTCATCCTCCGGTCTAGGCTCGCCTTCCAAGAAATCGTCTGCATCTCCTCCTGTACGTCCATCAGCATCGGCAGCAAAAATACCTTCAGCACGCATGGCTGAGGTTATTTGTAAGAATCGTATACCTATACGAGATAATTCTACTAGGCATGAAGCGTACATGCCACGAACCAAAGAAGAAGAATCGCGAAGAATAAGTCGCATGTTCGGCATGATATACTCGGAGAATGTTGAAGCATTGGATGGCGTAATGGTATCCACAAGGGAAAGCAATTGAGTTGCTGTTCGTACAGCAGCAACGCGAACCATGATCGATTCATCATCAAACATATTGATCACATACGGCAATACACGATCGAGTTTTGCTTCGTCAGTTAGCCAATTAGCTGAAAGATGCAACAATAAGTCGAAACAATGCATTTTTGTTGATGGCCTTAGTGCGTTACGTAGATTGGCCAATAAAGGTGAAAGTATCAATAGACCAGTACCATCTTCCGTTATCGGCTTTTCTTTCAATGTCAAGACTTGCTGTTCAATTCCAGGAATGCAGAGGCGTATAGGTAAAATATGATCGATTCGATCAGTCTCCTTTTCCAATTCCATAGGATCAATATTATCCAAATTCGGCGTTATGATCTCATCCCGCGGACTCATAGCTCTTGCAAAATTTGGAGTAACCTGAACTGCATCCAGATCATCATGAGGTTTGCCATCCATTACATTACTAACAACTGACCATTCTTCATACATCCTCTCTATCCGTTCATCAGCTTCTGCACGTAATAGGTATGCCACTTCATTGATCGCTCCTGACGTTCCTGCTTCCGAAGGGGCGGTAGTAAGCTGAGAAGGCAAAGGCTGCGCATTCGAGTTATTTGGTGTTTTTGAAGTTTGTCCTGAAAGATTGGCATTCATAGACGCTTTCAAAGCCGCTGCTGCTTCTGCTGCAGCCATTGATGCCGTTCGTGCTGAGGTTCGCTGTAATGTTGTTAGATAGCGATGTAAAAAGGTGTAGAAGGAATCAGGAAAACAATTTCCTCTTGCTTTTTCCATATAATCACTAAAGGTGCCACGCTTGCCAGGATCAAGTGAGAGCATATTTCTTACCATGCTCCTGATGTGATAATCGGTAATTTCCATTAGCGCTGGTTCGATGTCGAATTGACCTTCGCGATATTTGAACAATTGCATCAAGGTAAAGATTGGTGCTCCGTCACGCCAAAGCTCAGCAATCACACAGCCTAACGAAAATACATCCATCGCTTCCGTAACCTTTCCATCCCTCTTGAAAAGTTCTGCCATTATATCGACATTTTGGTCATTCGAAGTGCCATTCTTTTGGGCTTCAAGCGAAACTGCATCATTCCTTGCCTTTGCTTTCTGCTTTGCGATATCCGAATCTTCACTGTAGAAGCGTTCGAGAGCGACGTAGCAAGTTCGCCTTCCTGATGTACCAAAGTAGAAGTTGAAGTCGGAAGGGTCATTTAAAGGAAGATAGACCTGCTTGAATGAAGATGCAAAATCGGTCACATATACAGAGAGGGACGATGTCACCAAGATATTTTCACTTTTCAAATCGCCATGTGGTACATTCCTTCTACGAGCCTCTTTCATAGCACTAAGTAATTGATAAGTGATCCATTTCTTTTCAATCACAGTCAAGAAAGGTCTCGTAGAAATACGATCGTATAGATTGTTTGCGATCCATTGTCGGATTAAGTAACCTGCCGTTTCAGTTTCGACAACTTTTTGATAAGTGAGCGTATTAGGTACATCTGCCAATGCTTCACGTTCTATTCGAATCCTTCGTACCAAAGGTCTCAATGAAAGATTTGCTTCTGGTTTAACAAAAGTTTTTACTACCAAAGGACCATGTTTATGTCTCGCTTTGATTGCTTTTAAAAATCTTGAGGATCCCATACCTTTTTCATATTGTACATCATTTCCCAATTCTCCCACTAAATTATTTACTCCGATCGGCAATCTCGCCTGATTGGCCGCCGTCGAGGATGTCGCTCCCATGACTGGCGGCTATAGACGATGTATGCTAATAGTGATGATTGTGAGTGAGTGAAAAGGAGAGAGGCTAACAGAAAAGCCTGGTGTTGGACTTTTGAATGTTCGCACGGACCTTTTCGCAGGCTTAAAAAATATAATTTTCCGACTTGCATTCTTCTATTTTAGCATTTAGAGCTCCCTTTCTCATCAAGTGTTGCTACCATATCACCCTACAACTCTCGCCATGGCCACCTTTAATTCTTCAAGATTCATACTGCGGAGAGGAGCTGCTGTAAGGCAGTGTATCAGGCCGCTTCATCAAAATGTGAGATTTTTCAACTCACACTCCTCTCAGAACATATATGCAAAAGGGCAAAGTAGCAATACATCAAGGTGGAATTATAGTATTTTGATTGGAACTTTGGCTATTTCTTTGGGTTCTCTGAGCTTCTGTCAACTCAATAAAAAGCTTCAACTTGAGGCAAAAGAATTTCCTCCTATTCCATCAAAAGAGGAAGGCGCTTTTCGACTTGATCCAGCCACAGGACAACCATTTCCAATTACCATTTCTGTTCCACAAGATGTATTCTCAAATGGAAGTCAAGAGTTACGATTGATTGGATTAGGAGTGCGTACAGTAACATTCCTAAGTGTTCGAGTGTATGTAGCAGGTCTATATGTCGATGACAAGGCTTTTGATGTATTGAAAAATTTGCCGGATTGGAAAGGTTTTGAAGCTTCTTGGATGTCAAACAACAAGGCAAACGATCGTAGCGGAGAAGCTCTCATTTCCGCATTGTTGGATCAAAATATTACTTGTGCTATAAGGATTGTTCCAGTTCGACCTACAGACTATAATCATTTGAAAGGTGGATTAAGTAGAGCTATTCAAAGTCGAGCAAAGGCAGCACGTAAGTCGAACCTTTTAAGTCCCGAAGCTGATCAAGCACTTTCCCATTCCATACAAGAGCTTGTTGATGCATTTCCAAGATCGACATTAGCCAAAGGAAGAACATTGGACATGGTCATCTCTCCTGCTTCTTCGGGCAAACAAGGCTTCTTGGATCTCACGTTGATCGAAGAAGGAAAAATTTTCGGCAGAGTAAAAGCTCCATCTTATGCTGAAAAACAGTTTACGGTTCCACGTCAATTGCTTCTCGCTTACCTTGCCGATAAGGACGAAATATCCAAACCTTTCAAACAGTCAATTGTAGAAGGTATTGAAAAGATCACAAAAGGAATTGAATAAAAATACATTGTATAAATAAGAAGCTTTATCAATCTAGATCGTCTATGCTGTTTATGAGATGGTTGGGATGATAGGATACAATTGGACTGTCGATAGGATTGCGAGCTGAAACATTGTCTGGAAGAAGATGGTGAGAATCAGGTAATGCATTTGAAGTGCCCTGCTGCTGGACTTGCGGGATTTTCCAGTTCTCTACTGAAAGGGATATCGCTTTTTGCTTAAAAATATCCTTTTCACCATCATGAAATGTCCAATGTCGCTGTTCTTGAGCTCGTTCAACCATCCATTTACTGATCAAATTAGGATGTGTTTGATCTTGTCGATTAGGTTCATCATCGACTGATGCCGTGACGAGGGTCAATTGAAGTTTCGAAGAGATATCTTCATGATCTGAAAGGGAATGCCCAGCAGAATCTTCTGTCGTGTTGGTGTACTCATACCACTGCAAGGCCCGGAACCATGGACCGAGGTTAGTGATGTTGCCAACATATCCTTCTAGATCATGACAGACCAACACAAGTTCTTCCAACCTATGTCCAAGTCCGCTTACCAAGAGCTGCAGGACACTTTGCCTTCCTGCGATATCGGTCGTTCTTTCGATCGCTGTAGAATGACGTGATAAAATGTCTGCACTTATTCCGTCAACATTCATTGTCGCATGTACTATCCAAGGCATAATAAGAGCCAAATGTGACAATTGCGGGAGATCACAAAGTGCCAAAGCAGTTAACGAAGTCATTCGAAATCGTGGTCCATGTAATTGCAAGTGAGTAAGGTTTGCCCATCGAGATCTATTCATTGCGGGAGCACCGTAGGTGATATCCCACAAACGTTCGTTCAAATCACCGCCATACAAGCTCAACATTGTGTTTAGCTCCTTCAAGGAATGACTGACTTCCACCAAGCCTGCTTTGTCCATATCGTCAGGCCACCGCAAATCCAATACACGAGCGGTCATTTCAAGAGCTAAGTATTGGAGCCCAGTACAATACTTCAAGACTGATCTTAGCGGTGCTAATGTTGCTTTCTCAAATCTTGTCGTCTCCTCTACGTCTCCGAAGACTGAGTGATCCCTTTTCTCCTTTGATTTTGGACGTAAAATAAATAATCTTTTGATTTTTGAAGCCAATCTACGAATGTTCATCGTGTTGCGTGCTAAATCTCTAGCAAAAGCATGGACTTGTTGTGTTCCATGTAAACGCAAAGATGGAAGGATGAATTGCGACAGGACAAAAGAATGTGAAAATCTATCTATTCTTGCTAAACGTAAGAGAGCAATTCCAGGATCTATGCCGATAATCTTTTGCTCTTCAATGATCATGTCACAAGCTGTTTGTATGATTTGAGTGATCAATTCCCTAGGCAGCTTTGGCGGACCTATTACTGGATCAAATCCTCGACGTTCTGTAATTCGACCGGTTTGTAGAATCATTGGTCCTGACCTGCAACCACCAATGATTTCAACTTGTACTTCTTGCATCTTCACTTTCCTTCCTGAATTTGATTGATTTGCTGTTCCATTGCGTCCAGATCTAGACCCTTCTCCCGTTGAACTTCTATATTGCGGCCCTGACCACCACGAGAACATTATACATGCCTATCTCAAATAAGAACGTGATGGTCGTGTGATTTAAAGATTGAGTGCCGTGCATGCATTCAAGTGCTTGCTTGTTAGTCTATACATGCGTCGCGCACGGACTGAGAAACAACATTCGAAGCTTTTTTTTGCTGAGTAGAAGTCTTGCGACAGTTTAACAGATTACCACCACCTTCTGGTCACCCAATAACAATGGCTTCTCAATCAGGATCTAGGTCCGAACAAGAGAGGCCTACTGCCACCGAAGAAGATTTACGATTGGTACGAACAGTTTGTCAAATGGTTACACGTCAATTCTATAGCGATCAACATGTGATTACAATTGATATTTTATCTAAATATTCAGTCATGCCTGCTGATATTTTGGCGCAATCTTTAGGTGTTCACACAAAAGATCTTTTACAAGTTTGTAATCAACTCGTTCGCGATCGATTGATTGGAATCTTCAAAAGAGGAGAGACACGTGAAACGGCAACTGCAACATCTTCATTTACAAGAACGGCGATTAGGAATTATTTTTACCTTGATCGAAAAGTGTTCCTAGATGTTACTAAATGGAGGATGATGAAGATGAGATCGCAAATCGATTCAGTCTTAAGGAATGAGCTTGATAATAAAGGATACATGTGTCCAAGGTGTGGTAAATCATACAATACACTAGATGTCGCAGCACTTCTTGATCCAATCACAATGATGACATTCATTTGCAATACGCCAGGCTGTGGCAGTGAATTGGTAGATAACGAAGATGCTGAAGATGTAAAGAGGAGTAAAGATCGATTGAAAAGGTTTAACGAACAATGTGGACCTATTTTGGATCGTTTACGTAAAATTGATTCTTTGACCTTGCCCAGCTTCGATGTAGAAACCGAGATTAGGAAGACAGGTACATCGGACGAATGGAAATTACGAGCACGTCAACGTACAGATCCTAATGCAACTTTACGTGATGTTCAAGAAGCGCAAGGTGGAGCTCGTCGTGCTGCATCAGTGGAAATCGATATGGTTTCAAACGATCCTGCATTAGAGGCGGCAAGAAGAGAACAAAGAGAGAGAGAAGCAGAAAGACAATTACAAGAAAACGCATTACCATCTTGGTGGGAAACGACACAAGATCCAAATGCACCTAAAATTACAAATAGAAGGCAAGATTCTACCACGAATAATACACAAAATTCCAACGGTACTGCAGAAACAACGGCAACTAATCAGGAACACGAGGATTATTTGGCACGATATGCATCAATGGCACAAGAAGGTGAAGATGAAGATGAAGAAATAGAGTATGAAGATGTGATAGAGGATGATTCTGCTACACCTAGTGGACCTTCAACTGCACAAACGCCTTCATTTTCAGGTCCGAACGGAAAGAGATCTAGGGAAGATAGCCTTGCAACATTAGATCCAACACCTAAAAAGGCAAAAATTGAAGAAGAAGATGAGGATGAAGAAGAACTTGAATTCGAAGATGTTACTTGATTTCATTTGCTGTAACAATTTTACTTGAAAAATGCTGTACAAATAGGATATCATTACCTGCTTATGTAACAGAGAACGCTGATCATAATCTCTTTTTGAGAAGCCCGGGTCAGGGTTTTAAGGAATAATCGGCATGATTATGTCTATTTTGCAAGTTGATATCGCAGTAGGCAGCAGTCGAATTAGTGCGAAAGTGTACTGTTAGCGACGATTTACATCCAGTATACTTTCGCTCGTTTCCTTTCCGATTTATTTTCCTGATTTTATTCTCGATTTTCTTCTCGATCTCCCTTCTCGAAGGGGTATGACGTGAATACTTACATTCCCACCTTATAGCTTTACAGTATAGGCCAGCGCTTGAGAGGATTCCTTATGTTTCTCTTTTTATAATGAAGTTGAATATGCTTTAAGAATTCCTCATATTCCTCTTTTGTAAAGGGATATAAAGTTTGAGGTTCCAAATCGAAAGATGAGGTATTATACCTATAGATTTGTTCGGAATACTCCTGCGTCGATATCATTGATTGCGACTGGCTCGCCATATTTCGATCTATTTGATATACGATCGAATGCTGTTGTATGTTAAAAGTGAAGATCGATATAGTATTGATCTATGTGATGGATATGTAAAAATAGGTTTTATTATTCATAAGTCATACTTTTTAAAAGGAAACGCGTTAAGACGCGTCTAAACGCGTATATTAATAGATTATACAATATGAATATCCCAGCGATTTAATGAATTTCGATCGCGATCGCGATCGCATCCAATCGATTTTCCAGTAAATCGCTGCGACTTTGATTATTCTTTCGCGCACTCCTAGATTTTTCCTAAAAAGTAGATGCATATCGTTTCTAAAATTACTAATAGAATTTTGACGGTATATGTTGCCAAAAAAATAACGATTAATCATTATTAAAGACTGAAGTGATGCATACTTTTTCATATGACACAGGTATTATACACATCCTTCAAAAATATGTGCCCGATTAGCCATAATCCTCAAATAGCCGATGCTTGTGTTGCGCTGCGCGTGTCTTGTCATTTTGCTGCCAAAAGGGTTTGTTTTGCATGTGTTCAGGCGCATTCGGGCATACGTGTGAAACGAATATTGACTGTCAAGATGCCTCAAAAACGCGCTAAGCCACTCGAAGCGGCTCATACAACCGTAAAGACCGGTGCCTATCATAAGAAAATGCGCCTTTTTTCGTTAACTTTACCATCACACATTCTTCAACTAAAACTCGAAATTTCACACAGCTCATGAAGACTTGATGGAAAGTTGTTCTTGTTGATTGAAAGTGAAAAGGCAGAAAAAGTAGATACCTGCTGGCGGGCTTATAATTACCAATATTGGACGAGGACAAGATGGCTGTTCAAAGTAGGTTAGTCGATGCATGGGATGATGCAAAATCATCTTTGTTGAATCGATTGATCTTATTAGCGATGGGATATAGAAGAAATTATGCTGTAATTCAAAAGATTTTACAAGTTGGATATTTCTCATTTATTATGCTAAATTTATATCGTGGTTTTAATCCAAAAAAGAAAAAGCAACCAAAACAAATTGGAGAAATTACAAGAAAAGGAATTGAAGAAAATGCAAATGTGGATGGTAAACAGATCGCAAAAGAAGAAAAGAGTGTAACAAAAACCACAACACCAACTCAAGAAGTTGAAGAAGAAACGAGTGGAAAACGCGGTCGTAAAGGTCGTAAAGGAAGAGGTCCTCGTGTTGAAGTTGATGCAATCTTTTTTCAAAGGTTACGTAGATTACTCAAGATTGTCATTCCAGGTGCACGATCAAAAGAATCAATTTTACTCATCACTCATTCAATCTTTTTGGTCTTACGTACGTTTATCAGTCTTTATGTTGCAGAATTAGACGGAAGGATTGTAAGTGCATTTGTTCGTGGTCGTACTCGTGATTTCTTAAAAGGAATTGCTTGGTGGATGACGATTGCAATTCCTGCTACATACACAAATTCTTTAATCGATTTCTTACAATCAAAGATCGCATTAGCATATCGTTCACGTTTAACTATGCGCGTTCATGATATGTACCTTACCGATGCAACATATTACACTCTGGGAAATTTGGACGATCGAATTCACAATGCTGATCAATTGATCGCTGTTGATATTTCAAGATTCGCAACTTCTTTAGCAGAATGTTATAGTAATATTTCAAAACCTATTCTTGATACGATGTTATACAATTATCAACTTTCAAATAACGTTGGTGCTGAAGGTTTAATCTTTATCAATTTACTCGTTCAAGGTTCGGCTGTCTTGTTACGAAAAGCAACTCCTCCTTTCGGACAATATGCTGCCGAAGCACAAAGATTAGAAGGTGAATATAGATGGGCACATTCACGTTTAATCGAAAATAGTGAAGAAGTTGCACTTTATCGTGGTCAACAATTAGAAAAGAAAGGTATAGAACGTGCTTACTTTAGCTTGATCAAACATGTTAATCGAGTTTATCGAATTAGGATCGCACATGGAATGGTGGAAGAAGGTATTATTAAATGGTTATGGGGTAGCTTGGGTCTCGTGATTTGCGCTTTACCTGTATTCTTCAAAATTCCAGGTGTAAAAGTGGGAGATATGGGATCACGTACAGAAGCATTTGTGACGAATAGACGTTTACTATTATCCTCAAGTGATGCTTTCGGTCGAGTGATGTATTCTTATAAAGAATTAGCAGAATTGGCAGGTTACACAGCCCGTGTAACTGAAATTTTAGATACAATGGAAGAAGTCAAAGCAGGAAAGTACCAAAAGAAGCTCGTCAGTGCAGCTGGAACGGAAGAAAATCAAGCAGTTTTATCTACTCGTGGTATTGTAGAAGAATCAAAAGATGTTGAATTCGAAAATGTTCCAATCGTCAGTCCAAATGGTGATGTTTTAGTTCGTGCAATGTCATTCAAGCTAACACAGGGTCAACATTTACTTATCGTAGGTCCAAATGGATGTGGAAAATCATCAATGTTCCGTATCTTAGGTGGCTTATGGCCTGTTTATGGAGGTGTTGTCCGTAAACCTCCAACGAGCGAGTTCTTTTATCTTCCACAAAGACCTTATACATCTTTAGGCACCCTTCGTGATCAAATCATTTACCCTCACACAGTTAGTGAAATGAGAGCAAAAGGTAAAACAGATGAGGATTTGATGGAAATTTTACGTAAATTACAAATCGATCATATCGTTGAACGTGAAGGCGGTTGGGACGTTCAACGTGAATGGCGTGATGCATTAAGCGGAGGAGATAAACAAAGGATTGCAATGTCACGTTTATTTTATCACGTTCCAAGATATGCAATTTTGGATGAATGTACAAGTGCGGTCACATTGGAAGTCGAAAAGATTATGTACGATTATGCAACCGAATTAGGTATTTCTATGTTGACCGTTTCTCATAGACCAAGTTTATGGCGTTACCATCAATTAGTTTTGCAATTTGACGGTCAAGGTGGTTACGTTTTTACAGAATTAGATGCTGAAAAACGTTTAGCATTACAAGAAGAAAAACAAGCATTAGAACAAAAACTACTAAGTGTACCTAAATGGCAAGAACGTTTAGCTCAATTAAAACAAGCACAACAAGAACAAAAAGCAAGAAGTCGATCTAGTAGTCCTGTTAGAGAAATTCGTCCTTTACAAACTAAACAAGAACAATCATCTCAAGCACAATCTAAACCTGCTCCTGTTCCCGCACCTGTTCCTGCTCCCGTCGCTCCCAAAGTCGAAGCACAAGCTCCCGCCCAACCGGAATCTTCCTTTGTTTCAGTCCCTGCTCCTACTGAAACAAAAGCTGCTACCACCGCTCCTGCTGCCCCAACTTCAGCCAAAGCTGTAGAAGAACCAAAGACAACCACCCCTCAAGCACCCACTTCTGGAAAAAAGTCTGGCTCAAAAGGAAAGAAGAATAATAAGTAGGATTTCAAAATGACAAATGAAGCATTCTTGTTTTTTCTTATTCCCATCTCTTCCTTTTTCAAAAAATTGTAGGCTATAATCATACTTGCTTAATTTATCGGTTTTGTTGTAACTTTCGCAAAATAAGAGTGATGAAAATTTATAATGATAAAATATCTATATTATAGGAAAGGACAAAATCACCTTTCATCTTGCGTCATTTCTGCCCTTGTCAGCAGGAGGTGCATTAGCAGATGCAATTCCAGCATGTCGTAATCCTACACCCGATGTTGTAGACACGCCAGGCCTTTGAGCAGCGGGAGCATTTATATTAAGAGCAGCAGGTGCTAAACCTATCCAAGGAGCAATCAAGCCGCGAGCCAAAATTTCACCAAAACCTAACGCAATTCCGTTGATGAACGGTAAGCCTATATTGATCACCATACTTGCCAGCAAGAGATATGACCTTCTTCTCCACGTTAGACCGGGAGTAAATAAGGCAATTGTCAAAGAACCGGAAGGTGCATATTGGGGTTGCATTTCTTCAGGTGCGGAAACTTGTGATGAAGAAACAGAAGAAGATCTACGATTGCGCAAAGACTTTCTCTTCTCGTTCAAAGAATCATTAGAGGGTGACCTTGATGTTCTTCTGGGCAAGAAGCGGGGCATACCTGTTGCCGAAACTGTTGGCACAGTTTGAACATTTTCCATTCCAGTTTCCATAGTATGAGGTGCGCCCGTGGCTGCAGATGTATGGCTGAATTCTTGTTCTTCTGGTTTATCGTATACGCTTTTATCCTTTCCGTGCGAATGATGGTGATGATTATGAGTATCATGATGTCGGTGCTGACCTGAACTCGAAGTGGAAGGTCGGAGAGGAGAAGAAAGAAGATGTGGCCTAAAAGGTTGCCCTTCAAGTGAATGTTGAGTGTCTACATCAGGATCCAAACCAAAGCTGGCATCACGCTTGTTCGGTCTATGAGGCGATGATGGTTCTTTGCTATGTGCTTCCATTAATGCATTTAAAGCACTATCATCTCCCGATTGTGCCGCACCTCCAGCTACACTTGTTCCCGCTGCTGAATATCCACTCTGATCGCCTTCATTGAAGGAATTGTTATCTGGACCCAATGTACGCTGAGAAGAGGAGAATGAGTTAGAATTCGGTATGGACAGAAAACTTTGAGAAGAGCTCAAAGAAGAAGTTGGTTGTTGTACCGGTGCAGTTGCAAGTACATCGCGAGGTGCCAGCGGTGCATATCCGTTCGAACTTCTATTTGTTAAAGATGAGGATAATGCTGAACCATCATACGTACGACCTAATTCTTCCGAAGATAAA
Organism: Meira nashicola; assembly: GCA_001600355.1. Lineage (NCBI taxonomy): Eukaryota > Fungi > Basidiomycota > Exobasidiomycetes > Exobasidiales > Brachybasidiaceae > Meira > Meira nashicola. The sequence goes on along the minus strand of BCJU01000001.1, from coordinate 5,011,025 downwards.
TTGTCTGAAGGTACGTTTTCAACATCTTCTTGCTTTATTTGATTTGCACCACTTCCATCCATTCCTTCAAGTGTATTACCAAAAGAGGAAGAAGTCGGAAACGCTGGCTCTTCTCCAAGATCCAAGGTTGAAATCACGCTACTGTTCATAGCATTTGCCTGTGCTGGATTAAGTGTTGGCGATAATAAATCTGATCGCTGACTTCCACTTTCCGATACATTACTGCTAATCTTATCCTGTCCTTTGGCACTTTCTCCACCTTCCTCGCTTGATCTCGAGGATGTGGTGGAAAGGGAAGTGTTTGCATTTTTCGAACCATTTTCAGCACGTTCAAAGTTTGTATTTCTCGAAGGCTGGTCTGCCATATTGCAAAACTGACTTTTAAAGAATCAGCTCTTGAATTGTAATGATTCTGGTATGCTGTAAAGAAAGAAAGAATAATAAACGATCATAATCACCAACAAGGTTAACATTCCTTTGTTCACGTGTGTTGGTGTGCAGTGTAGAATATTTTTGCATGCAGCCTAAATGCGTGCACGGTCTGAAAAGTGAATCTAAAAGTCAGACTAAATTCGCGATCTTGTCCAACACTTGCATCATCAGCAGTTCTCTATCATCAAAAGAGATTCATCAACAAAGATGTCTTACTTTCTCGTTCACTTACAATCCGGATGGCATGTAGATCAAGCAATATTATCGGAAGAAGATCGTGTTGTAGTGATCAGATTCGGACATGATCATGATTCAACATGTATGGCAATGGATGAAACGCTTTATAACATTGCAGAAAGAGTAAAAAATTTTGCAGTAATTTATGTTGTTGATATAACGCAAGTACCTGATTTTAATAAAATGTACGAATTATACGATCAATGTTCGGTAATGTTCTTCTTTCGAAATAAACATATTATGATCGATTTAGGAACGGGAAATAATAATAAAATTAATTGGGCAATCGAAAATAAACAAGAAATGATTGATATTATCGAAGTTGTTTATAGAGGAGCATCAAAAGGAAGAGGTTTGGTCATGAGTCCAAAAGGTGAGATAAAATTTGAATGGAGTGCGAATGTGTATGTACACATACTGACTTTCCTACCTTCCCTTCTAGATTACTCTACACGCCATAATCGATGATCATAACACATACCCGCTGTACTATAATAACAAAGCATTTGTATAATACTATCAATCATACTCGAAATATTTTGTTTTCTCAAGTTACATTGGATTAAAAGGTAGGGCGATATCTTCAAAGTTCTGTCACATACATCCATGAATATACGTAATAGAAAACTTTGAAGGGGGAATAAATTTGGTGGGTTGAGGGAGGAAAAGAGGATTCGAGACATTTTTCTTCACTAGACGACAAAAAATTTACAGTAAAAATATAAAAGCAGTCTTTATCGCATTTGGCCGAGCTCTGATCAATTGAGCAGATCAGACCAAATACCGAGTCAGAGTTCTTCATCTTCATCTTTCATTTCCGCAGGTTTGAGCATACCAGGAATCTTTGCGGCTTGTTCTTTCTCCTTTGCCACTTGTGCAGCCCTTTCGCTTTCTTTATCTTCCAAGAATAAATCTGCATTGTTATCTTCAGTTGCAGTTCCACCTGCTTCACGACTTGCGATCAAGAAATCACGTAAATGCAATTTGTACTTTGAAAGATCGGAAGAGAGTTGACATAATCCATTCACAAAGTCATCAACGTAAGAAGCCTGCATTTGTGGGAATGCGTTTCGCAACAAGTTGGCGGTATATTGACGAATAAATGCACGATTATCTGGATTTCCATCAGGACCAAGAGGAACTTGAACTCGACCAGTTTCAATCAATTCGTAAATCTTTGCCAATACTGCACATTGCGTTTTGAAGCCTGCCTTGTGATCTGGCTCGCATAAAACGTAAAATGTATCTTGAATGATGCTGAGAAGGTATTGTTGATAAAATGCATTGGCAACGCTAGCATCTTGGTTGGAGATATTAGTGATCAATTCCAACATGATTTGCAAGCCTGTATCAGCAATATCACGCATAGTATGTTTGATTGCCCAAACACCAGCATCGATACACAATTTGAACTTGTCCGGCGGAAGTGAGAGGATTGCATTGAAGCAATAAACAATGATTGCACGTAACAATTTGAAGAAGCCCACTCGATGTTCAGGGAATTCAGCAAAGTCTGCCGAAATCATTGAAAGTGTAGGTTGGAATACGGCATCCATAATAGGCGATACTTTATCAGCTAGCAAAGATCCAAGACGAGTGGTAATTGTGGCCATCACCATCAACACTTCAGCATCGCGGGCAGGAGCAACATTGTTATGATAATCTCCCAAGATTGCATCCAATAAAGAAGGAATCAAATTGTTATTCACGCCTTCCAAATCATCTGCTCGCTTCACGTATGTCTCCACTAAGCGTAGGATATCCTTTTTGATCGTACGAAGACCACGAACGAGGGGTGTCTTTGTCGCAATTAAACCATCAGATTCAACCTTTGCACTGATTAGTCCACTAACGCTGCGATACAATGCGAGCATATCGAGATAGTTGCGTGTGATTTGTGGCAAGAAGAAGGTACCGATAGACGTACATGCGGATACATTTGTCTTTAACACATTTGACAAAATCTTGATATTTTCTGAACTGCTGAGCACATCAACATCACTGTGTGCTTGAGACATCAAGGAATCCCATGCATTGTTTGGCAATTCCATCAACTTGGCAATCAAGCGTTCTTGTATGGGACGATTAGGTTGAGCTGCAATCATGTATCCAACTGCTTCATAGAATGTGTGAACTTGATGTGGGGATAAATCGATCGTAATCTTTGGTAATGTGCGCAAGATTTCATCAATGAAAGGTTCAGTCTCTCCAGATTGCTGCATAACGAAATGTCTTCTGCATTTTTGCGCAATTTTGATAAACGTATCACACGCCATATCTTGAACACCTTCATGTGTCTCGTGCATAAATTCAAAATTTTTGTTCACCACAGTTTTGAGGAACTTCCAATGTGCTTTGAGGAAGCGGGGATATTGTCCAACGATGTACATGATATTCGATGCAACCACCGCTTTGTTATCTTTACCCCTCTTCATTTCACAAAGACCTAAAAGATCCTTGATGACGGTAACCAAGAATCTCTTTTCTTGTTCCTCATTCATCGCGCCTGATATACTACCAATTGCCCAACACAGCGTATTCAGGTTCGCCCAACTCCATTCAGACCCATCCACTTGTTTGGCTAACTTTTCTGTCATGATAGTTTCCGTATCAATGACATCCAAATGGGTAAGGTAGACCAGTACCTCCCTCATCGATTTATATAATACAATCGTATCGCTCTCCTTCATAAATTCACGTACGATTTCACCTTCGTCATTTTCCACAATCAAAACTTCTTCTGGCTTCACCATCCTCTCGATCATCACAAGACGCAAATTACTCAAAATTTCCGAGTAGATGTTCTTTCGTAAATTCACGCCATTGTGATTTGCATGTGCACCGCTGGATAGATTGAGACCGAGAAGAGGGTTCATTTCGGATATTGGTAGTGATTGAATCTCCTCGTAAAGCTCGCTCACAAGCTTACTCCAGTATTCCAAACAAATCTTAAACACTTCCCTCTCCGGAACTTGTGAGACTTTGATCAAGTATAAATGCGCATTAAGCAGCAGATCTTTGCTTTCTGGCGTTTCGATGAGCCGCAGATGAGTGTTTAGGAAATTGCAAAGGAAAAGGGCCAAATTGAGTACCAATTCTTGGTCGGAGTCAGACGATGTTTCATACGCTTGTGCAATGTTTGTGCTTGGAGGGACCATACGATTGACAGCTGTCATGACCATATTGAATAAAACAACGAATTTAGCATCGTACTCTGGCACAACTTGCAAGCCTGCGATTTCTGACAAGCACTTCAATGTAACATTTCGGAATTCTGATACTTCGAGGAATCGCCCGATCAAGTTATCAATGACATTTGTCTCAAAGATATAGCCCAAAGGGATCCAATTGAGGAACTTCAACATCGTCTCCAGAGTGGCTTTGATTAAGCTTGGCTTGTTTGCCTTTTCCAAAACTTCACTGCATAATTGGAACACTTCGGAGAATTCGCCACACATTTGATTTTTGAGGTTTTTGGTTTTAACTTGGGTCATTTGTTCAGCAGAATAATCAAAAATTTCCTCTGAAAGTAATCGAAGGATGTGCATGTTATTCTCGCAGATCGATAATGAAGTTCTGGATGAAGAAACGATGTCGGGAATGAATGAAGGCCATCTATGCGGCCATTCTTGCTTCAAGATTTGAATTAAAGTCATATCCAATTTAGCCAAATATGTCTTTTCTGTGCGCAACAAAGTTTCATCGCTAGATTGACTGATGATCGTTTCAACGATGAAATTTCGAATACCTTGTTGTTGATCTTGCGGTAAAACCTTCCAGCGTGTTGCGATCAGATTATCCAAAATCTTCAATGCCAAGAATTTCGTCTGAGAATTGCTGGATTGTTGCAAGATTGCAGGAACGCGTTGCCATGCATCCGGATGCTCCTGAAATTGTGGTAAGACTTGAGCAGCTGCTTTTTGATCAGGACCGACACCTGTGAACATCGCAGTCACGACACGATCTAATAGACCGATGTCTAGGTCTTGATTGAAATCCAGAATGCCATCCATGATGTCAAAAATAGTTCAAGAACGGGTAGCAGATCGATCGAACTAGGTGATGTTTCAAATTTTGTTCGGCAATGATCTTCCCAGCCTGATACGTTTCAAGGCTCAGATCAAAGCGCGAAATGTTGCTGCAACGTTTTTCGCTGGATGTCAAACTTGTTGAACGGGCTGATCGACTTTGGTCAAACTTTTAACCTTCCGCGAATTGAACAAAAACACGAAAAAGAATCGAATGAGCGAGAATAAATTTGATCTCTCGAATCTGTTAACTTTTTCGGACGGATGACGAGGTTGTAGATGGTGGATTGAATGAAATCCAAATAGGATTGCGTGGCGCGTGCCCTTTTTTTGTGACTAAGCAACTTTCTAGTCACGTGTCTATGCTCAGCACGTCATCTATTCTTAATCATTCATACTTATGCTGGCAGCCGTTGTCAATTTCTTACTCAGATCAAATCTTCAGCCTCTTCCGTCTTTCTAATATGACTCTTATATGATAATTATGCCTATGTATTTCTTTCTCTTACGATCATAATCAATCGATCAGTTTTCTCTCTGTCTGATTGTTTTCCACGCATATCTAGATTTTACCGTACTCATTTTGCCTGTCATTTTGCCCTTCAACTGTTGCTCTTGCTTGCCTGATGCCGAAGTGTTAATTCATCTCGGACTTAGCCTAGGTTAAAATTTGTGGCTGCTTGGATTTTTAAGCAGAGCCTTAACGCGTACAGGGTAGGATCACACGCGCTCGACAAGGAAGTAGAGGATATGGAGATGTAGCCGTGACCTTTTGATGATCGAGTAGCAAATGTTTCAACATAAGTATAGATCAAGAAAGCTTCTTTCGATGTCAATACAGCTCTGAGATTCATTTTTGATTTATTGTGATACAAATGTTCAAAAGTTATAGTAAGGACTCTTTCTAATTCTTAGTATGTGCTTCTTTCCTTACTTACAAAAGTCTCCCATTCTGAAAACAATTGGTGAGCATTCCACTTTCTTTAGTAAACCTATTCATCAACATCATCAAAAAGTCTGACAGTGATCAAGATTGCGTTTTCCTCTAGAAGATGCATTTTTTCGCACGTGATCTAATTTTTATTCTACTGTGGCACGTTCGCTATTCATGCCTATGACGCTGTGCAGCGCATAAAAAGGGATGCACTAAATAAAAGTGTGCATGCATGCTGCACGTCCCATGGTGGTTAACTTTCTTGAATTTCCAGTGGGAGAATTCGGAATATTTCACTTCATTTTGAGGACATTTTTATCACCATCAATGAAACTTCTTCTTGACTTTTTATCATCATCTCAACGCACTGTATACTCTACCGATTTCCATCACTTTTGCCGTTCCCGAATCGATTTTAAGCTTATCCGGCGTAGCCTTGGTGCAGAGCATCGATTAGGTGCAGCAAAAAGGCGCATACGCTAAAAGATAGCATTCAAGCTTATACGATCGAGATCGAACAAACACATCAACATTCTCTAAAAAGATGAAGTTTGGTAAACAAATCTTGAGTCAACAAATATCAGGATGGGGATCGTACTATTTGGATTATAAAAGTTTGAAAAAGATTATCAATTCTCTCGAAAAAGGTCGATTGACGGATGCAGCTTTGTTCGCTTCAGGAATACGGCCAGAACAGATACCCAATGGTGATGGCGTAAGTGCTGCTGCCGCTGCTGCTGGTGGTCAACATTCAGCATCTTTTTCTGATTCAGGCGCTGAAGCACAAATCCTTCCGAGGACGGAAGGTTCGGATGAACTTAGAGCACATAAAGCAGCCTTTTTCTTTAAATTGGAACGTGAATTGGAAAAGATTAATGCATTTTATCTACAGAAAGAAGCAGAATTAAAGAGTAGATTGGGCACTCTTGTCGATAAAAAGCAAGTCATTCTCACAAAGAGAGGAGCAGCAAGCTTTAGTAAAGGTTCTCCTTCATTTTATGCACTTTATGAAGGTTTCAGGTACTTTGAGAAAGACTTGAGCAAATTGCAACAATTTATCGAAGTCAATGCTACCGGCTTCCGCAAAATTCTAAAAAAGTGGGACAAGCGCTCAAAATCGCAGACGAAAGAACTTTACTTGGCACGACAAGTAGAAGTACAACCATGCTTCAATCGGGAATTTATTGCTGAGCTGAGCGATGTGGCAGCTGCAAATCTCTTAGAATTGGAAAATATGTCAGAAACAAAAACAGCGCGAAATGGTAGCATTGAAGCTGCAGTTGCAGGAGAGAAGACTGCTTTCATATCAGAAAAGCGTCTTGATTTTGCTGCTGCAAGGAGTGAAGATGTTGATATTTTATCCGATCTAGAAGACAATCTCTCTTCAGCTATCAAGGCAGGCAAAGCCAACGAAGCTAAAGAAATGGCACACATTGCAGCTCAGACAGAAGACGGAATCAGTGTTGCTCGTATTGTCTGGCGGGCATTATTGGATGCCGATCCTGAAGCCATACAAAGAATTATGACAATTGGGCTTCCTGATTATAGCTTCGTCGATGATATCAATTCACGTAGTTGCTTACACGAAGCAGCCCTAGCAGGTAATTTGGTTCTGGTCAAGGCTTGCATACAAAATGGTGTGCTTGTGGATAGTAGGGATATCTACGGCAGAACTGCACTCTCTTATGCTGCCATGTCTGGCCATGCCGATATCTGCACCTTTTTACTCTCTTTACCTAATGTTGATCCAACGATGACCGATTTGGACGGCTTCTCCCCGCTTGTGCTATCTGTCATGAATGGACACGCAAATGTCGTCCAAATTCTCTTAGCAAGCGGCGTAAGTGTTGAACCTGACTCACACACGGATCTTATTCCTCTTTGTTTGGCCGCCTCAGGTGGTCATGCTGATATTACTAAGCTGTTGCTCGCAAGAGGATCAAAGATTATTGCCAACACGGAAGGTCTAACACCACAAGCATTAGCAGCAAGAGAAGGACATGCTGACTGTTTGAGCTTGCTCGTTCAAGCTGGTGCAGATCCTAATGTACGTGAAAAAGGAACGCTCTGGACGCCTTTGTTCTTCGCCGCTGAGAATGGCCATACAGATTGCTTGCGTATTCTCGTAATTGCGGGAGCACATGTTGATGTATTGGATGAGAAAGCAAGAAATCCCGCTTTTTATGCGGCATGGAAGGGTCATATTGAATGTTTACTATACATCTTGGAGGCTGCCAAAATTGCTAAAGCGTCCAGAGCAGCAGCTGCTGCAGAGACTGAGGTACCATCCAGTACAGCTGAACGAAGACAGTTGGACAATGCTTCATCATCTTTACCTAGAAAAAAGAGCAAAACGGAAGATGAATTACCTTCGCTAGACTTGGATGGTGAGATTGATGGAATCCCTTCATTATCATTACCTCCTCCAATCATTCCGTTCCGAACATATGGACACAATTACCTTGACAAACGAGCTCTGATTACAGTCTCTTTGACAAATTCATCGGTCCGATTATACAAGTTGCAAGACCCCAATCGCCCCGAACAATTCTCGACATCTTCATTAAAACTGGTCATGACTTCAAGACCTGACGACTCTTCTACAACGATACCACATACGATTGTCTTGCCTCTTGCAGATGACCGGGAAGTGTTCTCGTTCCAAGTGGAAGCTTTAGAAAAGTTTAGCATAGAATGGGAATTGATGCCAACGTTCGGATCAAAGGTGATCGGTAAAGCTGTTGCATTACCATCTCTATTTGACAGTATAACCGATCGTAAGAAATTCGTGCTTCCATTGCAAGATGTATACTTGAAGATCGTTGGTGAGATTGCATTCGAATTGGACTGTGTCAGACCATTCGATGGTGTTCAGCTGGAGATTGGCGGTCGTGTCGAGACATATTGGAAGAGCACACTACCCGGTACAGCAGCGACAGGACAAATTGCACAACAGCAAAGAATGACACCAACAGGAGGAGCCGGAACACAAGCCATCGGAGCAGAAGTATCGAATCATGATTCCGCAAACTCATCGATAACAAACAACAATGCATCCATACCATCCTCTGCTCCCCCAACATCAGTTTCAACCACTTCAGCTGCTGCTGCTTTGAATGCAGGTCTGTTTGTTACCGCCTCATCTTTATCAGGCGAACACTTACGCTTGGCCGTTCAAGTGACCAAAGATGGCGTTGCTGTTGTCTATCCCGAATTCACGCTTCCTGTGCCTGGATTAGAAGTATATGTGGGAAGCGTCACAAGCGATCAATTCCGTTCTTTAGCCAAATCAACACAACGTGAGATCACTTTGACTCAAGAAGAAGCTCGCAAGATGCAATTGCCTGTTTCAGGCTGGACTTCCTTGATTCGTAGATCGATGATCACACTCGAAGATCTTTTGAAATTGCTTCCAACGTCTGTTGGCATTGATATGGATGTCTTATATCCTTCAACAGCAGATGTACGTGGAAATCCATCGTTGCCAAAGATTGAAGTGAATGCGTTTGTTGATGCAATCTTGCATACCGTTTATCGATCTGGTACTTCATCCTCTTCCAGTTCAACGTCAAGAAAAATTTTATTCTCCAGCAGAAGTCCAACAGTATGCACAGCTTTGAATTGGAAGCAACCCAATTATGCAGTTTTCTTTGCAAGCTATTGTGGTTTGGCTCATGACTCAGGAAATTTAAGTGGTGGTGGAGCAGATGGCGCGGTACGCTTTGCTCCTTGCGATCGTGCAGAGCCTGATGCAAGACGATCGAGCGTAAGTGAAGCTGTGCGATTTGCAAAGAGCAACAATTTATTAGGTATCATGGTTGATGCAATTTTGCTTAATAATGTACCACAATTGGTTCATTCCATTAAATCTGCTGGTCTTTTGCTCATTACGATTGGTCAATATAAACCTTTGGTATCTGCACCGAAACCTATCTCCGAACCAAGTTCTACAGCAGCAGAACAAGCTGGTGCCGATACAGAAGTGCCGGACGGAAGTGTCGAAGATGGCATCGTCCTTGCTCGATAGATATACACATTAGAATACATGCTCTTTATTTCATATTTATCTCTACTAAAATGCCAAAAGAATCGGATAATGTACTTCTTCACATGCTATTTTGAGTGATTAATATTAGGCTTTGCAAAAGACTATTAGCACCCAGACTAAGCATCAATGAATTATTAAAACAAGAAAAGAAGAAGAAAATAACTACACATGTTATAGTGATATGATACAGATTAAAAATGGTGATGATTTTTGTAAATCAACGGGATGCATTGCGGGTTGTATTATTTGTTTTATGTTTCTTATCCTTGCTATCCGAATCCGCAGAAGATGCGGTAATTGCTGCAACTTCTTTTTTCATCTTTACTAATTTCTCCATTTCTTCGCAAACTTCAGTCATTGTAGGTCGTAATTTGGAATTTTGATCCCACATTCGATCTAATAATTCAACAATTTCACTTCCATATCTTCTTCTGATTGAAACTGTTGAAGGACGAAGTTTCTTTTGACCAACATCTTGATAAATTTGATGTTCATTCATATCTTGGAAAGGATACTTTTTCTCCGGTTGATGCCATTGCAGAGCTTCCCAGAATGTCATTGCGGCAGACCAAACGTCTACTTTTTCGTTATAATTCGGTTTGGGGCACCATAGTTCAACCGCTTGCCAATTCACAGTTCCAACCAAAGATTTGATCATAGATCTTTTGCTATTCCGAACGCGAGCAAGACCGAAATCGTTAATCTTTGCCGTCTTGTTGCGTGTAATGAGAACATTTGTCGATTTCACATCTCTATGAATGATTGCAGGCGAACTTAAATGCAAATACTCCAATCCGCGAGCAGTTTCCAAAAGGATGCGGAAGATTTCTTCATCTGGAGGAGGCTCGGTGTTGCGGATATAATCGTAAAGATCACCATTTGCACAGAGCTCCGAGACGATCATGCAAGGCGTCAATCGCATCTCAACTGGCGGAATGCAAACACCAATGAATCGGACAATATTTTCGTGTTTCAAATCACGCAACAATGTCAATTCTTTGATATCCATTTCGCTCAACTGATCACGAATGTCGGCAATGGCAACTTTTCTGGTGGTCTTCTTTGTGAGATGGTACTTGCCAACATAAACGTCTTTGAATCCACCAGAACCGATCTTATCTAGCTTTTCGAGCTTGTTAAAAGCAATTTCTTTATCTACCAATTGAAGGCTTTCCAAATCTAGACCATTAAGATCTTCCTCATTCTGAGCAGAAGGAACGGGCGTCCCAGGTTTCGAATGTGATTCTTTTCGAAGCGATTGAGTACGCAAAAGGAGAGGTTTATCGCTCTCAGTGATTGTTTCACGTCTTCCTTTGGTCTTTTTGGCATTCGTATCACTACTTCCCGGCCTTGCAGTACGCGTGGAACTAGAAGAGCCTGGCTTTTCGGTATGACTTGAAGCAATATCGTCTCGATGATGACCGTGATGGTCAAGTAAAGCATCAATCAAGATTGCACGTGTGGCATCTTTTGCATGCAGTACACCTTCTTGCTCACAAAGCTCGATCAATCGGTCACGTTTAAGGCGATTAAGTGCAGAATGACTAAAGTCTTGTCCTTCACTTTCATCGATCTCGATGGCTTTGGCCTTGTCGTTCGAGCTCACCTTTTGACTGGAGTCATTTCGAATTACAAAAGTAGGAACGCTGTTTTCATTGAACACTGTTGGAAGTCGAACCTTTCCATTGCGCAGTTTGCGCATCTTGCTTGGGCTTGCATCTATATCTGATGGCCTGTCATGACCTTCATCTTCGCTGCTGAGCTCACTCTCATCGCTTTCCAATTCTTCGATAGCATTTACACGATCTGTTTCATCCAGAGACATCTCAGATAAAGGTGGCGATAATCGTGAGCGGAAAAGATGTGATTGTCTGTCTTTAATATCAGAGATCGTCTCATCTAATGACATCCCTTCCGATTCGTCACCTTCATCGACGCCGTTCAAAACATTCTCCACCATTGCTTCGCTATCCTCTTCCAATGTTTGGTGAAGCTGTTCTTGTGCGCGAACTTTTGCTTTTCTCGGTGTACGAAGGGAACGCTTTCGCGAAACGGTTGGTGAAGTGTCTTCCCAATCATCCATTTCTTCTTCGTCATTTTCTTGTCTGTCATTCTCCAATTCGCTTGGTGAATTGCTTTCATCACCATCGTCAGTCTCACGGGCTGAAAGTTGAAATCTTGCAATATTACCCGATTCTCTACGGTTGATTCGCTTCATCTTTGGAGTGGTTAGAGTAGTGTCTAGCATCAATTCGCCTTGAGTGTTTGCTCTAAGAGTACGTTGATTAAATGGCGTAGAATTATTGCGTAAAGGTTGAATTGTGATAGCTGATGAACCAGATTGATGACGAGTTCGAGCACGGGTACGGATTGGTGAAGATGCTGCAAAAACAAGCGATCCTTTATGACGTAAACGTCTTCTAGCGGGAGAAATGATACTGCTTGAACGAGTGCTGCTGCCTTCATTAGAATAGTCTTTATGCATTGGGAAGGCAACTGCATTGTTTACTGGACCACGCAATGTGCCTTGTCTGTTTGTGCCAGCTAGAGATGCGAATATATGCGGGGAAGTATATTTCTTTCGACGGTCTACCTTGACCGGTTCAACTTCTGTTTCTTCGCCGGCTGCGTCATTGGCATCAGATGCAGATTGCTCTTCTTCTTCTTCGTCATCAGTATAATCGCTCGATCTTGATACAATCGAAGTGTTCGTTCCACTTCTTTTCATAGATGGAATAGAAGACGTATGCGTCCTGGAACTTTTTCGCTCAGCATGCGACGAAGAGGAAGATAAAGTAGATGATTTGTTTGTATCCAAATTTGATCCAATAGATGTTGGCGGCTCATCTTGACTACGGGATTGAATGATCCCATCTACCAATTCTTGTTTGTTGAAAGAATCCATCTCGATCGGGTCATCGGAATTGAAAGTGCCGAGACAGACATGAAGTTCGAACAATTTATCTTTTGTAAGTCTACGTAATTGCCAAGAAGGTGCTTGCTGTAACAATCTGACTCTTTCCCCTTCATCCTGAGTATTTTCTGCATCTTCATGTGATCCTTCGCTTGGATTTTCTGCCATACTCAATCTGCGTGAACGAGAGCCTTTTGAGCTGCTGACCGAAGGTTTACGTGATTGCATACTGTTTGATGCTAACCTCGTTACCGAACGTGTAGATGATCTTCTACTGTTATTCACCGGCCTGTCTTGATCCATTTCATCTTGATCACTCAATCTCATTGCACGCATATTCCTTCTCAAAGATGAGCTACTTGCTTCACGTACTTGATGTCTTGGTCGAAGAGGAATATTGCGATGTTCAAGTGGATCAATATTATCAAATTCATCGACGAAAGGATATCCTTTGCCGATTTCCCCTCTTAATGCGGTAGATTTCAAGCCTTCTCCACTTTCAGCTTGAGTACTTCTACCTCTGTGATTAGAAAGACTTTCGATCTGTGTATGCTTTTGGTAATGTGCTTTTGTGGAAAAGAGGTGATTACTGTTGCTTTGTTGATTTGAAACTCCTCCTCTAATTTGATTTTGAATTTGTCCACTTCCATGTTTGCGTTTCATACCTGCTCTGGCCACTCGCATAGCGCGTACAGGCGAAAAGATTTCTACAAATGCATGGCGTGTGCGTTTTCCAGCCGGAGGAATTGGATTGGAGGAAGAAGTGTCGTTGTTGTTGTTGGTAAGTTCTCGTTGTGGATCTTTCGAAGCGCGGCGATTCAACTTTTTCAAGTCTTTCTTGTTTGATTGAACTCTTTGTATGCGCCCAACAACATTATCGTCCTTGTCAATATCTACTTCTTCCTCTTCCTCCTGATCTTCCTCTTCCGGATCTGAAGAAGAAAGGGATGCAATACTTAAATTACGTTCCCTATGCGAAAATTGATCGTTATGACAGCTTTTACGATCATCAATTCTCGTCTTCCTTAGAGCATTAGCAGAAGAAGAATAAGAAGATGACGAACTGGAAGATTGTTGTTCATTTTTTGTCTTCATATTTGTGTCAATTTGAGTAGTCTTACTTGTACCAAATCTACTCTTTGCAATGTTGGATTGAATCGGTGAAAGTACTTGCGGTTTTGCCATTGTGCTATAAGAGTGTGAATGAATGATTATTTGTGTCGTGATAGAATGTTTATGCTACTTGTTCATATGATCGAGCAAAGATGTTATTGCCGCCCAAAAGGCGACTTTGATCTACTCGCAAATCCTTCCGAATTGTTGATAATGAGTTTAACGCGTTGAGGGGAATTTGATCTTGAAAGAGTGTTGGTTGAGAAGAAGATGTCTTTCTTTATTTTTGGCTTACGATCAACACCATCAACTTCTCCATAAATCTCGTTTGTTAAGGAAATGCACACTTGCAGCAACCAAGCAAGCTTTAAGCTCATGTGACGTTTCTCATACACTGTTTATGTGCACCCGTGGGAATTCCGCTCATCAGAATAAACACACCAAAATTTCTACAGCTTGTGGCGAAGGAATTTTTGTATATATGCATGCATACAGGCAGTATACAACTTGAACGCGTTTTCTATTCGCTTCAAATTACAACTTTCTTCTTTCCTTGGTTGTATTGATCCTATTAACGCGTTTATTCCGGATCTGTTGATCAAACTTCTACGCGAAAGGTGTGAGCTTTTATAAGCAGCTTTTATACCTTCTTTCAATTCATAGTGCCCCTTACTGAAGCAAAGGGCTCGATTTTAGAGGGGCTGGAGTTCAGTGTTACAAGTTGCCGCCGGTATCTCCTTGTGCACGTCAGAAGTGTCTGCTTGAATTTATTACTTACTTCCCAATAATTTTCATGCTCAATCGCTGTACTATGCGTAGATTGCAATCACAAATTTTACGAATCTTACAAGCATTTATCGAACAAAAACAGATTGAAAGATTTGAAAGAGTAAAGGTATATTGAATTATAAGCGGAAGATGTGGAAATGAAATCTTTACTACCACAGAAGAGGAAATATAAAGTTGCAATGCGAAATGATTCTAGGCATAACGAGCTGGTGTTTCGAATTTGCTGATGACATACCTGTGATGGGAAGGGGTGATGGAGTCAGTTATTCATTGATAGTTATATTTCTGTAATGCATATACTCACCAAGCATGAATCACACCAGCTAAAAAGGAAGAAAAATAGACAATATCAGCATCTCAATCGTGTTGCTGTTCTTTTGCTTATTCATGTTATACTTACGCAACCATGCAAGGAAACAGAGCAAAATGTTAATCCAGAAATGAGCTGAGCATCCTGCTTTGATAAAGACAGGTACTGGAGGGAGCTATTGTTGAATGAAGAACAAGAGTTAAGGTGAGGATTTGATGATAGAAAAGATTCAAGTCGAGCACTTACAAAGATTGCCAAGAAGTAAAGCTAAATGGAGAAAAGAATGATACATTTAAGAAAGAAGAGCGATAAGACTAAATGCTATCTTTGAACACTTACGAGAACATCCGAAGTTGAAGATCTGTTCAAGATGGTGTGGAGGGAAATGTGTCAGTTTATACCACTCTAACAATCTGATCATCTCAAGGTCTATTCTACTAACGCAGGACGAGCCATATTTGCGAGATTTGTTCAATAAATAGTCTGACTAGTTGACGATAAAGATGATGGAGAAAGAAAGTGAAATAGATGAAACATATTGTACCATTTAAAGCTGTCTTAACATGCATACATGCTGTGTAATAAGCTAAAGGCACAATTAAACTTTTCCATGAAAGAGTCTTGACAGCCTTTAGCGCGCTTGTCAACTTGTGATGCACTGCCTCAAATGTGCGGGCGTACACCTATACGCACCGCACGCATGCGCGCCAGCCGGGGAGTCAACTAAATGATCTGTTGTTACACACTTCCTCTCCGTCACCTTTGAACAGAATTGATTCAATTTACAGAATATATACAACATATACAACATAAAAATCAAGCTTTTCTGGCATATTTTGCCATTTGTTCACCCAATCGAATTTGTTGAGCAACGTGTTCTTGAGCTTCATCTTTTGTCTTTGTTCCATGTAAGACAGCCAATTGATCGATCGCATAAAAGCGTTTTTTGTAATTCAGATTTGATATTGATACTATCATCAGAACGTTTCATAAATACAGTTCCTGACTTTTCCAATGCTTTTGGGTTTGCATGTTGTGGTAATAACATTGCTGGAGATGGACCCAAAACATCAAGATTTTTTACTGAGATAGTGTGCGAAGTTTTATTTTCCGGTAATGGAGAACGTGCATACATAGAAACCGACTCCTCCTCACCACCACCATAAATTTCAGATTTGATAGGCAGAGCATTTGCGCCTGGAGAATAGATAAAGATACAAGTTTGAATAACGATCAAAGCCACTGTAATAATAACATTTTCCAACATTTTGAAAAGCGTGCACAAACAAAACAGTAGAGGCCAGCTCACGTTTTTGTCGTGTGGGTGATGGGAGACTGTAAAGATGGAAAGATTGGATTATTTATGAACGATCATATTTAGCCACAATATTGCAAATATTGCGTTACAAATGTACAGCGATCAGCCCCATATCTTATTGCGGTGTATAAGCCGAGGTCATCAGAACACAGCTCTCACACAAAGAAAAAAAGATAAGACAAATAGTACAATCAAATTCAAAAGAATGTTCTATTTACACGGTATCAGATTGATTTCTCTTTTTAATGATCATTGGATCTCCTGCTAAAATAAGACTTTGTTTACCTTTATTAATCCTCATTCTTGCTTCTGACGAAGAGTCTGGATTTGTACTTGCAATGATATATTTTTCAATCAAAGGTGATTGTTCATATTCAAAATCTGGCTTGACAAGATGTGGCATAAGGTAATGCGTTGGTACAGGTGAAGGATTACGCTTTTCGATTTGATTATAATTCTCATTTTCTCTTTTGATAAAAATGTGTTCTTTCAATAATTTAGCATGTTGCGGTAAAATCATATTTGCTAAACCATCAACAATTTCTGGTTGTTTGTTATTATCAATAAGATAATAAGTTTTAGATACTTCTTGTCCATTTTGATCACGTTCTTTAGGCGTTTGTTTTTGAAGTGAATCTTTTGGTAAATGTTTATCATCAACCGTTACGCTTGTAACTGTATGTCCAGGTATTGGAGAACGTTTAGTAAGATGATCATATTTGATCGTAACAGCGTTAACGTACGCAATTATTACGACGATCAACGTCAATTTCGAATTCAAGCTTGCAACCATCTTCAAGTAAAGAACAACAGAGACCAGCTCGTGTTCAAACAAGGTTGGAGGAGAGAACAAAAAGATCGATAAAATGAGTGAATGTATTTATATATCCTACCAATTAACCTTCTCTTTACGCCGCGCCCATCTTAGTTGAGCATAAGGCACCGCAATATGAATCGCAAAGCACATCTTTTTGCCCCTGATGGCGTTCATAACGCCGCTCAATAAAACACAGCAATCGATAGTCATCATCAAGATAAAGAAAATGAATTTGCACCGGAAAGGAATCATACACTACTACATTACACAAATACTAATAAAAGGAAAAGGAAACTATAGGAACACTAAACGGTTACCATTTGCAATTTGAATAACACCTAAATCTTCATATTCACGTAAACATTCTTGTAATTGATCTTCTATCCAACCGGCAGCAATTATACGTTCACGTACGTCACGCATATTTAATGGACCAGGTGCATTTTCATCTTGTAACCATTCTTCATCTTCTTGAACGCCTTGAGGTAATTCTGCACGTTTACCTCTTGAACGACCTTCACGAACGGCATCACGACTTTCATGTCCAATTGCCATTGCCATATCACGAATGATACGATAAATCTTTGTTACGCTACTAAAATCGTTTGTCGTTCCATCTTGAATATTATCACGTCTAGAAGTTACAGTTAAACTACTCTTGCTAACGTCTAATAAACGTAATGCTTCATCAACATCTCCAATTTCAACTTGTTCACTAAACCTTAATCTTGCTAAAGCTTGACTCATACGAACAATACCTAATAATGTACGTGCAGATGTATATGTATATGCTTGACCACGTTCTTCATCATCTTTCGTTTGATTGCGTAATTTTACGTAAGCGCTCACCAAATATTCACTTACAGCTTTGGTAACGTTTGGTTGATATTGACGTGCACGAGCGATGTAGTGTTTCATCAATTGAGGTTCCAAAGGTGTAAAAGTTAAAGGTGGATGTTCAGAATGCATATGAACATAAGCAACATGTTGAGCAAGTCTTTCATCATCTTCACGAGATGGCGTATCGAGAATGAGAAAAAGAATATCAAAACGACTCAAAAGAGCGGCAGGTAAATTGATATTATCCACAGGTGAAATACGTGGATTATATCTTCCATAAAGAGGATTTGCAGCAGCCAAGATGGATGTTCGTGCGTTTAAAGTTGTTGAAATTCCTGCTTTAGAAATTGAAATCGTTTGTTGTTCCATAACTTCATGAATTGCAGTTCGATCTGATTCTTCCATCTTGTCAAATTCATCGATACATGCTATTCCATTATCGGCTAAAACCAATGCACCACCTTCTAAAACCATTTCTTCCGTTACAGGATCACGCATAACTGCAGCAGTTAAACCAACTCCACTTGATCCACGACCGGTTGTATAAACACCTCTAGGTGCAATCTTTGAAATGTATTTGAGTAATTGACTTTTGGCCACACCTGGATCGCCCATTAAACAAACGTTAATATCTCCACGAATATGCATACCATCTGGCATATCACATGTAACACCTCCTACCAACAAAAGTAATAAACACTTTTTCACATCTTCATGTCCGTAAATTTCAGGCGCAATACTGGCGGCCAATTTGTCGTATACATCACCTTCGCGTGAAAGTGATCGAATGCGCTCAGATGTTTCGGCTGTTAATTCACCTTCTAATGCGGAATAACTTTTGCGTAATTGATGAACATGTTGAGCTTGTAAGAATGTATCTGTTAAAAGACCAGCTCGAATTGCTTTGAAACCGGTATAAGGTGTTGGAAGGAAGATACCACTTACATCGCATACATCACCAGGATTGAGAGATCTAGTTAATGGACCGGACATATGAATCGTCATCATTCTTGGAATATGTCCAACGGGTACTTGATCAGTCATTTCTTGCATTTTAATCTCTTGAAAAGGAACGAATTTGCTTGCTCGAACTTGTTGAAATAATGATCCTTTGACATTGTTTCGTTTACATTCTGCAGGACATTCTGTTAAAGGCATATATTGTCTTCCTTTAATCTCTTGAAAGATTTCTGCTCCGCATTGATCGCAAGCATATGCGTCAACTTGCAAATATGGTTTCACTTCCGAAACACGAGTAACGATACCACGTAATGTGACTAAAGATCCAATATGCTCTGCACGAATAGAACGTACAGCCATCGGCTTTGAATCTTTTCCTGTTGCTGAAAGTGGTTTGAGGTAAACTGTATAACGACGAAGTAAAGAAGGTGGGAAGGGAAGTGCGGCTTGATTTGCATCTTCTTGTTCTTCTCCGTCCATTTGTGATTGCATAGTGTCAGGTCCTAAGCTTTGACCTTGTGATTGACGTGCATTACGTTCTTGACGTTGATGAATGATGACATCCAAAACATCATCTTTATGTGAAATGTCAATTGTTGGTGTCATTTCTGCTAAAATTGCATCAACGCATTCAGAGATCAACTCTACATAATGTGATGCATTTGCTTCAATTCCAATGGCAAGATCAGTTCCTGATCCTCTCATTTGAGCATTCAAGAATTCTTGTAAATCTTTCAAATCAACAATCAACGCTTTTTGTTCTCTGTTTGTAATCCTTTGAAGTTGTTCCATATATTTCAACGTTTCAACTTCTCTTCTTCTCCTTCTTGTTCTTGGTTGATTTTCATCTAAATCCATAGAATACAAATCGTCCATCACACTTTCCGTTTCTTCTTCATCTTCTCCATCAACGTCCATAATTGAAACGGCTCCTAGAACATCCGTTGTACGATCCGCATTCATGCTTAGAGCGGGTACGACACCTTTTGCATATCGTAAAAAATTCGTTATACTTTCTTTTTGTTCTCCATAATCAATTCCAACTTTGATAATTGGCAAAACAGCACCTGAAGTCATTCCTCCGTTTGACATTTTGTAATGAAAAGTGAAACGTGAAAGGGAGAGATGATGATGATATGGAAGAACTTCTGTCAATTCGAAACCTACTCTTTATTCTGCAACCTTGATTCTTCCTTCGTATGGGTATTGTACTCTGCTCCCACGCGTTGCGCATTTCAGCAGTGTCGAGGAAAACACCTTTTTTTTCTACATCAACACACGCGTCAAAGTCGAGCGTGTAAAGAGCTTCTGACGCGTCGCGCGTCACGCGATTACCTGAAAAAGCTGAGCGTGTGATTGATTCTCTAACTATACTACTAGTCTACATACGCGAGTTCACCTCACCCGTCGTAACAATCGACATTTCGGCTTCCATCATAAAATGTAATATATTCAATCATATAAAGTCACTATCGTCGTCATACAAAACTTTGGCTCTGACATCATTTGCGTGAATGTTATTTTTGAATCGATCAAAACAGATATTTCCTCATCATGAAAGTTGTTAGTATTTAGTGCGGGTTCGCTGTTGGGCAAAAGTGCAAATCGCCAATAATGATTTTTTTGCTAAAAGGTGGCTCGGGGGCGTGCCAAGTATCCGCTCAGCGCTGCGCTACGCCGCGATAACGCGTCATAATATTTGATAGTGGAGTTTTAATTGTCAAATCACACGACCAACACTTTTGACACGCACTGCCTTGCATTAACAGCATATACTCGATTTCAACATAATCTTCTTCTTTACGATTCAGTAGAGACGTCATCCTTGCCAAGTATGGCTGACGAAAATCTTTTAACTGAAACTTCAACGCCTTCATTAACAAGGAGGAGTTCATGGAACAGTAGTCAATATGGAAGTGATGCTGATTTGATTGGAATTCCAACGGATATAGATGGAAATCCGATTGAAGTTACAGAAGTGCATCCTACATCTTCTTTGACCGATTTGATGAATACTTTTTGGGTTAATAAACCAAGAATAGATCTGGATGCTTTGGATAAGAAATTAAAACAAGCTTCTGATCGAGTACGTCAGAGAATGCAAGCGGCATCTTCTCATGGCAAACAACGAAGTGATGCACAATCATCTCAAAGTTTAAAAGATCATCACCGAGAAGAACTTCGACGAATGAGAGCAAAAGTATCATTACGTGTGGAGAAGCTATCAAAACGATGGGCAGAACAAAAGAACGTTCGTTTACGCGATAAGATTTCGTTCGTGATCGGAGTGATGAATTTGGTCGTTAGTAGTTTAATTTTCGCTTATCGACCTGAATGGATGTATATCTCTTATTCGATTCAATGCGCTTTCTTTTTACCCATTCGAATATTCACGTATTTCAAACTTCATTGGCATTACTTCCTTTTCGATTATTGTTATTTTGCAAATATACTCAATTTGGCATTCATTTGGTTCTTTCCTGATAACAAATTTTTGTTTTTGGCTTGTTATTGTTCTTCACATGGACCTCTAGCATTCTCAATCGCAACTTGGCGTAACTCTGCCGTTTTTCACAGCTTGGAAAAAATGACTTCATTGTTTATCCATTTGTACCCTCCATTAACATTTTGTGCAATGCGTCATTTTATGCCGGAAACGATAAAAAGTCAACGATTTCCAGCCATCAAACTCTTACCTTTCTTGGACAGTTGGACGGCATTTGCATGGAATGTAACATTTTACCTTGTTTGGCAAATGACTTATTACTTTTTAATCTCTCAAGGCAAAAAAGAAAAGATTGCATCAGGACAAAGGATCAACAGTTATTCTCATATGTCAAAAGGAAAAGGTGCAGTAGCAAAAGTATTAGCAAAAGCACCTGACGAAAGAAGAGAATGGGCTTTTATCGCATTGCAATTTGTGTATACAATCGTTTGCACTTTACCGGCTCCTTTGTTGTTCTATAACTCGTATAAAGCAAGTGCGATCTTTTGCCTTTCATTGATCTTGTTGAGCGTATGGAATGGTGCAGGATATTATGTGGAAGTATGGGGAAGAAGATTCGAACGAGAATTAGAAGCATTACGAAGGGAAGTCGAACGGAATTCCTTACTAGCGGCGAATAATTCAAACAATCCCTCAGCATTGTCGGATGGAGAAGTAACCAGACAAGCTTCTGAAGAAGTGCAAATCAGTGATGAATCGATCGTAAAAGCTAGCGATGAAGAAATACAAGAATCTGAAGGGGCTGCGGAAAAGAAGAAACAAAAGAAGAGAAAAAAGAAGAGTAAGAAAGATTTGTAGGAAGTGGGATACGGGAAGTGTATTTTGTCATTGGAATGTTTATATTAAATGGGTTTTCTTTAAGTATTCTTTGTCTGACTTTGAGAGCGTATGATCTTTGCACCTTCTCTAAGTCTTTGACGAGATTCCTTCCTTTGAGCTCTTGCACGTTTTCTTTTTTCCAATTCGGCAATTGTTTCTTCTTGAGTTAAATTTTTTTCTTTTGCTAACTTTTCAACTTGTTTGATATGATATCTCATTCCCATACGTTCATTCTCTTTTGCTAACTTTTTCGGATCGTTCTTCATAGTGCTATAATATGCTCGATTTCTTGCTTTAATTTGTTCATCAGTCAACTTTTTTACGTTAAGAAACCCTGTCTTTGTTTTACGTTCGGAAGACGACTTTGGAGCAGAAGTTTGACTTTTTGGCACGGCATGAACTGTTGACCAATCTATCAAAGGTTCTGAGTCTTTCTCCGGGGATGGTGTTCTCATGGCAACATTGGGAAGTTTAACATGGTCATCTGTTGAATTTACTAAAGTGAAGGTAGCAAGTAAGAAACATATTGCAATATTTAGCAACATATTCAACTTTGGGTTAATGGTAAAGAGTAAAACTTGTGTCTCTTATTTCAGAGTACGACCTTTTTGATATTAAGAGCTGGATTGCCCCGAAGACCAACAGAAATGCAAGAGGTAATTATGTGTGACCAGTGTCATCCGCTTTAGCCAATAATTGTTGTTCTCTCTCCTTCTTACGAATACGATATGTTTGAGCTTTTTTCCTTCCTCTTTCTCTTTCCTTTTCGGATAATTTAAAATTCTTTTTCTTCGGTTCGTATTTTATATTTTGTCTTTCTGCTTTTAATTTTGCTTGTTTAATTCTATATTCTTTATTTTGCTCATATCTTAACTTTTTATATCTTGAAAGTTCTGCTTCCCTTTCTACTTCTGGTAGACGATCTACTTCTTCTAGCCATTTTGCTTTTCTCTTTCGTGTTGTCTCTCTCTCTGCTGCTTTAATAAGTTCAAGTCGTGCTGGATCACTTCGAACTTTTAATCTATATCTTCGATTTGCTTCCTGTTTTTGTATTTTTGGTGGTATATTACTCTTGACTTTCCTCTTGCTTTGAAGTGTGCTTACAGTACCCCCCTCTTTTAATTTATGATTTGGCGACTTTTGCGGTTGATCATTAGCTTTAGAGCTTGTCTTACTATCAGGCGAAGATGGCCAATCAATAAAACTTGTCCAATCAAAAGTATTCGTTGGAGATTCAGATGGGATTTGAGGAGAGTTGTTATCGCCTGCATAAATTGAGAGAATTATCATAAAGAGAGAGATCATAGCTAGTTGATGTATAAGCATTTTATTCAATATAGTTGGTAAAGAGGGAGGAATAAACGATTTTAAAAGTATATGTGTAAGACTTAAGGGGAGATAAAAAGAATATTTGCGTCATTTTAATGCCCCGGTGAACACTTTGAGGCTGTACTAAACTAGCGAGTATAGATAAAAGAATTGTTCTATACTATTTTTTGTCCATCTGAGATGATGAATGTATTCCTGAGCTAGAGGTTTGCATTGATTGCTGTCGCTCTCTCTCTTTCTTCCTAAGACGTTGTCTTTGAGATTTTAATCTTCCCTTTTCTCTTTCTTTCTCGCTTAATTTAAAGATCTTTTTGATTGGCTCATAATTTACTCCTAATCTTGCTGCTTTTTCTTCTGCTTTTTTGATTCGATAACGTTTATTTTTCAAAGACTTTTCTTCCTTTTGCTTTTTTAATTCTATTGATCTCTCTGGTTCTGGTAATTGTTCTATCTTTCGTTTCTTTTCATCCCTTCTTTCTTGTTGTTTTATCTTTTCATATGCTTTGTATTGTTCTAATCTGACTGGATCATTTTGAAGTTTTTCCTTATATCTACGATTTATTACTCGCTTTCTTAACTTTTTCAATGTATCATCTTTCTTATTGCCCTTATCTTTAAACTCTTGTACCTTATAATTTGCCTTGTTTTGCTGTTGATCATGATCATTTGGGGTTGTCTTGCTACTTTCAGGGGAAGAAGGCCAATCAATTAAAGTTGTCCAATCAAATGCATGAGTTGGAGAATCAAATAAACTGTTTTCAGAAGAATTCTTATCACCAGCATAGACTGAGAAAACTGTTATAAGTAGCAAGCTTAAAGTGATTTGATGTATAAGCATTTTAGTTCAAGGTTTTTGGTAAAGACAGGACAAGAGGAACTGAGTTTAGGAAAATATATCGGCATATACAAACGAAAGGATAGTTTCGTCATTTTTTTGGCCCCGGTGAACAGTTTATTACTGTACACATAATATGACTACATCTATAATTCCAGAATTGAAAGTGAGTCGATCATCATCACTAATGAGCTTAGCCTAACGTTTGTCTTTCCCTCTCCTTCTTTCGTTTTCGATATAGTTGCGAATTTATTCTACTTCTTTCTCTTTCAGCTTCTGACATTTTAAATATCTTTATTGGTTTATCATCTTTTCTTTGTGCTTTTTAATTTTGCATAATGTTTGTTTTTATAACGTTGGTTTTCTTCAGATCTCTTTTGTTTATCTGACAATATTTTTGCTTCTCTTTCACTTTCGGGTAATTGTGCTAATAATCTTTCTTTTTCTGCCTTTCGCATACGATATCTTATTTTATCTCGAGCTTTAGCAAATTCTAATCTTTCAGGGTCGCTTCTAAACTTGAAATAATATGTTCGATTTGCTTCATTCTTTCGTACACCCGCCGGAGTAGAATTCTTGTTTATCCTATCTAATTTTGTGCTTTTTGAAAGGTAATCACTATCCTTATCAATATCATCTTGTGTTTTAGCAATAGGATGATATTGTTCAGAGTGTTGATGTTGATGATCGATATTTTTTGTGTTGGTATTCTCAGGCGAGGAAGGTATACGAAGAAGACTTTTCCAATCAAAAACTGGAGACTGTCTTTCATCGAACCAGTCAGGAGAACTTTCGCGGCTTCCGACTGCATAAACTGCATAAAATGTTAAGAGAAAGTAACTTAAAATCAAATAATGTGCAAGCATGATTGGTGGTAAAGAGGAATGATGTGTTTTTACACTATGAAATAGTAACCCTAGTCATTCTATCGCCCCTTAAACAATTTGTGTTTTATATCAAAGAGTACACTTTTTGACTCAAACCACAGCACTGCGTATCTTTGTTCATTAAATAGAGTCAGAAAGGATGTTTTTTTGCATATAAGTTTTAGATTCTCTTATACTATCTGATAGGCTTATTATTTGCTATATCAGATTGAATCTTTTTTTCCGCGCGTTTCTTCCTCATCCTTTCTCGATCATGAGCTCGTTTCTTTTCTAAAGCTTCTCCTGTTGGTCTCCATCTTTTTAAATGACTTTTGCCTTGTGCATCAGCTTTATATTTTTTGTAAGCTTCACGATATTTTTCTTTATTTTTACGAATAAAATCTTCTTGATCTTCTTTATTTCCATATTGTAATAAATATTCTCTTTGTGCTTTCTTGATAGAATGACTGAGTTTTTTACGCTTCAATTCTTTTTCCCATTTAATCGGATCATTTCTGCTTTTTAAATATTGTTTTCTCCTATCTGATTTAGAATATTCTGCCCTTTTTCGTTCACTTTTCGTTTTTTAGCTTTTGTTGTTGATACTTCAATACTGTTTACTTCATTCATTTCGTTTTCGTCTTGCGGAGATTCTGGCCAATTTATGAATCCTTTCCATTCAGAGCTTGCTGTTTGAGAATTAAGACTATTTGTAGAAGATTGACCAAAGCCAGATTCGAGAAGGAAAAAGATGAGCAGAGCTATATACATTCTTCTCATAGTTTCCATATTGTGCATATAGAACGTAAAGGTTCACCTTGTCTTTAGTGTCGTAAAAAGGAGCTTCTCTTAGAGGCAAGAGGCAAGGAGAACGCCCCGCCCCTTTTTGTTCGCATGATCAGTTGAAGGCGTCAGTTGATTCATATACTATTTATGGTACAGCCTCTGATACAAAATGACTGCAAAACAATAAAATCATAAAATTTACGAATAGGATAATGAAGGGCAAGGAATAAAAAAAGACAGTCTATAGATTAATCTTTTTGCTCTTCATTCTTTTCTTCATCCTATATCTATGACCTTCGCTAGACCTCTTCATTTTTATCCTATCAATCTCTTTTTTCTGTTCTTCGATAGGAAGCTTTGCCACTTTTTCCCATTTTTTCTTACGAAACATTCTATTTTGCATCGTACGCTTCTGTGTTTTTGCTTTTATATATGCATCCTTTTCATCTTCTGGCAGTTTATCTAACATTTCTTGTTCTTTTGCTTTGTTTTCTATATATCGAACTTTATCACGTTCTTGATATCTTTTAAATTTTTCTGGATCACTCTTTCTTCTCAAATATCTTTGTTTGTTCATTGCCTTTTTAGATTCTTCAGGTGTTTGATAAGTTTGCGTAATAGGTTCATGTTGTTTATTGATAGTTGTAGGAATTTGAATTATGTGTTCTTTTTGTGATAGGTCCTGTCTTGAGGAAGAAGAAGAAGACTCTGAACTAGAATCAGAACGGGCAAAACTACCAATCAAAGCTTTCCATACAATATTGTTTGGTGAATTGCCGTTTGTTCCTCTCACTTCATTCATAAAGACTAACATAATGGTTACAACTAGGTGTATATTTGTGTTTGACAACATTTTGAATGCTTTCGAACGAAGGGTTAGAGGAATACAAGGTATGAAGGAAGAACTGGATTCGATTTTCTTTGTATTTTTTAATTTTGTGCATTAGGACACGGGGCTTCACTTAGGTGTGACGTACGCAAACATTTATAAGTGTGTAATTTCTAATAATTGTTATTGATGATCTTTTTCCTCGCTCACCTTTCTTGCTTTGAGTTTTGTTATATAATCTTTATTTTTCGTATGAATCTTTTTCTTCTTCTTCTGAATTGCTAATTTTTTTTCTGTTTGTGATAAATTTTCGATTTTTTTTGCTAATTTTGCCTTTCTTCTATAATATCTTATTCTATCTCGTAATCTTACATTTTTCAACTTTTTAGGGGTATTTTTCGAATTTAGATAATATTGTCTATTCATCTTTTTTAGTTTATCGGCTGGATAAATTTCATTTAAGCGTTTGTTGACTTTCTTAAACTGGTTAGACTTCTTTGATATGGAATGAGAAGAACTTTGCACTTCTAATCCTCCTCCAAACGTTTTTGTTGAAGCCCAATGGTGTTGTAAATCATCTTTGGTATAATGTATTTGCCCCGATGAAGGGTTTGAGCCTTCATTGGGATCACAAGTTGCAAAAGAGCCGATAAGAGCTTCCCATTTAGGACTATTTGTCTCTTCTTTTCTACTATTCTTAACACATGTGATTCTCAAGTTCACGTAGGTATGCCAAATAAATAACAAAAAGAAGTGAATCAAGATCATGATAGAATGGAATGATGAAAAAGAATTCACAATCTGAAATACAGTTAAGTCTTTCACTACGGGGATTTCACAGTTATCCTTTGGAAGATGGTATCTAGATTGCTGTGTTAACATTGAGAATTGTCTTTTTGTGCTTTTAACTTTTTTAACAATCGACATTTTCTAGATCTCTTTCTATTATTTATTCGATCTTTTTCTGACATTTTAAATTCTCCTTTTGGTTTAGATTGTGATCTTGATTGCCGTCTTAATCGTGCTAATAAATTTCTTCTATCTTTTATTGATCTTTGTTTTGACTCTTCTTCTATTTTTTCTGTTCCCGTTAAATWGTTCAACCTTTCTTTTTTCTCGGCTTCCCTTTTATGATAATTTTTGATTTGATTTGCTCGTTTGTTTTCTCGTCCTTGTGGATCTTTTAAGATACTTAAATAATAACTATGATTCATTTCCTTCAATCTTTCAGCTGTATATCGTTCCTTTAGACTCATTTCTTTCCTCTTTTTCTTAATTTTAGGCATATCATTGGTTTTAGTATTGATATTTGATGATCTGGATTGAATTGAAACTTGACTTTCAGCTGTATTCTCATTTCGCACGGGTGAAGCAGGCCAATCGATCATGCTTTCCCAATCAAAATCAGGTGATTGAGATCTGTGACTGCCGTTTGGAGAATCTTCTCGGCTACCAACTCCTTCAATAGTAGTGATAGCGAAAGCAAAGTTGATTACAAGAATTATGAGGAAGAATCTGATTTTGCTGAGATACATAGTTGAAATCACAAAGATATTGTGCAATAAAGGGAAAGAGAAGTTTATTTAGCAAATTGCATGTTTTATTTCTCCCACCTAACGCAATCATACTAATTCGTGATCGTTTGCATTCGGATTGTATGACGTAGTGTGGTTACTCGGTAGTATTTTGGGATTGATAGTCATTGACCTTAAGAAGAGCCGCTTGATTTCCGGCCTAGACGGCAATACATTTATACAATTGCTGTGCTTGACTGCCTCTACTTTCATTCTTATTGTTTTCTAAGGCAAACCCTTTTGAGATTTGAAGTTTTTCCTTAATTGAAATCTAGCTTGTTTTTCTCTTCCTTTCCTTCGAACTTTTTCTGAAGTTTTAAATTCTTT
Source organism: Meira nashicola (assembly GCA_001600355.1). NCBI lineage: Eukaryota > Fungi > Basidiomycota > Exobasidiomycetes > Exobasidiales > Brachybasidiaceae > Meira > Meira nashicola. Next base: position 4,982,414 of record BCJU01000001.1, on the reverse strand, counting down.
CTTTTTCGGTTTATATTTTGAATGATAGAGTGCCCTTTTCTTTTCTAACTTTGCTTCACGTTTTGCATTTTCTATTTCTCTTTCTGCTTCAGGTAGTTTTGCCAAACGTTCTTTCTGTTCTGATTGTTTTATATGATATAGCTCCCTCCTCCTTTCTTTTAATTTTTGTAACTTCTTTGGGTCACTTCTAGCATTAAGGTAATACCTTCGATTCTTCTTTTTAAGTTCTTCGGCGGAAAAACGTTCCTTGTTGGGTATATACTTCTTTACACTCTTCTGAACAGTCTTTTTGGGACTCTTAGGAATTGCAGTTGATGGATGACTAGTATCATGTTCGGGTGAATACTTCCAATCGATCATACTTTCCCAATTGAAGTCTGACGATGAAGATTTATTAGGAGAGCCCTCTTGACTTTTACCTGCTCTGACTGAGTATATTGCTGTTGTGATAAGCAAAATGATATTATTCAAATGAATAAAGTGCATTTTCAGTATATCTTACACGACATCGAGGTAATTGAGATAAAACATTCTTTATGTTTGACAAGTCAGAATAATTTTTTTTTCATTGCCCCGATTAGGCACTGCTGACTGCAAAGATATGATAATGTGTATGACTATGACTAAACATATAGTGAATACAAGTTTGCAAATAAAGTATTTGAAAGTGAGTCATACACCGCCGTTACCCTTATCCCTTATTTTTTTCGCCATTCTTATTTTTTGCTTTATATATCTTTCCTGATTCTTAATTTTCTTTTTCGCAATTTCAACTTTTTGTTCTTGTGCAGTCAAAATTTAAATTTTTCTTCTTTTTCAATTTTATCTTTATAATATTTATTTCTTCTATTCTCTTTTACTCTTTCCCACTGTTTTGGATCCCTTCTTTTCATGTAATAATAATATCGATAAGTTTCTTTATCCTTTTTCGGTCTCTTTAAAGTTGTTTTATTAGTTTTAGAATGTGAGCTTTCTCGCTTTCTTTTCCCTTCAGGTTTTGATTGATTTGGTGTTTTTTCAGGAGAAGATGGCCAATCGATAAAAGTTTCCCAATCAAATTCCAACTTATCACTATTTGTAGGAGAGTGTTGTGTTATGTACCAACAAAGTAAGCAGAACGAGGAGTATGATAATTATTAATGTTTTCATGACGAATAATACAACAGGAAGGAAAGATGAATTATTTATTTTTCTGATAAATTTATACTCGATCACGCCCCTATCAATACTCAATTGCGGTTCAAAGCGGCCGTGGCGGAAACGATTGTACACAAACATACATCTTTATCAGCAGTTTTTGCGTTTCTTTTCTCGATATCTCCTCGCTGCTTCACGATTTTGTTCTCGTCTCTTCTTTAACGTTTTTGGACTCAAATCTTTTGCAGGAATTAATTTTGCAGGAATTGTTGTTTTTGAAGGTGTTTGTCCTTCTTGAATACGATTGATTTTTATCTTTAAATATTTTTCTCTATTTTTTTGTTTTCTTTCTAACAATATCTTTTCTTGTTCTTCTTTGGGTAATGTTAAGAATTTAGCAGCCTCTTTTCGCTTTCTTTTGAACCTATTAAGTCTTTGATTATCAAGCCTTAACTTCCATTGTTCAGGATCGTTTTTTGTCTTGTAGTAGGAATTTTAACTATATCTTCGAATTTTCTCAGGATCCCTATCTCGACGTTTATGAGAAAGCTTGGTTGAAACAGATGTAGGTTTGGATTCTAACTGTTCTATTTGTATATCTTTCTTTGCTTGATTATTTGAATCACTTTCAGGAGATGATGGCCAATCAATCAAATTTTCCCATGCAAACGGTTCGTTAATTTCTGAAGAATGTTTGGGAGTGTCATCGGAAACGCATAATAATAATACAGGGAATAGAATGAGTTCTATAACTATCGTCACCAGCATCTTCGCTGGGAAACATGTTAAAGTTAAGAACAAGAATTAAAATTGGATATTTTATCATTTTGGTTGAAATTCTCAGCGCCCCTTTTTAATACGCAAATACGGTGTACAAGTCATACTTTTGGTGCAGGATTGTTTTCTTTCTCTTTCAAGGCTTTACGACGTTTCCTTGATGATTCTGGATTTGATGCTCTTCTTTTACGTAATGATTCAGGACTGAGTTCACGTGCAGGAATTGAAGTTTTATATAAATGTTTACCTTTGTCTAAACGTTGTTGTTTTTCGTAAATATAACGTTTTTTATTCTTCTCCTTCTTTTCGGCTAATATCGCTTCTTGTTCTTCTTTTGTCATTTTTGAGAATTTTTCTTTCTCTATCATCTTTCTAGATAACTTAGCTTTATTATGTTGGTCTAATATACGTCTCCATTTCTTTGGGTCGTTTCGACGTCTATAATACACTTCACGTAAACGTTTTTTACGTTTTTTGTCTTGTTCAGTATCAGCATCCACATTAATATTGTATGCTTTATGTGAACTTTGCTTTAAGTTTGAACTTTTTATACGTTTGATGGGTTGACTTAACCCAACATCATCAGATGAAGGCCAGTCTATAAATGTTTCCCAATTAAACTTGGTTGGGCTGTTGGTTGGAGAGGGCGTTTTACCATCATTACCAGATGAACATAAGGGTTGAGAAACGAATATAAATAAGATTATTATCAGCATTATTATTGAGTGATGGTCAACAGCTTAGACTTTGGATGTTTGTAAAATTGCACAATATTCATACAAGCGGTACACATACAAAAACTTATACTATATCTCTCAACGCCCCGCTCGTTTTTGATGATACACTATAACACAAATTGTGAGTAAATCGTTGCTGTGCTTTCCAAAAATATAATCAAGTACGCAATTCAACTTATAAATTATACTTATCACTTTTTGTTTCCATTTTGTACTTTATTCTTCAAATGATCTTTTATTTTTTGTCGGCGAGCATTTCGCTCCTCTTTTCGTCTTCTCGAAAACGCTGTACTAATTATTCTGGTTTCTTGACTTTTCTTTGCTTCAGATCTTTGATATCTCTCTTCATTTTTTCTCTTCTTTTCAGGAAGTAAAATTTCCCATTCTTCTTTTGTCATACTTTTAAATCTTGGTTGTTCTTCTTCTTTAATTTCTTGATATCGTTTCCGTTTAAAAGCAAGTATATTATTCCATCTTTTAGTATCATTTTTTATTTTTTTATAATAAGCTTTTTCAACAACTCTATTCTTTTTTTTATTTTCTCGTAGGATGATCACTTGATTTTATATTCATTTCTCTTTGTTCATCTGTTTTACTTGTATCAGATGAAGATGGCCAATCGATCAAATTTTGCCATTCGAATTTAACTTTTAAGGAATTGTCGCTACCCGAAAGAGAATTCTGGCTATGATCAGTAGCTTGAACGATTTGTTGAATGTAAGCTAGAAGTACAAACCAGGTCAGGAGCATGATCTTTTTACTGTTCACAGCAAAGAAAAAGGAATAATATTGTTGAATGTTGTGATAAGAAGAAGATTTAGAACATATCGAATAGACTGAAACTAATAGCCTTCTGCTTTATAAAAAAAAAAGCTTTTTTGGTAGTAACTTATTCTGCACAACAAGTTCTTTCACGGGATTAAACCAAGCTTGGTGTGTGAATAAAAAAAAGGAAAGAAAAGTGGTAGTCGCTTAAGAAAATAACAATGAGAAAAGATGTCAAAGAGAAAGGATCATTGTCATTCAGACGTAAAGAATGTAATTACATGTAAGATATATATATTTCTCAGAAGAGAAGTGAATGACTCATCTTCTGATCGTCCGATCATCGGAACGATCAGATATCATTTGGGAATRTAAGGTYATACGATCTTATTTACAAGATGATGACAAGAAAGATATGAAAAGAAAGAATGAAATGAATCCACCGTGATCGACACACGTTGGACCGGCGCTATGCTTTATCTCGGTAATCGGAGCCGAAACGAGTAATACGGTGACGCGGGCCGTTCCAGTAGCCTGGAATGGCAATCAGTGGGATACTGCATTAGCGTCGGTACCTAGGCACGGCAAACTTTCTTATGAATCGGTCCTTCTCACGGACCTTCATCTTAATGATAAAATGATATTAACTCTGAGTCATTTTATCATCATCATCCGTGAAACTTATTTTCTATGCTGAGCATAATACTCAGCATAGGTGTATATAAAGAAATGTCTAAAAGTCTGATATCAGAATGAGATGATTAACAACCCACTTTTTCTTTTACTCTTTAATTCTTCTTTTTATTCCTTTAAAGTTTAAACTTTTCACAAAATTCACTTTTCCCTATTACTCGTTTCGGCTCCGATTACCGAGATGAAGCATAGCGCCGGTCCAACGTGTGTCGATCACGGTGGATTCATTTCATTCTTTCTTTTCATATCTTTCTTGTCATCATCTTGTAAATAAGATCGTATRACCTTAYATTCCCAAATGATATCTGATCGTTCCGATGATCGGACGATCAGAAGATGAGTCATTCACTTCTCTTCTGAGAAATATATATATCTTACATGTAATTACATTCTTTACGTCTGAATGACAATGATCCTTTCTCTTTGACATCTTTTCTCATTGTTATTTTCTTAAGCGACTACCACTTTTCTTTCCTTTTTTTTATTCACACACCAAGCTTGGTTTAATCCCGTGAAAGTTCCGCCAACACAGCCATTTATATTACCGCAATCACTTTGTTCAAAAGCTAAACTGAGGTCTCCACAGCTGTTTCCTGCCTTGCATTGAATGCTGAAAAAAGAAGTAGTTTAACATAAAAATACACTTTAAGATAGTATTTGTTATAAATATACTCACTTTTTTTCAGCATAACTATGATCGCTATTCCAAACAATTTGATTTGGTGGATAAACATCGCAAGCGTACACTCCACAACATGTATATTCGTTGGCAGGAGAAGGAGCTGTACCGCATTGAGACCATTGATCTTTTGGTAATTCTTTTTCATTTGATCCTGGATTACAAGGTTGATTTTGGGCAGACCACTTTGATGATTTTTGATGACACTTTCCATAAACATTTTGAAAGAAGAGCGAAAAGCTAACGAGAAAGCTTGAAAAGATTATCAAACGCATAATTGAACCCAGTTACAATTTGAAAGAGAAGCTAGGTTTGATGTGACCGAATCGACTTTCTTAAACAATGATTTAAGCAAAACAAGGGAAGATTAAAAGGATGGCAAAAGGAGAAGACTAGGAACAGGGATTACAGTGAACGCGGTCAAGAAATTTTATAATTTATGAAAACACTTAATTTCACGCCGCCGATTAGGAGTTCTTGCTCCGATCAATTTAGCCTTTGTTTTGCATCTTCTCGCTTTTTATCACGATATCTTTTCGTTCTCTTATGATCAGCTTCTTTCAATTGTTCAATTCTTGCTTGTGTTTTTACATCTTTACGTTTTATTCCAGCTTTAATTACCATCTTTTGTCTTTCTCTATATCGTTTTCCTGCTAAAAGATTCATTTTGCGTCTTCTTTTAATCTCTTCTTGCGCTTGTACATCATTCTTTGAGGCTGCTTCTGCTTGTTGTTTAAACTTTATTCTTCTGAGTTCAACCTTTCGTTTATTGATTTGCTGTTTTTTAATACGTTCAGCTTCACGTTCTTCTGCTGTCATCTTTTCGAACTTTTCTTCATATTTTGCTTTTCTACGTAAACGAGCTTCAACCACTTTTACAGGATCACTTTTTGCATCATATTCTCTCTTTTTGCCTCTTCTACTACTTTGTTGATTTTTTTGTTCCTTCTCTTGACTTCTCGGTGATCTTGCCTGTTGATCCCTAGGTGGTTCAACATTTTCTGATTGAATAGAAGCAGTAGGCCAATCAATTAAATTTAACCAATAATGATTCATCAATCGGTTAATTTCTTCATTACGATTAGGACTTTCATCTTGACCGACTGCTTGGATACTAGTTACCCTAGTAAACATGAATAAAATAACGATCAGTAAAACGATCATTTTCTTATCCTCCCGATAGTATTGAATGTGAAACACTATCTCGCAGAGTAAAGCTCACTTCTTCGTTGCGTGCGCTTATCGGGGCTTTAAACAAATCAAAATGCAGAAAATAAGAAATATGATTGAATACTGTACAGATTTGTGTAATGGAATATATAATTAAGGAGTCCATAATCTCGCTTCACCATCAGCTCCAGCAGTAATAAGCCAAGGCATGATAGGATGCCAAACTGCATCCAATATTCCTAACCCATCTTGAATCTTATGTCCACGTAAAACTTTTAATGGTACAATAAGAGGATTACTGATCATATCGTTATACACAGTTGCATGTAAAACGTGCACATTTCCATCATCACTTGCGCTCATCAATAAAGGATAACGATCATGGAAGCTAACAGCTCGAACTGCACGTTGATGATAACGTAATATTTTATAAGGTCTCGTAGCCAATTCCAAATCAAACCAAGCAACACGTTTATCGTACGATCCAACAACAAGATGCGTTCCCGATTGACCATGCAATCGCATACTACTGATCCAACGTAATCCCGTTTGGAATGTTTTGAGTAACGTTTGAGTCGCCAAATTGTACATCCGAATTGTGCGTTGAGTCGCAACAAAGAAGTGTGGCTGTTGAGGATGGAAGAGTACAGCTTGAACAGCAGATCCTTTTGATGCTCTTGCAAATGGTGCTTGACTTCTTTGTTTAGATAATTGATGGATCAAAACTGCATTACCCGCACCTTCTCCAGTCGTAGCAAAGTAATCTCCTCTTGCATGCCAAACAACTTGTTTTGGTGATCCCTTTAGAGCCACCATTGCAGCTACACCATCTTTTCTTTCAGCATCAGAAGGTCTGCTCCATTGTGCGGCAGGTTGCTTTCCGTCTGCATTTGCACTATTTGCTGGCTGATAACCCTGTGTTGCAAATACCATCGAAGGCGAAGTCCAATTAATACCACGGCTTGAAGCAGCTGCGCCATTGCTTTGTGGTGGGACGATGATTACAACCTTACCATCTGTGCAGGCTGCAAACATGGACATCGATTTGTTGGGATTCCATTGAACGCTATAAACAGCGCTGCGTTCACTTTGTGGTGAACGAGCATGCAAATCCCACACAGCAGTACAACGTGCGATAGCCAAATCCCATAAGCGTACTCTTCCATCATCAGCACCAGTAACAAGCCATTGACCACGAGGATCGATTGCAACTGCTCGAACACGAACATTGTTTGGATGAACATAGCTGATAGATGTCATTGTCGGGAACGGTCTCAATTCGCGTGGAGAAGGCAACTTGGGCAATAAGTCCTGAGCATCGTCAATATCCAAACGGGCACGACGCATGCGTGGTGCTAAATAAAGATCCAAGCATCTTTCAAATCGTTCTTTGACGAAATTTTGATAGCCAGGTACTTTTCGTAAAGCATCATATTTGGATGGCATGAATGAAAGTTTTCGATCTGTTGGATCTGCTGCTTCCCAATCTTTACGCTCTTGATCATCAAATAAGTACTCTGCGGGAGGGTTGTAAGACTCTGCATGATTGGGTAGTGCCATCTTGGGAGCTGGCATATGCATAGGATGATCCGCTGCTGGTTGATCTGCATCAGACCAAATGTTGTAGTATTTCGGCTTATCGGTACTTGGTGCTCTGGCTGTAATACGACCCTGTCGAATAGCACGAACGATCTTCATTACTTTCTTGTGTTCCCATTTACTCGGCACAAATCTACTCTTTGGCTCAGGTCTTGATGATAAAGGCATTTCCATCACTTTATCCTTTCCTGTATACCAATCCACTGATGGCTCATAAGGATCATAACTTCCGTCTGGAATTTCTGCATTTTGCAATCTTCTGATGATGTCTAATTCTTCATCAGTCAATTTGATATCCTTTCCGGTCAATTTGTCCTTAGCAGTCATCCAAGAATCAGGATCCTCTACCGTTGCTAAGAATTTATCAAGCTCATCAGCAGTTGCTGGACGCATAACTTTTCTGCCTTCTACGTCATATCCAATGTGAGGAAATTCGTCGTACCAGTGGGCTGGAACGTTGCCGATCCTATTTGGTGCATCTTCTGTACTGCTATCACTGTCATATTCAGCATCAATTGCAGGATACACTCTTTTTGGCTTTCCAGTGATTTCACTCTTTTTCCATTCACCGAAAGCGCTGCCATCAGGGTTCCTTCTATTAGGAAAAATGGAAGGAGCTGCTTGTTCTTTTGATAGCCCAAGCTTGTTTAATAATGGCTTTCCTTCTTGAGGTTTCTTTGACGCTCTCTGAATCATCTTGCTTAATTCTTCTTCGATTTCTGAATCATCTGTTTCCTTGTTGGCCAATTCTTCCGCTCTTGCGTCTTCTTCGCTCTCATCCCAATTATCTATATCGGAGCTATTATATCCTTCTTCATCATCATCTCCTTCGAGATCGATCTCTTCCTCGTCCTCTTCGTCTTCTTCATTATCTTGTTCATCTTCGTCGCTAGAACCAACATCGATTTCTGGAAAAGGATCTAAATCAGAATTATCTGCCTCCTCATCATCTTCCTCTTCAGAATTGTCTTCTTGCTCTAGCTCCAATTCTGCATCATCCAAACCACCCAAGACATCTTCTGATTTTTGACCATTCACGCCTTTAGCGCCATTTGTTTTTGTTGCTTCAATGACTGCAGCAGGAGCATCTCTCTTTCTCTTTGCAATTGATTCTGCAGCCTTTTTCCCTATCTCGCTCTGTTGTTGCTTCTTTGCCATCTTTAAATGCAAATAAGCCTGAACAGGAGCTTTAATGAAGTTTGGAAGGATGTATGCATTTTCATTATTTGGCATTTCATTCGCCATGCATAAACTTCCTAACTTTTTCTCAAAAAAATATTATCACGTGTACGCGTTCCTTTGGAGAAAGTTATCTGGCTCGCCAGGCTTGAGTTGCCTTGCATTTACGCAAACGGGCGTACGGGGTGCATTGGGCAGCATTCAGAGTTATTGACACCTTCATAACTACCATTAACACACAATTATCAAAATGGGTAGGCGGAAGAAAAATGTACCGCAATTCGAAGCATGGTGTTGGTATTGTGATCGAGAATTCGAAGATGAGAAAGTATTATTACAACATCAAAGGGCAAAACATTATAGATGTCCATATTGTCCAAGAAGATTAAATACATCAGGAGGATTGACTGTTCATTTACATCAAGTTCATAAAGCAGAGCCAACAACAATCGAAAATGCTTTACCTGGAAGAGAATCTTTTGATATCGAAATTTATGGAATGGTGGGAATACCCGAAGCTGATTTAGCGGAATGGCAAGAAAGGAAAGCCAAAAGAGGAGAAAATGGAACACACGGGAGATTTGGCAATGGTGGAACAGGAATACAAAGACCAAAGATTGATAAAGGTGTGATAAGTAAAGAACAGTTAAAGATACAGCTAGAAGCACATAAAGCTCTAATGAGCGGAAAAGCACCTCCGCCCGGAACAGCACAAGCGTTGTTTGGATTCGCACCACCTACAGCTATGGGCTTTCCACCAAATGTTCCTCCTCCAGGCTTCAATCCTAGTGTTCCGCCACCTTCATTACTATCACACAGACCACCACCTCCTTCAATCGGCCAGGGGATGCCATCTTATGCTGGACCACCACCTGGTTTCCCTTATCCTCCGCCGACCAATGTTCCACCACCTCCAATGCAGTCAGGCCAGTACCCGCCCACAAATAACGTTATTCCTTCAGTCAACCCACATGAACAGGCTGTCAAGCAAGGAGCCAAAACTCGAGTAGTCTATTCAGATTCAAATCTCAGCCCTGAAGAAAAGTTAGCATCTACGAGCAGATATGCTTACATCGACCCTGAAGATGCACGATCGAATCAACCTCAACCAAACTTTTCTGTACCGCCGCCAGGCTTTGACAGAGAACGTCAATCATACTCAGGTCCATCGCCAGCACAAAGTTACACTACACTTAATAATGCAACAATCCCACCTCCAGTCAATCCTCAAAATAGTACTGCTGAAGCCTTAACAGCAAATAGTAGGAAACGTGAAGCTGATTCAGAATTCATACAATCTCAAGCGAACGGAAAGCGTGCTCGTCCTTCGGATGAAGGTGATAGATCGAGCAATACAAACACGCCTCCTTCTCGACCCGGAAGAGCAAGAGCCGCAGACCTTTTCTGAGTGAATAGTGTCAGAGATACTTTTTTGATTTGATGATCTTAAACATTGTACTGTTACATATTTGTATAATTAGCAAACGACGGAAAAAAATCCTTCATTCAGCAACCCTCAATCATCAGCGGGAAGTGTGCGTAATTGAAGTCCATGAATTTCCTTGATAATATCTTTCAAGGCTGCATTGACTAATCTATGTGCTTTAACGGTTGTAATTCCTTTGAATTTTGATGAAGCAATAACGATTGAATAAAATGATCCGCATCCTCCACTAACGTCTTGAACTACCAAATGTTTAGGTGAAAATTCTTTCGATAGAATTTCTTCGATATCTTTTTCTCCGCTCGTTTGTTCACGTTGTTCTTCTTCTGCTTCTTCTTGTCTTCTGATCGCTGAAACGGACAAGTATCGTGAATGTATGATTTGTGCATTTTGTATTTGGTGGAGGCTCGGATTGGAGGCAAATCTTTGAACTAATGTATGCACAGATCTGCCGACTGGCATACGAGCCACTTGTTGCCTTGTCAAGCCTCTTATGCTGTTACATCGTAATGCTCTGGTCATCATCATTTTTGTATTCATCTTGTGTATAGCGAGATGGAAGAGATGATGATGATGTATGCGAAGAAAGCGCTTTATTAATCTGTGCCACTTCTTCTTCCCTTCACTTTCGGACATAATAATATAAATCTGCACGCTTATTGGATAAATAAAAAAAGTTGGCCGGCTAAATGTCTGTGCTTTCAGAACCAGAACATCCCCCCTTCCGCCCAAGCGCGACTAGAACACGCTGCTGCATGTCTCTAATTTTTTTCTTCTTCCTTGATGCAGTTTTAATTTAGGCAACGCCAAAAAAAATAGTCGGGTGACAGGAACGCATACATACCTACCTACAAATTGCTTCCTGCTATCTATAATATCGTATCGACATTATCCTTGGAAAAAAAGGGTAAAATGAGTCAACCGAATGGCACAAATGGTGCTACATCATCATCCACAGGAGACGGAAGGTCGTTCTTTAACACTTTTTTCGCTTCAGCATTAGATGTTGCAAATTTAGATGATCCTTCTTTGAAAGGGAAAGATGCAATTCAAAAAAATAATAATGGAGTTTCGTCTTCATCATCAACACAAGCACAAACATTAGACTGTGGAAGAGATCCTGGACCCAGCACAGAAGAGATGGAAGAATATGTCAGAAAAGCAAACGAAAAAGGAGTATCAATACCTAAAAGACAATCAGCAAAAGCCAGTAGACCAGAAGAAGATCCAAACGCATTACCCGCTTCTCTGGGCAAAAGATTGCATTTGAATGATAAAAATGAAAATCCAGTAGATGATACAAAAGCATCATTTGAAGAAGCAATCGAAAGGCGGCTGGCTGCTACGATGAGCTCATCTTTGAACGTCCATGATGCATCCACTTCCGCTTTGGACGGAGGAAGTGAGGATGAACATGAAGTCCGTACATCTTCCAGACAATTGTCAAAAGGCATTCAGCCAATGTCAAGAGTGGGAAGCACAACAGCAAGCGGAGCAAGAACGCCAGTGATGGATAAAGACGGCCTAGGATTCCCAGCAAAAGGTTCTCTCACCCGATTGCACTCCACACCAATTGAAACAGCACAAACCACGGCAAGATTATCAGCTGCCGTCAAGACCATACTAGAATGTTTAGGTGAAGATCCTGAACGAGAAGGATTGAAACGTACGCCTGAGAGATATGCTAAAGCATTACTATGGATGACAAGAGGTTATGAAGAACGATTGACGGATGTGATTGCAAACGCAATCTTTGATGAACAACATGAAGAGATGGTCATCGTTCGAAATATTGAAATTTCAAGTCTATGTGAACATCATCTAGTACCCTTCAGAGGGAAGATTCACATTGGGTATTTACCCAACAGACTTGTTATCGGTTTGTCTAAATTGGCAAGAATTGCCGAAATGTTTGCTAGACGTTTACAGGTACAGGAACGATTGACAAAACAAGTCGCTTTAGCTTTGGATGAAGCAATTCAACCTCAAGGTGTTGCTGTCGTTGTGGAATGCGAGCATATGTGTATGGCAATGAGAGGCGTTCAAAAGCCAGGTACGACCACAGTTACCAGTTGTATGTTAGGTGCATTCCGTGATCGAGCGAAGACTCGACAAGAATTCCTTTCATTGATTGGAATGGGACGATGAACAGATGCTTCTCTCTTTCTATGTATTTCTCTTTCTTTGCCCTACTCTCACACTGTACTGCACTTGCATAGTTTATTTTCATTGCATAATTTCTTTTCTATTGTCACTTTATCTTGTTACGTAAGCAATCTTTTAGCAGCAAGGGTTTGAATGATCTTTTCCGAAGTGGACATTGGATGAACAGCACGGATGATCCAAAGGATCAACATGCTGCTATCGACACAAACAAAACGACTGCCACCCTTTGAAGATTGGTTGCGCAACAATTTAGATGTAGGAGAGGCTGATAATACGCACCATTGTAGAAGCAAATCAAATGATACGCTGCCCAGTCTCTTCTTAGCAAAATATTGCCATATTTATACGGTCGCTTCAACACGATACAAAGGTTCCAAAGAGGAAGCCTATGTCGCAAAAGTTATGAACTGTTGAGTAAACATTCATCCCTCTTTTTTTTCGCCGATGGTTGTAAAAGAAGAATTGGAATAAGTTGATTTTTCTCATGTTGGCCTTTCCAGGCGGGCGCGTTTATTACCAGCACGTGTATCTGCCCACAAAAAAAAAAAGTTTCCAAAATTCTTAAATGTATATAATTTTGAAAAAGTATGCATGCACTGCATTAACACCATCAGCAGGACCCATTCTTCAAAGTCAAAATTGGGAGACCACCTTACTTTACGACATCGCTATCGTGTAAATCATATTCACCACCACAGACTAGCTCGTACAAATTATAAAAATGGCTAAAGGATTGAGAGCATCATCCAAGGTAAAAGCACGAAATGAACGTCGTTACACACCCGGATCGGATTATCAAATGATTCATGCTGCTCGATTAAATGCAATCTCTCAAAGGCTTATGTCTAGAATGACAAATGGAGAGAATGAAGAAACAGAAAATTCAGATGATAAAGATTCTTCAAAAGTACAAGATCAAAAATCTGGTGAGTGCGCTTTGTGTCCATGTATAGGAAATCAGACCCTGTGAATACTAACACTTCCTCCTTTCACTTCACATCAGATGACCAAACCAACAAAGCCGAATCTATGCAAACTGATGACGAAAAGAAAGAAGCTATTCCTGAGAAAAAGATTTCAACTTCCGGTCCACGAAACAATCGTAGAGAACAATGGCGTAAGGCTCGCGGATGGACAGCGAAAAAGACTGGTACACAAAAGGGAGTTAAAGGTAAACGTAGAAGATGAACAATTTCGTCTACCTTATTCCTCGATTCATTCATCTGTATTTCTAGGCAATTCACTTGTTCATTATGATATTTTTCTTCACACTTTGCAATCCAAGTGAAAAATTGTTCTGAGAGATGTGATTGAAAGAAAAGGATATACAACTGAACTGGTCAGGGGGTACAAGTACAAGGGTTGGGTATATGAGGTAACCAAAATGAAAAAGATTATACGATACAGATTGAGAAGTGAGTATGCTTGCTGTTATAAGGATGCGATCTAATACAATTCACGGAAAAAGATGATCTTGTTTTGATCACCGTCAACAACGTGTAATTCTCTATTTCCCCAAGCTTTATTTTGAGGTTTCGACAAAATTTTTGCATCTCCAAAAGAATGCATTGGAAAATATTCATCAGTTCTTGGAGCAAATTTGGACCATTGATCTTGCAATTCAGTATGGACTGCATCCACATCGTTCACCATGATCCACAACGTAGTCGGAGGCGGTTTGATACGTTCTCCATTCTCGCCCATAGGTACGATACGTAAATAAACTTGCACAGAATCTGCGGGAGCTTTCTTCAAGGTTCCGCGATATCTGCCCAAAGTGGTACTGTTTGCCATATGCGAAGGGCTTCTTACCAAAGATGCATGTGAAGAATCAGGTTTTCCCAAGATTGAAAATCCAAGTATATCTTTATAGAATGAAGTTGCATTCTTTACATCCGCAACATACATGCACGGGATTGCACGTAAGAATACTGCTCTTGACGGTTGAATTTCGGGTGATCTTTTCGCCTTTACATCTGGTCGATCAAATGTTTCCGATTCTTCCCAACTATGTGCTTCTGAATTGTGTGTATTGATTGACATTTGATTTGCAGTAGGAGCGTGCGTTTTTTCCTTATCGCTAATCGGTTGTGGGATTGGCCAAGGATTGCTTACTTGTTCAGATGGCTTAGCTAAAGCTCTTTGAGCATCTGCTCTTGTAGCAGGCACAATTGTTTGGGTGTCTGCTCTGGTGGTAATGTTACTCTTTGAAGGAGCACCGGGCTGTGCATCATTTCCAAGGCCCATATTAGTAGACTTTGGCAACTTGATAGCATCTGAAACCAAATTGCCTCTTGCTCTTTGTATAGCTGCACTAAAGTCAGCTTTTTCCCCTGAAGAAAGAGTGAGACGTAATTCTGGCCTTCTCTTTGTGAATAAAGTGCCAGAAGGTGATCGATTGCGTGTTGGAGGACGTGCGATTGCCGACCCGGATGGAATGCTTGAGATAGGATCAATCGTTGCAACTGAGATCATTTTCTTTTCATCCATCAATGAAAAGCTAGTATCTTGAGCAATTCTATTCAAATTATCCACTCTAACTTCTTCTCCTCCTTGTTTGACTTGCAAAACAGGGGACAGAGAAGTTGGCGTTGTTAATGATTGATCGCTAGGAGTTGTTTGCATGATTATTGCCAACGCGTTGAGCAATAGAAACAGCTCACAGATTTGACTTCAATTGCGATCAATTATTAATGATGCTTGAGTGGTTTTAAAGAGTAATACGGGTCTTGATGGTAATCATGTCATAAGCTTTGATTGATTTGATCGATAGGGTTATAAATGAATTAGGCAGGCTCATGCATCAAGTACTTTCATTATCAATGCATCAATATACCATAGTTTATGTAGATCTCCACTACCAGCCCCATCCAAAATATAGGTGGCGTTTCGGCCCGCGTAGCGCTAAGTTGCTTACTTTCTTTTGTTTTGCTTTGCGCCTGCGCTTATCTCCAGCCGTACCTACCTAAATTCACCACTTAATGCACGCATTTAGAATTGTGTTTATTTTTACGGGAATGAAGCTTATTTTTCTTTAAAATTTGCCTGTGAAGTGCACTGCTCCAATTCTTTAAAAGCTCAGTCTAGAAAAAAAATCGGTACTGCCGTGTGCGCTTCTACTGCAACAACACGTTAAGTACATAGCAAACGTTGCCAGTCTGCACACACTGCACATAATGCATCTGTGTCCCAACATTCGTGTTGCAGTCTGTATCGGTAATCTTTTGCTACAGAAGAGATCTGAATATACGCTAAGCAGCGCTAAAATCATGCCGTTTGCGGAGAAAAAAAGTGTTTATTTGTGGAGATGGTGATCTCACAGAATGATTTTCTTACGCAAGGCAGTATATCAAACCGGCTACTTGGGACAATTTTGAATTCACTTTGACTTAGATTAGACAAGCTGCAGAAACTATTCAAAGGACATCATCTTACGTTGCATTATTTTAAAGGGTCTCATTGGTGGTATGTGCGATAAATACGATTGAATATGAAGCATCAATGACAGAAAGTTTGTGATTGTCCATGTGTATATAAAATGTGCAAAATCGATAATGATATGAAAAAGAATAAAAGGTTTTTTACCCCTCGCTTATATGTTGCAAAATATTAGCTAAAGGTTATACCGCAAAATGAGATATAGACTATGACGTGAATGTCAACATATGGAAACATAGCAAAGAAAGAATCAAGAGAAAAATAAACCCATGAATAGATGGTGTAGGAGTTGTTGCAATGATGATGCTACAATTATTGAAACCGTTGAAAATTTGAGCAAGAAATGATGAGAAGAGAGAGAACCAGAGAGCTTTTTAGTTGAATTTTGTTTGTTGTTTTTTGGTAACGTAATAACCTCGTAATCGAGGATTTCCCTTTACTTTGACGTGGTAGGTGTTTGGGTATGTTCACTTTCTGTTGCGATACGAGAAGGGGAGAGAGGACTTGTTTGTGTTGGTGAATTAGGTGTGTTTGTGTTCACAGATGTCTTATTAACTGAATCCGCTTGTCGAACTGCTTCATCAAAATTTAAAATTTCAGCAGGTGTTTGGTTGATGATATCGGCGTAGCTGAAGAAGGACAAGCGCTTTTTGCCAGAGATAGTAGTAGGCGCTGTGTATTCTTCCGCTTTGTCCAAGGGGGTATTGGATAGCTTACCAGTACGAGCGGTAATAGGACTTAATGGAGCACCATGTCCACTTGTGCCTGTCACCGTTGGGCTTCTTGATGTATAAGGACTAGTTTCCACTCCGCTGCTGCCGAATAGAGTATTATGATGTCCATCATCCAATGCAAGTCCACGCAATCTCATAGAAGGCGAATTTGCAACACTATTAGCAGATGTTGGTGGTTGAGAAGCAATCACATCGGCCAAACTACCAAATGAAGCATCCATCGTTGCCGATTCAGAAGTGGGCATCACAGCTCCATCCATACTAACACTTGGCAACATTGATGTACCTGGATCGGGAAGCAATAGAGCAGTTGTAGATGGCGAGTGTGTACGATATGGATTTGGTAAAGGCAAAGCGGGTAAAGCAGTAGCTGTCGGTAAAGTCGCACGAGGAGTACCAATATTTGCTAAACCACTCGAATGAGTTTCTGTACGAGTAGTATTGGCAATAGATTGTGTAGCTCCACTTACAGATCTTGGAGAAGCTTGATTGGCAGCTAAAACCTGTTGAACTCCAACGGCTAAAGGTGCTGCTGGTGATCGAGAACGCATAGAAGATGAGCTACTGATGCTAACATCGGAATTTGGACGACGATGACGCGACAATGTGCTTACACCTTCTTCATTACCTGTTCCTGTTGCAGGTGTGGACATTGATGTGTTTGCCTTGTTTCCAGCAGCAAGACGTTCTGCAATTTGAGCAGCCATTGATCCTGGAGGTGGTTCAACTGCACCAACGTTTGACATGGGAGGACTAGGCGACATATACGGTGAGCTGGCAGAAGAAAGGCCTTTGGTACTGGATTGCGGACGTGTATTCAATGGTTGCGATTGTTGTTCATCTTGTTGGATCAATTTTGACTGGCTGTGACTATGAGCGTTCAATGCTTGTGCACTCAAAGCAAGGGGAGGCAAGACTGCATGCGGCGAAATGATTTCTAATTGATCCGCAACATCGTTGTGAATCGCTTCAACTGCATCATCCAAAACAGGTGGGATAGCAACATCAATAGCTTCTTGTTTGCTAAGGATATGCGTAGCATCTCGATGTTCAATATCACGTTCAAAAATACTTGATCCATCGCCAAAGCCAGAAGGCGTTTCATCCACTACGCTCGAAGGCACTCTCGGAGATAAACCTAGACCCATTGCACCCGCGCTTGCCCGATTAGCAGATTTGCGATTTGGAGAAGCGAATCTGTCTGGTGAGGGTGGACGGGTGGTAGGTCGTGATAATCTTCGACTTGCGGCAAAATTTGAAACATTTGTCGAATTGGGAGACATACCATTGGATGCAAATATGAACCCTTGCAATTCTTCCGCAGGGCTTTGAGCAGGTGGATGAGCGAACAATTTGGACAAAGTAGAAGCCTCTTTAGGATCTGTCGGCAACCCATGTGCGGATGGAAGCTGACCATGTGGAAGGGTGAGATGAGATGCACTATGCGAGCTAGCATGACCGCCCAAGCGAGGTGTAGAAGGACCAATTCTGCTTCCGCTGGCCGAAAGAGAAGGATGCATTGAGGACCCCATAGTTTGCATTGTAGCTCCAGAAGCCGAGAGAGCTCTGCCAAAAGCTGGTCTTGGAGAGCTTCGAGTAGGTGTAGCAGATGCTGCTAAAGGTGCACGTGGAGTATCCAATCGAGCTTGTTGATGTTCAAGCTGTTGTTGAAGCTGTGCGATGCTCGTTTGAGGCAATGAACCCAATGACATTGGCTTATTAGATGGTAAGACGCCTGCGCCTGTACCACCTAAATGTAAATCAGAACCTTGTTTGATAGTTGCAAATGGATCGCTTGATGGTGAAGAGGCAACTATTGCGATTTGATTGGAAAGTCGATTAGTTGGACTTCCAGGACCGGGAGAATTAGGTGCGGGACTGGTTGCTCCTGTTGCGTCACTTCGATATTCATATTCCGCCGTATCTGGATTAGAAAATACATCATCGCCGTCTTCTTCGGCAGCTAATAATGGATCATCATGCGAGACTGTTCGGGCATGTTGATCTCCAATCCTTGTATTGATTGCCGTTGCTCGAGCAGAAGAAGCAGGCGTAGCAACTGTCCCTGATTGAACCATATTTGCGATAAATAGGGGGGCTTGTAAAGATGAATAGCCACAGGGATAGCAATTAAATAAAAGCGACAATCAAAAAGTGTAAGTTATTTCTAGTCCCAATTTGATCATTCAATTGTTTTGTTTCGAGATTGTTTCGATTTAGCTGTCCTATATTGATGAAGTATCTGCTAGAACTAATAAAAGCAAGCAAATCTTTCAAGGTGATGGCGATGAGGTGCGTTTGAAAATGAAGGAGATGATGTATGTTTCTCAAGAGAGGAAAAATAATATTTTAGCACAGCCTGTTTGTCAATGATTTGTGGCCGGCCATAAAAAGGTTATAGAAGGTGATGGTTGAAATTTACTCAGAATCCGTCTTTGTATGCTGGGTGAAACAGTGCTCTGTCATGCTTGCCGTTTCGATCGAATCACACTGTACAGTCAAACAATCAGTCAAACCGGGGGGTTAAAATTTAAGGTGTATGCAAATCAACCGTAAGTTTTAAAAAAAATTTGGCGTTACACAGGTCAAATGCCTAAAACGTAAAATATCAAAAATGGGGTGGGTGTCTGTACGCTGTTAAAGAGCCACAGCGCTGCTCTGCATACACACCCACAGCCAAGTCTTGTGGGTGTATTTTTTATTCACCGCGATTCTGTCCCGAAGAACACTTTCTTAGGATTCTTAGCTACGCAAGAGGCTTGCTTTGCTTTTGACGGCATGCTGTTCCGAATATAAAGATTCTCATAGATGTGCCTGGTGCATAATGGCAAAATCAGTCAAAGATGAAAATAGTAACATCATTTTTTCATTCATTCATTCATTCAAAGTGCTCAATCAATACATTCTTATGCTAAGAGCATTGTCCTGTCCTGTCAAACGACAAGGTTCTTGTGTGTTTCGGTATGTTAGATGCTTGAAGAAGTGGGCCCCTTCTGTTATTATCAGGGGCGATAATGAGCACAGCTCGATAAATTTCTCGGCATAAAGAGGTCTGAACAAAAGGTCAAATGATCACTCCACCCGCTCCTCCACTCTACATGCATTGCACATTTGTATATCTATGAATTCATTTGTTCATCATGCCATTCGATCACATATTTTCGCAGCCGAAGCGTTTTGATTGAGCGTACATAAATATGTAAGTAGCAGAGATCTATATGTAGTCTATTAAGAAATGCGCTGCGTGTGAATCCTGCTGCTTCTATTATTATTTATTTGAAAAGGTAGGGACCAGTTTGCGGATTGCCGCCGTCGGGTCGTGTTTTTTTTTGGGCAGTGTAAGGGGAAATTTACTCCCGCCTTGACGTCAACCCACACGCGTGCCTTTCTGCTTTTCATAGCTGCATGAAAACCTTAGATTGGCATGTACAAGACCATGTCCCTTTTGATCGCCGATGGTATACGTAACAAACTTTATTCCGTAATCAAAGGGGGAAAATGTCAAAATAAATAAATAAAATATTCGTGTTCCTGAATGTTTAACCGAATCACGTATTACGTACGCATCACTATCATTGTACGGCTGTGGATATCCGATGCTTCTTAAATAAGCCACTCACAGCCTTTCAATTATGTACTTGTTGTTCCTGCCGAACATTTTGATGAACTTTTCTCTTTTTCCTGTTCTTTCTTTGATGAAGATGATGACGATCCTTTCTTGAATGATTTTCGTTTTGCCATTTGTTTTGAAGAGTCATAACACATTCCATTATGACATCCTATGCAATTTTCATTATATGATTTAGCAAGCTGAATGATTTTGAATAAAAGTCAGAGAATGTATGCGTTCTTTTTTGTAAACATACTTACTGCACTAGTACAATGTTTATCTGTTGAGCATGGTATTTTCTGGTAACATTAGGAATATACTTTTGAGATTTGAACGATTCTATGCGGGGGAGTGAAGAAGGGATATACTCACTATACAATCCTTATATTCGCGTTTAATCAAAGTCACTTCTGGAGCGAATCGCATTTCCAAGGCAAGCTTGTATTGACGTTCAATGAAGCTTTCATCTTTGCTCTCAACAAAATTAAGGATTAGGAGAGCGTACAGGGCAAATAAGATGTGAAATGAATACATGAAGTGCGATCCATGAGATAATGATAGTGAATGTTTAAAGAAGAAGAAACGATGAGATTTCCATAGAAGCTGATCGTAGCACAGCCGTCGGTTTCTATCTCTTCGGACATTATTGTGTACACACTTTGAATACTCATCATGGATCAAACACATGATAAATTGATTCAAGTTTGGATATATAGGTATGATGACATGATGACAATAGCAAAACCAGGGAAGGAAGGAGACAATAGAGAGACTTTCTTATGATACACGAAACCACTTCTGCTTTTCTTTTACACATCATTCTCTGCCACTAGCCGAAGAATCTTGGAGACAATTTGAGCATCACCGCTGTTCACCTTGATATGTTGATCAGCTCTAGAGTATTCTTCTATTTCGCTTGATTGACGGATAAGTGCACTTAATTGTTCAGGCAAAGATTCCATTCTGGCTTCATTAAACTTTCCTAAGCCGTGAACTATAATCTTGAAAAGCTTTCCTCCGCTTTGTCCTACTTCTTCGCCATCACATGCATTCATGTCTGATTGTAAATAAAACGTTGAGACATACTTTGTTGATGAAATTGTATGTTCAGTTTCCATCTCAAACGTTCTCTTTCTTTCATCTCCACACATAGCAACGATTCTAGATTGTTCCACTGTTGCACGCAAACTTGTCCATTTGTTCAAATCATGAATTGGAGTAATCTGAGCATTGCTGGTGATCAATATATTGGGCGTAATAAGTGCATGACCGAGAGTCTTACTTTGAATGTTGTCATTTTGATCATAAGTTGTGATGATATGAGCTAGAATCAACCTGTTACGTTCGATACTTTCATTGATCGGTAAGTTACAACCATTTTCTTCTTCTACATCCCAACTTTGCCTTCTTGACATTGATCCATCCGAGAAAGTAGCACTTGTTTCCGAATCAGTGGCAGATGAACTAAATACACTTTCCGATTTAAATTCACTTGTATCTGAAAAATGATCATTTCCAATCGTAAGAGTTGTCATACTTTCTGGTAAATTCATCGATTCGTCCAAATTTGAAGTTAATCCTAATAAATTTGCATGAAGCATTTTATTCGAAGTTGGTGACATTTGCGCTTTGTTCAAAATTTGAACACGATTATCACCGCGTAAATTCAAAAGAGAAGGTCTTGATGTTAATGCTGCATTTGCACTACTACGTTTACGACGAAGTGTTTTAGTGCTCGATTGCGATTTGATAGGTGAAGTAGATAAAACTTGAAGGGATTTTTGAAAGCCATTAGATTCTATCGAAATGTCGCCTGAATCGGATAAGGTACTCATTATGGAATTCGAAAGGATTGGTATGGATTGTTGTGGAAGAAAGGAAGAGAAAGAGATGAGCTTGTTTTAAATCTTTTCAACTTTGTTGGAATACAGTGTCCGTGCTCCTTCATAAATTTTTAAAAGGCGCCGCTCCTTCTTTCGAAGTCAGAATAGGGCGGAAGCCGTACTTGCAATTTCGCGCAGAAGAAAGTATGTATATTATACTCTTGGTTCGCCTTTTCTCTTTGATCGACAAATCACAAAACAATACAAAGATGAAGTCAACAAATTGGTTGAAATGAAAGTAGATATATTATCAAGTAACCTAATATAGTAGAGTTGCAAATCATTCTCTTTTAGTAGGGGCAATGATTGACAGGCGGTACGTGTAACACCTTATATCAATCAGACAACTTGTCCTACGACAATGCATACATGCACGCATGCATATATCATGCACTTTTAGCTCCATCATCAATAAAATTTCCGTTACTTTGCATCATCACACCATACGCCTGTAATAATATTCCGTGGGGGCGCTGCGCTGTGCAGCGCAGGGCTAACTTGTTAATAATTGTGGCTTACCCATATGATAGTTTTATCAATAAAGTCACATAGACTATTTGAACTATATTCCATCACAATTTAGTACTATAAACGGGCTCATTTTGATTTATACTCGCCTTCTTTTTCTCGGAGATTTTATTTATTTTTTTTGTTAGTGTAAAATGATATTTCTCAAATTTTACAGCACATATTTCTACCTTCAACGATTAGTCTTATCTGCGGGTGCAGCTATGCACAAATTGCATCAACGATCTTATTTTAAAGCTTTCCAAAGACCCTTACATATCCAAGCTACTAATTAATATTAAATTTCGCTTAAAAGCTAACGCGAACGAAAGATGTATGTAGACTATGTAGTCTAGGTAGAGTACCTTGCAAGTCACGGAGATTTAATGCACTAGCTTCTATATTGAATTTATACGAGATGCATATATAATACATGTGTGTTTTATACATCTTCTTTACTCCGCACTTCCCACCTGAATGAGTTGGCAAAAATCATGCATAATCTTTTCCACTTGAGAAGAAGACCATAATGCATTATCCCATTTAACGCCAAAATGTAAATTATCAGTCTTTGGATCGAATTGAATGTCAATTTGCACATTAGCGTATGCATCAATAGAACGAATATCTCTTTCACATTTGTCATTCTTCTTTTCATACGGTTTAGTTAAAAGATCTTTAATCATAGTGAAAGTTGAATTTGCTTCTTTATCCACTAAACCTTCTTCTCGTGGCCATAATAAGTTCAAAGTACTATTCCATGGTATCACGTCATTTCCAGTCCAATCCAAGATATCCTTTATTGAAGTGAAGCAATCTAAATGACTATGTTCATCCAATTGAGTCTTTATTTGATTCGCCAAACGCAACAAGACACTTTTTGACGTATCGTAAACACATAGATTTGTCTCTTCCATTGATGCAACCACTGGAACAATATTCGTAAGATTTCCCGTCATTCGTTCAATACCATCAAATGATTCATTCCTTCCAGTCAAATAAAGTCCAAATGTCGATTTCATTGAGTTTGTAGGTTTGCAGATATACGTCAAAATTGTTGCCCAAGATGCCATTATCAATGCTGGAAGTCCACCATAACATCTTATTAACCTTTTCTCCCTTTCACGGACATTGGTAAGTGCATTCTGCAAAAAGATGAATGATTTACCCTCTCGACTGCTAGAATGATCAATTGACTTGAAAGGGATTCGAGGTACTTGTTGATCACCTAAAATGTCCTTCCAATATTCTTGCGCAATATTTGAAAGCTTTTTACGTTGTTGGCTGACTTGTCGAACGTAGGTAGTATAATCTGGTACATCTTCTAGCTTACGATTATCGTAAAGATTACCGAATTCTTGCATCAATATCGGAAGTGACCAAGCATCATAAAGCGCGTGATGCAATCGTATCAAAAGCACATCCCCTCCAGGACTGTGTATTAAACTTATTCCGGCAGGACACTTTCCAGGTTGAAGAAGAACTCGAATCTTTGAAGTAAACCAATCTAATCCATCTTCTTCGATTGCTGTCATGAACGACTTTTGAATGGAATGGCTGTCAATCTTACTTGTTGAATCTGCATCTTTGGTCAAAACGATTTGTTGCCAACCAGTTGAATTTTCATTTGGTTCCAAGAAGGAAGTTCGTAAAATTGAATGTCGGGCCCGCAACGCAGACCAAGCTTCCTGTAATCTATCCACATCAACTATTGCACCTTTTCTGAATTGATATGCAAAAACATAAATACCACTCTCACCACTTTGAATCAGTTCGAAAGATTGACCTGGTAAGGTTGGCAAACATCCTTCGATTTCATTGGCACTTCGATCAATTTGCTTAGCAACAGAAGCAATAAGGGATTTTTCGTGTTCTCCGATTTTCCGCAACTCTCCATTTCGATGTTCTTTACTTGTTTCATCCTCTCGAAATTGCATCTTTGCGATGATCCCATCGACCGTTTTACCTTGAATGATATCCGCTACTCCTACCTTGACACCTTTTTTTCTCAAACGAGTAGCAAGGTGCATAGATGCGATTGAATCCAATCCAATGCTAGAAAGAAGAGTTTCCGAAGAGATAGATGTCGAATCAATTTGTAAAACAGTACCGATTGTATCAAACATGAGACTTTGCAAGGGCGAATCATTACTCCTATCCTTCAAATCCTGCGCATAAGATGATTTGGAAAATTGCTTTTGATCGTTATCAATTAATCCGGAACGTAATCCTTCGAGGGAGTTTAGAGGCAGAGGCATCTCAGTGGAGAATTCATAAGGCTTCTTGATCGTGAAATTAAAAATGCTTTCGAAATTCTTGACGGTTTCTAATAAGTGTTCTTTGCTGAAACATTCTTGATGTGCTTTGATCACTAAAGATAGCATATCTCCTCGTTGAACGAATTCAAAATTTAAAGCATACTGTGTAGAATCAAGATTACCATCATCTTCCATCTCACAGAGTGAGATTATTTCATTGTCCTCACTCATCGTTTCATCAAGCAAGACTTGCATATTAAATAAAGCGTCAATCTTGCAGGAACTACCTCTCTGTTTAATCAAGCCACGTTGTATATCAGCCAAAGAAGCATTACGATATTCTCTTCCTTGGTCAATCTCTCTTTGCAATCGTTGTAAAGCTTCCATCGTTGATTCATTCTTTCGTACTTCTATTGACGTCAAAATTGTGTTGAAACATGGTCCAAAAATAGTTTCCGATCCATGCAAATCCGTATTATTGCGCAGACTGAAAATCTCTGCAAACGTTACACAGAGCTGACCAGTGAGTCCTGCCAATAATTTTGCGTAGGAGTAAAGTGCAATAGTATGAATTGAGACACTCATTTCTCTTGCGAATCGTACGAGATCGTTCTTCTGTATGTTCATATCACATGATATATCATACGATCTTAAATTGTGCGAAGATGATCTTGGGATGAGCGAGTCTTGTCTGTGCATGAGCCTATGCACCCAGTAATCAGCAGCATCAGGCGATGGTAAGAGAGCTGGTAAAATGTCACTGTACCGTGGACCTATTTCATCAATCTTTCCATTTTTCACCAATTGCCTTAATTCCTTTACCAACAATTCCAATGATTCTCCATCGTACAATGCATGATGCAAAGTCAAAATTAAAAGTGAATGTTTTTCTCCCTTGATGATGGAAGAATGGAAAGTTCCATCTTCTAGGCCTTTTTCTGACATTATCTTTGCCCGATGTCGCTCTTGAATGCGACGTATACTGCTTTTCTCTGACATGCCCTGCTCTGTTTTCACAACATCTATGTGCGATTTGGCATTTTGACGTATGACTTGAGTGAATTGACCATCTACCAAATAAAAAGATGATCGCAAAACTTCATGCCGCTTGATCAACACTGCTACAGCATCCTTGACTCGCTCTAAAAACTCAGATTTGAATCGAAATACTTGATGAAGGATGTAAAGATCACCTTCTTTCACGAGAGATTCCAACAACATACCATTTTGCAACGGAGTACATGGGAAAGCTTGAAAATTGCCCTCTTGGCTTAGACGATGCTTCAGCTCGTCTGAAAGACTTACACTGATATCACCTTTCGTCTTGCTGCTCATCAAGTCGCTTTGCTCAATACTGGCTGCAATTGAAGCAACCGTGGGAGCTGAGAAGATAAGTTGCGCTCTAATACCTTTTATACCTCGGTCACGCAAAAAACGAGCCAAGCGAAGACCCGAAATGCTATCTATTCCGAAACGATATAGTGATGTTTGCGATTCGATTTCTGACTCACTAACGCCGGCGAATTCTGAGATGAGCTTTTGCAATCGTTTTTCTGTCTCGCCCATCGGCTTTGTAAATCTTGTACGTTTTGTGTTACTTCTTGCCTCTCCCAATGAATTTGGTTCTAGTGTAGCATAGAATGATTTCAATTTCTTGATATCGACTTTGTTATTCGGTGTCAAGGGTAAAGATGCTGAAGCAAGAATGAAGCAATGTTGAGGTACCATATAAGCAGGCAAGCTTTGAGCTACATTCGTTAAGCATTGTTGAGAAAGCTCAGTGGATATTTCTTCATTTTTCAACAAGATAACTTGATCGGATTTATCTTGACTTCCGTTTAACAGTTCAATTTTGGCTGTCAGAAAAGCGACTAATTGATGAGAACGAATTTTAGGGTGTGAAAGATATAAAACACTTGCATTTGTGATTCCTTTTTGCCGTTTCAATGCAATTTCAATCTCTTCTAATTCTACCCTTTGCGAATTAATCTTTACTTGTCCATCACCTTCTATACGTCCATGACATTCAATACTACCATCGTATAACATTCTACCTCGATCACCAGTGCGGTACAGTCGAATCGTTCCTTTACTTTGCCCTGGAATAAATACATCAATAAATTTCTCTTCAGTCAAAGATGGATTGCCGTAATATCCATTTGCCAATTGAGGTCCTCCGACTGCAATTTCACCAATACAGCCACGTGGAAGAATTTCGTTCGAATCAGGCTGTAAGATATATAATGAACTTGTAGGATAAGCATATCCAATCCAATTCCTATTCCTGCCTTGTTCAACAAATCCTAACGTGTTTCCAATTGTAGCTTCAGTTGGACCCCATGCATTTATTAATCCTGTAGTGCTCCAAGCATCAATCACTCTTTGATCCATTTGTTCTCCTCCACTCATGAGCCATTCCAATTTGGGCAAATTAGATGGATGAACTGTTGTAGCCAATGCAGCCGGTAAATCTGCCATTGTGAGTTGTAAACGATGAAATGTTTTCTCTAAATCATCAAGGAGAACATCTTTTGGCGCAGAAGCAAAAGAGAAACCTAATGCTAAAGGCATGCATACTTCAATCAAGAAAACATCAAAACCAGGTGATGCTAATTGAAGCATGCGTGATTTTCCTGGTGTATGAGGTAATATTTCTTTCCACGATCTTAAAGCAGCAGCCAAGGCACGATGTGATATTTCCACACCTTTAGGTTTGCCACTCGAGCCTGATGTGAACATAATGTAAGCCATATCATCGAGCGTCTTGGTCTTTACTATGTTGTCCTGATGATCGGATGCTTTGAAGCAGACTTCAGAATAAGGGATAGGACTTGAAGATTTGAATAGAGAATGTACGGCACTTGTTTCCAGAACAACCACGATGCTAGGCTTTGTGAGAGAAACGATATAATCCAAACGATCTGCGGGTAATTTTGGATCTAAAGGAAGATATGTCTTGCCAGCTTTCCAAATACCTACAAGAAGTGGATAAACTTGCGCACATTGGGACATATGAACACCAACAATATCACCTGAATATTTGCTTAAATTGAAAGCGATCACATCACTGACTTTGTTTAACTCTTCATAGGTGCAAGTTTGAGCATTGTCCTCCAAATTTTCCGTAAATGCAAATGCTACTTCTTGCGGCCGAAGAGCGACTTGCTCCAAGAACAAATCAACAAAATGTTTGATCGACACCTTGTCTGCATCTTGATTCTCGATAGACGATTCACTTTTTGTAAAGTTTGCATCCTCCAATTTATGATGATCTCTATGCAAGATTGAATCTAATTGCGAAATAAATATTTCAGCTTGCTGAAGAGGAATGAAAGATTTATCGAATGCTATCAAGATATCAATTCCATCTTGTTCCGAATCCAAACCTACTTCAATAGCAAATGGATATTCGGTAAGTAGATTGGAATAGACTTCTTTAAAACAAGTTTGCTTCTTCTCCCCTGTCGAGCCAGAAAAAGAAAATAATGTGTTAAACAGTCCATTGTTTGCTTCAAATTGGCGAGCAAGATCTGCAAGGGAAACATGCTGGTATTGCAGTGCTTGAGCATAAGATTGTCGGACTTGTTGAATAGCATCATCATCCTTCTCACGCTTGTATCGGAATGGGACTGTATTAACGCATGGTCCATGAATCACTTCTTCTTCACTAGACCTTCCATTCAAAACCAAGCCAATGATTACATCCGATTCTCCAACATATTTTGAGTATAGCTCAGCGAAAGCATGCAAGATCAACATAGCAACAGTTGCTTTCTTCTCCTTCGCTTTAAGTTGAATACTACTAAGAGGTATTTTGAGTCTTGATCGAATCTCGCTGAGATCTTGTTGCTCCTTGTTGATTTGATAGCCAGTCAAGCAAGGGAAGAAATTAATATCGCAACCGTTTAGAGTCTTTTGCCAGTATTGTAAGCGGTCTTCCTTCTTGACTTGTTCAACTCTTTTAATAATGCTGTCAAAGCTTGTGCCATTGAGTTTTGCACTGTCATTATCCGATGTAAGATGAAAATTTATTTCTGCAAAAAAAGCGTCGAGAGAAACACCATCATAGAGTGCATGATGGATCACAAGATCCAAATACATATCTTGCGATCCATCTTCTTGAGTGATCCGATATCTCAGTGGCGGACAGCGATGCATATTCTCTGCTAAGCTTCTGACAGCAGCCATTTCCCACTCTTCATCCTCTTTGATGGTTACCTCATTCAGGTCATTTGCATTTAAAACAGCTTGTACTATCTGATCATCAGCTTCTACGAAAGCTGTTCGGTATATCGAATGTCTTGATAAAATAGCTCTGAAAGCCTGCTTCACTGTCTCTTTTGTGCCGATCTCAATATTCGATATTTTGTATCGTGAAACATTTATGTATCGTAAACGTAAATCTTTCTTTGGCATCTCTTGCCATTGTTGAAATTCCAACAGCGTTTGTGAAACCATTGAAGCTTGTAGCGGTAAACAGGGAAGCGCATATTCTACCCTCACGTCTTCATCTACACATTTTTGCACAGTAGCAGTCAATTGGTCCCATCGACTCATGTCAGTCTTCTTCTCCAATTCTTGCGTCAGTGGCAATGTCCCACAATTCTTTGCAATACCTTCAATAGAAGGATTGGACATCGCATCACTAATCTCGATTTGAAGTCCTGAACGATTTAACGCCCCACATAATGCAATGATCTTGAGACTATCAAGACCAAGAGCGAATAGATCCGTTGACGGCTTCAACTTGCTCACATCAAACATGCGAATTATTTCATTCTTGATAATTTGTTCAACTTCAGTCAAAGCTCTTGAACTTGATTCATCGTCGTCTTGTGTATCCTCTGAATGGAACCGTTCAATTTCACTCTGCGAAATATACCAAGCGTTCAATTTCTTCACGTCAAATTTACCTGAAATGGCAGCTAGTGGTATGTAATTCAACGTCACGATAACGGAAGGTACCATATAGGATGGTAAGCTATCCCTGCATCGCTTAAAGAGCTTGTTTCTCATCATGCGACCTTCTTCGGAGTCTATTTGTCGTATCTCATCAGACCTTGTGCTTGAAGTTGATGAAGCGGCAAACATGACAATTTGATGTTTGTGGTTAGGATGAGAAAGGTAGCGTGTTATTGATCGTATGTCTTTCTCGTTTTGACTAATAACATGATCGATCTCTCCAAGCTCAATTCTAACACCACGTAATTTGACTTGAGTATCACCATGAATTCTACCAATATACTCGATCGAATCATCAGGCCACATGAACACCTCATCTCCAGTTCGATAAAGACGTTTACCTTGCCATTCAATAAAAGCGTCTGATCCATTTTGATTTAAGTATTGTCCTATTTGTAAACCAGCAATGCAGAGCTCGCCTGATTCTCCTCTCATCGCACAGCTCCAGTCGGAATTTTCTATCCGTTTCTTGAGCACAATATACTGTGTACTTCCAAACGGTTTACCAATATTTCCTGTAGAAAGATTCGGTCGAACTTTAGCAATCGATGTACCAATGCAGGCCTCTGTTGGACCGTATGCATTAAGCAGCGGCACGGTAGAAGATGACCAAGCTTCAAGAATGTCTTTTGTTAACCTTTCTCCTCCAACGATTAAAGCGCGAAGATTGGGCAAATCTGACGGTAACACCCTACGTCCTTCTATATAGAAGAGAGAAGGTACAACAGCTGCATGTGTTACTTTGAAAGTTTGCATCGC
Organism: Meira nashicola; assembly: GCA_001600355.1. Lineage (NCBI taxonomy): Eukaryota > Fungi > Basidiomycota > Exobasidiomycetes > Exobasidiales > Brachybasidiaceae > Meira > Meira nashicola. The sequence goes on along the minus strand of BCJU01000001.1, from coordinate 4,951,917 downwards.
TTTGCCCAAATCAGATAAAATCACATGACGAGGTGCGGTAACGATTGTTGCACCGTATTGTAACGGCAGAAGAGCTTCTAATAAAGCCACATCAAAGGATTCAATACTTCTTGCTAAAAATCGAACATCCTTATCAAATGAGCCTGGAGCGAATTCTTGGTACATTTTACCAAACGATGCTAAAGTTGCCGAAAGATTCTCATGGCTAAGTACACAGCCTTTTGGAATTCCAGTCGAACCTGAAGTGAACAAAATATATGCCGAATCCTGCATATCAACTTTTGGTAAGGTGATTTCGTGTGATGATGTATGTTGCCAAGCGAGCTCGTTCATACGTATCACTTTAACTTGATTGTTTCCTTCTGTGTCTTTAAGCCATGCGGTGCTCGTATGACAAATGAGACATTTCGCCTTGCTCTCCTGTAAGAGTACTTCCTTGCGCTGATCGGGAAGTGCAACATCAACTGGCAAATACACATATCCTGCTCGTAGAATTGCCAAAAGGGTAATATAAGTGTCAAGTGATCTGGGTATAGTGACAGCTACGACTGATTTGATAGGAACACTTGCTAATAAATGTTGTGCAAGCTTGTACGACTTTTCCAAAAGTTGCGAATAAGACACCAAAGATGATTGTAAAGGTCTCTCTACACGCTCATGAAATTCAACAGCAATCTTGTCTGGTTCACTTTCGCAATGCTGATAAATTCCAGTATAACAAGGCGATTTACTGGCTTTCATGATTGATTCAGGTACCTGGAAGCGGGAAACGGATCCTATACGTCCATTCTTACCGAGCTCAATCGAAGAGAGAGGTACATCTGGACAATTCAATAATTGCAAGATCGCACTTTCAAGCTCATCGAGAAACTGATCGGCCAAAACTGGATCGATCATCCCTTTCTTGGCGTTAAGAACAATGGCCAGATTTCCGCTTGGATCAACTTCCATTTCGATTGCTAAACTGTGCTCTACCGCGATACCATAATTCCCTAACGCTTTGATAGCAGGTTCATGAACAGGTGCATCCTTATCAGCAGGAGGTTCGAAAGCGAAAACAGCATGAAAAGTCTCTGATGCGCGTGGTAAAGCAAGTATTTGTCGAATTTGCCCTAGAGAAAAGTGAGCATGAGGTAAAGCTCGATTATGAAATTGGCCTACTTGATCCCAAATTATTTTAAAAGTTGAGTTTTGGTGAAGTGCGATAGGCACAGCCATTGTTGCCAAAACAGGACCAACGATATTATCCAGATGCGAAGATATGGCACGTCCAGAAACTACATCTCCTAACATGATTTGCTCAGTATCACAGAGACGGCCAAGCACGAAAGCAAGAGCAGTTTGTAATAATGGTCGAGCGGATGTACCGAATTCTTGAGCTTTTTCGGTCAGATCTACATATTTAATCGAGCTTACCAATCTTCTACTCTCGATTGATGAGCCAAATATTTCATCTTCATGCATAGAAAGTTTAGGTAGTGTGATCATCTCTCCTTTCGGATATGGAGCTAAAAGCTCTTCCCAGGCTTGCTTTCTCTTGACGATCGTATTTTCGTCAAGATCAACGATACTTGGAATAGCTTTTGAGAATGGCTCGATACCATCAATAGCAATTCCACGCCATGCTTTATCAAAAGCATTGTCAATGTATTCTAATGATGTTTGATCGTATAGAGCATGATGAATATGCATAACCAATTTATTCGAATGCTTGAAATAAGTGAATCCTAGAGGACACTGGTTATCCAGGATTCTGATGTTGTGCAATTCCATTGAGTGTCGAGCGATTGCTTCGTCATTGACGTCTTTAACATTTTGCACCTCAAGAACTTTGACCTTGACGTTCTTCAGAACAACTTGTGCAAAACTAGTACGAGGCAAGACATCTTTGTCTTTGAATGCATCTCTGCCAACAAAAGCCATTCGAAGAATTTCTATTCTATCTACAGCCTCATTGATAGCTTCTTTCACCCGTGAGAAATCATGTTGCTCTGGTAAAGAGTAGAGACGATGGAGCCAATATCTTGCTGAATCTTGCAAAGTTTCTGCAATCAAGGATTCCTGTAAAGGCGTACAAGGCAAGATTCGATCAATTTCTGCCTTCCCAAATAAAGAACTTATAGATGAGCGCAGGGTTTGATCGAATTTATCTAGAATCTTGCGTGCCTTATCATCTTGTGAAACGCTGTTGACTGAGTTGCTCAAGATACAAAGCGCAAGTTTCTCTACTGTGGAATGATTCAATATATCGACTACTGAAACTTGCATGCCTGCTGCATTCAGTTTCCTAGCAAGAGTGATTGCTCGAATTGAATCTAAACCCATTTGCGGAAATGGTGTATAGCGACCAACCTTGCTCTCATTTATCAAACAGATGGATGCAAGCTTTTCTCTTAATATACTTTCATTTTGAAGTGCTTCATTAGGCTGCTTGCCTTCCTCAGATGACACAGCTTTTGATGATGCAAGTCTGTTCTGCCAATCAAGTACATCGATCTCACGTAATGCTGATTTGAGTGCCTCACGGTCAACCTTTGCACTAGATGTTTTGGGAAAATGATCCACAATCAAGAACAGGGATGGGACCATATAGGTCGGCAAATTGGCTTGGGCAAAATCCATAGCGGCAGATGCAATTTGAAGCGCCTCTTCATCCAGACGAAGAAGTTGTTTTTCGATTCCTGTTGGTGTGGGAACAACAGAGAAATTGACAATCTGAGCCTCTGAACCATCTTTTTGTGCTCCTCCTTCAGCAATAACCAGGAGCGTCTCGCTATCCTTTATTGCTTCTACTGATGAACGTATAGTTGCGTTTATCTCTAAAAGTTCGATACGAATCCCATTCACCTTGACTTGATCGTCCACCCTGCCAAGGTATTCAAACTCTCCATTATGAAGCTGTCTGACCATATCTCCAGTTTTATAGACTCGACCCAGGATTGGATGTTGATGAAACTTTTCGTTCGTTTTGACTTCATCACCAATGTAACCCAATGCACATTGATATCCTCCTAGAGCCAATTGACCTACTGCTCCTTTTATAACAAGGTTATCTTCAGCGTCGATCGCATAACATGAAGTTGTGGGTAATGCTCTTCCAATATTTGGTGCTTTGATGACATCTTTTGACGGAACACGCCTGTTCATAGCAATCAACGTGGCCTCTGCCGGTCCATACAAATTTAACAAGTAACAATCTTTACTCCATATGTCAGCTACTGTTTGACTCAATTTCTCACCACCATTGATGACCACTTTGAGGGTAGGTATAGATTCTCTTGGCGTCATTGCCATCACAGCAGGTGTGAGAAGAGTATGAGATGCTTGTGTGACATTCGCAATGCCTATTAAGTCAGTCAATAATGTCGCTCTAGTGCTAGAAATTAAAGTGCCACCTAGGCCCCAAGTGTAGAACATATCCAAGATCATCAGATCGAAATTGTATGCCGAGAATTGTAAATATCGAATCTTCTTACCATCTTGATGAGGAATAACTTCCTGCAAAGAACGTAAAGCTTGAACAGCTGCTTTGTGTTGTATTCCAACTGCCTTTGGTAAGCCTGTCGTGCCACTCGTCCAAATCAAGTAAGCAAGATCATCTGATGAGCGACCACGTTGGATAGCACTTGTGGGTTCAATATAACCCGAACTGCTCAAATTATCCAAATCAATCATATCCATGCCTTCAGGAAGATCTTCTAATAGAGCTGTTTTGACCATTTTTCCAGCCGATAATACTATTGATGCACCGGATTTTGCCAAAAGCGCTTTTCGTCTTGCTGAAGGCCAGTCTGTATCAATCGGACACCAAGCTGCACCGGATTTAAGAGCTGCAAGGATGGCAATGTAAGTCCAATGGCTTTTCTCCAAGAATAGAGCTACGACATTGTGTCCTTCCTTTGTTCGTTTGTGAAATTTGGAATGGTTTCGAATCGCATGTCCGATTTGAGAAGCGGCTTGATTGACTTGAGAGTAATTCATCGATATATTGCCTTCCTCACTATCATCTGCAGAATGTTTTGTGCTAGCTCGAAATTCCAGAGCGATATGATTCGGTTGTTTCTCTGCTATTTTTTCGAATTGGTATTCGAAGCGCTCCTTCTCAAGATCGCCAGAGATAATGTCTTGTAATGCTTGTTGAGCTTTCTCATTATCAATGGCCAAAAAGCGTTTGTCAAAATGACTTGTCGAAAAAAGTGGGGTATCTTGTTGACCGTCGGCATCGCATATACTACTGAGCAACGCATTTATTTGATCCAGATGGAGGTCGGCAGATTGAACGGTGTGATGGCGTGGCGAGGCTTTAGCTTGCAATTGTAATCTTCCATCATCAAGATGCTCAACTATGAGCATGAATGCTGCATCTTTGATCAGTTCGGGATTCTGCACCAATCCTGACTTATTTTCACTAGAGAACAAAATTGCATTGTCCGTACCTGTTATTTTTGAGTTGTCTGATGAATCGGTCTGATAGATTTGCTCAAGTATTGATGACAATTGCAAAAGTTTTCTTGTTTGTCGAGTAGTTTTTAGATTTTGCAGGATAATTCGATCATCATCTTGATTCAATAAAGCAATTTGTGCGCTGCATTCATCCTCCGGAGATAAGAGGTGCGTCAGAACCACCAATGAGACAGCGATGATGATATCCTGATATGTGCGATCTTGATTAAGCCTGCTAGCTAATTCATTTAAACTTTTTAAGCTCACGGAAGAGACCTTTTCCGTTTGAATGAATGAAGTAGATGTATGCCGATCATGAGCAGTTGTACGTAATCCGGTTAAATCCGGAAAAGGAATTGGGTCGTATCCCATATTTACCAAAATTGAAAACCTTTCAAGCGAAACGAAGAAGCATAGCACAAAATTGCAAAGAATGACAATCCAATGATTGAATGTAGAAGGTCAATTGATGTCGTAATAATCGTAAAAATCGTAATCGTCACCACCGATTATAAATAATGCTGGATCTTGCTGGTCTCGTTTCGACTGCCTACGAAAAAAGCGTATAATCGTTTAATGTACGAGCGTTGAAGGAAGCAAATTTTAGCACACAATGAGTTAATAAACAACCTTTTAAAGCATGATATAATCCGAGATGAGAGGTAATGTATGACGAATACCACCAATTAAATAAAAGAATGAAATGCATGAAAAGAAGTTTGGCTGAAGCTTAATTTGGTAAGCACTTTTTCTGTTCTGCGCCAAAATACCCAAAAATAAAATAAGAACTAAGAAAATCCACTTTTGACATCTCCACCCCGTCGGAGAAACAACACACACACGCTTGCACACGGAAGGGTAATTCAATCAGCGATACGTACTGTAAAACTGCACGAAAATGAAACAGAAAAAAAAAGACTTTTTTCCGACGTGTTACTTTTTTGTTTTACGGTTTCATACGCTAAACCTCTATATGCATGCAGGGGTCCACGCGGGTACAACAGTTACCGCTCGCAATACCCGCTAATATTCGCCCGATCGATCGCTCATTTACGTATTCATTTCGGATTGTGACAAACCTTCAAGACCAATATAAAATGGTCTGAACAACCTCTTTCAAAAGAGATTCGGTAAATCTACTCTAATAATTCGTCATTGTCTTTTGAAATTAACCTCAACGCCTTTTTCTTGGCGATTGTCTGGTCTTTGCATGATAGTCTACGCCAACTAATCTTTATCTGATTGATCGGATCATCTTTTTGACTTGGGCATATTCAATTCGAATTAGCAGTATTTAAGAGGAAAAAACTTTTTGAATGATTCGACACAGAAATATATGAGTAAAATACGTGCAAGGAAATTGAGAAAGAAATGACGAAGTGCTGATGATATAATAAAAGAAAAATGATTGAATGAAGTAAAAGAAGAAAATTTGAAGATATCAAATTGCGTCACCTTTGCTTTGACCAATATTGTCGTATAGCTTGCATATCCATTGGTGATTCATCAACGTATCTCTTTTGTTCGGGTGATGCACGGACAGTTTTTGTTCCTGCTGCATCATCATTGTCCGATGTTATCGACTTTACGTTAATCAACGGAGGAGCACCAATAATTTCGCGCTTTTGTGCAACGGGTGTTGTCGGTCCTTCGTTGCTTCCGTTTGAATTCGTTGAATTGGCAATAGATTGAATTGAAATCGTTCCTGCAGATGCATTGGATGCAACCCTAGAGTGAGGTGCAGCATTTGTCCTAACTTTCGGCAATGCGCTGAAAAATTTCGCAGTTGATCCAGTCTTTGGTCGAGGGCGATCAAGAGCACTAATACTACCATTACTGCTACTAGAACGTAAACGATCAGACTGTGGTAACAAAGGCGAAGAACCATGAATAGATCCACTACTCGTACTGGCTCCCAAACTACTTGCTGCAGATGAGAAATCGTCACTCGGTCCAGAAGAATGTATCGAATCGCGATCACTCAAGAGGGTATCATTACCTGCTTGAGGAATCAATGGTGATGGTGTCAAACTCGTGCTTTGCGATATGTCTGGTTGTACTCGTTCCGAATTGCTCTGATTATCGTGCAATAGAGCAGGGTGAACCCGTGTTTTCGGTCCGCTTCCAAAACTTCCTTCACTCTTCAAGCTGAGACAATCCAACGAACCTGCAATAGATGCTTTGCGTTGGCGAATGTATTGGGCAGCAATAGGTGAAGTGAATAAATCCGGATCATCTTCTTCCAATAGAGCGTGGACTGGAGCTTTTTCAGCAGAAAGATAGGAATCGCCATGAATCGGATTCTTTGAGGCTTTCGGCGTTTTGCCTGGCTGCAATGTCATAACACTACTCGTCGATTTGCGCTTGTCAGTTACAGTTGCCATGCTGATTCGATTTGATGGCTGTTTTGGCATTGCAAGACCTAAATTGTTCGCTGGTGCAATATATCTATTGGTAACATTTGAGTCAGTTGATCTTGACAATTTCTCATCGGTACTGTCCAAATCAGGATCAATAGCAGGACATGATTGACCAAAAATTATGTCACGTTCTTCCACCATAGCTCGCATCAGTGGTACAGAAAGGGCCAAAGTTGGTGCCAAAACCAAGGACAGATTCGATAATGTCATCCTTGTCCGCTCACTTACTTCTGGCTTTGTCAAATCGGCCAAATGCATAGACAATTCACGCAAAAGGTACCAATTCACAGCCGGTAATTCGGACATTGTTTCAAGAATTGCATCGGCAATCTTTGCTCCAACATTGGTCTGGTCTTGTGGTGTAGCATTAGGTCCGGAAGTTGCCAATTTGATCGCCATTGCTTGTTCTAATTCACCTTTGCCATTCGAACTCGGAACGCCAGGAAGAAGTGGTGGTCCTACCGCTTGGATTCCACAATGTTTCGCTACATTTGCGTTCATCTTGTTGGCCTGTTCTTCGGGAATCAAATTATCCGGTAACTCTCTCAAATAAGATTTCAAAAGACTGCAAACGCTATTCAAATCCAAATCTGCAGGTCCAATATCAGCCAAACGTAAATCCGCTGCTTTGTGTAAGCCAAGTGATTTTTGCAATGGTGCATCAAAGATTTGACGCAATTTTGTCGTATGTGACGATCTACCAGACAGCCGATAAATACCTTCTTCATGTATTCCAAATGATTCTATCGCTTCTATGCATCGAACCACGAGGCCTGGCAAGTATATCAATCTAGCTTCTCCACGATCGACTGGTCTTCGTTCGAAAAATTCATTTTTTCCATGTGTGTCAATTGGCGAAGGTGCTTTGAGGCCTGGTAGTTCAATCTTGAACTCTGAACCCAAATCAAGCGCTGTTATTTGCGTTCGGCCGGGCGATTGAATTCTTGGCTTGTCTGTGCTTCCCAAACGGGTAAACAAAACAGCTTCATGCAAAGGCACACCAAATACACCGCTTCTTGTACTTTGTCCGGCAGCTTTTCCCATCGATTGTGGTCCTTCCAATGCAGAAATCCACTTTCTTGTAGCTTCATTATTTGTGCTAATCGAGTTTCGCGATGTATGGCTGTACTTAGATCCTTGTGTGGAGGGAGGATTGTTGTTGTTGTTGTTCGTTGAATGATTCCATTGCTTAAACATATCCCATCCTCGTTTGCCTACAGCTGCTCCCATTCCACCTATTTGTTGACCCCATCCTTGTAAAGAAGTAGCTTGATTACCGGTTGATCCATTAGACATGCCCGGTAATTTATATCGTTCATCATGCATTCGCCCAATTGCAGGCACACCATGCTCTTGTGATTCTTGTGTACCTAATTTGGTCAAACGATTCTTTCGTAATGGAGGGGGAACAATATTTGAAGTTCTGCTTGTTGTACGTGTAGAGGGAACAGGACCTTCTGATAGCATTTGACGGCCAGCAGAAATTGTTTCTGTCCGAGCAGATAGAGGATGTTGCGGAAGAAAGTTTTCAGATGCTTTGCTTTTCGTGCTTTCCAAAGTAAAATCACTGCTGCTGTCCAGACGACTTAAATCAGCATTTAAACTGCCTAATTCTGCCGCTCCAAATACATGCGATTGAGACCGGTTCCTTTGTCTAGGCAATTGGAAATGCTTTGTTGAATCACTGATTTCAGACGAAGATGGATTACGCTTATGCGAAGGAGTGCGACGTGGACTGGTTGGTAAATTGCCGTGGGTGGATAAAGGGGAACTCGGATTGGACGAATCGCTACTAGCACCTTGTATGCTCCGAAGGATGTCTGCTTTTCCCAAGGGAGCAGGGGCTGCCTTTCGTCTTGGAATTCGACTTTGTGGAGACGAGAGATTCGAGAAAGAACCTTCACTGTTCAATTTGGGAGAAATAGCAGGCTGCATTTGTGCACGTACATTGAAAGTGTTCAAAAACGGAGAAGCCGTAGGACCTGACCCATTCGTTCGTAGTGGAAGATGACTATACGAAGCTTGACTATCGGATACTTTGAATTCATCGATGCCATTCCTAGATTGAACTGGTGGACTTGAAAGTGGACCTTTTGAAGAGGCAGAAAGCAGTTCACGGGCTGTGTCAAGTGGCCAGCCTTGCGGTGATTGTGGCAGTGGCGCAGATCGTAGAGCTTTATCGGTGTCCAATGTTGTATTACTCGAGAAAGATGCGCTTCTTCTTTTTTGGTGAATCTTTGGCGATGTGATATCCGCGCCGATGATGACCAAATCATCGTCATCCGATTGCTCGCCTTGTTTGGAATCCTCGAAAGTTGCAAGTTGGTATCTTTTGACGGGTGATGGGAAATCGCGGTTGGATAGACCTTTACTAGGACCATTTGCCCGGTAGAAATCCAGAGCTGAAGATGATCTGGGTGGCATTTCCCTCTTGTTCCTTGTCCTTCCTGGCATTGAAGGATAACGGTCTCCTCCATCATCAGCTGCCAAAGCCTCTTGCAAAGTCATTGAATTCATCTCTGTAGATCTTTCGTTTGTGATACCAATCGCTGTCTTTGGTGTGTCTCTCATTGCAAAACTGCTCTGAGGTCGATAAAGACGATTATTTGATTCGTCAGGATTATTATTGTTTCCTCCTCCTAAAAGTGAAATGCTTAATGCTTTCGCTTTCTTGACTCGCAATGCAGCAGGCTTTGGTGGTTTGAACGGAATTCTAGAAGAGGATGATGATGATGATGATGATGGCTGTGATCTATTGATAGCTTGAGGGGCTTCACCTATTCCACCGATTGAGCTTTGATTGCCAGACCGACCCGAAGAGAATGATTGTGTAGGTGAATTTTGGATGTGCTGAGAAGGAGTAGAAAAATGAGTGCTTCTACGAAAAGGAGAAAAAGAGGACAGCCGAGAAGAAGGTCTGCCTACATCAACATCATTTTGATGACGCTGAAACTTTGACTGTATTGGAGACCTTTCAGCCCTGTGAGGGATTCTTGATTCGGTCGTCATTCCGGCATAAAAAGGCTTGTTATGCTCGGCTCTCCGTATAAAAACGTTTGTGTATTGATGAAAAGGGCGAACCGGTGTTGAATTGATGACAAGTAATAAATAAGATGAAGGCGCACTGATCGTTATTGTTTCATTTGTATGTCCTATTTTGGGATCGTTGTGAACGCGATTCAATTTAGAGATCGGCAAGACTTTTAAAAAGTCAAGAAAGGTGAACGAAGAGAAGTTGCAAGAAGAAGAAAAGCGAGTTAAGAGCAAAAAGAAAAAGAAGCTGCGACAGGAGAAGGAAGGAATTCCGCTTTTACCAGCCCCACCTCAAAACGGAATCTTGCAAAGTCAATTGACAGAAAGAAAGAAAGGACCCTAAGGGTCAGAGCGTTGACAAGCTGATGAAGTTTGATTTGCTTTGTCCTTGCTTTATTCTTGGCGCTTTGCTAGAGCATCATTAACGGATTTGCGTTTGTATAATTATGGTGATGATGATGGCAGAGAGTTGCGATAAATTAAAAGGTTGATGATGAAGATTAGAAAGATGACACGATTAATACCAAATTAGAACATAACACCAAATAAAGTCTCACCTTTACAAACTACTGAATCACACACTGCATGCATGCACGCTTTCATTTAAGGCACAAACTGGGTGTTTTAAATTGGCTGCGCCGGCGCCTCGCTGCAGAACTTTCTTTCCCACCTCTGTGTTCTTTCTGAATATGTAAATTACTAGCTCGAATGCTACTATTCTCATTGAATCAAATTTCAATGCAAGATATCATAAAGAAGTGCATACAAACATTCAATTCAATCATGATGTCAAATACATACATGCAAGTCCGCCGTTCTATTGTAAAATCACACGCAAGCATATTGTTAGCCAAGCATTGAACGGCGCCCTCTTTGAATAAAATAAAAAATAGCGTGACCAAATCTCCACAAAATAGCACGTATTAGCGTATGCAGGGAGAAGAGGGGACTCTTTCATTTTGTGATGAAAAAGCAGCTCTACTGTAGTCTATAATGTGTACAGCAATCGGCTTACTGCTTTGTTTATTTTTATATCTTTATGCGTAGCATGAGATCGGAAACTACATCAGCGATGCATCTCGTTCAGGAACCTGATGCTTGATTGAGTCCGTTGAAGATTATTATTCTCTTTTATTCTGTCCGTTCCAAATTCGAGACATTCAACAGAGCATAAAGTTAATACATAGCCTCGAAATTGAATGATAAACACTCTTGAACCATTTCATAATTTAAACTTCATCCATAAAATCCACACCTTTCCTTCTTTTAACTTTACGTCCCGTTTTCATACCTGCGGCTCAAATGCTTTACACCTTTCTCTAAAATGCCTTTTGCTTATCCGCACTTTTTTGTTTGGAAAATAAAATGAAAAAGCCACTTGAGAAAAGTGAATCAAAAGTTGCTTAAAGGCGAGGCGCGGCGCGTGCTTGCACTGCATACACTTTTCCAAAATAAAAAAGAAGGCTTTTTAGATTTTCCAATTTGCGTTCCTAATTGTTCCTCGCGCATTCAGCATGTTCCAACCATGCAGTTGACCATGTCTGACAAATGAACGGACTTTTAAAATATTGGTGAAAATCATGATTGCATGACAGATAGCATTGCATATAGACTTTATATATGAATTTGTTGCTTGGCGTCCTTTGATGTGATTATTCAGGCGTATATTATGTCATCAGGTTCTTGGTCGGATTTCTCTTCAAAAGTCAGAAGCAAGTCAAAAGTTACTGGCGAAAAGGAGGATGAAGTAGAGGGTAAAAGTAGCTCAAAATTGAATTCATCCAACTCAAGTTCATTTTCTGACTTGAAAGCCAGCTTGAAGAAGTCTAGCAAACATGACAAAGAAGAACTCTTGGGTAAACGTGAAAAGGTAAGAGAAGAGGATAAAAATGATGACATTATGCTTTCCTTCTCACTGACAAATAAATGTCTCGTCTATAATTAGAAATTATCGGCATTCCAGCGTCCTTCACCAAATGTGATCGCTCGATCGTCTAAACGTGACGAGATTAAAAGGAGCGAAACTAGCTCGAACAAGAGTTACAAATCAGATGATCATTCAAACAAGATCAAAGCTGCCTTGGAACGAAAGGCAAAATTATACGATCAGCTTCAAAGAGGTAGAACTGGTGGTCTTAGTGAAGAACAATTTCAAGATTCTTTAGTCGATTGGGATCGAAAAGAGGCACAACGATTTGCCGGTGTCAGTGATGGCAGCGAAGAAGAAGGAGAAGATCACTCTCTTCCTCAAGATCTAACACCGCTAAGCAATGCTGAAGATCCCTTTGTAGAATACGAAGACGAATTTGGCAGAACGAGAACGGTACGTAAAAGTGAATTGCCAAGACACGTTCACCGAGAACAGCAAAGAGCAGAAGAAAATTCAAACGATGATCATATGGTATCTTATGGCCCTTCGACAAACTTTCCCGTTTATAAACCTGATCTTGCTCAAAGAGCCCGTGAAAATGCAAACAAAGAAGGGGCAGGATCTTACAAGCGTTCAGCTGCAGATCATTTCGATTCACGTTCGGAGAAACGGTATAGGGGTGCTGGCTTTTTCCAATTCAGTCAAGACGAAGAAATACGTAAACGTCAAATTGACGAATTGCATGAGGAAAGGCACACAACTAAAAAATTTCGCGGTGGCCTCGATGATAAAGGCGATAAGTAAGCTGTTCAATAGGTCTTAGACCTTGTAGTGTACTTCTACTTCATTTTGTATAATAATGATAGATTCTTTCTTTCTCATCACGGAACCATGAATTTTCTGTATCGATTTGCATTTCATTCACAACTGACTGATGTATGAACAAAGGATTGAACAAACATCAATCCTCTACTGATTATAAGTGTAGTATATTTCGAACCACATGCACTCTTAGTTGCAGCGGTCATTCTTATCATCTAACTTGCTTACAAGGCAGAAGCACCAGTAATGATATCAATCAAATCGTTGGTAATTTGTGCTTGACGACCACGGTTGTAGGCCATTCCCAAAGTTTGAATCATCTCTCCAGCGTTCTTGGATGCGTTGTCCATAGCATTTTGCTTGGAGTTAATTTCAGCAGCGTGTCCTTCAACCAAAGCAGCGTAGATTGCGTTTGCCAATGCAAATTCAGCCAAATCTTTTGTGGTATCATCTTCTTGTTCGTATGCGTTGAAGTTGGCAGCATTGCGCAATGCCTCTTCACCGAAAACGGTCAAGATGTTCGATTCGAAAGAGATGGCGGAAACATATGCGTTGTAGACGATGTTGACTTGGTCGAATTTGACACCGCTAGCGATGATCTTGTCAGCGATTGCACTTGCATCTGCAAATGTGGGAACGTCCTTACCGACTTGATTGAAAGAGATGGCGATGTTTTTACCCAAAGAACGAGACAATTGTGCTTTTGCCTTGTCACCCAAAACAACGAGTCTTGGACCTTCGGAACTTTCAGCAGATCCTGCAGCACCACCGAGTTGTTTCAATTCAGACTTTGTACGTTTTGAGACGGAAGAGTGAATACCACCGCATAAACCTTTATCGGAAGAAACGACGACATATAGTTGGTTACCACCATCACTTTGTTTAGCTTCAGCATTTTTGAAAACTTCATCGTTGGTTTGACCGTATGCTTTAGCAGCTTGCATAGCACGTTGAGCTTTTGCCAATTTAGTGGAAGCAATCATTTTCATGGATTTGGTAATCTTTTCAATGTTTTTGACGGACTTAATTCTTCCTTCCAATTCACGCAAAGTGCTCATCTGTGTTGCTGAAGAGTGGAAACCAGCAGTTGCCGAAACACGGGCAGCAGCAGATGGCATAACCATTCCAGCCGACAAAGCCGGACGAACGGCAGTACGTGCGAGCGAGGCCATGACGAATGATCTATAGTCGAATCGAACAAGCGCGCGCACAAGAAGGTGATGATGGTGATAGATCTCAACCCGTGCGAAGATCAGAAGCTTTTTGATGTCTACGCATGTGTGTACACACACCTCCAGTACGCCCTAGAAGGAAGCCAGCTTGCAACAGTTGCCGCGCCGGAGGAAAGGGCGCTTTAGCCTTTAGCCAAAGCTTGGGTGGGCGCAAAAGTGCTTCATTGCTTGCTCTTTCGTTTCTTCCTGGGCTCGCGCGCGATCTTTTCCGAGAAAGCTTACAAGCGTGACTGCGCGCTGATCAGATCAAAGCTAAGAATTGTATTGCTCTTTTTGTATTGAAAAAGGAAGAAAGTGGAATACAATCTTACTGTAATACACTTTTTGGAGTCACGGGCGTATGGACGCGTGCAAAGGATGAGAAATAACCTGGGAAAGGAAGCTTTTTGCCATACCTTTGTGTGAAGCTCAGCTTCACCTTTTACACTTTCATCGATACCATTCACGAGATAAAGACAAGATGGCTTCGGAAGATCCAACAAATGAGCCTCTATTCGAGCCGGGACTAAAAAAGAAGAGTAAGAAAAAATTCGTTGATTTTGACTTAGACGGTGGTGAGAATGTTGAAGCAGAGGCAAACGGAACATCTGCTCCAACAGAGAATGCCGGTGAAGCAGAAGAGAATCCAGACGACATGTTTGGAGGTCTAAAAAAGAAAAGTAAGAAGAAAAAGGCAATCCCTATGGACTTGAACGAAGACGCAACCGAAGAATCAGCAGCAGATGGAACGGCAACCGAAGCAGGTGCAGAAGCCGCTGAAGCCGTTCCTGATGGAGATCTAGATTTTGGAGAAATGAAGAAGAAAAAGAAAAAGAGTAAAAAGGGAGGATTTGACTTGGAAGCGTTTGAGAAAGAGTTGGGTGAAGGTGCTGCTGCTGGAGGAGAAGGCGAGGATGAAGGTGCAGATGATGCCGATCTAGGCGATGATCCATTTGCACGAGATGACGGAGAAGGTGAAGAGAAAGAGGGACACAAAGAGAACGTTGAAACATGGCATGGAAGTGATCGTGACTATACATATCAAGAGCTTCTAGGAAGAATTTTCTCAACTTTACGTGCACAAAATCCTGCCTTGTCTGGTGAAAAGAGAAGATATGTCATTGTTCCACCAGTCGTTCAAAGAGATGGTTCAAAGAAGACTGTTTTCGCCAATGTGATTGATATTTGCAAGCGCATGCATCGTCAACCTGATCACGTAATTCAATATCTATTTACAGAATTGGGTACTGTTGGTTCCGTTGATGGTAGTCAACGTTTGGTCATTCGTGGTCGTTTCCAACCTGCTCAAATTGAAAAGGTGTTGAGAAAGTACATTGTAGAATACGTTACTTGCAAGACGTGTCGATCACCTCAAACAAGTTTGACAAAGGAAAACCGTATCTATTTCATGACGTGTGAATCATGTGGTTCCACACGATCCGTCACAACCATCAAAACTGGTTTCCAAGCACAAACCGGCAAGAGAAGCAAAACTCGCGCTCAAGCTTAGATGCATTCTTTATCAAAACACACATATCTGCAACCTTTACATCTTGTACAATCTACTTTCTCGTTTCATTGAAAATGCAGCTGTTTCGTGTGAAAAGATATGATGTAAGATTTGGGTGGTCTCTACTGAAGAAGTGCTATTCCGAATCCCTTTCTATAATATTAAAATTGTAGACTACATTTTTGCAATGACTGCTCTTTGCTTCCCAAAAGGATCTGTCCAAATTTCTAGTAGCGATAGCTTCTTTTGGCCAGTGAAAATATCTCTAACTTTCTCTGCTTGATCATGTCCAACCTCTGTTGCCACCAAAGGGAAATGTTGATTTACTGACGATGCCGACAGATTATGTCTGTCGACCAGGTCAGCTAATCGTCTATAGAATAACAAGCCGTCCGATTCATTATCAGGATGACCAACGAGAGCTAAACGATCTTCCCAGTCTCGTACACTTGCATCTAATTCCTTCCATTCTTTTGCGGGTATATAAGGAGGATTGCAAAGCACCGCATCAAAAGGCCCATGTTGAGCGATAAAGGTACGAATTGATGTATCGTTTAGCATGTCTACTTGCTCAAAAGAAATAAGCACAAGATTACCGTATTGCGAAGCAAGCTTTCCATAGTCTTCACCGTGATTGTATAGAGCCAAATTTTCATTAGAAAGCTGCAAAGCTGAATCAGCTATATCGACACCGACAATTTGAAATGCTGGATTTTGAAATTTGGTATATGTCTCCTTGCTGATCAATTCGAGCAAACGATGACGAATTAGCAAAGATATACAGCCTGATCCTGTACAGAGATCCAATATTCGCAATGGTTTCGCTTCATCGTTTTGCTGACGAAGATGTTGCCGGAATGTATCCTTGAGTTGATCGAATATATGCTCTACCAATGCTTCTGTTTCAGGTCTCGGGATCAAGGTTGGAGGGGCGCATTTGATCAACAAGGGTCCAAAAGGCTGATTTCCAAGAACATAACTGATAGGTTCATTATTTAACAGCCTTTGTGTGAGCCTTATAATCTTTTCTGTTTTGATTGCATCAAGCTTTTTGGTAGTATTCAATCCAATTTCATCCTTTAACCAATTCCATTCTCGATGTGCTTGTTCTTCCGCTTCTCGTATAACTTTAGATCTATTCACAAGACCGATCTTGACATTATTCTTATGAAATTCAACCAACTCTCTCAGTGCTTTTTCAAGTCTTTCTTTTTGAATCGCATCAACTTCCGATCTTGATCTAATCTGGCTAAATGCTCTAAAACAGGTAATCGGTTTTATCCATACCAGCCTTGGTCTTAAAGATTGGAAAAGTGGTGAGCCATTGTTTATTATTCTGCCAATACTCATCAGTCGCCACAAAATGCTACCGAAGCTTTAAGTTCACCAGCATTTCTGTCTCTATCACCAAATGAAAGATTGATTGTGTTTATCAGAAAGTACTATTCTTAAACTCCGGAAATCTGGTGGAGTTCCTTTTCACTAAATCCGTTTTAAAAAATAAGGATTCACGTGAAACTTGTAGCTTGCTTAATAATCAGAGAAATAAAGGAGACCGTGTCGATCTTCATGACGCTAAGCTGATTGTTTACAACTTTTATGCCAGCAATATTTTTGAGAAACTTTTTAAAGTTTTTACGCTAACTGGTTTCTATTCTAGTAACAATGGATGCAATGCGTCATACAACAAGCGAGCACTTGCGCACGCACGCTTCATTGGAACACTTGGCAACCGTGCACAGCGCTCGCTCAAAAAAACTCATCAGGCACCTTTTTATTTTGGACGAACCCCTTTTTTGGGTGATCATTGAAAGCGATTGAACACCGCAGTTAGACTTTTGATGAATGGGAACGATATTTTTCTTAATCTATCATGGGTGATCTTAGATTGCAGTGAAAACAAATTAATGTGACATGATGGCACGAAAAGGGTGTGAATGATTCCGTACTTTATGAACCAATTTTGCGTGATAGTGACAGGCGATAAGAATATCATCTAAACGAATTTCATTAATAATAACCGCACACAATTCACATAGTAAAGCAAAGAAGCTGATGATGAAATAAATTATAATGCGGTATTGAGTAAGTCAAAAAAAAGAAAAGATAAGGAGACAAGTTATCAATATTTCAATTTTAGATGAGAAAATCTTTGAATTATCATGCATCTAAAAGAGAACATTGGAAAAATCAAAATATATTTTATTGTCGTTTGATCATAAAATAAAATGCAAAACGGTTTTCAAAAGAAAGGAAAACATGATCTGTCCGGAATCGACCGAAGATATTGAAAAATACCAAGCAGGTGATCATGCTTGATCGATTAAACATCCATTTAATTCCTTTTCAGGGGATCCGTGTCAAGAATCGTCACACGGATTTAAGCGTGAGTACTTTAAACCAAAGCAGCGACGACAACACCGACAGCACCTGCAACGGCGGCGGAGAAGCCAGTCAATTGAGAAGCACCGTTACCGCTTCCTTGAGAGGTTTGAGAAGCGCCACCGGCTGAAGAGCTGCGGGTAGCTGCTGTGTTGGAGGAAGCTCCAGCTGAAGAGCTGCGGCTGGAGGAAGATGCACCTGAGGTAGAGCTAGGAGAAGAACTTCCGGTTGAAGAAGCACCACCGGAAGCAGCGCTGGATGTGTTTGCGGTACCTAGACAGCTGCTGTCGTTGGAACCCAAAATTGTTGCACCACCGGATGTGTTTGATTGACCAGCGTTATCAGTGATGAACAAGTTGATGGCGGTACCGGAAGCAAGGTTAACTTTCCATGTGTAAGATGTACCGGTAACACCAGATCCGATTTGGGCCAAGATAGCGCCGAATTGACCTTCCTTGGTTGCGTACAAGTTGTATGGTGGGGAACCTCCGGAGAAGGTAATTTGGTAGTTTTGGCATTGGATCAATGGGTTTGGGGTGTTGATGTTTGGTTTACCGTCTTGAGCGAAAACGACGGCTGCCATGGCAGTACCGGCCAAAAGTAAGCTTGAGAGTTGCATCTTGAAAATAAGAAAAAAGGTGATTCGCGTTCAAAAAGTGTGAAGTGGATCAAAGAAGGGTATGTAAATGTTTCGACAATTGAAAAAAAGACGAAAACAAATAAAAGAGTAGGAATGGGTGGTGGTAACAATATGAAAAGCTTGTTGAGATTTGGATGGCAAAATATATATGTATGTTTTGCGCGCTCAAATGTGTGGCAAGAAGGGGGCACAGTTTCGGATTACACTATGAATCGTATTCAAACCTTTGTATGTATGTATGAACATACATACATATGCTCGGACATGCAGGAAACCAAATTCAATTGACTAAAACACATGGCATATCAGCACTCAAGATGCCGATCTTAGGGGGTCCTTCGACGGGTTTTCCAATCCGTTTGCACTAGCGAGGCTCAAGTTTCAAGTCTTGTCAGCCAACATTGCGTGAATTTGTATTTCCAGACCAACAAATACGACAACAACAACAAGAAGGTGTAGCAAGCGCATTTACACAATCGTCCGACGCCCAATGCCGTTTATCGGAAAGAAGAATACAACTTTTTCATTTTATGCCGATTCAGTGCCCCATACTATGCACGCTGGCACAATGCATCTTTCAAGTGCCGCTCTTTCCCTTTAATGGTTCTTTCACTGCTCCCGTGCATATTCTTCCCGCTTTAATATCGCCCTTTTAATATGGACCTTTGGTTCGTTCGTGTATGTAAAAATAACGTGTTTGTACACAGCACAGCATGTTTAACTTATTTCCACGGGGCCCTTTTTTTGCACAGCAACACGCACAAATTCAGGTAAAAAAGGGGCGCGAATCTTTGTCTTCCGCAAGTTAAGAAAAATTGAACTAGAATTCTCCAAAGGCGCGCATGGTGCGCTGAGAGAAGAAGGAAAAAAGAAACGCTTGTTGATTTATTATTCTTTGGCGTACATACATACATACATAGAAGATCGTTCTTTTGGTATTTTATAAGCCCGCTTGTAAAAGGTAATTAGAAGTTGATAGGGCATTAAAAAGAATAATCGTTTCAGAGTAAAATCACATCATCATGCTCATTTGCCTAATTTATGGCGTTCCTTGCGTCGATCCAATAAAAGACAATTAAACATTCTGTCCATTTGTTCCCTGCACATACTAATGATATATGTGCGTACTATATGTAAGAGTATCTTCTATTGAAAGCTAGAATGATGCAAGCTGTAATAGACCACCGATCTATGCTCGTTAAAACTCAGTCCCAAGGGTCTCGAGATCTCATATAAAGAAAAAGAAATAAAACGCGTTGACTTTTAGAAAAGGGTTCAACTGTCAGCGCAAAAAAGATAGCAAAAATAAGAAGATAAACGGGAAAAGTGCCGAAGAAGCATACCCCCCTTCTATGGTTCCCGCAATTCCATGCCCTCAATCTGAGACCAGGAAAATGTATAATAATATAATTTTCATTGTAAGCCAAGAATTGTTTATCAGCAATTACTTGGAAAACACAGCCATTTAGCCACACGTAGAATCTTGACTTCTTTCTTTCGGCATGAAAATGATGTCATTTAATAAATTTACCCACAGAAAAAGAAGTGATTGCCAAGAATTGTCTTTTTTTAGTAAAAGAAAACACATTTATCCTTACCGGCGGCAACGAAATAAGGGAGGTAGATTGTCACAGCATTTACGGGAGTCCGAAGTCTCTCAAATATATTGAAATAGTCCTCGTCTTGGAGGGTCTAGACTTGCTTAGAAATAAAAAAGTGATCTTTATTCATCTTATCAGCTTTGCTTTGTATAGAAAGCCACAACAGCTACACCCCATGAGCGATGCTTATGAAATGAAGACTTAATTTAAATGGACAATATAATCATGCAAAGCACTTTCCAGGAGAGGAATTAGCCTTTCATATACATGTGTATGTATCAATGCATTTGCGCTAGAAAGAAAAAAGTCGCCCACGCTAACCATATGTCAATGGTACGTACGCTTCCTGCACGGAATAGAAGTAAAGAAGCTTAAAAGGGGCTTGAGATTAAACATTTTTAAGATGACACTAGCATCCGTAGGAACATTAAATTCCGATAATATAACTAATAATAATGATCAAACAGTATTGTTTATCGTGATAAGAAATAATGGCAGGCGTAAAAACTTTGATAAGAGTTTTATAAGAGAATAGAATGAGAGAGAAAAGATCTGAGGTAAAAAGACTTTTCCTTTTTTAGTCTTTAGTATAATGTTAGATATGTCATAATAAAGTCCTATTTTAAAAGTTTTCTTTTTACCATTGTTTAGTCCACATCTATATACTTTCAAAGTTGATAAAGCATACGAAGAAGGATACAATATAAGAATAGAGGGGAATTAGGGTCAAAATCACATTCCTGCCTGACCAGCAGAAAGGAATTGCTAAAGGCCTCAACAAAGACTATACTCTGACGTTGTGCATTGCGGCATATCGGAAACGAAGTATTCAGGTGCCAAGTCGGACGCAGTGCCGACACAACCTAAAAATTGGGGCTGACAAACGTGAGTTCATAAAAATAATCATTACTATATTCTGATAAACATGGGTCTGTAAATAAAAGGGTACGCATTTCATACAACATATAAAAAAAGACGAAGAAGTTGATGGTCGAAAAGGAAACATACATATAGGGAAAGGTGAGTTTTGTGTGATGAGGCGTATATGCAGTGAATAGATGAATCCATTAGCTTCACTGCATCTTCTTTGACCATTAATGAATCGATAGAATACAATAATAAAAACTTGACTTTTTTCGTTCTTCTTTCTCGTCTTACCCCTCATGTCAATCGCATGGCATCCGATAAGAGTCGATCAAGAGTATCTTCCAAACCGTTCAATTGTTTTCCTATAGGTCCATAAGCATCCTTGATACGTCTGTCCTCAATGAAAGGAGCTTGTGGCGGGAAAAGTCCGGCAACTGTTGGTAGGAAATCTTGTTCTTCTTGAATTGATGAATTTGCAACACCGAATACTTTCGATCGGCGCTTTCTTGGAGGCTTTCTACGTGCTGCTGCTTCAGCAACAGCGTACAAATGCGAAATGCCAAAATCAGTCATAGAAGCAGATGGCAATGGCGTCTTTCTGTTAGCAGATAAACTAGGTCCTACCGTAGATGAAGATGAAAGAGCTTGCATGTTTGAACCGATATTATTGCCTAATCCGCGAGAAGAAATTCCCGTACTTGCATCACTGCCAATTTGGCGAGCTGTTGCTACCGTTCCTGCCGTTGCAGTCAATGTAGACAATGGTGTTGGCGCAGTTGCAACAGAAGGATGTGTCATTCCCGAAGTAGGACTTGCTGTATCGTGTGAGCTTGTAATAGATCCTCCTTGAGCCTGTGCCTGTTGACCTGCGACACGTTGTTGAGGCACACTTGGTTGCGCTGCTTGGGATGATTGACCATAAGCTGTCGGACTGCTAGTGCTGTTCAATCGTGAAAGCACTTGATCGATCTTCTCTTCTACCGATCGATTACCACTCTCGCTTTGATTTATGAGCCTTTCAAATGCATCATCTGAAGATCCTCCTCCGCGAACACTCTTTAGTGAACCGGATCCTGCCCCTGGTGACGGTTGCGTGATGTGTGCTTCTCGCAAACTCAACGGACTTGCTCGAATTGGTGAGCCTGGAGCACTAACGTAATCTTCAATAGTAGTAGCGCTTGCTGTACGCGATCCTTGATGCATTGCAGGACGATTTGGTGCTGCTAATAAACCATTGATGGAAGCATTCTCGCTTCGTAAGACATCTTCAACGATTGCACTAATGTCATGTTCTTCACCAGAAACAGGAATGAAAGAATAACGAATTCTGCCGGTATCTAGCATCTTTGAACTACGCAATCGTGATTTGTCATCTAGCATAACGTCCACACCATTTTCATCATTTGGTTGCGCTCCCAGAACTGCCGCTCTACGTTCTCTTGCTGCTGCTCTTTGTGCAGCAATAATCTCTTGTCTGCTCATTCCTTGCAGTTCCAAATCTGCCGGTGCTGCTCCTCCTCGTACTTCTTCCAGTGCACGATTAGATGGAGTCGGAGCAACGGTACCCAATTCAGCCTGACGACGTTCATCTTGTCGGTTTGCCAAAATATTTTCAGTTGGACTTAATGGTCTCGCGCTACGATGGTGCTGTCTTTGCATCTGGCGCAAGATGAAGATCGGATCTTCTGCTCGTAAATCATCAACAAAGTTCAATAGCATCGCTGAATCCGTACTTCCACGCTTCGAACGTCTATTAGTTGTAGCAGGTCGCATGACTGGAGCAGAAGGGAATGCTTCCATAACTCTGCTGGAAGGTTGCAATTGACGTTCATGATCTTGTATTTTTATCGTCAAGCCAAAACGTATACGACCCTTGCTACGACGTCGACCACTTCGATCTTCAACATCATCTCCTCCCTCTACCACTCCTTCAAGAATTCCAAATCGTTCCAAACCTTGCTCGACAACTTCTGCTACTGTAGTATTACGAGGCAAAGCCAAAATCTTTTCACGATAATCTTGCGGCACTCCTTCGCCAGGCACTAACGCATTCGGTCCGCGAGTTTCCAGTACCTTCTTTGGCACTAAAGCGTTCGTTTGAGGGTCAAACACTGTGCCTTCAGGCAAGTCGGACGGGAAGATGAGAAGCCGTAGAGGGAAACGATGGAATTGTGTTGTGTTATTAAGTGAATCGTTGGGGTCCAATAATTGCCCGGATGAACGACTTACATCGGCATTGCTATCGCTTGACAATTGTAGTGCAGCTCCACCACTTGGGCTCAGGCCTGTATTGGAAGACATATCACCAAAAACATTTGAATCAAATGTTGACAAAGTACCATCTCCTCCAAGCTGGCCTCTGCGATGAAGGTAGAATTTCACGTTGTGATCATCACTGAAATCGCTCTCGAGTCGAAGAATGGCGGGATTAAGGCTCAAATTTGAGGAGATGGAAGATATAGAACCAACACTGGATCTTTTGACGCTAGGAATGGTGCGCATTTCGTTACTATTAGAAATTGCTTCGCTAAGCTCGTCGAACACTTGCAAAGGTTTTTCACTGATTTGGAGAATGCGTTCATCTCCTTCAACCAGCTTGACAGTGAGGCAATATTGTGAGATCTCATGACCAGCACCCAAACGGAATCTCTGCATTGCTTGACGAACTAAATCTCCAGCAGTAGTGGACTGATTGAGTAATACTGTCTTGAATGTAGCAGCGCTATCGATATCATTACCGGCAAACACACGAATCACATTGAGCATAGGAGCTGATCCAGGCGTTGCGATCAAACTACCTGGCCTTTGATGTCTTTGATCACCTCTGCCATCGTGCAAAAATTGTCTCTGATAAGCTTCTTGTTGAATACGGTCTCTCTCTTGCAAAGCGCGGCCAGCATTAGAGGATGCTCCACCTAACATTGTAAGACTTTGACGTGGATTACTGTCTTCTGATAATCTAGTAGGGTCGCTCTCCAGACTACTGTTAGAGAAATGACCGCTTTTTCGCTCTTTTTTGTCTTTCGATCGAGAGAATAATCCACTGAATACTCCGGATCGCTTCTTTCCTTGTTTCTCTTCCAACACATCATCTTCACCACGAGATTTACGATGACTAGCCCGTTTGTCACGCTTGTTACTTTCAGGACTCGTTATAACTGCAGCATTCGGACCGTTACCATCTGTTGAAGCACGATCTCGAGAAGCTTGAACTTGTGATGGTAGGAATCCTGCAGCAGATCCGTTGGAAGAAGTTGTGCTTGTGGACAAGCGATCTGTGGCCCTGCTAGGCTCTTGCAATGATAGACGTGCTTGAGTAGGCTGAGCAGATCTTGCAGCATTAGATTGCTGAAGTTGTTGTTGTTGTGCTTGCTGTTGTTGATACGCTTGCTGTTGTTGTGCTTGCTGTTGTTGATACGCTTGCTGTTGTTGCGCTTGCTGTCTCACCTGTTGCTGCTGTTGTGCAACTTGTGCCTGATTTTGACCTTGTTGAACCGAAGAATTGGGTTCCGTTTGAGTTGCTAAACGATTTTGCGCCGCTTGTCTAGCTGCATTTCGCTCTTCTTGGGCTCTTTGAACTCGTTCAGATTCTCTAGCATCCCAATCCATGCCATCATCGGGTTCCATATGTTCGGCACCCATTGCTCCCCGGGCACGTTGATTATTCTGCTGATTCTGAACTCGAGGTTCGACAATCTCTTCAGGCTCCTCCTCTACACCTTCATCTTCTTCTTCGGAAAGATCGCCTTCATCTTCATCCATCTCTATCATATCATGATCTTCATCATCTTCCTCGTCATCGGAATATTCATTACCGCTATGTTCCAAGTATGTTGGAGGTCCGAATTGTACTCCACGTTTATCCTCGTTCACATCGCTGAGCCTTTTGGGCTTAATGCCGTGATTACGACGAGAAAGAGCAGATAGTTTGCCAGAATGAGAAGAAATACCTCGACTGCCGAAGCTACGTTGTTTGACCAAGTGGCTGGTTATAATTCCCTCGGGCACCTGGTTATGATCATCATCTGTGGCCGAAGTCAGGTCAACATTACGATGTTTGTTTAATCGGGCAAGTCGTTCGTATGGTGTTTCGATGTTCTCTGCAGGAATGTAGCCCACTTCTTGCGTTCGCAACACACGTACGAGCCACCAGTAAGAGTTGGAATCGTCCAGTAATGTTAGACTATTTCCCTTATTAACGGTTGCCTGACCTTCAACAGTTGCAATGAAGTTGTGCAATGCATAAACAAGGTCAAAATCGATATTTTCATCAGGTATACTAGGACTTGAAGAGAGTTCGTCATCGTCTTCCTCATCGTATTGACCATCATCCTCATCAGATCCCATTTCCCCTTCTGCCTCTTGACCGTACTGGTCTCCTTCAGAAGAATCGGAATCGGCAAAATCCTGACTGTCAAGTGAGTATTCTTGTTGCGCATGTTGACGATTTCCATATGCGCCACCTCTTCCTGCAATCTGTTGACGATTGACACCCGTATCATAACCATCATTTCCTTCTTCATCACTACTAAATCCACCTTGTGCGTTTAAATCATCTTCGGAGATAATATCTCCAGGACGTATTCCATTACTGCTTTGTCTTTGTTGCTGCCCATTCCCTTGTGGAGCTTGGGCAGATGCCATTGCATGCGTGTTCATCGCTTTACTGGGACCTGCTCTACGTAAAGATTGTTGAGCAGCATTGACATCTACCGTTAGAACAGGTCGCGGTTGTGCCATGACGGCTGTAAAAGGGAAGGTTTCGCTTCAAAAAGCAAATGATCTGCGCGGATGAAGCCCCTCTTTTTCTCGACCTTTGATAGCTATGTATTCTTTGAATAGAATTTCAATCGTTAGTCGTAAAAGTCGTCAAATGAAAGCTTCGAAGGATCGAATTTCCAAATTTGACTTTTTTGAAGGTCAATTCTCAGCAAATTGCGTATCAAGACCAGCTCGAACGAAAGTGAAGAGATTTTTACGTGTTTCTTTCTGTCGTAGGTGATAATTACGATTTTGTGTAAATCGATCGTAAATTTTCGTCAAAAAAATTGCATCCACTCTTTTCAGAGCCTCTTTCTCCGAAGAATTTTCAGTCAATAATGCTTCACTGAATACCAACGATAAGAAGTGTTCGTACGTCGTGATTTTATAAGAAAAAGATTGCTGCCAAAGATAGGCGATGATCTCCTTAGCCCTTTTCGAAGGATAAGATGGAATTAGGAGTCTTGTCAAATGACCATTACCGATGACGCGGGTATTCGATTCGTGTTCTCTTTACATGCGTGTGCAATTTCTCTGTTCAAGTGCAGGACAAGAAAATTGCACGCGCGATGTCACAAAATAAAATTATATCTAAATGCACACACTGCTCTCCTCTGTCAAAATTAAGTTGCCATTAAAGCGCTATTAAGCGTGATAATAGATCGGAACATTATTCTGAGCAGTAGTACAGTGCCTTACCTGAAATGTAGGTTAAGCTGAACTTTCTTCTACGTTGCATACGCCCACTCTATCAAGACGCTAAGGATGAGAAGATAGTTTGATTGATGTTCATCATCATGATAGAATACAACGTTTGTAAAATTAAGAAGTCAATTATGTATAGTGTACAGTGAATTTTATTTCCAGATCGAAATCAATTTATGAGCTTTTCAGGGTCCTCTGTCATTGATGCGGATCCTAAAGCGGCTGCCGTAAGGTAGTGCGGGCGTCGTCTAATAGATCATATTGACCCCATACGCCCACGATTGCACAAATGATGATCCAGCAACCTTGTTCTCTCTCCATGTCGATAGAGTCTTCGGTTTTGGTCATACGGGCATTTCTCGAGTGTAAAATGCGATGTATGCATGAACGTGCTAATTGACGCAAGACGCTTACATCGTCCCCCACTAAACGTTCTTCTAAGTGAGCCAGAAGCGCGAAAAGCCATTGAGAATGAAAAGTTTCTATTGCTGGTCGTAAAGATCGTTCCGGCTCTTCTTTTGGCTTGTACCAATCCTCGTCCAGCCAAATGATAAAATTGTGTAAAAGGTTCATGATGTGTGACTAGGAGGGTATGAAAGGGGAAACAGTCAGTATTTGAAAGCATCTTTACTAATCTTCTCAAGATAAGTTCACTCACCGTTTGAAAAGTACGAAGAAGGCTATCCTTTGGCGGCCTCAGTCTCGGGTTTTCTCCCTTTAAATCGGAATTTGCTTGATTTATCTTGCCATCTTTCTCCACAAGCTCTTCTTCATCTTCAGAGAATTCATCTATCCTTGGCTCTAGCCCATGCAAATATTTGAACCATTTCTTGGCACTCTTTCCTTTTGGTAAGCCTTCTTGCGATTGATGCCCTGATTGAACACGGTACATGAGAGATTCACGCATATTCCTGAATTTGTGTAAAAAGTTGTCGCGCCATTCCGGAGGAGGTAGAAGATTATCATCTTCTATACCTAAATCTACAGACTCGAACGCAGCCTCTTTCAAAGAGTAACCCTTATATCTAGCTATAGATGGAGCTGCTTTAGCTTCTTTCCGAACGACTGCCAAGTATTGTGATCCATCCAAAGGTATACCATCAAAATCTGCCGGTAAAATAGCTACAGGTAAGATTTGATTTCCAGAGTTCTCCTCAATTTGCCATCCAGGCTCGTCGTCATCGTCATCATTTCTAGGCCTCTTGTAGCTCATTTTAGATATTCCGTATGATCACAGAGCTCCAACATTAGACTTGACGATGAAGATATCGAAGGGTGAGGTTGATTGGGTGTGGAGAAAAAAGTGTGCATTCATTCTTCTTAGTGCATGCGCTAAATTTTAATTTTTTTAGGATTTCTGTCTCAAGCGCCGGCGCTGCGCTGCACTAACACCTGCAGCTTTGCAGAGTCACGTCAAATTTGGCTCAATTAAAAAGTCAAAATTTTGTCCGCTTTCCGAAATCTTCCTGACAATCATCACCTTTTCGATCAAAATTTTGCCAAAGATGGAAGAACGCAAAATTGGCGTCTTGGGCGCAGGTCAACTTGGACGAATGTTCGTTGAAGCAGCATCTAGATTGAATGTTGAAGTACACCTTTTGGACGTAGGAACGACAGCTCCCGCAAAACAAATTTGTTCTTCCGAACATCATATTGATGGAAAATTCAGTGACGCTGCCAAGATTGAAGAATTAGCGAAAGGTGTTGATATATTAACAGTGGAGATCGAACACGTTGATGCAAAAGCACTGCAAAATGTGCAAGATAAAGGTATTGTGAAACATATTCATCCAACACCTAAAACGATTGCTCTTATTCAAGATAAATATTTGCAAAAACGATTCTTGTCTGGAAAAGGAATTCCTGTAGCAGAATTTGCGTCAGTTGGACCTGAAGATGCAGAATCCTCTCAAGCAGGAGCTGCAAAAGTTGCTCCTTTACAAGTGGAAGCAGTTGGTGAAGCTGTGAAGCAATTTGGTCTACCACTCATGCTCAAGAGCCGAACGCAAGCATACGATGGAAAGGGAAATTACGTTTTGAAGAATATTGAGGATGCCTCAAAAGCTGTAGATTCACTTGGCGCTGGATCAAGAGGTTTGTACGCCGAGAAATGGGCACCTTTTGTAAAAGAAGTGGCAGTCATGGTCGTTCGTAGCGTTTCGGGGGAAGTGCGTGCATATCCAGCAGTTGAAACGTATCACGAAAACAGCATCTGTCATAGTGTCTTTGCGCCACTACGTCATAATGATCCCGCCGTTGCGCAAAGGGCACAAGATGTTGCAAAGAAAGCCGTAGCAGAATTGGAAGGAGCAGGCGTCTTTGGCGTTGAATTGTTTTTAATGTCAAATGGTGAATTGCTTCTAAACGAGATCGCTCCTAGA
Organism: Meira nashicola; assembly: GCA_001600355.1. Classification (NCBI taxonomy): domain Eukaryota; kingdom Fungi; phylum Basidiomycota; class Exobasidiomycetes; order Exobasidiales; family Brachybasidiaceae; genus Meira; species Meira nashicola. The sequence goes on along the minus strand of BCJU01000001.1, from coordinate 4,923,271 downwards.
CCTCACAATAGTGGACATTACACCATCGAAGCATGCGAAACAAGTCAATATGAGAATCACGTTCGTGCTATCCTTGATTTACCCCTTGGCAGTACAGCACTCAAAGTAGGCTCATCCGCCATGCTCAACATTTTGGGTGTAGCTGATTTGGATGCAGACAAAGCTGCAATCGAGAAAACATTTGCACCAGTGGTAGCAAGTTTAGGTGTTCCGGGCACTACAGCCCATCTGTATGGTAAGAGCGGGTGTAGAAGAGGTAGAAAGATGGGACATATTACTATTGTGGGCAATAATGATGCACAAGTACGCGAGCGTTATCAAATTTTAGTTGATGCTTTGGACATTGCTACAAAAGCTGCCGATTCAGGATCTTCTTTACCAAAAGAGCTTACAATTCAAGGAGCAACAAATGTTTCTCCCGATAAATTGTTCAGAGGCAGATATGCATCCTTACAGGAAACGATTGATAAGCCAGTTTCGAGTGATTTCTCACATCCTCACCCTTTGATCGGTATCATCATGGGATCTGACTCTGATCTTCCAGTCATGTTGCCTGCCGCTCAAATTTTGAAAAAGTTTGCAATCCCATTTGAACTCACAATCGTTTCTGCACACCGAACGCCAGAACGTATGCAAGTATACGCCCGTCAAGCCGCCGCTCGTGGGTTAAGAGCGATTATCGCAGGTGCTGGTGGAGCGGCTCATTTGCCAGGAATGGTAGCAGCTCAAACTGCTTTACCCGTGATTGGAGTACCGGTAAAAGGAAGTACTTTGGATGGTGTTGATTCATTACATAGCATCGTTCAAATGCCAAGGGGAATTCCGGTAGCCACTGTTGCAATCAACAATAGCACAAATGCTGCCCTTTTGGCTGTTAGAATTGTTGGTAGTGCTGATGTTGAAGTTCTACAACGAATGCAAGAGTATATGGATAGTATGGAAAAAGAAGTATTAGGTAAGGTGGAAAAACTTCGTGAGCAAGGATGGGATTATGTAGTGAAAAAATAGACTTAATATATGCAAATACTATAGTATTATAGATTGTGAAATATGATATACAATGGGTGCTGCCTTTGCTACACCTTTTTGAAGTTCCCAAAAATGCTAAAAGTACAGATGCTTGCGGATTGATCAGATGGTTCCTACCGATAAGAACGAGGAGCAGGCGAACGCGACCGTTGACGATCATACCTGTCACGATCACGATAATCTCGTCTATCGTTTCGATCCCTATCTGATCTGTTGTACCGATAGTCATCTTCCGGCGGCGGCCTGTATGAGCCTGTAGAAGGCGGGTAACCTTGAGGTGGTCGTGCGCCTGTATGTCCATTGGTGTATCCGCTTCCAAATTCAGCAGCCGGTCCAAGAGGCGGAGCACCGTTTGAGGAGGATGGAGGGCCATTGTTTCTCCGATCACTCGGTCTCCAGCCTACTCCTGCTGCAATGAGTCTTCGAGGATCTTCACCTCTGTCGCGACGGGCGTCGAATTCCGTAATAACTTCACGTAATTTTACATACCCCAAATGCATCCTTCCTCCAAAATGATCTGCCAGTCGCCTATCAGAGTCCAAGATGGAAAGATAGGCACCACAAACATCGCAAACACGAAGTTTTTGATGTCCACTTGCGCCTGCTGTATCACTTAAGATTTGTAATTCTTTTTCACGATCTGCTTTTTCCACTTTAAGTGCTTCGGCTTTTTGTAATTCAGCTAAAGATTCTTCAATTTGACCTGCTTCACCTAACCTTTCCACTTCTGCCATTGCATCATTCATTGCTTTTTCAACATCCGCAATATCTCTCATCAAATTTGTAAACCTTTGCGTTTCTTCTGGCGTTTGATCTATCCTTCTCTTGTTTGCAGCAATTTTACGATCGATATCTGCCATGAATGCACGAATGTTATCTTCATACTCTGCTTCAAAGGTAGGATATTGTTCGCCTTTTGTGATTGCAGATGTATATTCTTCCTTTAATTTACTCAAATGCGATCTTGGACATGTTCCTAAATCCACTTTTGTATTACTGAATAAATCATGTGGACATGTTCCACATAAAAAGTTTTTACAAACTTTATCATCGGTAAAGTGTAATTGTTGTGTCGTTAATCCCATCGCTTCTGGCCCCATTAACTTTTCCAAAAGTGCCCTTTGCACCTCCGCCTTTCTGCCCATTTTTGGTAACCTATTCCACCTCTTCTCAATGAATGATGAAGTCGAATGTTCGAGAGTACATATGGATGTCGTGAGGCTGATCGCGCTACGTACTGAAAGTTGTGGTGCTTTACACAAATTAATTTCTTCCCATTCTGCTTCTAGAATAGACTACAGCGTACATACATTTCAAACGCGTGTAAAAAAACATCAACACATTGAATCCATACAACCAACATCATGTATCGCGTGGTATTGGCAAAATGTAGCCAATTTGGATAGCATTTTTAGGCGAGAAAGGATGGATACCAATGCAGCAGCTAGCTCGAGCAAGACTGTCATGCTCAGTCAGGATGATGTATGGCCAAACGACCTTATTGATTTGATGCTTTCCAAGACAGGGCTTCATGAATCTGGTGAAGGGTATCGTATGGCAAAAGAGTTGCTGGTTAGCTCGAACAATGATGTAGATGTCATTTCAGATGATGGTGATGATGATGATGAAGGAGTAGAATCAAAGAAATCTGATGATGGAGAGCTTCAGCAGTTGCTGGAATTCCGAAAGGAGGTTAACGATTTGCTCATCTCTAATGAACAGTATTCGGACACATTGAAGCTCGCTATCTCACAAGTACGATTGGCGATTGGAGAGACAGAGAAATTGACAGAATATCTTGATCATGCGGATAGCTTGTCAGACCATCTCTCTCGCGGTGATTCAATCCCTCTTCACTCGGAAAAGATTAAACTTCCGCTATTTCCAGACATATATCAAGAGATTCCACGAATTGCATATCAAGCAAAAGAGGTTGAAGATCTTCGAATTTCTTTGTCGACTTTTGATTGGTCAGAAAAGGATGTGAAGAGGCTCAAAGAGATTGTATTAAAGCAATGCAAGAAGATTGCGGCTATTCGAATGGCCGATGATGGCAAGAAAGAAGACGTATTTGAAACTATCCTGCAAATGACCGATGAAGATTTATTGCAACATTCGATGCCATCCTCTGATAAAGATACATTGGATTGGACACTGATAGCGCGTGAGTTGGGCGAGGCACATACACCAGAAAGTTGTCGAACTCGATGGCTAATGAAAGAGAGGCCTGGTTTGAATAAGAAGGATTGGACTGAAGATGAGCTTGTGAAACTGCAGAAATCAATTCAAATGCATAGGGACAATGGTCATGGATCGAATTGGGAGTCAATCTCACGCGAAATAGGAAATGGAAGATTGGCTATTGATTGCTTCTGTGCTTCGCAGAAGAATGACTTGATAAATGAGGATGACAAAGTCTCGGTACAGGAAGAAAGCCTTACTGCTGAAGAAGAGAAACAAATTAAAACCCTATTCGAGGCTCTGGGCGCACGGCCTGCCTTGATTCAGCAGCACCTTCCAACATCTCGCAAAAGATCCACGATAGGCAAGCATATTGAACGATTACAATCAGAACGTCAAAAGGAGCCAGATACTTGGTTGATCGGATCAGAGGTAGAATTGGTACGTTATTTGGCACGAAGCGTAAAGTCAACAAGACAAGTGATTCTGCGTGATCCTTGGAGAGTAAAGGAGATCGATTGGGATGGCTATTTTCCATTGAGGCCCCGTGGTGTTTCTTCGGATGACGTTCAACATAGATGGGAAAGGATAGTGAGGGATAGCAAAGTTCATCCTCAGAAATATTTTGATCTATCAAAGCGTACAGCAAAGGAGGAAGAGATTCAATCAAGTTCGAAAAAGCCAAGAGGGCGACCTCCAAAGAAATTTTGATAGAACCATTGTAATTTATAGTAAAGCACGTGTATAACATGTGGAAGCTTGTGTACAAAAAGAAGAACGCCAATTGCATCAAGGGAGCATTGGTGGAAATTTCAAGTATCAAATCTATGTACAATATCGAATATACCTGTAAACGTAAGGGCTATTTATTTATTTTTGCAATTTAAGCGCTGTGATATTGCACCATATTTTCGCTTCTATAGTGCTTTTCTTGTAATTGTCTTGAATATTGACGTACAATGTGGATCAGGTACATGCCTACCAACATTGCCAAAATCCAAAAAGCTAAAGTGACACCCCAACCTACGTTGAAAGTCTGAAAGAAGGAGAGAAAGGATGATAAATATATATGTTTATACTTTTAGCATATTCTCATTACTCACATGTCTACAATCCTTTCTAGACATATCCCTATTATCTGCTCTGCAATCACGAACGAAATCATCCCGGTCATGCCAAGTGATACCAAAGTTGACCGCTCCGGTGACCAAGATTGATAAGAAAGACATGTATAAAGAAGAACCATAAATTGAAACCATTTTATAACTTGCTAAAATTGCACCAATGAAACCGAATAAAGAAGCTAAAGCGGTAAAAGCCATCATTGAACCCAAAAATCCTAAGAATAAATTTTGAGCTAAACCTAAACTATCATGATGTCTTGCTAAACCAACTAAAGCGACAACACTGCAAATCAGTGCGAAACAAAATGTTAAAGGTGCAAGGATTAAAACGCCTAATCGAGTTGGTAAACAAAAGCAAAAAGTACGTGTTCCCGTCATTGTTAATTGGAAGAAAAGAAGATTTGTAGTAAATATTTTTTGACTTTAACTGTTGTTGTTGTAAAGAAAGAAGAAAATAATTAAACTTTTATGCGAATGGTGTGGGATAAAATGAAAAAGAAGGACAAGTTCAAAGGACAAAGAAGGGGGTTACTTTATACCCTTTTGGAATGCATTCATGTATTTCGCCATTCCTATTTCTCGCCATTAAAGAAAAGGGCGTTTGCCCTGCATAAAAGGGATTGGAGAGGGACAAAAAATACACAGAGAGGCGCTCTTTGACTTGCGGGCGTGTTAGTGGGGCAGTGTTAGTATTTTGTGTAATTTTAAGAGGCGCTTTGAAGTTACTTTTGCCTTCAATAATAATACTAATAAGGGAAATCTTTCGTCATCTTAAACTCCTGTCAAATCCGGCGCCGAAAGGTTGATGCCAAGAAACACAGCAGTAGAACACAGCAAAGCGATGCTTACCGCCGACGATCTATATTTTACACGGTTAACAACATTCAATAAAATCGAGATTAAAGAAAAAGGGCGCGGTGTTCGTAAAAGTATGTAATGTAATTATTGTTCTTTTTATCATCTTTTATTAAACAGGAGGAGATTTAAAATTTTATAATGATTTTCAAACCACGCCGCTAATAAAATATGACCCATTATATCTTTTTGTGGGTCTGGTTAAATCATTGTCTCCGGTCTGAGTATAAAAGAATCACATCATACTCTTAAAGACTATCAAAGGCGTAACATCCGCACGTCACAAGGACACCATGGCTTGTTTAAAATTTAAATTGCAGACTTTGAATATGATTGAAATATAAATAATGACACTATTATTTTTATTATTTTAACTCGTGCGAAAAAACAACTGTTCCTGACATTTGATTCAATCACCGTTGAGATGATTGAGCTATTCATCATCAATTGCAAGCGCGTATTAAAGTTTGTCTTTTCTACGAAGAATAAACACAAATAATTCTGTATATATATCTATTGAAAGCGATGATGATGGACAAATATATGATTACCTAATTCAATATCAAGAACAACCACAATATACATACGCCGGTGGTCAAACTGAGTGAACTATTTGTGGCGTAATGGCTCTGTAATCTTTGCTGCAACCAAAACACGCTAAACAACAAAATTCGGCGCAAAAAAAGAAGGTCATCATTGGATGCAAAACGAAGGGCGTTGCATGAATACACACTTACCTTACTCAACGTACGAGAAAAAGATAATGTATGACGATCATTATGTTTCATCATTTATAAGAAATGATTGCTCGTTTGACTTTGTTGTTGTGTTATCAGAAAAAAAGAATATTAATCTACGCCCGCATAAATTTGTTTTAAACTTGCAAAGATGTATAATTGTGGTATATATATGTAGTGCATCACGGGCCCTTCCTTTTTTCCTTGGTAGTCTTGCACTGCGCTTCTCATTGATGTGCAGATAAAGATCAAAATGCATTTACATATGTATAAACTTTAATTACGGCGTGCGCAGCGCACTGTTCTCTCTCTCTCTATAAGAAAAATTAATAGCGTGATCGTGCGTATTACCAACACATAATGAAATGCAAAATAAAAAGAGTGAAAAAGTGCCTCATTGTTCCATTAATTCCTATCAGAACAGCTTGACGCCGCCGTCAAGAAATGCATTCAATTTGACGGAAAGCATTTATCCTTCGTATAGATGACAATCCCATCCCATCCCATTCCATTTTTAGGGAATCATCACTCCGTCCTCTTTTGTTGGTTACTTCATCCTCTCTCGAAAAACATTTTGGTCAAATTGTTATTATTTTCTTTTTCTTATTTGATGGGCGAAAAGGTGACTTATAATTCATGACATTCAAGTAATCCAAAATCAACATCATTATATCCTTAGCAGCCCTTGTGCCTCTTACGCAATCCAAGGCGTTACGGAGGCACGGAAATGGCGAACCATATTTATCAGCCTCAAGTAGTACAATCTATACAACCTGGAATCTATTCTGATGGTAAAGAACGAAACGGTTCAACATCTTCACTTTCCTACAAACCTGGTTGGGATACGATTCATTCCACAAGTGGAACAAATGGTCCCGTACAACACGACGAACAGCCATCCTTTTCAGCATCCAGTTCATCTCTACCGGGTGCATTAGGAATACCGACTTCTTCAGCCCAGCCCGATTCAGCCGGTAGATTCTCTCACGCTTCCTTTAATTCAGATATGGACAATTCCGCCAGTCCCATTTCCAGTACGTATGCACGTAGAATCGCTTCCAACGGAAATTCATCGTACGAAACAACGCATTCTACAATGCATTCTAATCAACATGATCAACAAGTTCGACGTCATTATAGCTCAGGCTTTAATGGAATGGACAAAAATCATGTTGCATCCAATAACGCTTTGAATTCCGGTCAAACGAATGGCTCTTTGAACGATAGTAGTGAGAGTGCAAATCTCAATCGAACAAGGACTGATAGTATCTCATCCAACGGAAGTGCAGCAACTACAGCATCTGCATCTAATGCAAGTAATAATATGCGAAACTTTCTTGTTCCCATCGGCGCAACTGGTGCTCGTCAAAAGTTGTCCATCTTAAGCGCTTCTCAACGTCCTCGCACTGCTCAATCGGCTATCACACCTTCGTTCGGTTCAACATCAGGAGCAGCTTTAGGATCGTTTGTCAAAACAACTTCTTCTTCTTCTTCTTCGATACCTGCAAATACAAGCTCTGCGACGAGACGAGCAAGACCGACTACTTCCGAAGGCCATTCAGATCCTCGCACGACATTTCAACGTTCTGAGTCTGATTTACAAGCATCACGAAGGATGAGCGGAGGTCAAAAATCAGTGGATGAATCAAATGCTTCAATTCATTCCACACGAGATGATATGGATGACGATGTACCTTCGATTCGAAGTCAGAATGCTCGTAAGAAAGCATCTTTCGAAAAAGCCAGTAGAATGATGGGCACGAGTGGATTTGCATCCATGTCAAATCCACCTTCTACAACGCGCACAAGACGTAAGACCAGCGCTCAGGGTGCTCATGATTCCAATTCATCAAAAGGTTCAGGAGTTTATGCAAATTCAGGAGGACATGGCTCAAGCGGTAGTGTATCTAGTATAGGAGGCGGTAGCAATCACAGCCGTAAGGGTAGCCTTTATAAGCATAGATCTGGCTCACAATCGAGCTTGCATTCACTCTCCAGCCTTCGTGACGCAGCTCAATCGGTCTTTGGTGGTGGAAATAAGAACGTTGATAAGGAAGAAAAACACGATTCAGTCGGCGTTCCCCAACGTTCAGCTTCTCAATCATCAGCGACAAACAATATCTCCGATCTTAACGCAAACGAAAAACGTTCTTTCTCCATTAGTGGGTTAGGTAGATCAATTAGCAGTGGAACTGTTGCCGATTCTGAATCGGGTCATCGTCCACGCTCTTCTTCAGGTACAAAGGATATCGCAGGGCAGGTCAAAAGTGGATTCAAGAATATGTTTAGCAGAAGTGGAAGGAATTCTAGGCCTTCGACGGCTATCACAAGTATTAGCAGTCCACAGCCTGTTACGGGAGATCAATTGCAATCTAATACCTCTTTTACACAACATCATTCGAATGCATCACAATCCTCGCAGCACACTTTTGATTCCGGTCGTCAGCAGCAAAAACAACACAGCCTTGATCGTACTGCCGCTTGGCAGCATTCGCGAACATCTTCGAATACTTCTGGTCGGATGATGGGTACGAATCATACAGCAGCTGAGGATATGTCCAATCAAGACCCTTCACGATTACCATCAAACGGATCATGGACTTCGCCATTACTTCAACATAGGCTCAGTGAAGAATCAGAGGGAGGAGCAAACGGTCCTGTAAGGCCACGTATCGTTGGACGTTTGCCGTCAAAAGAATACGCTTCCGCATATCCACCAAGCACTTCACGTCCTCGAACTGCACCTTCGGTCAAAAGCTTCGATAGCTTCCGAACTGGCGAAAGTATGACCAACTACGATGAAATAGGCGAGCAAGATAGAGGCAAAACGCCAGTACCTTCAGCAAATGGTTCTGGTCGTAGAACGCCAACTCCTCGTCGTCCGTCAAATTCTTCAGAATGGTCGCATAACACCCAGACTGCTTCCACAGCACGCGATTATGAGAATAATTCAGGTTTGCCATCTAATCACCCATACGATCAACAAGAAGGACGAAGAGGATCGAATGTGTCAGAGAGCGGTTCTCGAACTTCTCGCGATGTGCCCAGAAATGCCGGTAATGCAAGAAGGGTGGATCCCAATCATCCTGCAATCATAGCAAATGCCGGTGTGCATATGCAAGAAAGGTCGCCAGAGAGCATGTATTCTGCCCCAAATTCCTCTAGGAACCTCAGTCCTTCTCTTTCAGACAGACCTAGTGTTCCTCTTACGTCGCCCCTTTTGGCATCTGTATTGGGCCAACAAGGCTTACCTCCAATTGCTATTCCAGTCATGCCCGTTCAAACTCCACCAAGGCAAAGTAAAGCAGTAGATCGATCTAATAGTACTTCTACAATTTCACGTTCTCCTTCCACAGAGGACAGTGCTCAAGTCGTCACGCCGAGCACCAGTTCTCTCACTGCTATTGGTACACCATCACCCAAGCCTGCTATACCTGTCAAATCTCGAAACCGAATTGCGTCAATGCAAACTTTGGATGATACCCCTTCTCCCGCTTCTGAACAACCTTCTTCTTCTACATCATCGAGCTATGCTAATTCATCTGCCGGTTTACCTCAAACGCCTACTCAAGATACCCCAAACAGAACAACCGAGAATGGAGATTCTGTTATGACGAGAACGCCAACAAAGAGTACAAATCTTGAAGACAAATTCAATCAAGAATTTGCACTCACGTCAAAGTCATTCAAGCCCAAAGATGGCACTCCACAAATCGATCCCAGTACATTCGTGCCTCCTGATGCCCTTTTACGAACCCGCAGAGGTCTTCCTGTGAGAAAGACGACAGTGGATGAAAACTCGGCTGTGGAGAATGCCGAATCGCAGACAGGTAAGGCGACTAAAGGGGATGGCACACAAAAGTCTCCCATAAGTGCACCTTTCAAATCTCCACTTGCTTCATTGGAATTGTCTAATTCACCCTTGATCCAAGATGGCTATTCATGGACCCCTACAAAATCAGACAATGGTACACTTTCTGCAGGAAAAGCAGCTGACGGTCAAATCATCACATTCAACAGCTCAGATTATGATCCTTTTGATGGAGATGAAAGCGCAGATGCAATTAGTCTTTTACCTACGAGTGCTTGGGCAGAAGTTGAAGCGTCATTGCTTCGCTTTAAAGCTATCCCTGCACAAAGTACAAATGACAAAGGACAATTGCTACGGACTGTTTTACTGCCATTCTTGGCATTGGAAGCAGAAACTCCAGATACTCGTGTAACCGGACCTGGACCTTATCAAGCAGCGAAAGCACGAAGGAAGTTGTTCTTTGATTGGATACGTCAATTATTGGTGGAATTACAATCCATACAAACGTCTGCTGATCGTGGCGCAATTTTAGAAAGTATCGCATGCATCATTGAATCGCGCAACTTCAACTCGAATATTTTGGAAAATGATGCAGAAGATCAAGAAACATTCTTTGGAGTTTTGGGTCACATTTTGAATTATGCAATTGGCGAATTGAACAAGAAGGGTGTTTATCAAAACACACTCATCTTTTCAGGCCGTCTTTTAGCTGTAGCATTTTTCCGTATTGAAGGTGTTGCGAGCAAGCTCCTACGTGCACTTCCAGTTAATCGCTTTGCTCTTGAAAGAGTGGCCAACGAAGCTCAGTGGAACGATCGTCAGCCAGTAGAATGGGAAAAGTTCAAAGGTCAATTCTCTACCTGGTTACACGACTTCTGTTTCGAAGATGCACGTTCATATTTGAAGATGCTCGACTCTCAATCCGGCCAAACTGAAGAAGATGATCGATTCCTAGTAAGACAAGAACATGTTGAGGTGGAAATGTCTGGTAATTGGTTGAGAAGATGGCAGTCCGATGATTCGGAATTGTTCTTTAGCTTTTGTCGTAGCTATCATCGTCAATTAGCTGGAGCATTTGCTAGCCAACAACAAAAGAATTCTGGCGCTAATTTGGAATTGGATCGACAATTGTTCTTTGGAGGTCCTGGATTCGCTCATTTAGCCACATGTATTCATCAGAAATGCCTCAGTTTGGTGCATAGAGATATTCTTTCCGTCACAACGCTATCTTCGCAAAAGAATTTCAATCCAGGTGAAACGGCCAATGTCTTATCCGGAAGTACAGCCGGTAAACCAAGACACTTGGAAGCAGCAAATCGACGTTGTACTGCAATCGTTGTTGACATCGTTCGAACATCATCTGCAACGACACGAACAAGCATGTTTGCTGCAATGCTTGGCATTCACGTCAAATGTCTGGTGAAACGTACATCTTTGTATGACGTACAAGGCGTCTTTTGTCTTTTGGATTGGCTCGATGGTGTTTTAAGCCATATGGAAAATGCAGAGATGGTCGTAGCAGAATTCGTTGATATCGATTTCCTTTTGCAAACGGTTTGGTTATTATTGAAAGATGCCGATCATGCTCTTGCTCTCATGAGAACGATTGCGTTTTGTTATTCAAACTTTGCCGTGTTGACAGATACCCGACAACATCGAGAACGATTTTTTGAAGACATTCTTCTGCATCCTGCAATTTTCCAAAAATTATTCTTATCTTGGTCATTTACCATTCGTGCGTATTTCTTGCACTTGCTTGTTTTCCGATTGGCACGCATCAATGATTTCTCCAACCCAGACGATGATCCTAAAGGGAAGACGTCCGTTCGAGTGATCAAATTGTTCAACAAACGATTGGATGAAATACGTAAAAGACACGATGAACTTTCTCCTCCTATCTCTTCAAGTGATTCTCAATCAGAAGGTGACGAAGATGATGATTTCGCGCGGTTTAAACGAAGACCTCAATCTTTCGTTAGCACGATTCGCCATACGCCTTCTGTACACAAAATGGAGACATCAGCTTCTGCAGTCACGAAAGCAGAACGTGTTTTAGGTATCGGTTTGCCGGATCCAGTCTTATCGAACAAAGCTGAAAGCAAAGCTCAATCTAGAGCAGCGAAATGGCTTCGAGCTTTGGGAGGAAAAGGATCAGCAAAAGGAAGTAAAGGTGGATCAGGTTTGGGGGGTGGAGCAGGTCATAAAAATATGACTAATGAAATGCCAAAAATTTTCAACCAACCAAGAAACACTTTGCCAAGATTGGATGAAATCGATATCTTCTCAGACGATGATGAAGAAACAGAGGCGGAAAATGAAATGAATCGATCGGGTTTCACAGCAAGAGAAAGTGATGATGGTGACGTCACTCCAAGAGCTGAAGATGGTTTAGAATTTCACTTTGAGCCAAAGGCAGGTCACAAGGATACACCTCATGAAGCTCGCAATGACGTTCCTAGTGCTCCTATGGATAACGATGCTTCTGCTTTACCTGCAGCAAATGAACATATCAATTCGGAAATGAGTTTCGATTTGCAAAATCCTTTGCCAGGAGTTGGAGGTTTACCAGATGGAACGACCGGCAATGATCCCTCTCAACAACGTATTTCACGTGCATTCTCACGCAGAAGATCTTTATTACCCGGACCTGCTTATAGCCTTGTGCATGGAGAGTCTGAATCTGAAGGTGATAATTTGACTGAAAGAGGAGAAGATGATCAATTGACGACAAGCGGTAAAAGTTCGCTTGATGAAGGTACAGTACGATCTCGTGGAACGCCTACTTCTGCTCTAACGAACGAAAAGAATCGTGCTTCAGTATTTGTGATCGGACAACCATACGATCGTACATTACACATTTATGCAGTTCAAAGTTTACGTGAATATGAACAAACGGTTCAAGAACATGATGACTTTTTCAGTTCACAAGAAGATACCGAATCACCTCAAGTGCCCAGATTACCTATTCAATGGCCGGCAATGTGGAGCGAATAATTTCAAACAATGAATTGTTCATCGTACTGTATTTGGATAGATACTGATTTTAGAAATGATTTCTATTGTATTTACCTAAATTTGTTAATTTAACATGCACTTTTTAATCATCTTGACCGTTCGTTTTAAGGGACTGTAATATATGTGAAAAGGTGAGGATGTATGCATACGCCTGCGCCACGCGTGAGGATCAATGCATAAGCCTGCATTCAAAGGTGGAGTCGTGCAGACCGATTTCTTCGTTTTTCCTTACTAACATCATCATCCTTTATCGATCTCAATGAACATACTTTGCCAAACAAATTCGATTCAACAAACAATCAACAAGATTGATCAATCTGGAGGGTAGCTAGAAGAGGAGGGAAGACAGCCTAGAGCTGGTGCGCCGGCGGTGTTATTGTAGGAACGGGGAAAACGAGCAGGGTATGGAAGAGATTGTCAATAGGACAATATGACAAAACCATCTAATGATTTGAATGTCAAAAGAACAACACTTACAAATCTTAATGCGGATGTATTAGCGACAATTCTTTCATTCCTTGACCTTGAATCGTTGGCAAGATTAGAGCAAACATGTAGATATGTACGGAATTTCATTCAACAATTTGGGTGGACTCGGCTTTTGAATAGCGAATTACGTGCTTTGAGTGAAGATCAGATTCGCAAGGGACATTATATTTCAGCCAAAGAAATTTTACGGATTAATCTGGCATGGAAGACTCGCACACTCCTTGCATCACAATGCGACTTGGATAACGCTTCACTCGGCAAAACGAATGAAGCTGGAAATGCAACAGATTCAAATTCAACCTTTGTTCCGTTTTGTCAATTGCATCTACTCCCACACGGTCTGATATTGTTGATGCGCTGTGAGATGCGATATTGGCCAAACATTGAGCTAGAAAAACGTCAACCGATAAAGATGGAGAATTGCTCAATTTTCAAATTAGAAAATCCTGCAAATCTAGATAAAGTTTGGATTGCGCAAAATCGAAGGAGAAAAGGTAGAAGAGCATGGAATAAAAATGCTATTGGAGCAACGGCTGTATGGGATATTTGTGCTTCGGCTGTATTGAACAAACAAGGAACTCTCGTTGCTCTTGCTCGAGTGAATGGTTTGATCGAGATCGTCAGAATAGAGTTACGCAAGGGAATGCAAGCAAGAGTACATTTGATCTGGTTCTGGCACGATCTAATGGATTCAGGTATCGCCATTCAGACTTTAACATCATGTCCGGATTCGGGCCTCTTGGCAATCTGCGGAAAACAAGGCGATGTATGGCTTTTATCGGTACGTAAGACGCAAACGGCACGTCAGCATAAAGTGACACATGAAGCTTTAAATGTTCGACCTCTCTCCTACTGGAAAGTGAATGGTCGGGTATGGAGCGCATGTTTTGCTAAAATCGAGTCATCGTTCAGATATCCTACTTGGGTCGCAATTGGAACTGGAAGCCGTGAAGGAATATTGATATACTCGCTTACATCGGATCTAACGAAAACACCAGAACGCATTGCTAGATTACACTGTGATGGAGTTTCAATATATTCGATCAAGACTGCCCGCGTGAATTGCAGAGAAAGTGTTAGGCAAGTACTTTATGCTGGATGTTTTGACGGCAAGCTAAGAACTTTTGATGTTATCAGAGCAATAGAGACGGACGATTCTAGTGCCATGAGTATGATGTATGACAAGTATGATCCAAGTGCAATGTATTGCCTCTTGACGGGAGTAGGTCAGGATGGAACGCAAATTGCGGCAGGAACGGCTCGTCACGGTGTTGTGAAAATGTTTGATGTACGAGAAGCATTCAAGTGTATAGAGGAAGACAAGAATAATCAAGAAGTAGAAAAAGAAATAGTGTCCAATGCTGATCAAAGAGACAGCGGAAATATTCCAGATATCGAACGACAAGGATGGTCTATGTTTGCTGCTCATCCTAGTCAATCGCCAACGTATTCTCTTGCAGGTAATTTCGATCGTATATTCGGTGTTACCGATCAAAAATTATGGCAGGTAGATTTGCGGAATGGGGCGAGTCATATTGATCAAATCACCTGGAACGATCAACTCGTCAAATTAAACGCAGCAAAGGAATATGAATTGGAAAAGGGGAAGGTGGCCTATTATAGACATTCGGATATGCTTTTAGAGCATAGCAATTTACCTCTATGGATTACAAAGTAAAAAGGAAATACCCATATTTTGTATCAAATCTTGAAGCAGAACAAATATCAAACACCTAGCATTTGTCAAAAACATTAATCTCGGATAATTTCAACAATTCTGTTCCTACATACATACGTTGATTGATATGCAAGCCGTCGATCCGATTGCCAAGTTTCATGACTAACACATAATCAAGATCGGAAAAGAGTTCGTACAAACTTCTAGCGTAAAGCATGTCATGCATACAATGGATCCGAAACAATCAAAGCTCGAGATGGACTTATGTCAAATATTTCAATATGTCATAGAGTATGTGCGTATGTATCGATTATGACAGGCTAATTTATAGTTTGGCTTATGTGCGGCATCTTTTCGATGTTGTATGCATCTACAATATCTGGTGTTTATATCTAGATCGCCGGTCAACTCCTCTTACTCCCAATACATACCTACCTCTTTTGCTCTCTTTTTTGGCAGCCCGCGCAATCCCGAAGGCAATCAATCTATGCAAACATTTTGCTTGGCTTTTTTAGCGCTCTGAACCGCCTACACAAATTTATGCAAAAGATGAACGAACTATCCCTTTATCTTTTTAACCTTCGGCGTCTATTCAATTTAAGGCTCCTGTCTTTTTTAAGTATGTATGTATGTAAGCTTTCCCCTTTATTGTTTTGTTTAATAAGTTTTTGAAGCGAAACTTAGTACATGCCGCTCGCATTCTTTTCTTCGGTTGCATTTTTGGCTGCATAATTTTTATTTTGGTTAAGAAGAACTCAACGGGCATCAAGCATTCATATCCTGCACTACTACTGCACACCGCACGCACGAAGGCTGAAAGAAAATTAACGCGTTCCTCTTCGTAGATATTTTTTTTTGTTTTATCAGAATTAAGCCGCTGCTATATGTTACAAATGTACATACATACGCGTTCAATGATGCCGATAAACAAAAGCGCGTTTTGTTCTCCGATTGCGTGCCTGCGCTTTACTCCAAATTCTCCATCATTTTGGACCTCTCAAAAAGAATTTTGTATGATTGACAAAAAAAGGAACTGACACGTCCGAGCACTTATAATCTAAAAGTGATCCGTAATTATTTCTCATGAGATGAAAGAGTCGATTCGTAGCATTCGGCACGCTGCTATGAACAACGCGGCGACTTCCCCTTTTCTGTCATTCAGCCCTTTTAACAGTTACCACAATTAATGACAAGCTGCGCTACGAAGCATATTTAACGAAAACAAATAGAGAAACGCGTGAGCCGGAAGCGCGCGCGCTGGCGCAGGTGTGGGCTTGAGAAAGTATGTACATATGTCGTTCATGTACCTTTTTTTTTCTTCGGCTTTAGTGCGTACATTCACCAAAAATTAGGCTAAATTTCTACATTTCTCATTTCTACAGGTGATGTGCTTATGAATGGGGTTATGTACTGCATTTTTTGTCATGATCAGCGTAAACTATTTTGTTGATCTCTTCAGTGTTTTTTTGAGGGTTGATCTGACTGGATATGTACATATGTATCCTACCCAGCGTTCTGCATATATGTATATTTATACTCACACGCACTAAATCAAGCAAGGAATCGCAGGGGGGACAGACAGTCGATGGATGCACTTAATCACTTTTCCATCATTAGCTCAAATTTCTCCTTCCCATAGGGCAAGATGAATTGTTGTATGTATGAATGACATATACACATGATTCTATTTTCTCATTTTTCTACTTCATCGTCATCAAGTGTCACAAATCGTTCGTAGGCGTTTATAGTCGCCATCGTTTCATTCTTTTCTTTCTCGCTATCAAACGCGCAAGTCGTTGCGATATCGATTTTCTCCTAAAAAGAGTGAATTGAAAGTAGAGAAAGCACACGTATCTGGGCAGGACACTCGAAAATAATACGATCAAAAAGCACAATTCAAGGACATTTCTTTTATCACCATTCAATAATAGCATCCTTCTCTGCATTTCCAATACTTCATTTCTCTTCGGATCGCATTCACCCTTGACGGGCAATTCATCGAGGGTAATTTAGCACATTCGTTTCTCACACCAACACGGTCATAATATATCCATCCTTGGCCAGTAAATTAAACAAAAAAGATCAGCACATCTCTTGAATCAAGCAACCTATGAACGTTTTGTAGACATCTATCATTTCATTTCCGACATTCTTTTTCACCTAAAAATTTCTCCAATATGGACGCACATACTCTCAATGCCTGGACCCGATTCGCTCTACAAAAAGGAGGGATTGGGTCATGTACTGCATTGATCGATAATCCTGCTACAGATCTAGAAGATCTTATGTTTATGGCAGGKGAAAAAATTGTCGTTCTTCGTAAATTGGATGATGAGGCACAATCGGAAAGCAGTAAAGGTAGAAGTATGATTTCAGACGCCGATGCTTGGTTTTTGGGATATTGCGAAGGCGTCGTCGGAAGATTTAAAGGCGCACACGTCCAATTTCATGGCAAACTCAAAAAGCCTGTCTTGATGCGGAGGAGCGGAGTGGGCGCTATTCGTGAATCTACTTTGCGACCGATGAGCAAATCTGAAGCGGCCAACTTACATGCTTCTCAAGTACCACCAGGAATACCTGTTACAGCTGTCGATTCTGACGAAGAAGATGGTTCGATCGAAATTTCCGGAAGTCGTAAAAGTGCAGGTGTAAATTCGAATGCTACTCAAGATCGACCTTATTTTGGCAAGACTACAGACACTTCATCCACATCAAACGATCGACAATACGCTGAACAATCCAATCCTTCGAAAAAGGGCTTGAACGGAAAGATGGCTCGACTTGGGGTAACAACACCTCCTCTTTCTGACGAAAGTCATGCTCGTGCTGCAATTGCACGAAAAGCCAGCATTGCAGATGACAGCGATTCTGATAATGAATCGGATACCCATCTTCCTTGGGCTCGCGCAAGTACAGCGAGCAACTTCAGTGCGGCTTCACATGATACTCCTACAAAAGAGAACGGTGTCGATTTACGGCGACAATCACTAGCTCGAGGAACGCTGAGCGGCAAAGCGATCGCAAATTTGAATATGAGCAACACATTACCTCCTTCACCAATCTCGTCTGGAGAATCTCCTCTAACGAGTAAATCTGCCGAAAATGGATTACCGCCTTCCGGCTCGTTTGAAGGCGTCATTCCGCGCATTCGTGCACCTGGCTCAGGTCATACTCAAAATCAAGATTCCGTTTCAACAATGACCACCACTTCTGAATCAGAAGAAGACGCTCGTCGTAAAGATCACACACTTTCCATTTACGAAATTTATGGTCGTGATAGCGTTGCTTTTCCCAATTTCGACTTTAAACTCTTGAATGGGAAGACGAACAGTTTAGGTGCTAGATTGACACCCACCAAATCTGTCGAATCTCTCAACATTGCACGCAGTACACCTGCTTCTCCTTTGTTGCGAGTTGACAGCTCAGACTTAGGACATAGGCAGCCTGCTATCGCTTTACGATCTTCGTCCAATCGAAGACCAACAGCTGCGCCACCTGTACCGACAGGAAACGTTGCTTCAAGCTTGAGAAGGAAAGCGGAAGCCGGTAGTGTTTCTTCAAGCGATCATAGTCTCGGAATGACTGCAAGTGGAAGTGGAAGCGGTAGCTTTGGTAACTTTGATCCGCGCAGACGGCCGTCTATGGGAAACCTCAGGGGTGCCCGTCATCAAGCAGGCGCGGGACCAATGTCACCTCAAGATGCAAGAATGCCTGGCATGCATGGCGATGGTTCAAACTTTGTTCCACCTATGCCTGCAGCAATGGAAGAGTCAGGACATTTTTCGAGACCGTCGAGCGATCGAGTACTTGGCAGTAATCTTATGGCTAGGCGCGCACAAGAAGTTGGATCTTCGACTGATGGATCGTCAATACGAATTGATACACAAAATATCCCTCGACCAAACAATCAACGCAACGATTCATTCATGAGATTGACTGAAGGTGCTCTACCTTCGCCATCTGCTAGCAATTTCAGACGCACTTCATCCGATCGAACTTCTCATCGTGAGCGGGTAGGAAGTGGTCAATTGAGAAAGAATCCAAGCAATCCACAACCAGGTCCTCACGGCGGAATGACCGCATTAATGATCCCTCCTACAACATCAAATCATTCAGGTCAAAATAATGCCCCCTCTCGCAGCCCTAGCCCTTTGTCTGCACAATCCGGAAATGGCGCAGGGATGCGCCCTTATTCGCCTTCAGGAGCACTTTCAGCCTCGCCGAGCAACAATTCACAAGCTCCGGGATTAGGATCTTCGCCTTCTCGCCTACCTTCTCCACTATCACCTTCCTCTCAGATACAACCACCAACCGGAAGGCAAGGCCAACTCGGTGGCCCTGCAGAAGGTGTTAACAGTCCTACAAAAATGTTTTCTGGTGCTAATGCTGCTTTTGCTAACATCAATCCCGCCAACGTTTCTTTTGATAATATGGGCTTTATGATTGGAACTGGTCCATCGATTCCTGTCCCAATGGAAGACGCAGAAGAATTGAAAGCATGGCGTCAAATTGTGGGAGAGAATGATGTAGCAGGAGCAAAGAAGGGCAGAAAAGTCAAAAAGATGGTTCACAATGGAATACCCCATTCAATGCGAGCAAATGTTTGGTCATTCTTGGCAAGCGCTCATGTTCGTAGACGACCTGGACTATTCGAAGAATTGTGCAAAGTTAGTCAAAGCGCAAAAGGCAAACGTGGAAAGGAAGCATTGTATGATGCCATCGAAAAGGATCTTGAACGTGCATATCCTGATCATAAACAGTTTATGGGTCCCAAGAGCGAAGGCGTTGCCGATCTTGAAGCAATTCTCAAAGCATACGTGCATTACAATCCAATTGTTGGTTATACCCAAGGTATGAATTTGGTGGCAGGCTTTTTGCTCATTCAAATGCCAGCCGAAGAAGCATTTTGGTTGTTGTGTGCTTTGTTACGTGACGTCCACATGGAAGGATACTATTCTGGTGAAATGAAACAATTGCACGTAGACGGAATCGTGTTTGGCCAATTACTTCAAGCTATGGATCCAGAACTCGCCGCTCGTTTAATTGAGCTCAACGTTGAACCTATCAATTTTGCTCCCAATTGGCTTTTACCTTTGTTTTCAAGAATTCTTCCATGGCAAACCTTGTTACGTGCCTGGGACGTCTTCTTTTTCGAAGGACCTTCTTGGATCTTACGAGTTGCATTAGCAGTCGTCCGAATTTTACGTGATCCACTGATGGATAAAAGAGTTTGTCCTGGTTCAGGAGAAGCTTTACGATTGTTATTGCATCCACCACAACAATTATTAACGCCTGAAAATGTGATCCCTTGCGCTTTGAGCGTGAAATTGAAGGATGGAGAGATGCGTAAATTATCACGTCAAGCATCCAAATTGGTTCGCAGCACCGTTTTGAATCCTGCCACGAGAGGACGATCCCAATCAGTTAGCGCAGCAAGCGTTTCAAGATCTTCTTCTGCACCACCCGTTAAGCGTCAACATGCTGGCCAATAAGCACGCTTTCGAGAGAAGAGACTTTCAATCGCTCCAATTAAGGACATTCGATTATCCACATATACCATGTATATTCACACACACACACTATGTCTCTCGTACACTTACCAACGTACTTTTTTGAAATACATCTGCATCATCCCTTTTTCCTACCTCTTATTACCTACAATCTATGTTTTATCTCTCTGATCAATAATCCTCAACTTTGGTAACCTTGTAAAGTAATGGAAGGTCACAATACATCATCAATTGCAATTCATATCACATTCTTCAGCTTAGATTCGACCACGAATAAATGTATGTATAAAGAGAATGAATTCACCCACTCAAACGGTTTTATGACCATATTGCATTAACCCACTGAACAAAAGAATGCTTGACATATGTAATGTACAATGGTTACTACTTTTGTATTGTTCAAGTTCACCCTCTATTTTCTTACATCTCTGGCATCATACCGCCTTCTTCTGGCTCAGCCATTTGGGGAGCTCCACCGCCACCACCGCCACCTTGTTCGCGAGGCCTTCTAGCTGAAACGACATCATCAACACGTAAGAGTAAAGAGGCGGATTCGATTGCAGTTTTTAGAGTTTGAATCTTGACAGCTGCACTCTCTAATAATCCGTACGATTTCATATCAACGATTACGCCTGCATTTCCATCGATACCCCATGAATGTTCTCCGTTTGCATGTTTTGCACGCAAAGCAGTTAGGATCTTGATCACATTTGCTCCGCAATTGTTGATCAAAGTACGTGGGATTACTTCCATAGCATTAGCAACTGCTTGAATAGGTGCCACTTCTATACCTTCAATGTTGCGAGCATATTCGTGCAATCCTGCTGCGACTGCCAATTCTGTTGCTCCTCCTCCTGGTGCCAAACGAGGATCAAAGACGACATTTCTAGCAACAGACATAGCATCAGCTAAATTACGATCAATCTCGTTGAGAATATCTTTGCTCGGTCCGCGTAATAGAATTGTGCATGCTTTTGGATCTTTGCATTTCTCCAAAAAGGTAAAGTATTCGTCTCCAATCTTTTCAATATGGAATAAACCACAGCGGGTACCGACATCGCTCTCACGTAAATCTTCAACTCGATTAACGATTGTTGCGCCCGTTGCCCTGGCGATTCTGTTGTTGTCTGATTTGCGTACTCTTCTGATAGCAGTGATGTTCTGTTTCAAAAGGAAGTGTTGTGCCAAATCCGAAACACCCTTTTCTGTAAATACTAAATCAGGCTTAAATTTGATGATCGTATTGCAAATCTGTTTGATCTGTTCCTCTTCGATTTCCAAAATTCTATTCCAATCTTCCTCTTTTGTGATCTCGATATTAGTTTGACTTTCTCCCTTTTTGTACTCTAGTGGACAATCCAACAACAAAATTCTTGGATTTTCGATCCTTCTTCTCATCTTTGGATGTGTGACATCTTTTTCTAACATGACACCGTCCAAAACACGACTGCTCTCGATCTCGCCTCCTGGAATCTTTTCTACGCGAGCATATCTTTTCAAGTCAACTGTTCTCTGTTCTTTTGATCCTGCACCTGTTTCTGTGACTGCAACTGTTCTGACTGCTTTGAGTGCCAATTTGCACATCAGATCCGACCATCTCGAAACGAATTTTGTACCGATGGAAGTTTTGATCAAAGCTAACATCTCTTCTTCGTTATTCACATCAACTTTTGTAGAAATCGATTCAATGATATTAAGTGCTTCTGCTAATGCTTTCTTGTATGCAGAAATGATAACGACAGGATGCAAATTTCTCTCTAAGAGTGGCAAGCTGTGTGCTAAAATTTCACCGGCCAAGATGATAACACTCGTCGTTCCATCTCCAACTTCTTCATCTTGTGTTCTACTTAACTCGATCATACTCTTTGCTGCTGGATGTCCAACTTCAATTTCACGTAAAATTGCATTTCCGTCATTTGTCAATAAAATACCTCCCATTGGATCCAAAATCATCTTGAGCATAGCTTTTGGTCCTAAACATGTTCTGATCACATCCGAAACAGTTTTTGCTGCTGTGATATTTGAAATTTGTGCTTTACGTCCATGTTGTCTTTCTGGACCTGTGTTCATTACGAACACGGGTTGTTGACCTGCCATGATTGCAAGTTATTTTTTTTGACTTTTGATCAGATGATGGTATGTCAAATAACTTTCTTCTTACACATTCAATCAATAATTCCACTAACGCTTTAATTCTGGAAAAAGAACGTCTGAGAAGCCGTGCTTTTATTTTTGATTAAAGCGCACAAGCACATTGAACAACACTTTGAGAGACACTGCTCTTACGCCATCTTTTATAATGCGCGTCCGTGTACTGCGTGTGCGTAAGTAATGATAGCGTCTTCTCTTATACGCAACACGTGATGGAGAGATGACCATGTCCTGATTATCTTAGTTGTGGATCATGACCAAGAATATGACAGTCATGTATATTTGAACTTCAAAGCACTTCTGTGAATGTTTTAAGGATAATGCACTCATAGAAAGTCCGTAGCGCATAGCATTGCAAGATTAATGAAAAAGCCAGGTAAAGTATACAAATTGTGACTATTATACAGTGTTTGATGACATCCAAAAGTAAGTTAAGCAATAACGCAGCAATTGCGTCCCTCATTCGAATCTGAGCCTTGTGAAGCAGCTGCAATTACACCTGGACGACTGCTTCCCGTCATCATTCCAGCTCTAGATTGATTTGCAGAAGAAACATGGAATCTAGCATGAATATCGTATGCTGCTCTTTTGAAAGCTTCTTCTACATTTGAGCCAGTCTTTGCGCTCGTTTCGACAAACATGATTCCTTCCTTTTTTGCGAATTCTTCTGCTTCTTCTTTTGTCACTTGTCTACGCAGATTGGCTTTGTTAATTGTTCGTTTCTTTGAAGGTGAACTTTGCGGGGATAAACCTGTAACATCGTTACCATCTTCTTGTACCTCTTCTAACTCTTCTTCAGGACATAGATCGCTCATGTTTCCCACTAATATTATACTTACATCCTCTTCAGCATGTTCTCGTACGTCTTTTAGCCATTCTGATATGTGCAGGAAAGATGGTCTATGAGTGATACTGTAAACCAACAATGCTCCAGCAGCGCCTCGATAGTAGGATCGAGTGATCTACATGTGAAAAGACGGTAAAGATGAATCAGCACTTATAACATAACGCATACATGCTACAACTCACACTTCGAAATGTTTCACTTCCTGCTGTATCCCAACATTGACATTTAATCTTCTCTCCTGTTTCATCAATCGTTACCACATAACTTCCGAATTCCACTCCAATCGTCGGATCAGGTTCAGCCAAAAATCTTTGATCGGTCAATTGAACCAATAAACTCGATTTTCCAACGCCCGAATCACCAACGATGATAAATTTTGATAAGAAATCCCAGCTGGCCATCCTGATTACTAAGTCGCTTGATGGTTGTCGTATTCTTTTTTCACTCTTAATAGAAGGGCGTATTGCCGTCTTTGGATGTGCAATAAAGGCGGATGACTGAGTATGAAATCCCCTTCAGCGGAATTTGTACGGATGGATGTGAACGCCAATTTATATGCGATTGGGACCTGAACGGAGGAGACACCGATAGCCCTAGATTTCCGTGTGGAGAAATGAATGTCCTTTTGGCGTGTGAAGCATACGCGTAAAAATTTATGCAATCACTGATTGCGTGACCCCGCTTGGCTATTATTCTATGTATGTATAAGTGGTACGTATGTAGTCTATCTCAGGCCAGGACAAGGCGTATCGTGTGATGTAGCTGTTCTACTGCTTCTTTTTATATCTCACTGCTTAAAGGCTAATCTCCTCTTCTTCATTCTGAGAAATGGAAAATTAAAATTTCTTTCATTTCTCAAGCAAAAAAGACTCCTGAGTAATATATGTACCGCTATGCTTATATTCGTATAGATGCCATCAAGATTTTATAATAACTAGTCACTAAGTAGGTTACCAGCCTTTGTGCGATCTTAGTGATTCTCATTGAGGACTCCTCATGGTGAAAGTTATCAATAAATTGGAAAGTTACTTTGCTTAACATTTTGAGCAAGGTGTTGCCCTCCCGCACTTGTGAGCTTGAAAAAAGTATAAATGTTGCACGTGCTTTGGAGCCCCTAAAAGACGCGACCTAAGACCGACGATCAAAATAAACTTAAAAGTCGAAAAAGGGGTACGCGTTTTTGAGTGAGAAAGTGCATGAAAAGGTAAAGTGTTGGTTGCATTTGCAAAGAAACACACAAGCAAACCTAACACATGCAGGATTTGTACACTGATCAACTTCCCCAAAACGGCCAGACCCCTGTCCACCGATAGTATGATGATTACAGATCTTATTTTTCGGAAGAAGACAAGTGTGATGAAGTTGCATTATTAAAGAGAGATGCAAGTGAATGTACTTTTTGATAGAGGTAAAATGCCATTTTGTCCTTTTGTTGCACGCTAATCCGAGGTATGACCTTTTTTTGATGAATATGCAAAGCTGTGTTCACTTTCTAATTGATTGAGTACCCTTTTATTTCGCTTCCTTCTCATCAAGTGTACGTACGTATGCAAATTGGAACCGGGATCGGCTCAATAAATGACGAAAAGGTCATCAGCATCGGCGATAATTATTTTCATTTTGTATGCATAGAAGCAAAGAGACGCGCTGACCAACAAAGCGGGAAATTGTATCATCTTAAGACTACGACCACCATCATCATCATTATCTCGTGCAAGGCTGCAAATTGGATCATCAACTTCCATCTAATTTCAAAACAATGATGGAATCGGCAAAGTCAACTCCACCGCCGGCAGCAAGTGCGAATGCGCGTAATTCGCCATTCGCTTATCAAACTAAATTATTGGAAAGGAATGGATCTAGAAGTGGTGCATCATCTTTTTCTTTGGCTGGAAGAGAGGGAACAACAAATGTGCCAGGAACGCCAAGTCTAAATGGTAATGGACAATCGATACCCACAGATCCTAGTACACCCTTAAGAGGAATAAATGGTGCCACAGGATTAGCACATTCAAGTTCGATCAGAAGATATCCTATGCCACATCGTCATACTAACTCTTTGGACCCAAATCGTGCTGCTGAGCTCAGAGCACCTGGAGGCTCAACTTCACCAACTTCTGCTATGCACGAATTCGGAGCAAGCAATGGTCTTGCAACTCCAACTTCTTCATACATGCCATCCAATCGATCACCATTGAACACAAGTAGCGCTTCTTTCTCTACACCAACAGGATCTCAACGTCATAATAGGGGTCTATCCATGCCACCTGTTCCACGCGATATCGGTGGATCGACATCCTCCACTTATAGACCAAGTTCTCCTTCAAAGATGAACAATAGCCCTTTTGCAAGACCTGTTTCACCTACCAAAGTATCTCACGATGCACCTTATAGTCCAACCAGATCTCCTGGATCGCCTGGAAAGGAAGATTCTTCTTGGATCTCTTCACCCAAGTCTCCTAACAGCGGAAGCTTTTGGAGCTCTAATTCTCAAAGTACTCATCACACACCTTCTGCTGTTCATTTAGGAGGTGTGAGTGATTTGAAGCGATCCAGTGTGGGTGCATTGAAGATCATGCGTGATTTCACAACAAAGACTGATGGATCAGGATTCGCTAGCGATGCCGGTCATCCACGTATGACTGTAGGAAAGAATAAAGGTCTCGATGGAAAGAAAGAACGTGTTGGACTTGGTGTATTGGATGAAAATAGAGGAAAAGCAGAGGATGATTGGAAACCTTCCAGACCAGGCAGAATGGAAAGTGAAGATCAAGAAGGCGAGATCGTTTTACCAGGTATCACAACGGGCGCAGAGGATGTTGCCGGTCTATCCGGTCGCATTCGATTGGCCCGTCAGAATGGACCGGGAACGACGGCATTAGGACGTACATCTACCGCATCTGCTTTACCGTTTAGTAGTAGTAGCAAATGGATGGATACACAAAGACATCTTTTACAAGCATACGAATATCTTTGTCACTGTGGTGAAGCAAAAGAATGGATGGAGCATCACGTTGGAGAAGACCTCGGCGCAATTGTGGATATGGAGAATGGAATGCGGGATGGTGTATTCCTGGCTAAATTGGCAAGAAGCTTTGAGCCTGAATGTGTACCAAGAATCTTTGTTCATCCTAAGTTGCAATATCGTCACACCGACAACACTAATTACTTTTTCCGATTTGTCAAAAAGATTGGATTGCCGGATTCTTTCCACTTTGAACTAACTGATTTGTATGAAAAGAAAAACTTCCCAAAGGTGGTTTATTGCATTCACGCTCTCAGTCACATCCTTGCAAGGCAAGGTCGTGCCCTAAAAGTCGGCAATTTGGTCGGAAAGTTGGAGTTTACGGATGCACAATTGCAACAAACACAACGTGGATTGGATGCTGCTGGTGTTGCTATGCCTAGCTTTGGCGCTCTCGGACGAAATTTGGCGAAAGAAATGAATGAAGAACCAGAGCCTGAACCTGAAACCGAAGAAGAAAGAGTGAATCGGGAATTACACGAATGCATTGACAGCGTTATTGCTCTTCAAGCGATTACAAGAGGATTCTTGGCCCGAAGAGCGTACCATAGAAAGCTTATTGAAGAACGCAGAAGACAACGTGAAGTAGAAGAAGAAATGGCCCGTAGAAGAGCAGAAGAAGAAGCACGTCGAATCGCGGCAGAAGCTGCTCAAAGAAAGAAGGATGAAGATGATCGCATCGTCAATCGAGCAATGCCATCTGTACAAGCAGCAATCAGAGCCATGCAGGCAAGACAAGCCTACCAAAAACGCATCTTTGCCTTGGCAGATGCTACTGAGAGTATTATTGGATTGCAAAGCGCTTGCAGATCTGTTTTGGCCAGACGTGCTTTATTGAATCGCATTCGTGCTATGCGGGGTTCAACAGATAGTATCGTTGCCGTTCAAGCTCAAATTCGGGGTGTTCTTGCAAGACGAAACTTTGTCCATCTTCGTTCAGCTTTACACAAAGCAGAAGTCACGAGATCAATTGGAGGTCTGCAATCACTTGCTCGGGCCGCTTTGGTGCGTAAGCGTCATGCTGAACAACAAAAGAAGCTGGAATTCGTTCAACCAGATGTTGTTGGTATTCAAGCTCATATTCGAGGTGCTTTAGCACGTAGAGAGTTCGAATGGTGGCGACAACATTTGGTGGATAGTGAACCAGTCGCAATTCACCTGCAATCCCTCATTCGTGGTCTATTGGCTAAGCGATCTTTCCAATCAAAGATGAGACATTATCGTGAACATATGGACAAAGTTGTTAAAATTCAAAGCTTGTTCCGCGGTAAACAACAAGGTGAACAATACAGAAGCTTGACAATGGGCAAAAATGTTCCCGTTTCTACAATTAAGAACTTTGGCCATTTGCTCAACGATAGCGATTTTGACTTTGAAGATGAAATTGAGGTTGAAAGACTACGTAAACTCGTCGTCAAGAGCATTCGTGAGAATCAAACGCTCGAAAATGACGTCTCCGAATTGGACACAAAGATTGCACTTTTGGTTAAGAACAAGATCGGAATAGAGGATTTGGTCAAAGCCAAGCATGAGCGTGGTCTGCTTCGCCACATGGATGCTAATGCACAATTACAAAGGAGAAATTCACTTCTTTCGGCAGCTGGTGATCCATTTGCAGAACACACGCTTGACAGGCAAGCAAGACGTAAACTGGAACTATACCAAGAACTCTTCTATACGTTGCAAACCAGACCTGAATATCTTGCAAGACTCTTTGCACGTGTTGGTCGATTCGAGATGGCTGACAAACAACGAAAGCATATGGAAAAGATTGTTCTAACCTTGTTTGGATATGCACAAAAAGCTCGCGAAGAATTCTTGTTGCTAAAATTGTTCCAAAGATGTGTCAATGAAGAATTAAGTCTGGTCCAAGGCGTTCAAGAATTTGTTCGTGGTAATGCACAATTCATCAAATTAGTCGTTCAATACAATCGTGGTGCAAAAGAAAGACAATATTTGCGCGACTTACTAGGACCCCTTGTACGTGGAATCATGGATGATGATGCTTTGGATTTGGAAACGGATCCATGTTCCATCTATCGGGCCACAATCAATCAAGAGGAGATGGAGACGGGTCAACCCAGTCAAAGACCTCTTGAAGTGAACTTCCACGAAGCATTAGCAGATCCAATGGCAAGAACGATCTTTATTAGACACTTGCAAGCTTTGCGCGCTACTACTGAACTCTTCTTGAACACAATCCTAACATCGACCAACAAGATGCCTTTTGGAATCCGTTATATCGCAAGAGAAATGTACCGAAGTCTACAGGAAAAGTTCCCGCACGAAAGTCAAGACGCTCTTCTCAAAGTTGTAGGAAATTTGGTCTATTACCGCTACCTCAATCCCGCTATTGTTGCTCCAGAAGGATTTGATGTTGTTGAAAGATTGGTTGGACCGATGCAACGCAAGAATTTGGCAGAAATTTCCAAGATGCTCACTCAGATCGCAGCTGGAAAATTATTCTCTGATGATAATCCATACTTGCAACCATTGAATGAGTATGTACAACAAGCCAGTAATCGATTCAACGAATGGCTCTTGGGTGTTGTTGAAGTACAAGATGCCGAACAACATTTCAATGCTGATGAGTTCTTGGACCACACCGTTCCTCAGCGTCCTGTGATCTATATCTCACCCAACGAGATCTATTCCATGCACTGGCTTGTTTCACAACAATTGGATCATATGGCACCTTTGTCAGAAGATCCTCTACGTGTTACATTGGCCGAATTGGGAGCACCACCTGTTTCAGCAACGCAAGAATTAAACACAGCTCGTGATACCGAAATCACATTCGAGTTGCTTTCTAGACGTACATCACTCAAAGATCCTGAAGCAGAGACGAAAGCATTGTTTGTTGAAACAAAGAGATTGGTGCTCTGCTTATTGAAGGTTCAATCGGGCAAGACATTAGTTGACGTCTTTGTTGAGCCGGTAACCGAGCAAAATGAGATGACATGGGAAGAAATTGTTTCATTAGAGGTGGCTGCAGATCGTCAACGTCAACGTGGACAAAGGCCGCCAGTACCAGCAGATATGGCCTTGCAAATGCGCAGTCCTAGATTGGAAGATGTACGTAGGATGTCATTTGCGCAACTTAAAGCACGTACGTTAGAGAATATGTTAGAATTGGAAAAGTTGGGCAAAGTGTCACGCTCCAATAAATACCAAGATATGCTGAATGCAATCGCAATTGATATTCGTAACAAGCACCGTAAACGTATCCAACGCCACAACGAAAAAGTTGCTATGCATACAACTTTACAAAACTTGAAGGAGAAAAAGGCTTACCTTGAAGAACAAATTAATAGCTATCACAGTTATATCGATGCTTCTATGTCAACAATGCAAAAGAAAGGTCGAAAGAAGTTCGTTTTGCCTTTCACACAACAATACTTCCACGTTCGCAATCTTAAAGCATCAGGAAAGATGCCCAAATTTGGCTCATACCGTTACACCGCTCAAAGGTTATTCGAAAAAGGAGTTTTACTTTCTTTGGACCAATTCTCTGAAAAACAATATGATCAAATTCATTTAACGATCAGCAGTGATGAACCTGGTCTATTCACTATCGATGCTAGCGTTTTGGGCGTTAGTGGTGGCAGTGTGGATATTCGTATCGAAGATCTTTTGGAAGCGCAATTTAGCGGACAAAGTACATTAAGTCTCATGGACCGAGCTTGTACGGTCAATCTCAATTTGCTCATCCATTTGATCAACAAGAAATTCTATGCTTGATAATAATGCAAGCTTTTTTGTAAAATTTCCAAACGCTCTTCGCTTCTACTGTACATGCTCTTTTCATTCCCCGCCCTCTTTTTCCCTTTACCATGCCAAACTGTATTTGATCTGTTGGTTCTGTTTTGTCTTTTTCTTTTTATTCTCTTTTATTGTAGGTTTTCTTATATCGTTTGCTCTTCTTTATGCTATCTGAGAAATAAAAATATGCATTGTATATACAGTGAGTGAGGATTGAAATGTATGTTTTTGTTAAATGCGTAGTCATTTGTCTTTCTCTAGCCTTCGAATTTCCATACGACCGAGATGGTCAACTATTCTAATTGGTTCTGGCTGTCTATACTCCGTACAAAGAGCCAAAGTCATTTTTACTGCATCAATTTGCGAAATACCTATACCACTTGAAACGAATAAAGGATTAACATTATCTTGTGTTCTTAGCATATGACCGGCTAATTGGTTTTGAACGTAAAGTGGTATCATACTTCCACGAAGGCTAGGCAAAATGCTTTTGAGTGGATGAAAGTCTACCTTATCAGGATCTTTGATGTGAGATTGACTAGTGAGAGAGTACGCAAATTCATCACTTGAATTATGAAAATCTTTCGGAGCTCCAATCAAATATGTTTTACCAACACCAAAAGCAGGCAATCCGAACAAGATACCCAAATGACAAGCAAGTCCGCATAATCTCGGATGTAAAGTTCCATTACCATCACACATCAAAACGATATCATTAGCAGTTGTTTGATGTAGATTTGCTGTTGCTAGATTTGTATAGCTTTCATCAGAAAGTAAATCTTTTGCAACTTTTGCCAAAAGAGGTACTTCACGAAATGCCAATAAGCCGGGTTTGTATTCGAAAGAAGGTATTGATTGTGATAGAACTTTTTGTACTACAATCTCATTAGAAATTGTATCGTAAATGATACCAGCTGCGACGTTTAAATTTGAATTTGTAGAATATCCAATATCGAGTGCTAATACGAACCGTAGCGAGGATGAATTGTTGTTCTTTTCATTGAAAGGGGAGTGTTTGCCTAACATAGCATCTTTCACCCTACTTTCAAGTTGCATTGCATCATTTTCATCCTTTACATTCTCATATTCTTCTAGTGATGGTTGCCCGACGCCAATCACATGACTTCTATCATCGTATGACATATCGACATACTTGCAATTCGCCAATTATATGAGGTATTGCATGATGAATATGATGAGCGTAATCGGCCAAAATTATACAAGGACAGAAAGTGTTGGTTGGATTGGCATTAATTAATACGCTACGCGTGCGAAACAAGTTCGATTAAAATACGTGAGAAAATACACACTCACACTGTATCAGTACTATGTGTACAAGAAGACAAAGATTCATGGAACATATGTTCTACAGTAAGTGAAATTGTTTAAACGATTTGGGTATATATAACATTTTCTGTGCCTTCATAGTCTTTTAATTGGGCGTGGCTGTATAAGGAGTGGAAGTTGTTGAACTGCTTTGTTGAAAAAATGACTCTGCTTTGGCAATCGCTGCTTCTTCTTGATAAGCTTCTCGTCTTTCTTCGATTGCTTTAATTATATCTTCATCATGAATGTGATAAACATTAATTCGGCTAGGATTCATGCCGTCTTCTTTATCACCTAAATTACCTTCTAAGAAATTGGCCGGATTCAATTTTGGACGAACGTTACGTAAAGTTAAATAATCACCAGGTTTAATATCAGCTAAAATATCTCGATAACCTTCCCAAACGTAAATTGGCATCACACGACCGCCACCTTCACTTTCTCTGATATCCCTTTGATTTTTTAAATCCTCTTGTGAATAAACGTTCAAACGAACATCTTGTGCCATAGGAAGATCAGGATGGGTGGTATAATCGGTCACATAAATGCAAGGGTGAACACCATCCCAAGTAGAAACAACCTGTACTTCTGCATTAAAGAATACAGTCGGTTCGACATCCGATAATTTCATTTGTCTACGCCTTCGATTTTGTATGGGAGCAGGCGTACCTATACTTTTGTACATTCGATCAAAATGCGTTCGCATCTCATCACAAAGTATCATAGGCCTTGCCATCTCTAAATTTTTGGAAAATCGAAATTTACCCGTTTCTGCTGATAAGACTATCCAGCCTGAACCTCTATATCCTGTTCCTTGAACTACACCATTAAATGTCTTTGTAGCGAAATTCAAAATTGCAAGCATATCTCCTGCTCTACAAACAGGAAGATGACTTTGATCTCCTTCGAAAAGATTGAATGTGATCGAAATTTTGTCACCTTGCAAAGGAAAAACGTCTTCGAGATACACTGTAAGTTTAAAATCACCTGTGCCGCCTCCTGCTCTGAAAATTTGTTCATTTGAAGTAACGAGTCCAAAAGTGTTTTGCTTTTTATATAAATAGGCTAATTTGCAAATAGGTGTGATCAGATGTCCTCCTATCATACGTTCCTCTTGAGCTTCAGCAATGGCTTTCTTTGACATCATCTTGGCCCCTCTGAAATTGTTGTTTGATGAACTTGTTTGATTGGGTATTGTAGACCTTTCTGATGTATCTGAATTGCTTCTCTTGACTGAAAATAATGATTTAGGCGTATCTGAAGGCTCATTTACATTCGAACGTTTATCGATTTTAACCGATGCAGGGGTATCAAGCCAATCAGGTTCTGATGATAAGGTGATTGAACGCTGTTTCTGAGTCGGATTTGTCGGTGGATCTTCTTCATCAACCGTTTTCCTCTTTGCTGAAAGATTGAATGGCACAGCTTCTTTCTTAGGAACACTTTTGGGGATGTTTGTCTGAACCTTTTGTTTCGTTTCTACAAAATCTGCAGGAGGTGTGGGTATGCCTGTCTGTTTGACAGGTGCCAAAACCTGTCGAGCCTTTGGAGGTGTTGGCGTAGGTTCATTTTGCGTATCATCTTCATCATCGTCATCTATTGAGGCATCTTCAGCAGCTTCGTTTGATGTCTCGCATAAGCTTGGTGTTTCTACAACTACTTGCTCACTTACATCAAGCCAACCGTGCCACGTCGAATGCTTCGTATCGGTCTTGAATTGTGAAATGTCTAGCATATATAGACAACAAGTACCTCCTGAGAATATCAACCTATCACTGCTTGGATGAATGATTACTCCTGTGCCTGAAATGATGAAAGGATTACATTGATGAGGTACAAAGTACTTTTTTGCTTCTTCAAACCAACGACCGGGAAAAGAGAGATTTAATCTTTGATTATCTGCAGTTTGAATTATTACTGTCCATGCTCCCTCTTTTCTTCCAACATACTCTACACTTTTTACCATTAAACATGCCATAGCCCCGCGATTTTGTGCAATCTTTATAATCCATTGTGCTGTATGACATAATCGACCTAATCTACTCTCTTTCTCTTCATCTAATTTGTATTGTTCACTTAGATGTGAAATTTGCTTCTTTTGCGTTTTTGAGTGTATATTATGATTTTGATTTTCAGAAGTTGATGAAGTTATGGCATCACATGAAACCAAATGTTTATTTTGTCCTTTCATTATTGTATAGCGGATGTCATAATCTTGTAAAATGATGATGAAATGAGCAAAAGGATGTAGACTACGTGTAAAAAAGAACAACACCTTGTTAAATTAGACGCGTAACTTTATATTTCGCGTTTTCCTATCTCAAACACACACACACACACACACATTAACCGCATGGTTGCTGAACCCACACGAAGACAACGATTTGACGCTAACAAGGCTTTCTTTCATATGGACCGGCGGAAGCGGGAAGTAGAAAGTGTAGTACTCTTTTCCAAAGGCTGTGCTTAACTTTAAATCTGTGGAGTAGAACCATGTGGTGAATGAAGATATGGATTAGATCGTTTAAATGTCGTCATTATTTTCATTATCTCTAAAACTTATCTCTAAAAGTTTCCACTTTTTTCATTCTTTCACCATCACCACACAAAGCCATCGTAATCATGATCACAAAAAGCTCTTCAAACATTCTCATTTCTATTCTGCTTATCATATCAGCACATATTTTTGGTTCTGTAAGTTGATTTAAAATATTACTTTGACAAAGTTACAGATTACTGATTTACATCTTTTTGCAATTACATAAGCTGGCTTCTAATTCAACTCCATCTCCTGCTCCTGTAGTATATGCCGTTCCTCAACCTTCTCTTCGTACCGATAGTTTACCGGGTTCAAGTGACAACGTTCCAATTTCAGGTCAATGTATTGTCAGTATTTTGCATGCAAGTGAAACAGGTGGACCGGTAATTCCAATCTCACAAGAATCAAATTCTTTTAATGATTGTGGAGTAAATCCTTCAATAATTTCATCAACAACTACAAGTACCGGTTCAACTAGCATTCTTACAACTACAAGCACACTCAATTCTTCAACTTCTTCATTATCAACTTCAGCACCATCTTCTTCTGCTACAGCTTCTATCGTTAGTCCTACATCATCTGCAACTACTTCTGCCCCATCCGGTAGCAACGCAGGTTCTCATCAATTTTCTTCTCTTCAACCATTTGCTGTTTCAGTCGCTATATTCTCCTGTATTCTCGCTTTTACTCTTCAATTACTCTGATGTGAAACATAATTTCATTGTACAGAATCGTATGCGTGATAATGAATGATCGGAAAGATACATGAAAGATTTAGGCAGAATGGTCATAAGAAATTAACTTCGTCCAGTACGTCTTGATTTGCCAGGTCGCTGCGATGATCCTCTAGATTTCAATCCTCCTCTTCCTCCTCTTGCACCACCACGAGAGCCGCCACGGGATCCACCACGGCCTCTACTACTTCCACTTCCAAATTCATTTGTGCTTTCGCGCGTGTTCTCCTTAGAATGTCTCTTCTTTCCGCCAAATCCGAATTTCGAATCACGAGCATCACGTCTCATCTTTGGTCCTCCTCGCTTTCCACCTCTTCCTCCGCGCGTTGAAGTTGACCTATTGCCTTTCTCTCCATCCAAGGCTGATTCCAATCGAATGTCAAATTCATCATCTTCACCTCCATCATCTCCATCCAAACCGCCATTTCTCTTTCTCTTGAGACCTTTGACCTTTTCTTCAAAGTCACGTTTATTACGTTGACGTTCGAGTTGTTTTTCAACTTGAACCTTTTTACCGAACTTCTTCAATTCACGTTGCTTCCTTGCATCTTCTGATGCTTTCAATCCTGCTTTTTCATCCAACAACTTTTGACGAACACGTTCCATATGTTCATCTGATTTTACCATCTCTGCGAAAAAGTCAGATGGTCTGGTAAATGGCAAATTGGCCTGCTTTGCTAAATTCCTTCCTTCAACTGCAGTATGTAAAGCTTGTTTGTAGAATTCCAATTC
This sequence comes from Meira nashicola, assembly GCA_001600355.1. Taxonomy (NCBI): domain Eukaryota; kingdom Fungi; phylum Basidiomycota; class Exobasidiomycetes; order Exobasidiales; family Brachybasidiaceae; genus Meira; species Meira nashicola. The sequence goes on along the minus strand of BCJU01000001.1, from coordinate 4,887,726 downwards.
ACGTTTCAAATCGTCATCTTTTGCTTCAGCTGATTCGCCAAGTTCTTCTTGAATGGATTTAGGGTATGAGACTGCTAATGTTTCGATCCATGGTAGCGTTTTTCCGTTCTGTGCTAAAGCGATAGTATCACGAATGCGTTTCAATGCATCTTCGTTGTTAATCTTTTCGCGATACATACGTCGAGATCGGACAGATTCAGGCAATGCTGCAAGTGCTGCATCTGAGAGTGATTCAAGAGGAATGGCGGATTCGTCTCCTTCCTCTTCCTCTTCGTCTTCCTCATCTTCTTCGTCCTCTTCCTCTTGTACGAGACCACTACGTGCGATACTTTCTGCTAAAGAAGTTTTTTTGCCTGTAGGGACCGCTGTTTTCGCTGGAACCTCTGGATCCTCGCTTTCATCCTCTTCTTCTTCTTCTTCACTTTCTCCCTCTTCTATCTCTTCTTCATCTTCTTCGTCTTCTTCTAGATCATCATCCTCCTCCCCCTCCTCATTGATCTGTCCTGTAACAAGACCCAAATGAGCTCTATCCAATTCAGTTAATCCATCCTCTCCTAAAGCTTTCATCAATCTTTCAAGACCACGTTGACTGACATCTTGATCTTCATCCTCTTCTGATGATCCTGATTCAGAGTCTTCTTCTTCTACTGCTGCTTGTACTTCATCTTCTACTTGTGCTTTTGCTTTTCCTTTCCCGGCTACTGCCTTGGACTGTGTCACTTTTTTGGCAGGCGCAACTGCTCCTTTTGACTTCACTGCCATCTTTCTCTATAATAGTTGATGACTTTCAAGGATAACAAATCTCTCTTCATAGGAGCATACACTGGTCAATCCAATCTTTCATGCACTAATTCCTCCTTCCTTTCTCAATCTTTAAAAATTTTGGAATTTTTTGCAACACGTGATGACACATAATTTAACCACTTCTGCATATTCTACGACGCGCTTCTTTCTGATTTTACCTCCCGCATCCCCTTATATTCTTCTATTCTACCCCCCGGTTCAAAATTCGCTCGCAAAACCTTATCAAATTGGCTGAATTTGCTCAGGCTTTTTCATAATATAATTGTCTCTTTCTGAGACAGCCAAGGCTGTAATGACCCACATACGCCATTCATTAACGCAATCATTCTACAGGTACCATATAGAGTAAAACATATGTGACTGTCTGAGTTTAAATATTGTCCAAATGGCAAGTACTAAAAAGATGAATTTGGTATACTGATAGGAAAATAAATATTAATTTTTTTATTTTATTCTTGCGCCCTTGTACGTGTGGGAGAGTGACAGGTATCTTGTGCGAAAAAAAAAGGGTTGTGGCTTTAAAGGTCGAGACATACTTTCTCCTTTTGCGGAGACGGGACCCTTCTGAGCTTAGAAAAATATCCAAAAGCGCTGCGCGTTTGGTAGAGCGTGGCTTTGCGCTGCGCTGCGTTTGTACAGCTTCTGCATCGGGCTTTTTTTTTTGTACATCTACAAGCTCGGCTTCAATCCAATTTAAGCACGGAAATGTTTTTACCCACGCATATCAGGACGTGTATGTAACAAACACAGAGAGTTGTGTACAACGCTAGTCATTTTTTAGAAACATTCTAGTGAATCTAAGGCACTAGACATGAACACAATGGACATGCTTACCTGTCCGCTAATTCGGGTTAGAAAGAATTTCATTAGCCTATCTCAGTCAAGATCTCCCTTGTATGAAACAGTTCTGTGATAATTCATACATACTTTTTCATTTTCGCAATCTTCATCTTGATTCTTCATTGTAAGGATCTCAGAAGCCACAGCGACACATGCGTTCTGCCATTGTCTTGAAGCAGATTCAAGAAAACGGACGATCAGGGCAATGCACTATCAAGTTGAGATCTGAATTGAGTCAGATGTATGCACTATTTTGCCAATTAGTTACTGACACTATGCATAGATGGTCACGCTAATCTGCCTTGACTTGCCAAAAAAGGCACCTTCATTACGTGATAGTAAGCATTGCGATAGTTGAACGATAGAATAGAAACAAACAAATCTTCCGATCGTTCAAGAGAGACTAAAATGCGGTCTCCACTTGATTGGAGTTATGATGGTATATGCATTTAAAGAAAACACAACCTGATCCGGTGATGTATAAAATTCTCCCGTAACCATCATCTGTTCGCATGCATCCTTAATTCAGCCATCCTTCCCTTTGCAAAAATCCCCCTGTCATTCATTCATTCTCCGAAATGTCTAAATCGTCACCGCGAAAAGCACAATGGGGAATGCATCAACATAGCCAAAGGCGGGATCCATCACCTTCGGGAGCTCAATGGGATGCTTCAATAACATTGCGAGCCGTTCAAAGTGAATCATTGCAAATGAGAAATCCTTCAAACGTTCAAAAGTATCCACCATCTCCAACTTCTTCTAATTTTCCATCATCATCATCTTCTTCGCTTGGTACGACAACTCCTGGAACGATGACAAACGCTTCTTCTAGTATTGGATCTATGAACGTCAGTAGTAATAGAACTACGATGTCTAATTCAACTGATTCTATCGCTCAACAAAATGCAACCGATCCAAGAGGTAGATCTGGATTCAAGCAAAACGGTTTCCACTCTTATAGTTTATCAGTCGATACGGCTAAAGCACAACAACAACAACAGCAACATCAAAGCGCTTTAGGTCTCTTTCGATCTATGGAAGCAACTTCTCCTACTTCTACTGCAGGAAGTCAATATCATTATTGGCGCGGAGGTGATTCGCCTGCATTAATGAAAGGAAGTGAACCTCCGTTGATTTACGCAGAAAGAAGGCCTTCATGGACATTAGAACAAGTATCTTCTACAGCAAGAGGAGCACCTTTACTTTCTCCTACTGCAACTGGATTTGAAAATTATCATATGCAACATAAAAAAGCAGAAAGTCAAAGCAATCCATTAGATAGCATTCAAATGATCGAACAAGAAGCAAAAGCTTTGATGCTTTTACGATCTGAATCAGGCCAAAAAATTGAAAAATATAATACACCCGTGAAACCGTTGCGAATTTCATCAAGGACATCGCAAGGAGGTACAGATTATTCGTCTAAAGAAAAACAAACCAAGCCAGAAGGAGTCAGATTTGACGAATCACGCCCCACAACAAAGCGATCAGTAAGTGTTGAATTGACACCATCAACTTCTCGACCTTCATTCTTTAAAAAAGCGTTTGGATCTCCACAGAAGAGTAAGGAAAAGACCATCAAAGAAGAAAAGCGACAAACGAATCCAACACGTTCAATAGTTCGAAGTAGTCATTCTTCTTCTTCTTTACGAGGTAAACAAAGAGAACATTTGACAAGAATGATTTCCGCTCCAACCCTAGTTGAAACAAGTTCAACTGCATCTCCTGTTCAAGAACAGATGGGATTCAAATCTTATCCTTCTCCAAAGGAAAGAATGGAAGAACTACAAAAGACAGAAGATGCAATCCTTGGATTGAGTGAACAACCCAAAAGACGTAAGCGAGCACCTCCACCGCCTCCTCCTAGAAGAAAGCATTCAGAATCTTCAACCGTGACACAAAGTACAAGGTCACCCGTTTCTCCAATTGCACCTCTCACTCCACCAGAAGGAGGAGATGCAATTGTAGGATATATTGATGAAAGTCAAAACAGAAAAGGTTCCGTTTCAACAATCAGAAGGAAACCATCCGTACAAATGACTGAAGATTTCTCTTTGATCGGTCATATGCCTTTGGATTATATTAATGGAGTAGGAAAAGAAAGAAAGTTATCAAATACCGAATCACTTGGTTCCATCTATGATCAAGAAAGTTGGTCAGGTCATACTCCACAAGAGAATGAAATAAAAATGCCTTCGCCTACTTTTCAACAATCTAAAAATGGTTCTAAAAGCCGTGGAAGAAAGAAGAGTGACCTTTCTCCATTGGTACAAGATCGTATAATTGAACTTCAAGAGCCAGATACAAGCGTGGATCATTCTGATATAAGTAACAGTCAAGATGGTCCTTCTCATCTTGTTTATTTAGAGGAAATCAATGATAAACGTAGACCGTCACAAGTGCAAAATGATAAACGAGCAAGCGTTTATGAAGATGCGGATTCAGGTTCAGCATCGAATGAGGAATCCTGGAATACGGAAAGTGATTCTGAATCACCGATCATCGTCAAGAGGAGACCATCTTCGCCAAGATACTACAAAATTGTTCGTACGACTGATGAAGATTCTAAGGAAATGGAATATCTTGATTCCATTCATCTTTACGACGAAGCAAGCCTATCAGAACAAGAAGAATCGGGTGATAGAAGTAGCTCTTCACTTACTGATTCGATCGAACGTGCAAATAGTTCATTAACCACAGCCGAACAAGAAGAGATCGATCGATTCGTTAAAAATTACGGAAAGAATATTCGTTCAGTTCGCGCTTCAGCTTTGATGGATCTAGATGATGCCTCTCAAAGACCCCTTTCGTTCGAAAAAGTTTGGCAGGAAAAGCAAGAAGGTAAAAGGAGTGCGATTAGCTTTATTTTAGCTACAATCTCCGAAACGATGACATATTTGACCCCGATCAAATTTAAGGATATTCATCAAATTCGTACATCTGATGAAGCCGGATCACCAAATCATCTTGAACAATTTCATATGGAAAGTTTAAAGGATAATTGTGAAAGATTATTCTTGGCTTCTGTACCTATGTATGAGATGATGTTTGAACGCCTTTGGCATATTTCGCATTGGACGAAAAAGTTGGATTCTTTGGCTTGGTGCACAACATTTTTCACTTTGTGGTATTGCGATGCACTTATTCCAGGTGCTTTAGCAATCTTCATTTTCAAGATCGTCAACGAAAGGGAGTCGGGCAAAAAGCGTGGAAATATTTTATCCTCGGAAGAATTAGAATCACGCTCAAAGATGCTTGAACAATTTAGTGAAGGTGTGAAAACAGAATCTTCTCTTTTCAATTCTTCTGTAACTTCTTCTCCTACTTTAGCAGGAGACGAAAAGAGTTTCACTCCTACTTCGGAAGTATCGAACGCTTTACGCAATCATACTCAATCAATTTCTAATTTGACTGCAAAAGTTGCCGATATTCATGAACGAATGTACAACATGTCAAGATGGTCTCATACTCCTGCAACGATTAGAACATTAATCATCGTCGGATTGATTATGATTATTACGCTCTTTTTAAATGCAAGTCAAATCATTCACGGCATCGAATTCATCTTTGGCGTTCACTTTTTCATCATTGCTCCAATTCTTTCTCGTTTTAAATTTTTATCTGACAAGAACAACTTTTCTATCCTTTCATTTTTCGATTTCGTTTTATCAGGTGTTCCAAATGACGCACAAAATGCTTTATTGATCATGCGAAAAAGCAACATGAACCAATCATTCGAAGATGAATTAACACAAAAAGACAAACGTCAAGGTATTGCAAATTTTGATGATGATGTAATCATTCAACCTTCACACGCAAGAGGAGCAAGTTATCAATCTCAAGAAGAATCACAAGCAAAAATTTCATGGGCAGCTAAAGAAACAACATTTACTGCAACATATGATGATCAAATTGGTTTATTAACAATTTCTTCTCAACGTTTAACATTCAGAACTGGTGGTCCATCTTTTATTGTTTTATTGGATATTGAACTTCAACAAATCGCTCAACTTGATAAAGTACGTAAAGCGTCAATCAAAGATTCTTCTATTCGAAATGAAGGTTTGCGTTTCACCGTCAAAGAAGATCAGGCTGCAAATCCTGATCCGATCATTAGCAATCATACCTTCTTAAATATGAACTTACGCGATGAAGCTTTTAATCGTGTTTTAGCTTTAGCCCCGCAAAGGTGGCATAAACAAGTTGGAATCAATGTATCCACTTGAACAAATTCACATTCTTTATTTTACACAATTATACCACAATAGAACACTTTCATTTGAATTTCAGGATGCATCATTTGTTTGAAATAAATTATACAAGCTAGAATACAGCGTGAAAATGACTTAAATCAAAGCATTTGTTGAAGTAACATTTCCACGAATAAGCTTCCTCCTGGTGATAAGCCTGGATGTAATCGATCAACTTGATGATGATCTTGACCAATCATCAATGTTCCCCAATCCATATCCACTACACTTCCTTTTGTTAATCTTGCACTTCGATTTCGCCTTCCTTTTACGATATCATCTCCTGTAGGATATAAAACAGATTTTCTTGCCAAATTTAGTGCAATAATTCTGTTCATATGAAATAAAGGATGATCGGTAATCTGGGTGGAAATCATAAAAGTTGTGTTAGTATAACAATTTTTACAGGGTCGCTACAGGCGCGTAACATAAACTACATGCAGGGTTTGAAGTCCGCGTTGTCTGTGCGTGCGTATTCTGATAAGACCCAATTCGGTGTTGATCCAGAAGCTTCTCCACCCACGCGTACTTCAACGGTTACAAATTTGGCTCTTCTCCATCAACTTTAAATACGATTCAAGAATGCAACATAGATTTCCGCTACTACCATTTCTGTGAGAGTAGAGTCCTTGGCAGGAAGTACACGAAGCTAGCCAAGGATTAAGCTGTATTATCAAAGTAGATGCTTGACATGGCAGCACTTCGCGCATCAACATCATTCGAACCGCAATTGTTTGGCAACCCCTTTTCTTTCGAAAAGATGAAAAAGAGGACGAGACATGATCGCGATTTCCGTAAAAGGCAATTTGATCGCTTCATAGCTGATCATAATGCCAGTGCAAGTAGTTGGGGCGCAGCTGATAATACTGAATCCGAATCAACCACATCTTCCAGCTCCGATTCTGGTTTTGATGCTGATATCGAGACACCACTCGATAATACTGCCGATCCAGATACTACTCCTACACAGCCGCCTCCGCGAAAACGTAGGCATTTAGACGCTGATGATGTAGGACGTTTTGCTAGCATGTCAATCGAAAGGAATGGCCGATCTCGTGATAGGAGAGGCATCAAACCCAGTGAAGTAATCACACCAGCGTCGCCAAAGCTGCATCCGATCTTTGATACAAATGCAACTTCGCAATCAATGCAGCCGGATACTGTGACTTTTTCGAATGATGCGTTGGAACTGAAGCCTTCAAGCGTCGAGGAGCCTCTAGATAACGACGAGTCAATGCGAGCACGAAAAGGTCCTTCAACTGTTCAGCTAGATTCTGATCGCTTCTTTGTGACATCTTTGGATGACTCGTCGTCAGATGAAGAAGAAAGTGCAGAGAAAGCTGAAAAGGAGAGAGTGAATCGGATAATGGAAAATGTGACGGATACACAATTGAGAGATGTTTTATCTTCAACTTCATCAGCCGAAGACGGCAAAGATGATTCCAAGTATGTCATCAATGGAGAATTGATTTCCAGGCTGCAAGCTCTTGAATGGCAACAAAGAATGGGTATAGAGCAGTATAAAGCCGCACAACCTCTTTTCAGCAGACCTATCTCTACCCCAAAGCGACGAGATAGTTCCACAACTCCAGAAAGTGTTGTATCAAGATCGGCGTTGATTCTTTGGCGACAGCCTGACAATTTGTCTTTAAACTTCGGCAAGACGAGTATGCCAATGTCTGTCGCACAGAATCAATCATCCGATTCGCCTGTGGTCTTGGAAGATGGGCAATTCGCATATGTCCATAGGCCAAATTCCACCGAACAGCCAATTGCAATAAATAATCATGCTTTCCAAAGCTTGCAAGCAGAACCTGCTCATGACATGCAAGACGACACCATGGATATGGACTGATCATTTTGATCCGTCTCCCCTCCCATTGTACCATTAGGCACATCATCATGTATAAAACAGCAATTCTAAGTCGTTCCAAAAGTACTCAGCATCATACTCACCGTTTTAGTATCATCCGTTTGCGCTCCTGTCCACCATTCCAAGGTAGTTTGTTCTGCATCCGGTGGTGCAGGTAAGCTACGCCATCCGACCTTTGAATCTTTCCATGCGTTCTGTATTCCGGTAAGCATGTCCACATATCTGGATCGCCAAGAGAACAGCCTGTGTTCGCTCAAATCTTCCACAAGACTTCGCATCATCGTACTATCCTCGCTTGCAAATCTTGCCAAGTCCCAAAATGAGCTTGATAGTATTACTGCGTCAGGCCATGGGTGAGATCTTGCAGGCGGTAAGTTGGGAAAAGATGTTTGTTTCTGTGCCATAGAGTTGATCAAGGGGACATATAGATCTTCCATCCGATTTTCAAATAAGCCAGGAGCAGTCCAAGCAGGCAAACCTTGAAAAGTGTCACCAATATCGCCTCCCAAGTGATATGTTGATACCAATAAAAAGTCAAAGTCAGGAATATGGCAATAATGCGCCAAAGCTTTTTGACCGGGATCTGTGCTGACATATGAATTATGATCGGTTATTTTGATAGCATGCTCTTTTGGCACTTTTATTAGAGATTCTCCCCATGGATGATGACGATCAATAGCTACTACAGACTGACCGACCAAAGTGCAAAAGTGTTGTACCAAAAAGTGATCTGTTTCATCCCCAATCATTATTACAGTCTTGTTTGTCACCTTACTTTGAATTGCTTCTTTTGAGACTAGCTGTGATGGAGGCAATGCAGTTGTATGATAAGGCGAAGAACGTAATGCTGCTAGTAGAGCTGGTAAATATCCTTGTACGTTGCAAGAAGAATCGTATGTTCGATACGTTGCTAAGCCCGAAGGTAGCTGTGCAAAAAAGCCTGGCAAGAGAAAAGGATCGCATATAGTCACTTGTTCAGATTTCGATGAATTTCTAATGATACCGGTAAATGGACCAAAAGATGCCAAAAGTGAAGCTGTGATCATCATGGCTGATATCATCGTTAATGCTCGATAACATCTTGGTACTAGGTTAGGTGCTTGAAAGAACCTTCTTATTCCCGAACCGCTTCCATAATTAGAACTATTACCTATTCCGCCATTCCGATGAGATGAGTTTCCGTACTTTGGCTTAACCAAGGGTTTGTATTGATTTGACGGCATATTTGGATGGACAAGAATCCAGAATGGTGTTTGCCAACTCAAATACGAATCAGTCGGAAGTTCATTTTGCATTCTTCTCAATCGTGCTAATGCGTCACAGAGTTGTGCTGCGCCGGCGCTACGTAGTGCTGCTCTTAACATTGCTTTTTTTGGTAGACCAACACTTTTTCTCCTCGCACGCGCCACTTTTCGATCAACTAATTTTGGTTGTAGTAGAATCTGGCCCCCTTTTTCTGTCCACCATCACGAAAGACTGACAAAGAAAGATCATGATAAAGTTGAGACTATGATGCCATTCACACATCGTATCTTAGCACTTATCGCTGCAATAGGATTGGTAGTCACTTTTTGGCAAGGTCCAGCCGTTTCAACATGGTTGGCATACCATGGTTCTTCATTGAAAAGCCTTTCATCACAGCAATTCTTTGGTTCTAATTCGATTAATGATGCTGTTATACAGCGAAGGGTAGTAGCTGTGGCTGATTTGCATGGAGATTTGGAACATGCTCATAACGTCTTACGAATGGCGCATTTGATCGATAATGATGAATTGCCAAATTGGATCGGTGGTCACGACGTTCTCGTAAGTACAGGTGATATCGTAGATCGTGGAGATGATACAATTGCACTTTATCAAATGTTTCAAAGATTAAGACAACAAGCGCGATCGCAAGGTGGTGATGTGTTGAATTGTATTGGAAATCACGAAATGATGAATGCTTTGATGGATTGGAGATATGTAACGCCAGGCGATTTGAAGAGCTTTGGAGGCGCAAAAGCTAGAAGACATATAATGTCTACCGATGGCTGGATAGGACAAGATTGGTCGGCAAACTTTTCCATATCCCACACGATCGAATTATTGTCACCTTCTCATCTTCCTCAAGCATTATCGAAAGCATATAGCGTTCCAAGAGCAAGCTTCGTACATGGTGGCATTCATCCAAAATGGGCAGCTCTAGGTCTTGCACACATCAATCAAGTGGGTCACAGTTTATTGTTAAAAGCACTTTCCAATCCAAGACCTCAAGGTTGGCTACCGGATGGGACTACCAAAGAAGAGACTGAATTTTATGGCGAACATGGTCCTTTATGGTATCGTGGTTACGCACTAGACGAAGAAAGATCTGTTTGCAATGAAGCAGATAAGGCACGATTAGACCTAGGCGTACGACATCTAGTCATGGGGCATACACCTCATTTATCAGGATTTGTGATTCGTTGCTCGGGCAGTGTATTATTGATCGATACAGGAATCTCACGTGCTTATGGTGGAGAACAATCAGCTTTGATATTTGATACTTTGATTCAACCTATCCAAGGGAAAGGCGTTTGGGAGGAAAAGTCAACGATTACCGCATTGTACAAAGGACGTTTGCCAAAGATTATCGATACAAGAGTTCGACACGTTGATGTATGATGATAGATTTCCATTCATTAGTTCATAATAGACTTATTTTTCATTTGAATCTTGGCATGAGAAAAAAAGTTCAGTTGCGGTCACAAAGCAATATACACACAGTATGTATATTTAGATGAGCTAAAGCGTCATTGGAACTGACAAAACAAGCGATTAACACTAGCACATATCCACTTTATAGAGTCACCACCATGTCATTGCCTAGTACAATTTACCCCGCACTTTTTGTGTCATCTGATGTCATCTTCATGCCTTTGTCAATCCAAAAATAGAAAGATAACTCTAATATCAATATTGACATCATGGGAACGGAAGTATCTTTCTCAGACAAATTACGCCCAGCGTTAATTTAGCGCTCCCCTATCTCATGCGTGCATAAATTGATGTTTGCTTACTAATGGAATTTGAATTTTGTTACATATAGACTAAATGAGAATATTCTTGGTGACGCATTCAATTGCCGGATAGTACCTTAGAGCTTGTCAGGTGAATAAGTGAAATTACCCATGAGACTTTTGAGCGGCGTTTGAATTAGGTAAATCAGTAAGCAGCAACGACAATCTTTGCATGACACATCAACCAATTATGCCAAGCAGCTTAAGTTCGAATATTGCGAGGTCTACAATATACGAATTGCTCTGCTTATAAAATTTTTCCATGTATGTATGCAAGAGCGGGATTGAAATTTAAATTTTTAGTTGCATTGAATGCTTACATGCTTCATGTGATCTTTATGTACGCCTCGAGATACGCTAGTATCACCTTCTAGCCCGTACGTGCATTGCGTTGCGCTGCGCAGGACATCTTGCATATACAGATTCTTCATAGACTAGTACTACATCCCTTTATTCTTTTAAACACTTTTTCGAATCAATTCATCTAACGTCTCGCTTATACATGTATATATAAAACTCTCTCGGGCCGAACAAATAAACTATTTTGCTTATAATATCGTTGAACAATCGATTGATAAAAAACTTAGAATACAATCAAATTTCGGTGAAACTTTATAAGTATGAGGGGAAGATGTGGAGACTGTTTTGAATGAAAATTGGAGTATGAATCTGACCGAAAAGGTTATATCATTTTCGATCTTCTCGAACGAAGTCAGGCACAACTATTACGATCGTACGATTGACATTGAAACGATTAAGTCTGCTTAAGATAAAGTTGGCATTTCGGAATGATCATACTGATTGTGTGCTACAGTGGAGGTAATTTAAAGAATTTTGAATTTAAGGTTGATTTTTCCCACATGCCATAAATTCCGAATTATCTCCAAATGAATTTTTAAAAAAGTTCGCCTTTGGTTAGGCTGATTGTATTGTATGTTTACAGATAAGATTGCAACATTGTCTAAGGCGTAGAGGCACAACGCAAAAAAAGGCTTCTTGCATAAAAGTTGCATATTAAACTTATAGATATGGGAAAATTAAAAGTATGATTAAAAGTCAGCAGCGGCATTTACACACACATAAAAAAGTTCAAAAAATTCAAGTTAAAACTCAGATAATTCGGCAGCAGTCACTGCGCTGCACTGCGCTACTACGCGTAATTTGTTTCTTTCCTTTGTTCTCGTTTTGGGCCAATTTCCCAGACTTCTATGCAGCTTTTACCTTCTTCCCCCTGGGGTCTTGTGGGGCGCACTGCACTGTTGATTTTTTTTGTCAATTTAATTCTAGACTTTCTAATATTCCCCAAACCTGCCGAGTAGTGTGGGTTAATGAAAACGCTAAATTATTGCTTTAGTTTATGGAGGTTAACAGGTTCCTGCGCAGCGCACGCCTATTGTTATATGTACGTTTATATGCACGAACCCAAACGGGTTTGATTTCGTTCGTCATTTACACAGCATCAAAGGCAAAAGGGCTCTTGTGTGTGTTTATTTCAAAAGCGCCAAATGAAATTTTAAAGGTCCAAGCATTATCAAATTAACTGCATTCCAACGTCAATTCTCGGCAACATACCTGTACCTACAGAGTGATCTTCACCCCTGACTTGAGGAGGAAGATTCCAAAAAAACGAGAATATTTTAATATTTCCCTTTGTAATGATTTCTGGCGAAGAGGGAGAAGAAGAGAGAAATTTAAGAAAGAGGTCCGAACACGGAAAGTTGACGAAGAGGAGAAGATTTTACATACATCCAAGGGAAATAGGCTAATAATTCGCTGCTTAATTTCGCCAAATAAGAATGTAATAAAAGAATTTGAGCTAAAGAAAAAAATTATCGACGTTAGAGAGGCAAAATATGGGATTGCGTGCTTTTGTTCATCTGAGGGGCGTAAATTCACTGTTTCTAAAAATTGTTCTCATACATCACACAAAACACGGCAGCGGCAGCGGAGAGGAAATTTAAAAATAATAATCCTTTCATTCGACCAGAGGATATCTGCAACGAGGGAATTAAAACTCCTTATCAGTTTGGCGAATTTTGAGTGAATTTTGAGGTGGTGGAGAAGTTCCTGATTGTTATCATCGAGAAAAAGGCAGGCTTGAACATATGAATTTGATTTGAGTAGGCACCTCTTTCCCTACTTCACTTCTCTTTCTCGACATCATCTCATTCGTGTGGTCATCGTCTTTATTACATTCATCTCTCTATACCTTTTTTGACGACAACCAACGAAATCCTTTTACGGATAAAAGAACGAGTACGATTAATTTGATCTTTATCAATTCAACCGCTTTTAACGCCGCCTCCGCCGTATCGCGATTATAGCATTTATGCAAGATGATTGCATCTTCTAATCAATGCCCAATGAATGAAGAAGGGGAACCGCGTCTATTTGTTCATATTCCTATTCAATGGCCTTCCGCCCGAGGTTCCGTATCTTCGACCGAGATCGAAAAGCAAAACAAATTACAAAACTTATTCTTCGATGGATCAACTGATGAAACATATCCTTCTTCCTCCACTCGACCAAGAATGACATACAGATCCCATTCAAATCGTCAATTATCTGCAACAAAGACGATTGCAGCTGCAGTCTCCACACAAAAGGAAAATCGTAAACGTCGATCGAGAGTTACTTCAACAGATAGTAGCTCTTCTTCTTTTTCCTCTTCCTCCTCCTCATCATCAACAACATCAGAAGATGAACAAAAGTTGAACAGAATGTCAGAATCTCAACAACAACAACAACAACAACAACAACAACAAAAGTTCGCAACTCTTCCACGCTCTGAAACCATCGCTATTCGTAAGATTATGGAACGTCGCCGTCATGCACGTTCAACGTCTGTTCCTGACGCACCAGCGAAATCATTACACGTTGATACATTCTTGCCTTTACACCTTCCACCTCCTGAGCTTTGTGCAAAGTCACCTTTATTGGCTTATCCATGCTCATGGTGGTCAACAGAAGAAGATGAGAAAGAAGTAAGAGTACATGCAACTCCAATTAAAGCATTTAAGAAAGAGTCAACAATCTTATCAACTCAATCATCTTTCTTTGGTCTACCTACAGCCAATGCCGATTTACGTCGATCAGAAAGTTTGGCAAGCTTTGTCAGTGCACAATCTGATGGCAGTTGGCACGGAGATCAAGGAGATAACGATCCTGATGGTCAATTAGCAAGAGCATTAGGAGAATCAAAAAGAAGTGATGATGTAAAGGATCAAATGGAGGCACATGAAAATGAAGAAGTATCAAACAATTATCAAGAGACAAGCAATGCAAAAGATTCTTCATTACATGGACATGGTCCTTTGCAACTTTCAACGTATGATTATGATGAGGAAGACGATCATCATAAAGTTCCTCATGCTCAAGTATCCTCAACCTCCAAAAAAGCAGAGGCAAAGGCCGATGAAGAACAAGATATCGCAAAGTCTGCAGGTCCATTGATGGAACGTCTTGCAAAGTATATGTTCAATTTGAGCATCTTTGGATCCGATCAGAACGATGAATCGTCACCTTTGGAAACAGGGATGTCTCATAGTCAATCTGATGGTCACCTGTTCGGTCAATTATCTTCACCATCAAGTTTGAATGCAGAGACAAAAGCAAAGCAAATCGGTCGTTCTAGCATTTTGGCGAATCGCGACCGTGCAGCTACGATTGCAGGCGATTTAGACTTATTGGCTCACGGTGAAATTGGTCAAGAAGATTTAGAAAACGCAAGTAGTTTATGGAGCTTATGGCGTTGGATCATTCCAGATATTGATTCTTATATGAGTGAAGGCACCATTGACAACGACACCAATTCACTAACCATGAAACGCAATATGTCTGTACCATCCCTCGTATCGGGTTATAGTTTGGATACAGTTAATGAAGATGAATGGGAAGAAGAAGAACAAGATGTAAACAATAAGATCGAATCAACACTCATGTTTACAAACGATGCAAACAACGGAAGTTTGTTGAGCCAATCGCCACCACAATTATGTTATGCCGAATCATATCTTCGCGATTCAGGATTTGGTTTGAAATCATTCGAATCTTCTGCTTTTAATGAATTTAATCTTTCTGGTGAAGTACCAGCAAAGGTATTATCGACCCGTAATCATTTGCCCACTTCATTCCTTATTCGTACGTCAAAGGATATTCTAGGCAAGCAAAACACAAAAATTACAAAACAATCATCATCTTCTGATCCAAGTCCTCTTTGGGATAATCGTTTGGTTGAAGAACCATACGAACGTACTTGGGGAAGCATGTTGGGCTTATCGGTTTATTAATTTATACACGCACATTCTTGACCACCACCATGGCAAGCTTGATGATTTCCACTTTTATTTTCCCTCCTTTTTCACCTCTTTTCTTTCATCATCATTGTATTCATAAGGCATCCTCATCATTCGTGTACATAGAGTCTATTCACTCGACATCATTGTTCAATTAGCATTCATATAACAAACTGATTAATTAATTAAAATTTAATTCATGATACATTGAATTGTGACTATCTTTACCATCACTCATTTGCAAACAATCTTGCAATATTTGCTAATTCTACATTTCCTCCTGTCCAAACCACACCAATTCGAATCTCAATAGGTTCTTTTGTGGTATTTGTTTTATTTTGTGCAATCTTGCTTATTTGTTTTGCTACTTCTGGATTATGAAGAATGATTGCCAATCCAACAGCTGCACTAGGTTCGATGAATTGTTTCATGCGTGTCCATACTAACTGAAGAGCATCTTTAATTTGATCTTCTGTTGCTGTCAAGATTGTAGAAACGTTTTTCTTAATATGTCTATATGTGAATGGTGATAATGCAGTCAATAATCCATCACAAATCGTTCTTGGAGGTGTGATAGCAGGTTGAAGGGTTTCAGATTGAAATGTACGAGCTGCATCATCTGCTTCTTTTGGTTCAGCTGCAATAACTTGAATCCTTTCATCTTTGCCTTTGATAGCTGTTGATACTCCACTCAACATACCACCACCTCCAACGGGTGCAATAACGATGTCAAAGACAGGCTCATGCTTTGCATCCCTCTCTTTCCATCTAGTGCCATCATCTCGTGTTGTATTTGCTACAGATTGTGCTTCCGAACATCCTCTTTTCGTTTGTTCAAGTGCATGAGCTTGTTGCCACATTTCAATAGCTAATGTTCCCTGTCCAGCAATGACTAATTCTTCATCATAAGGATGAATGAAACGTACAATTCTATCATTATCCTCTTTTTGCAAAGTTTCCATTAATTTATCTGCTGCTTCTTCACGAGCTTTTTGTGTTGGTTCACATTCGATTATCTTTGCTCCATATCCTGCAACTGCATCCTTTTTAACTTGAGGTGCAGTTCTTGGCATAACAACGGCAGCTTTTGCACCTACACTCCTGGCTGCACATGCAACTGCAGCAGCATGATTTCCACTAGAATGTGTAATAACCCATAACTTTGAAGGATCAAATGAAGAAGACTCATTTGATGAAATCCTTTCTAAATGTGTTTGAACTGCATTCGTTGCTCCTCTCATTTTGAAAGCTCCTACTTTTTGTAAATGTTCTGATTTGAATGCTATTCGGATACGTAGGTTAGGTGGTGTAGTAGTATTTGCTGTTTGTTCATTTTTTAGAAATTCATTCACCGCTTTTGT
Organism: Meira nashicola; assembly: GCA_001600355.1. Lineage (NCBI taxonomy): Eukaryota > Fungi > Basidiomycota > Exobasidiomycetes > Exobasidiales > Brachybasidiaceae > Meira > Meira nashicola. The sequence goes on along the minus strand of BCJU01000001.1, from coordinate 4,871,265 downwards.
TGCAATTTCATCAATCAAAGTTGAAGTTAATAATGGCGTTCTATGAACGAATGCTTCTACTCGTTTATGTGCTTTTTCAATATCCGATAAAGTGACAAAATTTGGCCGGTTTGCCGTATTATCGCCTGTTATTGACATTATTTTTGATCACAATGCGGTACTTTGAGGAACCTTTATTCAATCGCTATAAATGGTGTTTTAAGGCTGTCGTTGAAGTTGCTCGTTCTAGAATATATGCTTCATTCTTGATGGTAGTCAGCTGAACGGACAAATGAACGATCAGGCATTTCAAATCATAACTTGCTTCTGGGGTCCCTCTAGCGTGCTTTTCAGCCAAATCTTCGGAATATCGGTCTTAAACGCCGAACAAAAACATTTTGAAGCAAAGCACGTTATTAAAGTGGGGGGAGACTCTCGGAGTTAAAACGACGCCAAAAGACTATTTTGGGCAGCGTATAATACGCCTACTTATGTAGTCTAGATGACGATTTCCCAGAAGAGATCATTGTGACAGCGTTATTCTCTGGCTTTTCGGAGTGGCAAAAACGCACCCATTCTAGAGTCCAAATGATAAAGGAAATTATTCATATGAGATGTACTATAACCAATAATTGATTGATGAGAACTTTGCTCATCATAATCACGAAAAAGCGGCCGGCCGAAAAGCTAATAACCAATTCATGTTCGTCTTCCGATCGATAAGGTACAATCAAAAAGTTTCCGTGCGAAAAAAGAAGTAAAAAATGTGAAAAAAAAAACAAGGCGCGGATGGCCGCTCCGAAGATGGCTTGGGAAGAGTGAATTGAATCGTACATTTATTTTCCCTTCCTTTCAAAAGAAAGACATTATATGCATTACTGTCTGTCCGATGCATGAAAATTCAATTAGCCGCGTTAAGCACTTTTTTTACTGACTGAATAGATGACAAACCAAATCATATTCTCTCTTTCTTTTGTTTTGCTAAGCAGGAACAAATGAGCAACGCCATCAAGAACAATATTTAGCAAATCGGATATGAGGAAAGCGTTTTTGTTCCATTCAGCCACACACGCCCTCATTTATGATTCGTTCTTCTGAGATACCGTTGCATCTGACATCTGTCATTACTTTTGTGGCTAGAGCCAATTATGCAAAATAACCTTTCTCATAATACATGTTTTGGATGTATGCGGATAAAAAGGCGTGCTATCAAGGAAGGAAAGAGTAGAAAAATTGCATTTGATCCAAAAAACTACTCTTTTTTTCTCCACTTTATATCACACTAATCGTGAGGATAACGGCCGTTTCTCGGTGCAAATGAAGTTGAGCATAACAACAATTTTCATGTGGAACTTTTTTCACATTCAGACCAGGATTTTAATTGACGATTTGGAGCGCCACCTTTTATAAATTGCTTGGCGAAAAAGAAGATAATGTTTTTTTTTTTTTGTGGTGGGAAAAGTGACGTGATGACAAAAGTTGAATTAAATCCTAAATTGCAATCCTGGCATTAATTTTTTGTTTAATAATTTCTCCGGACCCAACTTCAAAAGTCACAATCAGCACAACCGCACTTTATCTGTTCAGCACATCTCTCTTTCTTCACACACTCTCTCTTTGACTAAAGACGCGGCCGAGCGCGGTTAGGGCGGCGGTCAAGGTTATATTCACTTGAGCAATGGCGTAAAATTTATGTGATTATGCTTAACTTCATTTCCCATGATTGTTGTTTATGCTTCTTCTTAACCAATCGCACAGCATAATTCATGAATAGCAAGAAAAAAAGGGATCAATCCGAGTAAAGAAAAAGGTGGCAATAAGTGCACAGATGATGTATACCTTACCGTGAGTACAAAAGGTACACTTTTTTTTGTCCCCACAAAGGAAAGGCTGTGCAATCCATCAGTTGATGAGAAAATAAAATGCAATACACCACTCAAAAAGATAAGGTTCAATCTTAATAAAAAACAAGATTGACAAAAAAGTACATCTTGACAATTGCATCCGTTCAAATGTTTTTCTTCTGAACCACCAACATCGATCATTCATACTTTGTTTTCTTTTCACCGTCATCATCATTATTGATTATTCGTTCAAATTCAAAAAGCAATCTTTTCTTCTTCTTCACTTTCACAACCTTCTCTCATACAAGACAACAAAAATGGACGCCTTGACGGGCAATCCAAAGCCCACCGAATTGCGACGCTCTTGCGTTTTTTGTCGTCAACGAAAGATGCGATGTTCAGGCGATTTACCATGCTGTACAACATGCCGTCAACGTGAAAAGCCATGCGTATATGAACCTGTTGCATTCAAAGGTCGTTATGCTGCTGCTGCGGCAGCTGCTGCAACTGTTGCATCTTCACAACAACAAAAGAATGTATCTTCTTTCGGTGTATCTAGGCCTGTCGAATACGGTGTTGATCCAAACAATTTACACGAATATGGTGGCGCAGAACATTTGGATCGTTCAGGCATTCCAATTCATTTGCAACATCAAAACAACATTCCACCTCCAACGATGGAAGGAAATTTGGTTGGTGATGAATTGACATTTTTGTTTGGTACATTCTTTGCCATGACTCAGCAATCAGCATTAGTGCATAATGCAATTCAACGTTCAAATAATGGATCAGGTGCTTTACCTGCTTTTTCCGTTCCATTGACTTATGTAGATGCATTGCCTATCATCACTTTTGATTTGATCAAGTTGACAATGGCAAGGCTCAACGCTGTTAATGCTGAAAATGGACTCGGGGATCATTCTTCGTTGCCATATGTTCAAAGCTTAATCACTGATCGTTCCATGACTGTGATTGATGGCTTAGATAATCCTGAAGCAGAGCAATGGTAGGTGATCCTACACTCTATATCTGATACTCTTTAAACTCACACTCTTCTCTTTCACATCACAGGTTTGGCGTTCATGGTCCTCCTAGCAGCAATCAAGTGGAGCATTTATTGGAAATGGCATTTAATCATCATCCCTTGGTCGCTTTAGTTGTTCCAAAGACTCCATTCATACGTGATCATCATGAAGGACAGTCAAACTATTGTCTTCTCTGGTTGTTATGCAGTGAAGGTATTGAGCTTGGCCTACCTACGGTTGGCATCAAACCAAGCACACCTTTAGCATTCAATTTACCGTCTTCTGCCTCATTCCTTCAATTGGCTTGGAAACAATTGTTCAATTCTCATCAAAATGTACCGGCAGAACGTTTTTGGATTTCGCAAGCGTTATTGTTACTTGGTTTTAGACTCTTGTGCCACGGTCATGTCAAACAAGCAACGGCTTTTCTGTTGCTTTGTGTTCGTTGTATTGCTCGTGTGGTAACAGATCGATCTCGCAATCCGGCTTTGGAAGTCAAGATCAATGGAATTAGAATGACAGAAGTTGAAGAGCAAGCGATCAATAATGTTTTTTGGATCTCTCATGCGTTATTGTTATGGATTTGGTCTCAAGTTGATCAAGCTGATGGTGATTTAGCTCGCTTCATTTGTCCTGATCCGCATGTCTTATTTACCGCCATCACAGCAGCAAAGATTCCATCAACGGCTTTATGTGCAGATGCGATTTATAAACTTGATTATGTCAGTGCCAATTTCACTTCTTTGAACATGCATACAGCCAACGCTCGTACTTTGACAGTTTTGGCGCATGTTTGTAATATGGTTCATACTTTGATCAATAATGGTACCGGACACTCAGTACAATCATCTTCTTCAAGTGCAGTATTTTACAATCAAGCATTTTCACAATTTGGCGAACATCATGACACTGCTGGTCATATGTCTACGGATGATCAAGGAACCGGTTCTAGTATTGCAGATTATGCTGGTTCAACAATGTATGCTGCCGTTTCTGCAAAATTGTTGCATCAAACAAAACAAACACTCGCTGCTACCTTACATCCACATTTGTCGGACAAGTATACGGATAAGTCGATCTTGTGTGCTGCTTACCTATTTGCAATTTGTCTTTGTGAACCATCAAATCTATCAAACACCTTTTCTGCCTCACAATCACCTCAAATGGCTCATAGACCATCTCAACAAAAGGAATTGGCTCATAGATTTCGTGCTGCTATGGATATTGCTAGCGGCATGATTCGTGATTGCAAAGATGATGGTCTGGTGTTTCATCAATTGGCACCGCCCAAAGAACGTGTTTTGATTCAATCTCTTTTTGGTCGTGCTTCAAAAGTACTTGCTCGTATTTTTGCTCATCTCAAACAGAATGCTACAGAAGTGACGAGCAACTCAGAGGGAGAAAGCCATAATGATCAAAATGAAAACATATTTGATACAGGACTATCATTGCAAGAAATTACCTCGACCATTAACTTGATCGATGATTATGCTAACAAAAGGGAGTTTCCGTTATGCATGACGTCTTTCGATACGACTTATCGTGCGGGTTCTTTGTTCAATTCTTCAAAAGTGGACTCACTTGATGATATTGCTGCAATCGCTCGCAGTATCATTTCGCCAAAAGCAGGAGCAAACGAAGGTAGCCCGATTAATATTCAAAGGATGAATTCAGATACTGCGATTGTGGCAGATCATTATTCAAGGGGTAGTGACGTACACAGAAAGGCGTCCATGGTAAGTACAAGTATTAGCAACGATGATAGCCATTCGATCGATGCAGCAACTTGGCAAGCTCAAGAAACGCAAAGGGCACGATCTTTCTCCGATTCAGCAGCAATCTATTCAACTACTTCTCATGCAGCTCATATGCCTGGAAATATGACTTTTGTTCAACCTCCATCTTATCCGACAATGTTTCACAATATGCCACCACCACCGCCACCAACATTTACATCTTTCACCACAGCGATGAATGCTGCAGTTACTGGTCAAGAACTTGCTTCTCCTAATCAAATTGATACAAAAAGTACAAATGATGCGGCACAATCTGGCGGTGGTGGATTGAGACGTTTGAGAACGTATTCGATCAATGAGGTACGTTCAGATGCATCTTTTCCATCTTCATTCCCTTCTTCGGTGAGTGGAGGTCAATTTCCACCTTCTCCGCCCCAAAGTGTACCACCTTCACATTTGGCTTTATTAAGCGATACTTCTGCTACTTTGCAGGCAATGTTACAAGATTATAATAATAATTCTTCAACAGCACCTTCAAGTTCGATCCCATCTGCAAATAGTAATCAAGCAACAAATATGACAAATTATACAAATCAAAATCAATTACAAAATTCTCAACATCATCATTATCATTACGATCATCAAAATACGCTCATCCACCATAACAATAGTGGTGAGGGAAGTAGTAACGGTAGCAATGAAAACCTTGCTGCTACACGTACTGCAACTTGGGCAGCAAACAGTGGAGGCGGAACGATGAACCCAAACAGCAGCACTTCTTCTAGCACTTTCTCAAATGATGTCAAAATGCCATTTCATTGATTTGGATAAAAAGAAAGAACTCCAATACATCTGTGTTTCAATAATATCTTACCACATTGTCACTCTGGAGCCGGTTTGTGTTAGATACACTTTTCTCCACAAGGACCTCTATAGTCACCGTAAATCATTGTATACGATCGAATTCCTCTCTCTTGGTAAAAAAAAAGTACTGTACATGTATTTCTTGTTCTGATGAATGAAAACATAAGAATAATATTGATCATAATCATGTCTGTAATCGTGTTGCATTGGCTCCTGTTGCGGCCCAGCGAGGTATTTTGGTAGCTTGTCTTGGTTTGCCGTTGGCAGCTGCGTTGGGTCCCCATTGCGGTCTCTTTGGTTCTTCTTCCTTTTTTGTTTCGGTTTGTCCTTCTTTCTCTCCAGATTTCTTATTTGTATCTTTAACGTACTTTTCATGTAACTTTCTCCTTTCTTCTTCTAAACCTTTATTCTTTTTTGCAATCTTTTCCGTCCTCTCTGCTCCTTTACCACCTCCGCCTGCGGTTAATTCAACATTTATACTTCTACCTTGCAATTTTGTATGATGAAACTGCAATGCTTTTTGCATAGCATCACGTTGTTTGAATTCAACAAAAGCACATCCTTTTGATTGTGGTGCTCCGGGATCCAATGCCTTGCCCTTTGCGATCGACTTTTGTTTTGATTTAGACAATTCTTTTGCTTTTGATTTATCACCTTTTGTTGTTAGTAACCTCACCGATGGCTTCTCTCCACAATGATCGGCAAAGTGTTTTGTGATTTCTTCGGTTGTGGTCTTGTAAGACATATTCCCTACAAATATGATATATCTCTTCGAATCGCTACTATTTGAAACGACCTTGTCAACTTTTTCTTCCTTTATATCTTGCTGTATTGATTCTACTACATTTCCGTCTTCATCGAATCTCTTCTTGGTAACTTTAGTATTTGTTGGAGTTTCTGAATCTTCAGTCTGTTTTCTTTTACGAGTGGTTGTCGTCTTGGATGGTTTGCCTTCTTCCTCTGATGTGGTATTCTCTGCCTTTTTGACTTCTTTCTTTTTCGATTTACCATTTGTCATTGGCACATCAGCTTCTTTTTGCTTCCCTTTCGAGTCTATTGATTGTTCTCCTTCTACATGCTCTTCCTGACCATCATTTTCGACTACTATTTCATCTTTCACTTCTTCTTCATTTGTCTTTGTATCTGCTTTTCCAGACTTTGCACGAAATTCCAATGCTTTACGTTGTTTCTTTGTCAACTTTGCTTCTGCCATTCTGCTTAAGAAGTGTGGTGATGATGATAAGAGTAGAAAATTAGACAAACGCCGAACCCTGTAAATTTTTAGAAGTTTTCGTGCATACAAATAAATGCTCATCAAAAAAAATTAAAGTTGACTTTTTTTATTAAAAAATTTGTGATTATATAATCTAGGTCTGGCGCGTATTCCTTAGTGCTGCAAGCGAAAGACTGACAAGAAACAAGAATAGCAAGCAAGTCCACCTTCGGTCATTATCATCCTATCTATCTATTCGATATTCATTCTATTTTATATCCTCATACATATATCGGTCGGTTATCACATTCAATCATGGACAAAATAAAACGTGAAAATATGTATAGAAGCGTTGATAATAATATATATGTACATACACTAATTGCCCTTGCATGGAAAAGTTAAGATTGCTATAAATAGAATGGAGCAGATAGAACATCATTGCATTCGATAACATCTTTCTCCGGATCAGCAAATTGATGGCTAAAAATTGACTTCTATAAGTATCTGTTTATCTCAACTGATCATGGAATGCGAAATGCATACGTACAATCATACTCAATCAGATTCTTAGGTATACGTATGTAAAAATGCTCCGAATCAATGTAGGTAGTTTAGTTTACACTTGCTTCACTTCTGTGTGTACCAATTCCTCTATTATTCCTGTTCACGCACCTCCGATGCATGAACGCGCGGCACCTGAAAGCCACAAACTTTGTTTACTGCCTACTACATACTTTTTACCTACCGAACAAACCGGAGGCAGTCGGATAGGGGTAGACAGATTTGCCATTATCAACGGATTACCATTGTTGACACTTCTCATTCTACAAATGTAAGTATATATAATTCGAACGACGTCCACTAATGGCTTTGCTATCTTTTCCATCGAACCGTCGGGAATTTAGGAATGACATCTGTAACCTAAAATATAACATCGCATTAGCGCATCTAATCGCATGAAAACGAGATTATCTTTGAGTTTTTTTCTATTTTAATTAATCCTACCAAAAGAAAGATGGATCAGACTATTAAAACTGTTTTCCGCTTTGCGTCTTGCATGCATATTAGACGTGCTACAGTAATGTATCACTGCACAAATGCATTCAGATCCCTCGATCGATTTTGACCCGAATCAACTCTGCAGAAAAGCGGTTTCATATTTCTGCATCCGCGCGAGTGGGCGCCCCGCCTGATTCAAGTGAAAATAAAAAACAATAAGAGAAGCGTCTTTCCGTTCAAAGCCAGCCAGACAGACACTAATAAAATTACCAGGACCCCGATTTTTTTCATGGCTGTACATTTATCACTTTTACAAGTATACTGCTATTTTGCCTATTTTCGCCGGTCTTCAAACTTACCGAAACTCCACGTTTATATGTGTTTTTATTTTTCCTCCTTTTATTTTATGTGTGTATGTATACACCACACACACACACACACAGCGCAGTTTACCAGCCTTTTAACTATTTTTCTCCTCTTTGTGTAATCTTCTCGCAGGTACCCTTGTCGTAGCTACTTTATCAGGGCAGCACGCAAATTTAACGGCGTTTATCGTCTCGGTGCATCCTTCTTAGGATCGTTCCTGCTGCCCTCTTGATTGGGCAAATGCATGCGAACTTTGTTGTGTAGCTTTTGGTCCCTACTCTTATTTCATCCATCTTACAGGTCATCATTATTCATTACAAACAAAACATTTCCGATTATGGCCTTTAAGTAAGACGTACAACATAAATACTAACATCTAAAGTTTGGCGTCTTTGCAAATCTGGTAATCATGAGTTCGGGAAATGCAATTCCAGGGCCAAGCAATGGTCCAATGGCACCGCCAGAACCATCTTCAGCATTTTTGAGAAGAAGGTCTGGTCAAATGAATGATTCACCTCCGATGCAATCAGGCAACATTCCAACGATTGCAAGTAGACGACCGGCAACTAGAGCGATGACACAAAATGATTGGTCCCTTTCACTTACATCTCTGACAACGCCTCCTGGTACGCCTCCAATGTTACCAACTCTATCTCGTGCTACTACTCCCACTCCGGCAGCAAGTTCACCTTTAACAACGCCTTTTGGGAAAAAGAGAGCGGCAGATGAAATTAAAGCGGTAACAGATATGTTAAATGGTGCTGTTACACCCGTCACAACGACAACTGCGACAGAATTTGGTACATCACTAGAATCTTCCATGTCTAGTGGAATACAGAGACCAGCTTCTGCTCCACCAAGAGGTAGAAGATCGAGGCGACCGTCTCGTGAACTGAACGATGCGGGTGTAGATGCTATGGAAAAAGCACCTTTGCCTTCTACGCGAGAAGTTCCAACAACAATAAGTGGAATAGCGTCTGAAACGATTGAACAATTCGCAGCTCACCTTTCGGATCGATCATTAGCAATGTTATTCATGTTCATTGTAGCTTGGGGAGCGGTACTTTCACTTGATCGGCTAACGACTTACTCTTATCAAACTATCGCCACAAATTCATTTTCGCATCATTCATCTTTAGCAGAAGTGAACGTGATACGATCTGTGGTAGCAGCTGTAGCAGCATTACCATTCGCATCCATTGCCGATTTAGGAGGTCGTGCTCAAGCTTTTACGTTGGGTCTTTTATTGTATGCTGCTGGACATGCTGCAATGGCAGGAAGTACAACGATTCCTTCTTATATTGGAGGGGTGGTACTATACGAATCTGGTGCAAATGGTTTAATTTGTTTGCAAGCAACTGTTTTGGCCGATATGACGAGTTCGCGTAATCGACTCTTCTTCCAAATCGTTCCACAAATGCCATTTTTAGTGTTCAGCTTTATCAGTAGTGACATCTATTCGGCGATATTACCCAGATGGAGGTGGGGAATAGGAATGTTTGCAATCCTTGGTCCAGCAGCGCTTCTTCCCGTTATTGCAATCTTGGGACATTCACAACATAAAAATCGAGCCAACAATGTCGCCAACAATCGTGCTCAATCTGCTTCGCAAAACGCTCGAAGGGCTAGCTTACAACAAACCGAAACTTCACTCACGTATGGTTTACTGATGATCAAACATGTTTGGCAGACATCTGATGTTCTCGGTTTACTTTTATTGGTTGCCGCACTCTGCTTAACCCTGATCCCACTCACTTTGGCAGCCTCTGCACCGAATCAATGGGAGACACCAAGGATCATCGGAATGATTTGCTCTGGTGTGGTAGCATTAGGATTGTTTGGCGTATGGGAATTAAAGATCGCAAAGAATGCACTCATACCGCGAGTTTTATTCAAAAATCGTACATTCTGGGGAGGTGCTTTAGGTTTGACAGGATTATGGACATCGCATGCATTAATGTTGGCTTATTTCCCAACTTATTTGTACGTCGTGCATGGAGTATCTAATCGAGCTCAACAAAACTTCTCGGTGATTTACAGTTTCACTGTTGCAGCAGCATCTTTACCAATTGCCATGATGGTGAGACATTCAAGAAGGTTCAAAATTTTTACCATAGTAGGCGTAATCGTTTTCACTGCCGGTTTAGGAATGATGATCGGATATAAAGGTACTGCAGATTCAAACTTTGAATTAGCAGCTTCGCAAGTGATCATTGGTTTGGGCGGTGCTTTGACGATTGCAGTAATTCAAGCAGCCGTTCAAGTTTCCGTCGTTCCAGCTTATGTTGCTCAATCGATTGCCGCTTTAAATATATTCCCATGCATCGGAAATGCAATAGGAGCTGCTGTTGCAGGTGCTATATGGACAGGCTTATTGCCAGGGAAATTGGCTCGCAATTTAGGACCAACGGGTCATTTGAACGAATTACCAACGATTTTTGCTGAACCATTAACTTGGATAGAGAGCCATGGATTGGGATCGAATACAAGAACAGCGGTAGTGAATGCATATTCTTCATCTTGGCGTGTGATGATGATTGTTGCTACATTAATCAGCGCAGTGAGCCTGTTGCCAATCCTTTATACGGAAAACCTTCGATTGAATGACTCCTTAAGCGCTGAGGAGGCTATTGGAGATGATGACATGGCCTATAGCGGAGCAATCAAACCAAGTAAGCTGGTCACCCAAAGCGGTAGACTTTTCGGTGATAGCTTATTCGAGCGAATGGAGAATGCATTGGGACGTAAATTAGTCAGAAGGTTACCAAAGAAGGTGATGCCAGATTCGCCAACTGATCTCAAAACGACAAATATGCCCATTTTGGCTTCAGCTTCTTCATCTTCTCAAACAAAGAGGGCACATTCTTCTAAATGGTCTAATGCATGGGGTGCTTTACGTAATTCTTCCATTGGTGGCTCAATGATTGTGGAAAATGAAAGTGGTGAAAATAAGCATATTCCAACGCCAACCCTTGTCGTTGATCACGGTACTCCTTCTCCCATTTTATCTGAATCAAATTCACCTGCACCAATTCTAGTAGTTGATGAAGCACCATACGAACCTCCATTGAATCCGCCAACACCACCTTCAAGATCTTCTATTGGAAGTCTTTCTCCTTTACCTTCGCCAATGACACCTTTCACAAACAACCATTAAAGAGGAACAAAATCTTTTTTTTCAAGCAACGCATAAATCAATTGTGTCATTATCTACATTGTAGCTATCATTATGTATTCATTCTGTATTTGTACAATATCACTTCAATCATCTCCTTGTGCGTTTTTATGGATTGCTAGATTGTCATTTTTGAGATTCTGTTGCCATTGCATCTATGGCATTCTTGTGCATAGTTGCAAGTTCTTCCAAAGCTTTTCTTGCCCTTTCCAAATTTCTAGCAGTATCATGAATGAAGACAGTAATCTTTTCCAGATTTTCTTGTGCTTTTCTATGGTCAAATTCACCTGAAGGTGGTTCACTTGGCGGTTGGAACTCTTTCAATTGAATTCCACGTCTCTTTTTAAAATTGTATACCCAACCCATTGATGCTCTAAAATCCGTATAACGTAATTCGTTTGCAATCTTTTGAGCTTGTTCACCAATCATTTTATCAGTTAAACGTTCTGTACTCCTATTTTCTCTATAATCTTCGAACCATTCAACCATTCTTTCTTCTAAAATTGGAAAAGGAAGAGTGATTTGACGTTTTGCATCTTTATTTGAATTTGTTAAAGCTAAAATTAAATAATCTTCTTTTTCTTTTATTATTTTTCCAACTGTACTTTTGCTCTTTATATTGAACTTTGCACATAATTCATGTAATTTTAAAAATGGATTCTTTTCATATTCTTGACAAACTGCAATCTTTGTACTCATTGAAATACCTCTTCTTGCTTTTGGATCATCATCCGGTCTCTTGTTTCGTACCATAATAAAAATGATTTCGAACAACAGGGGAAAAGTTTCTTCTAACTGGATGGATTTTTTAATGACACTTTGATTAAGGAGAATTTGCGCGCGCCAATTGCTTTTATCGGAATATGTACATCCGGCATTCAGTCAGTCGTTAGTACAGCTCGCCGTGTTACTTTTTGACGTTAGGCCACAGAGCAAACCTATGCCTGGCTGTGCGTGTGTGTGTGTGTGTATATGCATTTAGCGTTTTGTTTGTTCCCTTTGATCGTGAACGTCATTCATTCATTCATTATGGCAGCTTCGGAAGGGAGTATGTCAGGTGGCTATCTGGACGAAAAGATGGCCGATCCTATTCAAAGGTCAACGCTACTTCAACAGCATTTGCAAAGACAGCCATACGCCCATTTGATAAGAGCACATGGATATGCAGGAGGAAATGATGATGATGTGGATGATGATGAAGAACAAAAGCGTAATAGCAGAACAAGAAGGAAGAGGGCACACGGAAGAAGGAGAAATAGATATGATGATGATAATTACGACGAAGATGATGATGATTCGCTAAGTGTGACAACGTATGATTCCGAAGAAGAAGCAAGATTGGCACAGGAAGAATGGGAAGAGAGTATCGGACAGCTAAATTTGGCATTACAGGTGATGGTTTTACCATTCTTTGGCAAATGGTTAGGTAGAAAGATGAGCTATTGGCGTGAGTAGCAGCAGTGTGCTTAGCAAGAAATCTACAGCGCTTGACTGATATTGACTTCCATCTATCCCAACAATTTTTGAACAGTATTTTCTCGTTACCAACGTTTAGGTTGGACAAGTGCATTCTTTGGCCTAGAATGGTTATGGACACCAAACACAATCGTACCGGGAGCAGCTGTAGCACTTCTACAACCTTAGAGCTACTGTCCAAGCCAACACATAGACTGTATTTATAAACATTCATACCCCAATTAATGCTAATCTTTCACACCGCTCAAAATTCAATTACCAAATTTCATCAAAGTTGCAATATTGTACATATGATTCTTTTAATCTGTTATCAGAGCGGATTCATCCCTAAACGATACCTGTTCTTGTGGCTTAGGTTGATTATCTTTCATTCTTGAATCGACCAAAGTCTTCACGCACCAATTATGAGGAGCACCTTCCTCATCGTATGTATCTCCATAAACAGAATAGCCTAGCTTTTCGTAAAATGGGATAGCATGTTGCTGACTACTGATCACCATAACAAATGGTGGAGGAGGAGAAGGTGTTTTCGTTTTGTCATTAACTTTACTGATCTCTTCGCCTTGTAAGTATTGTGCTATCAACCATCCTTCAACTTGATGCATTACCAACGCTCCTAACCCTTTTCCACGTTCTGAGTTGGAAACAGCCAATCTACTCAATTTCGCTCCACGTACTTGTGGTGCACCATGTTCTTCATCAATCTTGCCAGTTCCATGTGCTGATTTAGTAAATCTTCTGCGTAATTGAATTATAGATAACGGTCTGCCCAAAGGATATTCAGCTTTTGCGATTTTATCATCACTTGCTTCAGGCGGAGCAATGCTTGTTTTTGTTTCGGGTATATTGCTTTCTTTAGGTCCACTAGACATTGGTAAACCACCACTAGTGCCACCAGGACCACCTCCAGAAGTGACTACACTGGTTGCATCTTGCTCTTGTACATAACCTTGATCTTCTTCTTCATCTTTGTACTGGAGCCATTCTTTTCTTGGATAAGGTGATAATCGAACGGTTGCAACAACCCTTTGTTCTTTTCGACTGGTGACGAGAAAATGAGCGGAAATTGGATCATATTCATCAATTTCAGTATCTGCAGGAAAACCTTGTTCTTCATGAAACACTTTCAAACGTAATTCTAACGATTTCCTTAATCTGTCTCCATCTGAACAAAGTTGAAAATCATATTCTGATAACAAATCACTTTGAGTTGTTTGAGCGTGAGATGAAACGAGTTTGGACATCTTGCTCAAGGTTATCGTAATCTTAACGTTAGATGCTGACCACATCCGCAACCTTCCTTGTCCGCTTACGTCTGTGCGTAATTCTGAATGAATATTTGACCTTATATAATCAAATTACCCATCTTCTAAACGTTTTAGCTATTGCACCGCTTTTATGGATTTTCATGCAGCAATCGATACGTTATGGCATTTCGGGTATTTATCTAATTAAAAAAGGCAATCAAGCTGTAAGTCCAAGCACATCGGGAAATTGTTCGTTGTGCATCTTAACCCGTTCTTGCCTTTTCAAGCAATAACGCTAACATGTTCGTTTGCTGATTAATGCGATTGCGGGCATACGGTAGTCCTTAGCGTGTGTGTGTGTTAGAAGATGGCTTGCTGCACTTTTTTTTCTTGCAGCAATGCAGCAGTCAACAATCATCCAATTGTCTTGGCAGGGCCTCCTGCACTCAAACCCTCCACACTTGAGCTAACTAACTTTTTTTTCGACAGGTCAAGTTGGAAGAAATCCATTAAGAGGACGATGTTCACTATACCTATGCAGTATAGGGCAGTGTTGATTGCAGGTGAAATCACTCGATGCATGTAGGAGGTGGGCGCATAAAGGATATCGTTTCCGTAACGCCAATCAAAGGAAGGAAGAAGGTACTCTCCTAATGCAGTTCATTAGTGCTCCGCTTCCACTAACCGACGGGTACGTACAGGCGATTGGCTGAATAGAATTTCTTTTCTTGATTAATAATTTTGTTGCTCGCAACCTCCGCTACCACCACCATCACCTCGACTTATTCTGTGATATCCTAATAGAAAGATGACAACTCTCAACGTTAAATGCGGGCCTATGCTCCGCTATGATACAGTGGAGAATGACATCTATCACGCATTCGCATTGATTGTGACTGCTGACGAGAACAGCGATTATAGCTCACAACCTTCTTTGCAATACAAATGGTCACCTGCTCCATCCAAGGCTGCAGACGCTGTTAATTCTACGCCAGCAGTCACATCCGATAGCTCGCACAAATCAAGTAGTTCGACAAAGATTTATACATATACCGGAAAGGAGGGCAGTTTTAGCTTTTGGCGTTTCAAGTTGGAAATTCCAATGGCTGATCATGAACAAATTGTAGCATATAGCATCGATGGTCAAGCTCATCCTGACAGTACATCCAATGCAGTAAAAGATGCAACCGGTTTTCACTTTTTCATTCCTGCCAAAACTCAAAACTTCCGTTGGATCGGACATAGCTGCAACGGTTTCTCTGCAAGCTTAGACCCTGCTGAATGGAACGGACCTGATCCATTATGGAACGATTGTTTAAAAGAACACGAAAAGAAGCCATTCCATGCAGTCGTTGGAGGAGGAGACCAGATTTATTGTGATAAATTGACTGGCGAACCAGAAATGAAACCTTGGGTAGATTGTGAGGATCCCAAGAAACGCATGAACATGGCATTAACTGAAGATATCAAAGTTTGCATGGAAAGATACTTCTTCCATCATTACTGTGAATGGTTCGGTGGCGGTAGTTTCGCACGCACAATTGCACAGGTTCCAATGGTAAATATGTTGGATGATCATGACTTGATTGATGGTTTCGGTACATATCCTGATGACTTGATGGAAGCTCCTGTGTTTAACAATGTCGGTCGCGTTGGATTTAAGTTCTATTACCTCTTCCAACAATTCATCAATCCTGATATTGACGGTAACTCTGACGAACCTGGAAAACACCCAGTCAAGAGTATCATCATTGGTAGACAAGCAGCATATGTTCAATATCCTCATATGAGCTTCTTGACCTACTTTGGTCCAAAGCAACAATTATTGTTAATAGATTGTCGTGCGGAGCGTAAGGTTCATCAAATCTGTTCGAAAGAAAGCTATCAAAAGATCTTTGACAGAGTTCGCAAGATGCCAGAAGGTGTTGAACATTTGGTAATCTTGTTAGGTGTTCCACTTGCATACCCAAGAATGGTATTCTTAGAACGAACCTTATCATCTTCTTTCAACCCAATCATTCTACTTGCCAAAGGTCTCTCACCTGGCTTCACAAACAAATTTAACGGTCAAGTCGAACTCTTGGACGATCTAAATGATCATTGGTGTGCTGTTCCTCACAAACGTGAGCGTAATTGGTTGGTTGAAAGAATTCAAGAACTTTCGTTGGAGAAGCACGTTAGAAGTAGTTTTATCAGTGGTGATGTCCATGCATGCGGTGTTGGTCTCTTTTTCGGTTATCATCAACATGATCCTAGCTTGGATCCTAAATACATGTTAGCCGTCATCACTTCTGCAATCGTCAATTCTCCACCTCCTCCACCCGTGATCTCAATGTTGAACAAATTGGCATCAAAGAAGCACAGAAGTTTATTCTACATCGGCACAAAGGAAACAATGGTGCCTTTATTCGACACAGACTTGCAAGGTAAACCTCACAAAGATAAATATATTATGGGAGCTCGTAATTGGTGTGCAGTTGATTATCTTGAACAATCGGGTGAATTGGAATTTGATTTACGTATCGAAACAGAAAAGGGTAACGGTATCACGAAATCCTTCCCTACCCGTGCACCCGCACCTAAATGGCAGATCGAAAAAGAACATCACAGATTCTTACATACAAAAGAATGGGAAAAGATTATGCATCATTCCAGCAAGGCAACATAGAGGAAGAATTTCTCTAGAACTTCCTTATTGTCTGTATAAGTCTTATTTTTATTACGTTCGATACCCCTTTCTTTGAAATATGATATGCAATTGTCTTTCCCAATTCATCTTTTTAAGGTGACCTGATATGATAGTGATAGAAGTGAAGTAAACATTCTTGGATCACAATGGTATTCTATTATTCTACCTGGCTCTAAGCGTCACGTGTTCAACAAGAGCCGAACTTGACCGGTTTGGGCAGTACGCCGCGCGTTATTTTCGCCTAGTGCATAGTGGGCGTACATAGACTCTATTTCTATCCTTTTTCTCCGACAAAGCAGGTTGAGCGATTTTTTTTATTGCCTTAAACGATTGGTTGCTTGGAAGATTTAGCCCAAGAGGCAGAGAGCACGACACTGGCGTGCGTAAGAGGATTAAGTGTAGAATTGCTAGCGGGTCAAATATCAGCGCGCCAGAGGATTGAATGCTTTGGGAAGAATGACAATCACACTTCTTTAGTTTGACCATCATATCGGTATACGCCCTCCCCCTTTATAAACCAGACAACAATCATGGTCATGTTTGCAGCACGTTCGGCATTAGCCGTCTCTCGTTCATCTATTCGCACAATGAACGTTTCACGTTCTGCTGTGAATAACGCTTTTTCCGTTAACCGATCAATTCATTCAACTGCTTTACGTATGGCAGGCGGAGGTCCACCAATCATTCAAGGTGAAGGTTCAGCTCCCGGTGAAGTTCCAACTGATGAAAGTCAATCAACAGGTTTAGAACGTTTTGAATTATTGGGTAAATTACAAGGTGTTGATGTATTTGATATGAAACCATTGGAATCTTCAAGACTTGGTACAAAGAAAGATCCAATCCTAGTTCAAAGTTTGGTGTGTATTTTTGATGATGCGATCCGAATGAAATATCAAGACATTCATTACTCACCTTTCACTCTCCCTTTCTTTATAGTACCCTTCCCGTATCATCGGTTGCACAGGATCTCCAGCAGGATCTCACGATACTACTTGGATCCATTTGAAGAGAGAACACGACTTCCACCGATGCCCTGAATGCGGAAGTGGTGAGTATTGAGATATTTTCTGGAAAGCATGAATATGATAGCTAACACAACTATTTCCTAACGCAAAAAAAACAGTTTACAAACTTGACTTTACTGGAGATGAAACTACTGACGGAAGTCACCACTAAATGTATACAATTCATAGGACTTATGGTCAAGCCATCCAGAATTATCAATGCAACTTTAGAATACGATCTACGATATTAATTCATATTGCCTGCAAGAGCATGGTTTGTGATGTCTATGCGGACAATAGAGATACGCGATTCGCAATGTATATCTTCGAATAGTTTGATCAGTGAAGACTTGTCTCACTCGCTCGTCTGCGATTTTGTTATGGCTAAAGATACAATTTAAGTTCTACAATTGATGTACATGGTAGTAAAAATGATGAGCAGAGGTATATACTAGACTTGAGATTACTTGATCTGAGAGGCTTCTCCACGTAGGCTAAGATACGATTGATCCACACCTGGTCCCTATACAAAAATGAAAAAGAAAGACGTTAGAAACACAATTCAAAGCTGCTCTTGTGATGGCGGCATAGTACGCACAAATGTTTTGATGATCTCATAGATTTCCACACTGTGATAACGTAGACCTGATTTAGGATCAGTGTAAGGTGCCTGTAAGAAGTAAAGATATTAGGACATCAGCTTGTATAGATGGCAAGTCATGAGAATTGCTACTCACTATGAGTCCTGTAATATCACAAAACTTCTTTCGTGGCCTGAGACTAGGAGGTGCTTCGATGCTTGAGTCTGCAAAGATGAAGAGAAGAAGGAGTAAGTTCTTCGATTGATCTGATTGTAATCTCATTAGTGAACTCACAAGTAGGTAAAGCACGTTTACGTTTCAAAAGCTCTTCGGCTGCTGCATCCAACACAGCTGGAGTTTGTGTACCATTTGTACCCGCAAGACTGTTCATTGTCGTATCACCATCTTGTTCCGTCATACTTGCACTTCCAATCTCTCCTTCTGCCGGAGTTGCAGTCCCACTTATATCACCTGCATTTTCACCTTGTTCTTCTCTTCTTTTGGCCGCTTTTGCAACTGCACCCGTTAAAAGCTTTCTATTTTTTGCAGCTCCTTTCTTATGTGATCCACTACCTCCTCCTGCAGCAGAATTCATACCAGCAGAAATGCTGATGGAATCCGTTACGCCCATTGCGAAATCTCTTTCGGCTGCTAAGATTTGTTTTAATGTACGTGTTCTACGATTTGAAGTTTTTGTAAAAGATGGATTTTTAAAAGGTTTTGGTGTATTGAGAAAGCTTTTTGATTCCAAAGAGCCACCTCCTGGAGCTGGCGTTGAAGTAGAAGACCTGTAAAGAAAAAATACGAAAAGATAGTGTCAGCTATTGCTTACTCCTTCTTTTGACATTCAAATTGATCACGTAACTTACATTTTCGTTGTGATCTCCAAAGTGACGAGACTATACAAGCTCAATGGGACTGCTGTTTTCCCAACTTAATGATTTTAATCAAATGATGACGACAAAGACGAACTGAAAGATCTCTATTGAATATATGCACGGTGTCCTAACACTGATCTACTCTAAATCCCTCACCAAACTTAAAGCCGGAAAATAAACGCGACAAGCCGACAACAACACCCGCCCATATCTGTAAAAATAAAAAAGGCAGCTTTTCAGCCCCCCAGATTTTCGAATTTGAATTTTAATTGCATGAGCGAGTGGGTTAAAGCAGAGTCCGCCGCATACGTATTGTGCCTAAAGAAGTTTCTTGAAAATTTCGAGTAAGAAAAAAGTGTTGCTTTTATCCTATTCTATAGTCTATGTATTCTTCCATTCATCATCACTGGCTGATTTGAGGTTAAGAGTATAGACGATCTCAATCGCTCAGCACTACTTCAATCCTGCCAAGATGTCTGTCCTGTATGGGCGTGCAAACGCCATTCCATCATCATCACGTATATTGGTGACAAGCAGAAATAGCAGAACAAATAATGGAATATTAGGTCACAATGATCAAATAAGGACTTACTATCGATCTGCCAATACAACAAAAAGGAGCTCAAGTTTGCAATCTTTGTCGTCCGCTAATAGCATCTCTTCATACTATCAGCCAAATTTCATTCGTGGTTATCGTGATTTTTTACGAGTTCATGCTTCTGGTGGAGGTAGTGCGAGGATCCCACTTCGGAATGGTAACAATGGAGTATTTGGAGTTGCAACTTCTCGTGGATCTCGTGCCAAACAAGAAGATACATATAGCGTTGCATGTTTACAAATTGATCCACTTGAACTTCGTCAAAGTTTACAAACTAGTAGGAGCAGAGTAATTCAAGAAGCTGGAAAACGATGGGATCCAACATTTGCCGGTACAGGCGGAGGAGGAGAAGCAGAGGAAGATGAAATTGCAGGACAAGTAGTTTGGTTTGGTTGTTTTGATGGTCATGGAGGACCACAGATATCTTCTTTTCTTAAAGAAGAATTGCATCAAGCATTCGAAGAAGTTGAACCAAATATGGTAACTGATACTGCCCGCTTCACTCGCAAATTAGGAGGATACTTTCGAAGATTTACAGGAGGTTTGATGGAAAGATGGGTTAGACAAGATCTTTTGCCACAAATCAGACCAAGCAGACCTGGTCAAGCTCATCATCGTCCAAAGCCCGAAGCAGAAGGAGGAGGAAAAGAAGCTGATGGAGCACCACTTTCTACTGAAGAGATGGAAAGAAAAACAAAAGAAATAAAAGAACAACAAAAGCAAGCGCAAGAAGAAATGCAAAGTGATTCACCTACCGGAGTGATTGAAGTTGAACGCATCGATCCACCAGAAGAAGTAAAGAAAGAATGTTTGACCATTGCAGAAAGAGCTACACTTGCTTGGCTACATATGGATCGTCGAATTCAATCTTCTAAAGTATTGAATATTGGAGGATCAACTGCTTCAGTTGCTCTTCTTCACAGTCTAGATCAACCTGCTACACCTTGGTATTCAAGTCAATTACTTAGCGTAACATCTGTTCATATTGGAGATACAAGAATGCTCTTATGTCCGGTTGCTGATGGACATGCAATCCCATTGACGAATTATCATCATCCTGACGATCGTAGTGAAGCAGAAAGATTACGAAGATTAGGCGCAGGTTTAGTAACAGATTCTTTCGGTGAAGCAAGATGGATGGGCGCTTTGGCAAATACGAGAGCATTTGGTGACAGTAAATTCAAAAAGGCTGGCGTAACATCTGAGCCCGAAGTGATCACTCAAGTTTTGAAAGGAGATGATTTCTCATTTATAATCGCTTTTAGTGATGGTGTTGGAGGTGTAGTTAGCGATCAAGAAGTTGTCGACTTATGCAGAGGTGCTCGTCATCCTCACGATGCTGCTAAAGCAGTTCTTCGATATGCAGAAGCCCTTGGAAGTGATGATAATGCAACCGTACTGTGTATTCCATTGAAAGGTTGGGGTAAGACACAAGGCGAAGATAGTACAGCCGAACAAAGGAGATTCAAATTAAGCAAAGTAGATATTTTCCGAGATCACAGGCAATGATCAACAAAAGGCAAGATAGAATTCATTTTCAAGCTCTATAATTTGTACTATACATACTAGATATCCATCAGACATACATGCATCACTGCAAATGTGATTATACACGATTCTTGCTCTTTTTGCTTTTTCCTGAATGATTGACAGGCTCTGCTGCTGCTCGCTTCTTGAAAGATTGAACAAGATGTGAGATATCGTCCTTCTTTTCTCCTCCATTAGATGCAATCTTGCTGTTCCCATTCTCTCTACTAGCACCTTCTGAAGATTGCTCAGATTTACGTTGTCGCTTCTTATCCTCTTTACGACGTTCTTCAACCAATTTCTGCATATTCTTCGTCTTGACAAAGCTTGGATGATTGGGATCAAGAGCGAATCTATGATCGCCATATAAGTCTGCAAAACGAGAATCTTTTACATCAATATCGAATCCAGGTTGAACTTCATTATTTCCTTTGGTCAAAATATCTCCACCTTGCTTTGCTAGCTTCTTCTCCTTTTTCTTCGCCCAACGATTCTTTTTCAATTTACCATCTGCTGCCTGCTCAGCTTTCAAAATATCTTTCAAGGAAAAGTGTCCGGCACCAGTTTCACCTTCATCTTCTGAATCAATCATAAGCTGCAATTGATCAGCATCATCTTCGCTAGCGCTTTCTGTTTCCTTGAATCCGACAGTCTTTTTACTTTGCTGCCGTTGTTTTTTGCCTGTCTTTTCTTCCGCAAGAGCAGCATCAAAGTCCACTTCGCCATCATTAGCAAAGAATGGGTCATCAAAGTTATAGTCAGCCTTATCTCCTGCTCCAGCTTGAGAATGTTCTCCGACTTCTTCGCCATCCTTGTTTCTGCGACGTTCTCGCTTCTCGCGTTGTTTACGTTTGTATGCTTCCAAAGTTGTCTCTTCTTCATCAGCTTTGATGCCCTTCTTTTTCCTTTCCGCTGCTTCCGATAGGCCTGGCATAAATGTGATTTGCATATCACCCTGTCCATCTTGCAATTTTTGTTTTCTAGCATCAGCGAAAGCCGTTGATTTTGCTTTACCAAAGCTTGCATTGCCACCTGATGAATTGCCATTCAAGCCTAGCAATGCACGCATTCGTGCTTTCTCTTCATCTTCACCTTTATCTGCTTCCTCCTCTTCTTTTTCCTCATTCTCAGGCTCGCTGCCTTCACTTGCAGATGCCAAATAGGCTTTAAAGTCTTCGTCGCGAATTTGATTGGCTGATAATGATTTCTCGGCTGCTTGTCGGGTCACCTTGCTACGTTGCGGATCATCAGCATCCCATGTTAAAGTTACTTTTGAATGTCTGAGAGCATCAGTCATAAACTTTACACCAGAATATCCTGCTTCATCTGATGTTTCAGTAGCAAAGTCCCGATAACCTTCATTTCCGGGTTCGTCTTTCGGTGCCTCCCAATTAGGGAATGTCATTTCTTTTGGAACGAAGCTTAAATCAAACATGTTTGCCGAATGTTCCATTTCTGTTCCATCAATTTCGTCCATTATAAAACGTGCCGTTTCTGGTCGATCAAATGTGGCGATAGCGTAATGATATCGTAATCGGTCGAGTTGGTATTTTCGCAAAGCTTCTTCATCAAAGTCTCCTCCTTCGTCTACCTGAAATATTTCTTCGTCGCTGCTATCGTCCCCTTTTGATTTGTTTCTCTTTTTCTTATTCTTTCTCTTGCTGGAACTACTACCTTCTCCGTTTTCATTCGTTGCAAAAATTTCCCGAGGAGGTCCTTCCATTGTTTCTTTTGCCATTCGTTTCCGTCCAAATTCGGAAGGGTAAATATATACACTCAAACAACGTCCTTGAATAGGAACAATCTGACGTTCGCCATGGCGTTTAGAAGAAGGTCCAGCGCCAGAAGCACCTGCAGGTGAGACGACAGATGAGAAAACTTTGAATAAATCGATTGCTCTGATATGATCCCAATCCATATTCACAACGGCAATTCGTGCTGTATCGCCAGCAAATGCAGGTTTTGCTTTTGCTGCCTTTTTTGCTGCTTTGGCTTCTAATTTGATAGTCTTTTCTGCTTCAGCGTCTAATTTTGCAAGTTGAGCTTTATTTTCTTCTCCTTCCTCAACATCTTCTACCTCACTTTCATCGCTATCATCGGATCCATGTCTGTAGAGATCTCTCCTTCTTGCAGCTGCAGAGCCGATCACTACTTCATCATCGTCATCGTCACTTTCATCATCATCATCTTCCTCACTCTCATCTTCATCTCCACTACTTTCAAGTTGTCCTTCTCCACGTGCATAGTCGATCGCTTTTCTTGGCTTAGCATCTTCTTCGCTACTCTCTTCTTCATCTGAGCCTTCTTGTTCATCCTCTTCAGCGCGATAAATTCTCTTCAAATCCGCTTGCTGATCATCTTCTTTACGAACTGGTCTACCGAATTTGTCCAGTTTTGGTCTTCTTTGACCTTTAAATTCACTTTTGTCATCTTTTAAAATTCCTTTAAATCGATCATCCAATACAATTTTACCTTCTTCCCGATTCGGTCGTAAAAATCTTGGATCAGAGTGTAATTTTGCAAATCTTGGGTCTGCTATCGGAGCAGCATACTCTCTTGCTTTTGATTTGCCATTGGCTTTGCCTTTCTTATCATCACCTTCTGCCATCTCGTTATATGTGAAAGTGGCGGCGGCTGTGAAGAAATAAGAAGAAGAACAACTCTCAGGCTCCTGCAGCTTTTAAAATCAAGTCAACATTTTAGCCTTAAATTTCAAAAATTCCAAAAAAGCTCTGTCAGGTGACAAACGCTCAAGGGTTATGTCAACGCACCAAGTACTCACTCCACTTACGCGTTGTATAATGAAAGTGACATTTGCGAATGTTCCAAAGAGGTCCTTCTTCTCTCTATTACTTCTATCAGTTATAGGTCGAAAATGATCGTATTCACTTCATCAGCAACTAACAGTCTCCGTCTTTGTGTGAGAAGGAGTGCTGCTGTTGGTCAACTTTCTACTAGATTGTATGTAACTAAACCTGCATGGGCTGCAAGCAAGACGGCAACCGGACCACAGAAACCCAAAGGATCGGATGAATTTACAACCACAAGCGCAAAAGAGTTACATCCATTACCGTCAAGTGTAAAAGAAGCAGGAAAACCATCTTCATCTTCAGATGCTGAACGTTATGATGAACTAGGAAATAGTATCTCACCTGCTGATATTTCTAGTCGACCTTCTGGTCCTGGACCTTCGGGACCAGTTACAGATGCAGAACAAGCTGCTCCACGTTATACAAAAAATGGCAATGGAAGTAGTGTAGATGGATCGGAAAATTCAAATTCTTCTTTCGATTGGGCAACTAGTTTTAATGGAATGAGCACAATCCCATTTCCAAAAGAAGTAGCTCAAGTACTTGAAGAACCGATCAATGAAGATGATATCGAAATCAAGCCTGATGGACTCATATATCTTCCCGAAATTAAATATCGAAGAACTTTGAATCGTGCTTTCGGTCCTGGCGGTTGGGGCCTAGCACCAAGAAGCGAAACAAATGTGAGCGACAAAGTGGTTAGTAGAGAATGGGCATTGATCTGTTTAGGAAGATTTGTAAGCACGGCAAGAGGTGAACAAGAATACTTTGATCCTTCAGGCGTTGCAACGGCAACTGAAGCTGCAAAGAGTAACGCTTTAATGCGTTGCTGTAAAGATTTAGGAATCGCACATGAACTTTGGAGTCCAAGATTTATTCGTTCTTTCAAGGAAAAGAAATGCGTTGAAGTTTTCGTTGAAAATGTTTCAACACACAAGAAACGTAAACTTTGGAGACGCAAAGATGGAGCTCCTTTCGAATACCCATGGAAAGAGTCAAAGTGAGGTTGTAGAAAGGTAATCAAGAATTCTGTAGCAGTATTGCCTAGAAAATTTTTTGTATCACGCATAGATAAATGCTGAAAGATGAATACCATTACATTATATGGACAGATGTGAACCTAAAAACAGATATGTTGTGGGATGCAGAAATCTACTTTCCTCCATTATTGGATGCATTGGGGTGCCGTTTAAGAGTGATCTTCATACTTGAACGACCAGGTTCTGGTTTCGCAGCAACAGGAGCCGGTGTGATTGATTGTTCGACCGGTGAGCTAGCAGTTGCTGCTGATTTTCCGTTCGTTTCAGGTGCAATCTGTTGTTCTTCAGGACTAGGACTATAGTCTAAATTGCGTCTTGCTCGTCCTCCACTAGAATTTCCAACTTCTTGACGAGCTGTAGCGCTGGCAGCGGTTGGTGAAGGTGTATCAAAATCACGGGTTGAAGTTTGAACATGCGTGCTTATAGTTTGTTGTTTTTCTTCGACTGCATTCATCGGATCTTCTTGAATTTGTGTTACACCGTTATCCTGTAATTCAGCTTCTAAACGTTCATATAAAATTGCACGTTCTAAACGCATCCTTTGAATGTTTCTTTTGATTCGTAATGTTTTTACATGTAGTCGATCATTCTCAATTTCGATTTGACGAACTTTCTTTTTAAGTTCTTTATATTTTCCACGATATTTTGCTGCATCTGATTGAATGGCTAAATGAGAAGAATATGCATTCTTTGTACTTGTCGTTCCTGCAATTGCTGCTGCTGATGATGATGATGGAGCATTAGGTGTAACACTCGTTGTTGCATACGATTCACGCGAGCCAGCTGCTGCTGCACCGCTCAGTTTACGCAATGACATCTTTGTATGATTGAATGCCTACTTGTAAGAAAAGTGATGTGTAAATGATCTCTGGTTCAACTATGCTGAAGTCTTGTCAAAAGTATGCTCGGAGGACGCTGTTTGGTCAAAAGCGAAAAAGGTGTTGATTGTTTTTGTGTGATGGAAGAAGGTAAGATAATTGCATCCTTTCGCGTTTTAACCTTCAAATTCAATCCAGATGGAATGATGCATATTTGGCTATTCTCATATACAAATATACATATGTATGTGTACGTACTATGTTTCCAACTCGGGATCAATAAATAACGCGCCAAATCACAGGTTGTGTGCGCCGCTTTTTACATCATACGCCCAAAGTGCCTTGAGAAGATCCGATTTTGGAAGGAAAAAGGATGCATGGACATTTTTATTTCTAAAATACAAGAGTCACAAGACAAATCTTTTCCTTTTGTAGATACGATCACAAAGGTGGGTTTTTTGGATCGAATGATTTGTTATCAAGGATGACGCATCAATTACCTCCCAATATATTGAGGTTATTCCAACCAAGGCCGCCAATAATTTTCACACCACCTTCTCAATTGAATCGTGATCCATTTCAAAAACCAAAACAAACTATTCGTCCATTAGAAGGAATATCTGGAATACTAGAAAGATTGAAACAAGAAACAGCCGATCAAGCTCAACCGACCGAAGGGGCAGAAGATGATGAAAGTAAAGATGAGCATGGAAATTCATTCACAGTTACTGAACAAACAAAGAAGGAGCTCAAACGAGAGCAGAGAAGGAAAGAGATCGAAGAAAGGAAATCAAAAGGGATAGCGAATTATAATCCAAAAGAAGATCCTGAAGCACAAGGCGATCCATTCACAACTTTATTCATCTCTAGGCTTGATTATATAGTCACAGAAGAAGATTTAAAGAAAGATTTCGAAATGTATGGACCTATACAACGGGTAAGAATCGTACGGGATAAAGAAGGCAAGTCAAAAGGTTATGCATTTGTTGTATACGAACAAGAACGTGATATGCGTGCAGCATACAAAGATGCAGAAGGAATTAAGATCAAAGGTAGAAGAGCGATGGTGGATGTAGAACGTGGAAGGACAGTAAAAGATTGGAAACCAAAACGATTAGGTGGTGGATTAGGAGGATTAACAAGAAAGAAGAAAGAACCTCGTCCAGTTGCCGAGCCTGCATTTGCTCCTATTGTCGGAAGAGGAGGCTTTAGCGGAGGTGGTAGCGGCGGTGGCGGCTTTCGTGGAGGATTTAGAGGAGGGGGACGAGGAGGCGGTTTCCGAGGTGGTGGCAGAATGGGTGGTCCTCCGTCTAGCGGTGGATTTGGTCCTCCAATGGGTGCCGGATATGGAGGCGGAGGTGGATACGGGCCGCCAGCAGGAAATGATGGATATGGACGATTTGATGGTCCACCACCTTCTAAAAGGGGAAGATATTAGAGTCTAATGACAATCTTCTCACAAAATCCGCATACCCAGCCTTTTTGTATCATTATCATAAAAATAGCATTTCACTCTTTGAACGTATCTGATTCTATTTCTTGTGGATAGATGCCAATTTACAAGGATGAGAAAGAGCGGTCAGGAATGTGATTCTGGTGGAAAAAGCTAGCCAGTGATTCTATTCTTGTTTGTGAAACGCAATTGATAGATCTCAGGTTCTAGATCAATCCGAGTCGTCTTGCAAAGGGAAGAAGTCAAAGGTAAGGTTTTCCAATCTTGCTGGTAATCTATCAAAAAATTCTTCACCGGCTGAACTATCAAAATCTGGAAAACGCAAAGTTTCCACTAATTCAAAGAAGTGCAACCCTCTTTGATAAAATTGCATATCTCGATGACTGATTCGCTGATAAAGGGAATTGAGTCTAAGATCGGGAACATGTTTTCCAAACCATGCAATCTCTTTATCCATTTCATCTTCTCCATTTGCTAAAATTGATACCTTTTGAATCTTGGTGAATGGCCCAATACTGAGTCGATCGTTGACCATTTGCTTCACTTCAAGCATTTTTTTGCGATCTGATGTATTCATCTCTATTTCCTCTAATGGCGCCCTTCGTAATCGGATACGAAGTTCTTTGATATCAGAAGCGTCAAGGCTTTCATAGATGATCAATTTTTTCACTTTCATGCACTTTTCTATTTTTTCCAATAATCTCCTTCGATCCTGTGTTAATTGAGGCAGTTGGCTGATACACAATATCTCGATACTTTTGCAGAGTAATTGCTCAATCATTCTTGATGGACTACCAGGAAGAGTGTATAGCACCTTTAAATTTGGACAATTTAGATAATGTCTGATAACCTCCGTTTGACCAGACTGCATTGCTGCCTTATCGATTATGCTTAAATATAATTGTTCCAAATGTGGAAATTTAAACGTAGTAGGCATAAATGTGTTTGTATCCGGATTGTCTAATACATAATGAGCTCTACACTTTTTCAAAGTAGCCTCTGCAGTACTAATGAAAGACCAAACATCCTTCTTTTTGAGTTCCCAGGAGTTTAAATCGGCAAAAGTAATCTCGATATCCTCAGCTTGTGAGATTACTTGATAAACTTCTTTATAAGGGAAAAGGGAATCATATCGTATATTGTGCAATGCAAGTTTCTTGAGACGATTTAAAGAGAAAGGCCATTTCTTTGGTTCACCGAACTTTCTCATATTCACAAAGACACCTTCAGTTGTAACCAAACGTAGACTTTTCAATTGGTCGCATTGTACCACAACTTCTAAAACAGCTTTGACTGCTTCAAAAAGTTGCCGCTTTGATGTTTTAATCTCATTATGCTTGTGATGACCTGGGCACGTCTCGTCCTTCCTTATTACGATCCAAAGGTCCTTCACGTCCGAACTTACGAGAGGTTTCAGCAGTGATACCAGCTTTTCTTGAGTATTAAACGACACCCAAATCGGTAAAAAGATTCGATTCAGTTTTCCTTTACTTCGTTTGAGCATTGCTTTGTACTTTTCTTCATGTTGAATAGCGCAAAGATCAAGCACATTTCCATCGAATGGATCATCCTTCCATAAAGTCGAATTACCTTGAATCATCGACTGCCAAGATTTACTTACTCTTTCAAGCTTTGCCAACTCGAATACGTCGAAAAAGCCGAATATATACGCTGAAAGCTCATAAGGCAACTTGGATACTCCATCTGTCATTTTGTTAGGTAACAGAGAGACAGATGAAATTAATCAAATGGTGAAAAACAGAGGAAAGGATTATGTGCATGCAATTTTGTTGAAAAGAGTAAAAGAAGAAATAACATCGGTGTATAACCGCTGATTCGCGTGCTGAGCACCGATCAGTATTTGTATTCAGATACTGAGCTGTTTCGCTCGCATTGCTATTGGCGATTTCCGCGGTTCCGTTGCTACGAACTCATAAGTGAAGCGGGGATTGAAAATATTTTCCAAATTCCTTCGGTCTCATAAATGCTCATTCAAAAACAAAAGAAAGGATATATGACAATTGAAGTATCAGAAATGGCTTTTAAGAAAAATCGTATCTTCTTTTTGAGTGTATATTACATGATTAGGGCCTTCAGCTCTTCGAGAAAGAGAATGAGATAGCTTGCATAATTCTGAAAAACGATCGGCGTCCTATCGTATCAGACTTTGTAAGTAGAAAGTTTAATTCCCAAAAAGGGGTACCCCAGCACCTCCCACTTCAAAGTCGTAGAGACCTTTCTGATAGAGGGGCACGAAAGAGCGCGTAACCTCACTGAGCATGCCTGAACATTTGACCTCTTCGACGTTCTTCGAAAACCATTCTACATCTTGTGGGAGACCGAGTAAAGTAGTAAAAGTAGCTTTTTTAATCGTGCTTAATTGTTCTCCTGAGCGTTGACGATCTTGAATAATATTTTTTACAATGTCCAACTTTTCTACATCAAAATAAAAGCACGTAATTTCTTTCAAAGGCATTTTTTTAAAAACTTTGCTTGTGTATAACTCTTTCAGATCTTTGGAATCCGTACCCGTGATGAACAGTGTTTGGACTTTCGTGCAAGATTGCAGCTTATTGATCAAAGCTTTCTTTGGATTTGCAGCTTCTGGAAAAGCAGCGATACCTAGCTTTTCGAGTTTATTGCTCAACAAATGCTCTAGCATTGGTGATGGAATGGTGGCAAATGTATAAAGCTCCTTCAAGTTGGGACAATTTAGCATATATCTTGTTAACGTAGGGTAAGGATTTCCTAACGCCCAACGAGCATCTTGAATATTGATGTAGAGCACCTCTAACTTCGGAAAGGAAAGGTGTCTAGGAGCATTGATCGTCTCCACAACCTTTTGTGGATAGCTTGTACGACAGAGCACCAGCGCATCTTTTGCAGCGCTGATAAGCGGCCAGACATCAACATCTCTCAAATACGAGCCAATGCCCTCAAAGCATACTTCCATTTCTTTTGTACCAGAGACGACCTTGTAAAGATCCTTATTCGGAAAAAGGGAATCGTAACGAATATTTTGTAAGGCCAGCTTTTCCAAACGACAAGAGGAAAAAGGCCATTTTGCTGAATCCCCACATTTACTCATATCAACGGTGACACATTCAGTGCAAACGAGACGTAAAGAGGAAAGGTTACCACACTGAATCACTGATTCAAGCACAGTCTTGACTACAGCCTCGAAATACTCCTTTGACAGTTTTGCTTGTCTGATATAATTGGATTCTTTTGAGCTTGTGAAATCTCCTCGTACAACGATCCAAAGCTCTTGTACTTCTGTACTGCTGAGAATTTTAAGTATCTTTTTCACTCTTGTATGACTGTTTGAGGCCAAACAAATTGGCAAAAAAAGACGATCAAGTTTGCCTCCACCCCTTTGAAGCATAATTCTAAATTTCTTTACATGCTTAGGTGCGCATACGTCTTGCGAACGTTTTTCGAATCCGTCATCTCTCCATAAAATTTGATGAGATCGAATGGTTTTCTTCCATGAACGTGATACCCGTTCAAAGCTAGCCAATTCAAAAACGCTAAAATGGCTCAGAACTTGCACAAATACTTCATCGGGCAATTTAGAGATGGGAGTCGCTACGCTTTGAGCTTGCAAAGACATCTTCTGAAAATTCTCAATCATGTGATCGTTTCTAGGATGATTTGAATGATACGAGATGATCGTGGTTGGAACATACTGGAGCCAATTAAGCGGTGTAGTTGTTTTGCTCTCATATTAGCCAGGCAAAAAGTGGGACTTAGTTACTTCGAAGTGAATTGTAGTGATGAGTGCTTTGATCGATGTATGCCATCTGGCTAGCCGACTGGCTTCAACTCAGCACGGAATCTTTCCTGCCGAAATTAATCTTTTTCCCTTTGTTGTTGTCGTTGTTGTGTGAGACAAAAAAATTTTACTGCTGCCAATACTATGTTCGAAAAGCGGCGAGAAAATTGATTTCTTTCTTTTGTCAAAAGGCTGAATTTATCGGACTTTAAATTGATAGCGAAAGTGTGCACGAGCTCGATACATGTACCTTTGCGTACGCGTGAGTGCGGTCGCCGCTTTTGAACAAGACGAGCAAGTGTTTTTAAAGCAATGATTTAAGGGGAGAAAAGTGTATCCGTTTCATCACTCGCATCACTCCTCAACGGTAAGGAATATCACTTATTTCATAGAGTCTAAGAGTCTCTTTTTGAGCTTATAAATATCGTTTTGGTGAAAAGTTTTCATGATATTCTCTGTCTCTCTCTCTTCTCATGTAAGCACTCATATGCTACTTTCAGATATTTTTATTGTTTCATATGATTGTACGTAATAAGAACTTTACATCTGCTTATTATCCTATCCTCTCCTCTTCTATTTAAATAGTCTCGACAATTCAGCGAGCAGAAGGAGCAGGGGGACCGCCACCCGTTCCTCCTTCTCCAGATCCGTTATTACGGTCTGTATTTCCATGAATGCCGGTAATATCATGTTTATCATCTGGTTCATCATCATCGTCCATAGCAAGTGCACGTTGAATGGCAGCTTGATCTTCTGGACTAATATCGCTTCCACTTGGTGCACGTGGATCAGCAGCAACGATACTAGCCGATGGAGGTTGTTGATTTGCATCACCCGCATCACCAGATTCAGTCTTAATAGGCTCAAATGGTTCTGTATGACGTCGATCGATCAAAAGCAAAATACCTCCATGAACTCCGATGCTTGAGTTCGAAAGGCTACGTGCTTCCTGTGCAGTTGGCCCAGTAGATTGTCCTGGTGCATTAGCATTGCTTTGTTGAACAACAGCAGGAGCTGTTGGTGGATTAGATCCCTTGATTCCGAGGACAGGTGTTGCACGTCCACTGGCACCTGGGGCAGGCGATGCGCTACCAAAGATGGAAAGTTTGCCTTTGTTGGGTGCAACCGTACTTGTATTGAATACGTCATGCAATTTTGTGCCAGCATGGATTGGTCGAATTGGTGTATAACGACAATCAGGTGGGAAGCTGACGTAGTTGAGTTGGAACGGAGTGATACGTGAATAGTTTGGTATCAAAGAGAAGGATGGCTCAGCCGGCTTGCGTTCTCTCTTTGTCTTCTTTGGCGCTCCTGCAGCACCATCATCTTCTTTGTTTGTCGAAATTGCAGTACTATCATCACCTAGCTGAGCGGAATCATCTTTCTTTTGAGGTCCTTGATCGTCTACGTCCATTCCATCTCCCTTCTCTTCTTTTGCCTTTTCACGTTCCTTGTTACGTTGACGTGCTTGTGATTTAGCTGTAGTACTGAGGACCGCTGTTTCCACCTTTTCCACTTTTTTCTCGCTCTCTTTCTTCGCTGTGACCGGATAGTTGAACAAGCTTGGTCTTGCATTGGAACGGAAATCAAACTTGGGAATACGCAATTCGCGATCCAAGCCGATAATCGAAGTAGGTGTAAAAGCAAGACTGATAAAGTGTCCCAAGGGGAACCAATACCAGAATTGTGTAAAGAGCATCATTCCAACAATCGCAATCATATTGTTACTTCCGCCTTTGTTTGCTAGACTGATCGTAACATTGCGACCTCCAGAATCTAGAATACCTTGTGCAAGTGCGGCACCAAATTTGGCCAATGCATCTTCATGTTTGTCAGTCAAGATCTTCTCGAACGCATTGCGAACAGAAACGACGCCAGGGTTGAGTGTTTCATTTTGTTGAATCATAATCATTGCCAAAGCGATGCAAGCACCTTGACGGACAAAGTCCACAGGATCCTTCAACATTGGTTGCAATAGATCGACAGCATCATCTAGGCCAGTGCTTGCACACGCAATACCCAGGGCCAAAGTGGATCCGTATCGGACGTGTGGGTTGTAACTCTGACTGAGAAGTTCGACAATCCGTGGAACTTGAGTGGGATTGCGGTATAACAAAAATCCTAAACTTGTAACTGCTGCTCTTCGCACATCATCATTGACGTCTGAGACTGCCACATGCAATAAGCGACGAATTGCCTTGTTGTTTCCAGTTCCTGCATATGCCAATGCGATGGTGTGAATACCACCATATCGTAAGATGGCATCCTTTTCGGCCATGAGAGTATCGATCATGCCATCAGCCTGTTCTTCCTTTCCGTAAAAGAGAAGTGCCAAACCAATTGCCAAACCACGAATAATCTTTTCATGCTGTGTCTCATGTGCATACGTTAGCATATCTTCAACAGCACGCTCAGATCCCGTGCCCAACATGATAAGACCCATTGCGTACCCTGCTGCCTCACCTGCGACAGCTGAATCGGTGTAGAGAATATTGCGCAACTCTTCGTAAACTTCTTCGTTTCCACTTGCCATTCCAGCAGCGCCAAGACCCAAAGCAGCACCATGCTGAACAATTTCTGCTCCGTTGCTCTTGATTGTACTTTTGAGCAAGTCCATAACTTCAGTGCCGTGGTGAGCATGAATTAAACCTAGAGCATAAAGACTTCCACCTTCCGAATAAACACTGCTCGAGACTCCATCATGGGGCAGGTAAGGGCGCAAAATACTGATACCCTCCTTTAAATTACCTTTGTTGATCACACCCAAAGCTGCTGTTGCAGTGAATTTGCTCCAATTGCTTGCTTTTGCCAGCCAATCCAAATTCTCGCGTAAGAACTTGTCACTTGTAGTTCCAGCGTTCATGAAAGCGTTTGCAAATGTGAGTGCATTGTGGTAGATACTGCTGCGTGCATCCAATGATTCCTTTGTTGCTTTCAAGATGGTCAGATCGGTGTTGTTAGCGCCTTGCAAAAAGTCAAGGTAAAGTTGAATCGATTCTTCACCTAACAAGATCGAACGAATACGTGCAATACATGTAGAGACTGTGCTACCTTCACCGTTTGCATCTCCATTCATATCAACATCTTCGCCAGAGCTAGCTCCTGCAGCTTTGCCAGTGAGTGTTGCCGCTCTGTCTGCCAAGTCCTTCCTGACCGCTTCAAGGAATTCTTGCGTGGCACTTTCAGCTAAATCGAAAGCGGTTTGATAAGCGATCAAAAGGGGATCTCTATCGGTATTTGCGCTAGATGAAGCGCTGTTGTGAGCTTTATCGACAAGATCATAAAAGAGTTCTGAGGCAGCAGAAGGCGTGTTGAGATACACGTAGCATTGAGAGATACTGAAATAATCGGGCGTAGGTAAAGCTTTGAACATCTTGACGAGCAAATGCAAGACTTGATTGCGGACTTCTAGATTTTGTACAACTCCCATGACAGCTTCTAGAACATAAATGAGAATGCTATGCTCTTTACTGACGCTGAAGATTTGTTCGATAACGTCTAATCTACGAGTTTCCAAAGCGATACCTAAAGCTTGCTTATAATCCCTATCAGCAATGCATCTTGCAAACATTTGTTCAACAATTCCAGCTAATCTTGGATCAGCTTTTGAAGTGTTACCATCTTCTGAAGTTACTTGGATATACTGATCGATAGCTTTTGAGATGACTGTGTCTGTATATTCATCCTTTTTGTCTACGTCAAACAACTTTCCAGCTCCCAAAGCAAAGTTTAAAGCTTCATTTTCTTCACCTAAATGAAAGAAAACTTTACTTGCTACTAAAGCAGCAAGTTGACGTTCCGGAAAACTTGGATTTTCATATAAGATTTCAATTTTTGAAACGCTATCCGCAATTTCTGCCCAAAATGAATCTACCAATGTGTTTAACTTTTGTAATGCGTAAGATTGTAATTCTGGTTCAGGTTCATCCAATAATGCTACCACACCGGCAGCTGAAGTGATTGGAACCACCATTTCGAATGATGAAGAGGTAGTGGACCAATTTGATAAGTATGATGGTGGAGAAGGTGTGTTGTAAGTACAAGTCTTCGAAATGCTAACCAGACAGTTACGTATGTTTGTATCTTTGTGCACTGGAACGGTCAATGTACTACCGCACGGCCTTCTACTAAAGGCATTGAAGACGCGCGTCATTTATTCTAAGGAAGCTTTGCAAGCCTGGGGGTACACGTGAAGAACACACAACAAGAAGATCACGGCCACGCCTTAACGCGTTCTTCTACACCAACACTACACAAAGATCATCATTGTTTGTCTAAACATAACGAAAGTGTTAGTTATTGAAAATAAAAATACAGTGTAATTCATATATCAACAAGGGAATGAAAAGGTTTGCTATTCCGAGGTTTCACAAAACGAAAGATGCATCAAATCTCTTCTTCAGATTCACGACCACGAGTTTCGTATGGCAATGAGATTTGAAGCCAAACTGTAACGGCGAATAAACCGAATCCTAAATAGAGAGGTAAATTGACGTTAATTTGAAGTAATAATCCAGCTACAACGGGAGCCAAAATTCCAGCTAATCTACTCAAAGCACTTGCTGTTCCACTTGCCGTACCCCTCAAACTTGTCTTGAACACTTCTGGCGAATAGCTATAAATGACTGCATAAGAAATTGAAGCAAATAAGCTTATACTGCAAGAAGAAAGAATGACAAAAAACGTCATTCTTGCCATTGCAAATGCTAATAAAGAAAATGCAAGGAAAAAAGTAGAAATTGCCATAGATTTAATCCTTCCTAAAGGTGTTTCGATAAGGTAAGCTCCCAGTAATGAACCCGGTAGAGAAGCAAGAGAATATAAAAGAAATTCCTTCATTACGGCTTGCATTGCTCTTTGTCGACTGATAGGATCAGAAACATCAACAATTTCTTCCTTGTGTCCTGTACGACTTTCGAGATATTTTGGTAAAAATACGTTGACCATCGTATATGCAAGAGTGAAAATTGTCCAAATTGACCATACCAAGATGGTCGTCTTTCGCCAATAAGGAGAAAATAATTCTGTATAACGTGATACACTCTCTCCCACAGATGGACGCCAAGATTCTGGTAAAAATTTCAAAGTCTTTGACCATTTCGTATTATTGGATTGTATACTTGCTTGCCATTCGCTATCATGTTGATGTTCATGACCGCCAAAGCTGTGCCTTCTTTGTTGTGTTTCTGTATCTATTTCTTCATCGGCATTAGCCATCAACCCTTGCCTCTCTTGATCTTGTCCGTTGCTCCAATCTATAGAGCTTCGCGGTGGTTGTGTAGGTTGGTGATCTGGTATGAAAGTGCTGCGCGTTCGATTCGGACGGAATGACGTAGTTTGAGGCTCATTTCGATCACTAACATCGCTTAATCTTACTCGTTTCGGATCTCCGTTAAAAGCGGCAATTCTTTGTAAAACCGAACGAGCTTCTTCATGTTTGCCGGCGGAAACGAGATATTTGGGAGATTCAAAAAGGGTGAAAAATACTAAACGTGCCATAACAAAGATAACGGTCAGAGCACCTAAACTTGCTAAAAGATATCGCCAGCCTTTATTGCCGTTTGTCGGGCAAGGTAAAGCACCTCCGCAACTGTTTTTCGGTACGATGAAAAATGCAAACAATGATGTTACAACACTGCCGGCAGCAAA
Organism: Meira nashicola; assembly: GCA_001600355.1. NCBI lineage: Eukaryota > Fungi > Basidiomycota > Exobasidiomycetes > Exobasidiales > Brachybasidiaceae > Meira > Meira nashicola. Next base: position 4,834,516 of record BCJU01000001.1, on the reverse strand, counting down.
GAAGACTGAGAGTGCTGTGAGAAGGTATTGATTTCTCTTTGGAACTGCTTCAAGGAAAATAGTTCCATCTGTTGGCATACTTCCACCTACTCCTGTGCCAAGCAAGAAGAGGCATAAACATAAAGTTGGAAAATTGGGCGCAAAAGAAGATAAAAGACCAAAGATTGCAGTGATAAGAAGTGTCATATTGAACGCATTCTTTCGTCCAAACATATCCGAATAAGAACCCCAAGCTAATGCACCAATCATCATTCCTGCAAATGTACTACTGGACACCAATCCGATCCATTGATCACGAATTTCCCATTCATCTTGAATACGCGGTAAACAGATAGCCACACCTTGTAACCACATATTATCGGCCGCCCAACCAAATCCAGATAAGATCAAGACGGCGTATTGGTACCTTCCCATTCCGATTGCATCAATTGTACGATCTAAAGGTGTAGATCCTACAGCAGTCGCACGCCAAGAGTGAACGTTACCTTCTCCACCTTCTCCTCCGTCATAGATTGATCCTGGTCTACCTTCCGTTCCTGTTCCTATAGATGCTTGTGATGCTAAACGCATCATTCTTGGATTACGAGCAAAAAAGGGCGGGGCCTGCCCAGTTGGACTGAATTGAGCGTCATTCTTTGTTCCGATTCCACGTTTCAGTCTATCTGTTCCTGTCTTGAAGTAGACATCATTCTCATCCGCCCAACTTCGCGAGGTTGATTGTTGAGAAGGAGTGGGGGCATGAATCGATGAATGTGATGTTGACGTATATGATTTATCAATTGTACCTGAAATTTTCTTGTTCATTGGCTCCCGCTCTTCTGCTGTACCTTGTTGTGTAGTCATCTTGTTTAAATCTTCCTCGGCGATTTCTTCGTCTTCATATAAAGCATCAAAGTATAAGCTTTGACTTTGATCTAATAAAGTCAAAGAAGATCCTTCTCCTTCAGCATTCAATGGATGATGATCTTGAGCGTTGATCCTTTCTTTACCCGTGCCGCTGCTAGCTTTTGCGTCACTTTCGGATCGATTTTGTTCCCTACTGTCCCAATCCTTCATTACCCATGTGTGTTAAAATTGTGCAATTTTCACTCAAAAGACTCCAATTTGCATGACAGTATCTATTTTCTAGTAAAGATACCTTCATCAACCATTCACCGATTCCTTTTTCCGTTTAATCGGATGATATTAGGAGGTAGGTTTCCACGCTAGAAGCTTCAAATTGAATAGGCTCAACCAAGGTCAATAAGATTGTACAAATATTTATTTAATGCATGAATTGCATGCGAGCCCCCAACCCTGCGAGATTGCAGCGCAGCGCGTGTGTGTATGTACAGAGTCTGTATACCTAGATTATGCATTAGAAATGGTCAGGGTGCATGTATGTATTACAATAATTACACTGTACTTATTAAGGAGCATGTTGGTTTTGATCATTGATGAGAATCTCTTCTCCATCTTCCTCGTGAGATTGAGAAGTGATATATTCTTCCAATTCTGATGCATCCATCAATGGTTCATCATCCGTACCGGCCGTATCTCCATCACTGGTGTCAAGTTTGCCAATCGAAGTTTCAGTCGTTTCACGTTTGTGTGATCGTTGCTTTCTATCTTTAGTAAGATGATTTTCAGGTCGCTCTGAATCGGCCTGAGCTTGTTGTTCTACGGGCACGTCTAATAAATGACCCATCTTTTCCACTTTTGTACGCAAATATTTCTCCAATTCGGGTCCACGTGTTAAACTGGCACCAATCATAGTTGCTCCCGCACGTCTTTGATGATGTTCCAAATATGAATCTCGTGAAGAATCACTGAATGAATCATCTTCATCTACCTCTTCATCACTTGTTCCAGTAGCATGGGTACTTCCTTCATCAAATTGTGATACAATACTTGCATCTAAACCTTTCGACTTTCTATTTTTTCGTCGACTAGATTGCTTGCTATGGGAGCTCTTCAATTTTCTTCTCGGATGTGAATGCATTCTCCATATGCGCGGCACCATTGCAACACGTTTATTGACTGAAATTCCTTCCGCTTCCAAAGCTTCCATCTTGTCAGGATTATTGGTCAAAAGACGACAGCTACCAACGCCTAAATCTCGTAGTATTTCTGCTGCGATATCATATTTACGAGCATCAGCCAAATGGCCAAGTAAGATATTGGCTGCAACTGTATCATGTCCCATATCTTGCAAGTTGTATGCCATCAATTTATCCAATAATCCAATACCTCTACCCTCTTGACGCAAATATACTACCACTCCTTTCGCAGGCCTAGCATCGGCATGAATCAATCGAATAGCCTCATCCAATTGCTCTCCACAATCACATCTTTGCGATCCAATCGTTTCGCCAGTGTAACATTCTGAATGAATTCTCACCAAAGGAGGCTCGACATCAGCAGAAGTAACATTGGACGCCTGCATACCTTGCTTGCTCGCTTGCTGATGGGTTGGTCCAAGCCTTCCTACGTATGCACCTCGAACAATGCGTTCCATCTCTGTTTCAGCAGGTCCCCAAACTTCATCCAAGGTTTTACTTCGAATAAATTTTCCAGGTGCTTCTGTATACCTATCATCTGCTGCGTTTTGTGCTGGATCGATTACTAATGCAAGATGCTCCTTCTGATCCCGATTGTTTCGATACAAATGACAAAATATTTCGCCATGAGGGGTAGGTATTCTTGTTCTTGCATAACATCGGATTGTAAGCGGCGGCGGTCTCACAATAGATGATAAAGCCGTTGCAGCGGGTACGATTTCCGATATTTGCGCAGTTTGGTGATTGATAGCAAGCTGTTGTTGTAATTGCGATTGTTGAGTGTGCTTTTGCTTAGCTTCAATTACACTTTTACGTTGCAACAATTCTTCATCAAGTTGTTGTGAGGGTAATCGAACAGCTTTTGGTCGACTTTCTTGTTCTTTGAGCTGATTGACATTCTTAGCAGGAGCTTTACCTTCTCCAGTAGTCCCGTTCAGGTTCTTTGCTTCCTTCTTTAAACGCTCTCTAGCCTCTTGTGCTTCTTTCTCCATCTTTAATCTCTCACTTCGTGGCATCTGCTTACTTTCATACTTTTGCACTTCACCCAATTCTTCGAGAATGGATTGTGAGATCTCGTTCGCACGTCTTGCTCTTTCGTTAATGTCGTCATCTGCATCACAATTGGCATACGAACCTGCTCTTGGTCGATTTCCAAGACGAGAAGAAGAAGCTTTTTGTCTAGCATCTTTTTCAGCTTGGATCCTTGCTTCTTCCTCTTCTTCTTCCCTTCTCTTTTGTGCCCTTTGACTTCTGGTCATCTGTTTACTCTCTGTCTTTGGACCAAAGCTGTGCAAGAAATGATGTCTTGTAACATGAGGACCGGACGAAAGACTTGCTGCTAAAACGATAGGGTCGATTGGCGGCCGTCTTAATGCTTGAAGAGTATCTAAAGGCCTTCTAGATGGTCTTCTTTCGTTTAAATTTCCGTTCATTTGACCGTTCGAAGTAGAAGGAACATTTGTTAATGAATCTAATACTTCTAAGTCCGATGGATGTACGCTATGATGATGATGGCCATTCGATGCCATAGCAGCAGACATTTTTGCAAACTGTGTCCAGAGGATTGAATATCCCCTTTCTTGTCCAAAATGTTATGATGACAAGTGCTGTTGATTGTGGAGAGCGGAAAGAAGTTGCAATCTGAAAAGGCACTCATTCGCTTACGCTAAGTCACAGTTCGTGTGACCGGCCGGTCTTTCTCCGGGCCTATCAGTATTTTTTAAAAAAAAATACGTGTTTTTTCATATCAGCTCCGAAGGGGGAAAATGATGGAAGCCGCTTATTATATATAGTCTACTTCGAAAAAACAATCAAACAATAAATAGGATAGGGAATTCATAAAGCATCATAATCGTAGATTGATAAGGACAAAAGAAAATAAATCATGTCTTCCTACGATATCGCTATGGACATAACGCTCACCCGAGGGGTGTATTTCAAAAAGGCAAGTAGGCTGTGTTTGGGCAGGCATAGCCTACTTTTGTTGTTGCAAAGCGTGCTGCTTCTTTTGTAGACTTTGCAGAAGTTCAATGCGAGAAATCTCTACGCTCTTTTTTTTTGCGCAATGCTTGCGCGTTTTACACAGATATACTGCATCAAAATTCAATAAACAGATCAACAAATGCGAGGCTGAGTGCAGACCAACACAATTTTTCACGTCTACCATCGTCAGCATCATTGCTGTTCGCATAGATTACAAGTGACCGTTTGCATTACTATATAAAAAAAAACAAATCATTGATCAAACATGGCATCTCGTGATCTCAGTCGTCGTCAAGACGCTTACAAAGCAAAAGGTCAATTCAAACATGACGAATTACGTCGTAGAAGAGAAGAAGCTCAAGTGGAAATTCGTCGTCAAAAGCGTGATGAGAGTATGGCAAAGAGAAGAAATTTGAACATCGCCTCAACGGGTGCAATGACTGACGGTGATTCAGATGAAGATGAAGTCAGTAACGGCTTGATGGAAAAACAACTCAATGATGATATGCCACAAATGATTTCTGGAGTTATGTCTGATAACGCTGACGTTCAATTGGATTGCACCACCAAATTCCGAAAACTTTTGTCAAAAGAAAAGAATCCGCCAATCGAACGTGTAATCACTTGTGGCGTCGTTCCTAGATTCGTTGAATTCCTTCGTAGCTCACACAGCATGTTACAATTCGAAGCAGCTTGGGCCTTGACAAATATCGCTTCCGGTACTTCTGAACATACCCAAGTCGTTATCAACGAAGGTGCAGTACCCGTCTTTATCGAATTGCTTTCATCTCCCGTTTTAGATGTTCGTGAACAAGCAGTCTGGGCATTAGGAAATATCGCAGGTGATAGCCCTAAATGTAGAGATTACGTGCTCGAACAGGGTGCCATGACTCCTTTGCTCACTTTGCTAAGCGAAAATCACAAATTGAGTATGTTGCGAAACGCAACCTGGACTTTGAGTAACTTTTGTCGTGGTAAGAACCCACAACCGGATTGGGCACAAGTTTCACCAGCTTTGATGATCTTGACAAAATTGATTTATTCCATGGATGATGAAGTTTTGATCGACGCTTGCTGGGCAATCTCTTATCTTTCTGATGGTGCAAACGAGAAAATTCAAGCCGTTATCGAATCAGGATTGTGCCGTAGATTGGTTGACTTGCTCATTCACCCTTCTACTGCCGTTCAAACTCCTGCATTAAGGTCTGTAGGTAACATTGTAACAGGAGACGATTTACAGACGCAAGTGATCATCAGCTCAGGCGCTCTTCCTCCTTTGCTCTCTTTACTCTCTTCTCCCAAAGATGGTATCAAGAAGGAAGCTTGTTGGACAATCTCAAATATCACAGCCGGTAGCCCACAACAGATTCAAGCAGTGATTGATGCCAACATTATCCCTCCTCTCATCAGTATCTTAACACACGCAGATTTCAAGACTAAAAAGGAAGCATGCTGGGCCATCTCGAATGCAACTTCAGGTGGTTTGCAAGAACCTGCACAAATTCGTTACCTTGTCAATCAAGGCTGTATCCGACCTCTTTGTGAATTGCTCAAGACGATGGATAACAAAATTATTCAAGTTGCTTTGGATGGATTAGAGAATATTCTCAAAGTAGGAGAAGAAGACAAGAATTCTTTAGGAGCTGGAGCAGTCAATCAGTATGCAGCATACATTGAAGAATGCAATGGAATGGTCACAATTCATAATTTGCAACACCATGAAAATTTGGAGATTTACAAGAAATGTTTCTTCATTATGGACAAATATTTCCCTGATGAAGAAGAAGCAGAAGAGACTGGTGTAGATGCTCCTCAAGTGAACGAAGCAGGTCAATTCAGCTTTGCTTCCAATTTGGCAGCTCCAGCAGGTGGCTTTAGCTTTGGAGCGCCGCAAGGCAATGGATTTGGTGGTGGCAATGATGGTATGACCCAATAAAGAAAAGCATAAAAAGATGTACTTCACACAAAAGAAGTTGAAAGAAATGAGAGTAATATTCTCCCATATACCATGTCAAAGAAAAAAAATCTTCTATTGCCATTGATCGAAAGGCAGATCTGCACATAGACCCTCTTTCCCTTCCTTATTTTCCCCTTTCATACAGAATTTATATCTTTTCTCTCTTCATGAATGATCACGACATAATTCTCATCCTACCTTTTCATGATCTTTATGAACAAACATTCAAGATTCCTTGTGTCACCATATATATTTCCATGCATGTACTTGATCCAAAAATTGCGTTTCACTCTACTTTTGAGCCCTTGAGGGGAGCTGACATGACCAATTAAGGAAATTTAAATTTAAATCAGTTCTTCAATTAAGCCGTCAATGCACGTACAAACACATTTAATATTAAATTGATGATATGTATTTTTGTTGCAGATGCGATTCTACTGATACATGGAGTACATCATTGTATGAAACAGATGGAGCAATTTTAGACAAAAAAGGCAAATGATAGCGAATGGTGATCGTATATACTTTGGTATTAAGAGGATTAAAAAGGGATTCACATTATTGTACACCTTTTGCATATGCATTCCGATAATTCATATACGCTGGTCTTGTAGCAGCATTATCTTTGGTCCTGTTCGATCTTCGAGTTTCTACGTTATCCTTCCATCCTCCTGTGAGATCGTGACTTCGTTTTTGCATGCCAGGTTGGATGTAATTACGGAATCTGGTGAATTGATGCCGGAGAGCAAGTTCACGTGTTCCTTTCGCTCGAAGCCATAACATCAACGTATCAATATCTTCTGATTCAGTATACACAGCCCATTGATCTGTAGCTAATATACCCTCTTCGGAATATTCCTCTTTTCTTCTTTGTTCCAAGACTTCTTTACCAGGTGCAAATTCGTCAATAAGAATCGTCCATTCTTCTTCTGATGGGCCTTGAACGAATAATCTACCTGTGCTATATTGAACTTGACCTTGTGGCCCAACAAGACTTGCCGCTCCAACACCATCAAACCACCAATATTTGTCCAAGAAACGATCTCTTCCTAATGGATGAAGTCTTGGTGCTTGACTGTGCTGACGGAATTCACGTTCGATTGCTTCTTCACGTTTACTGATTCGAGCCTCTTCATCATCCATTCTCTTTCGTTCGAGTGCAATTTGCTTGTTTTCCAATTGACGAATTCTGTATTCTTCACGTTCCTGACGTTGACGTGCCAATCGATCAGCCTCTTCTGCCTCACGTTGAATGGCTTTGATCCGCATGGCTTCTTGTCTAGAACCAAAATTGCGTCTATATTTACGATCTTCCAGATCACCTGTTCCGCTAGAGTCGTAATCGTCTTCGGAATTGGGCATTCCAGTTGAAGCTAATTCGTCATCTTCACCTCCTGACTCATCTTCATCCTTGGCAATCTTTCTTCCCTTTTTGCCATTCGATGCTTTGTTGGCGCCATTGAGCTTCTGGCTCTTTTTGCCATTGACTTGCGGTTTACTTTCGTCAGAATCCTCTTCTTCAGCTTCTTCCTCTTCCTCCTCTTCTTCTTCTTGTCCGTCACCTTCTTCACCCTCTGCACCCTCTTCTTCCTCTTCAGAATCCTTCTTCAAGCTCTCCTCGTGAGCAGCTCGATCTTCGGCTAACTTACGTCGTGCTCGTCCAAGCTCAACACGTTCTTTGCGTAATTCGGTCAATTGTGCTTCACACTGGTCAAAGAATCGTTTGATGCCGCGGGTTAGAACTGCCTGTTCGCATAAGAATTCCAGCATGGCAATCTTGTCTTCAAGCGATAGCGTGACATACCTTTGGACGGGCGTCTGGTACTTGTCATTCTCTGGAAGAGTAGATTCCGCTTTCTCTTCCTTGTCCTCTTCCTTCTTCACGTCTCCATTTGAGAAGTTACCGACACCTGTCAAATGAGATAAGATAGCCAATCCGCGAGGAAATGTATCTGGGCTCGAACGTTTGGAAAGGATACCGCACAAGCTATATTCCCATCCTGCTCGGAAATTTTCTGATCGTAAAAGCTTTGTTTCCCATCCTCTTCCTAGCTTTCGTCCGGCAGCATATACCTCTTCGCCCTGTTTCTTTTCACCTTTCTCGCCGTCTTCATCTTCTTCAACGCCTGATTCGATCTCTGATTCGTCTGCAATACTGGAAGCTTTACTGTCTAATTCGTCCAGTTCATCTTCTTCTTCATCGTCATCTCCGATCTGCTCTGCATCTTCCTCTTCTTCACTCTCATTATTCTCTTCATCAAATTCATCTTCTTCATCTCCGTCTTCGTCTTTGGTTACGGCTTTGATTGTTGGAGTTTTTTGATTAGTGAAATCGCGAACGATGATGTTCAATAAGGAAGCATGTATCTCACCGACAAGGTGGCATGGAGGGTCATAGCTGGTATGCTTGAGTGCGGATTCGAAATCGTCCAGATGGAAAGGGGACAGTAGAAGAGCCTTCGCACATCCTTGCAGGAATATGTAACTGTTCATCATTGGTTCGAAAAGATCTTTGCCTGCAGGAAGTAGGCTTGTGCTGGGAACGGGTCGCTGCTTTTTACGAGTGGGTTGATCTGTACTTTCGCTCTTTCCCACATCGGTATCATCGTTCAATGGTTCCAATAGCAAATCTTCGATAGGATATTTGATCATCTTCTTTCGCCTTTCTTCCGCTTTCTTCCTCTCTTCTTCTTCCTTCCGCTCAGCTTCTTCTTTTGCTGCTTCAGCTTTATTCTTACGAGGTTTCTTGTTAATGGTACCGTCAGCATTTTCTTCTTCGAGATATTTTCTGCGTTTGCTTAGCTTTCCTTCTTTGATCAATCGATTCTTTTCTTCGATATCTTCGGAGGCTTGTTGTGGTATTCCATACTTTTCAGCCAAGATTGGTTTGACGACCCATGGAGAACCAATACTAGGATCACGAATCACACAATCTTTCAAGTACTTGCGTAACATCGTTTTGGAAAAGGTGGATCTGTCTCGCGTGAGAGTGTCTGCTCTTCTTTCCATAAGAGCCATAGAGAAATCATCTTCGCCATCAGCACTTAATAATTGTACGCTGTAGAGGTAGTCGTCGATTGGGTGATCCTCTTTCATTACTTCTTCGCTATCCCGAGTCAGATCTGTACCGATTCTGTGAGAGATGTCTTTTGGCTCAAGCCTCACGTCCGGCCTTTGGTCTTTGCTGAGGCTCTCTTCACCGGGAGGGTCTGACAAGATGGAGTCAGGATTTGATGCATTTTCTCCATTTTCCTCACTTTTGACTTTGTTTTGGAGACTTTGTTCAATCTTCATTGAGAGTGCGACTTCTTCTTCCCTTCTTCTGATCAAGTTTCGGCTAGGAAACACCTTCCTGACAGCAGCTGGGAATTTGTCTCCATGAATATCCAAGATGACTGTCTCATCTACGAAGAATCGATCTTTAAAGCGCTCGAAAACAAGGTCGACCAATTCATCAATCCGTCCGGTAACATAAAATTGCACGCTTCTCAAAATAGGCTCTTTGAGAGGTTCGGGAAAATTGCGATGTACCCATGCTGATTCCTTTCGTTCTGACTTTAATGCTTCAAAAAAAGTCAAATGAATGCGTCCTGAAAGTTCACACTGAAAGATATGTTGCTGATAGAACGATAATCTTTGAACATATTCTTCGTAATCGGGAAAAATCTCACCGGTCTGTTGTATATAGAACACGGCTGCTTCATCGCTCCCGAGATCGTCTTTGCGAGGCGGCAATACCAGATCGACTGGCTTTCGTTTGATCAAAGGCATTACGGTATCTGATCAATCAAGTTACTATGCTGTGACGGCGTTTGAACCCAGCCAAGATTGTGTCAAGTGAATGCGGGGGGCTTTGCTATACTTTCCTAGGTCGAGTGTGACAGCATGGAGCGGGTTAGAGAGCGAACGGTAGGTAAATGTTGGATGGAGCAAACTTGTAGCTGGATGGGAAGGTCCGTGTGTATCAAAAGGAAAGTTTCGATTATGACCTGTACCGCTTTCCTACGTTCTGTCGTATCACTTTGATTGTTCTCCTTCTTTTGTCGCGTGATGAGAAGGTTCCGATCAAGTGTTTGCCTCCACACGTTTGAAAGGATGAATCGTGATGAACGTTTGATGATGATGATGATGGTAAAAGATTAGTAAAACGCGTCAAAGAGATCATTACAGATCAAACAAAAGACAAGTGTATGCAAACAAAGACCAGGCTGGCAGGAGGTGCAATGAGCACGAGGAGACGCGGATGAAAAAATATTCCGCTCGGAAGAGCATTCAGAGTGTTGCATTTTTTCTTTAACAAAGTTCGTGCATGCATATTTAGATCCTTCTCACCTCAACTCTGTACTAGGACAGTCTTTCAGAAGAGTGTTCCTGTACGCGTGTTTGGGCGCGTTCCGCGTTTATCTCATTATCGTTGGCGTATTTTTCTGTCAGAGGAAGCTCCGACGAAAGAGAGCATCAAGTGAATTTTTACAAACATGCTTGCGGTCTTGGGATATGAATGGATGACCATGAGTTCAAAGTGAGCTTAGAGAAATATTCAACCATATAGAAGCTAAGGTAACGATGAATGGAATACGTATTAATAATACAAAGCTATATGTACAAACCCAAAATGCTCTATTAAAGGGGAAATCAGACTGCTGTTGTGGCAGGAATGGGAATGCTACTACTTGATGACTTTTTGTCATCTCCACATCCACAATCATATGTCTCATCGAGCTTATCACATAGAAATTCCGGTTTTCCAAGCCTTTCATTCACTTTGTTGTGTGCTGAGCATAACCATAAAGCTGCATTCATTCTGCTTCCAGTTTGCGGTGGTAACTCTTTGAGTAGTTGTTGAAAATGTTCAGCGCATTCACCGCAAGGATATAAACGAGAGAAGTCTGTCATGAATCGTAAAAGTGTATCTCTGTCTGATTGCGTTGGCTTTTCTGGAAATCTTAATGTCATTGTATGCAAAAAGCGCCAAGTTGCCCTTCCAAGTTCAGCTCTGAAATCAAGTCATAAAAGAGAGAGATGTTAGAGGGCATACATAGATAAAAAAGCAATTTTTACTCACTTTGCTGTAGCATTCACCATCTTTGGCATAATCACCCCTTCTGATACGACAGGTTGTGTAGTTTGAATAGAAACGGCTTCTTTCGCTTTTTCTACTTCCTTTCCTGCTTGCTTATTCCCCAATCCTAATCCATGCCATACATTGCTAAATTTCCATGATTGTGCAATTTCTGGATCTAAAGCTGGAGGAGGTCCATGCCCTTGTGAACCTTGAACTTGATTTTGTTGTGATAGTTTTTCCCAATCTTTACCGTTCTCTTCGTATGAATGAGTCTGCATCAGCGAATAATCTTTTGCAATACTGTAATCTTGATGTTGTCTTGAAAGGTAAAATAGCGAAGGTAGCAATAAAACCATCGAGGCTAACATGAACAATTGCACGTATCTACCGATCATCTTGATTCGGAATGCAGTTGATAAGACTGGCAAGTAAATGCAAGATGACCAGAGAATGTTAAAGATTGAAATATTATACTGATGAGGTGATGGGCGGTTTTTTCTCTCGGTGGTATTCAGAGTGTACGTACATGTCCAGTGAATCTCCCCTTAGCGTTGTGTGCGTGCGCTGCGCTGCGCCGTCAATTAACTGTAGCTGCACCCAACCCTGTCTTTGAGAATGTATATGTGCATTGGTTAGAACGCCTTCAGCCCGGATAAGGGCGTAAGAATAGACATATGTAAAATTACCTCTCCTCCTGGAAAACAAACAATTTCTATCAGCTAGATTTTTCTTTGAAGATCTTCCTTTTCAGATCAGCGTCAATTATCCATGTCCGCGGCCATACTGATCTCTTCATTCACGCTTTTTGGCGCCTATCGCCCGCCGGTAACGTGTTCAAAAACACATTTTCCATATCCATAAATAAATCAATGGCAGCCCGCCTAATAGCTCGGAAAAGAATCCGTACTTGATATAGACTACATCGAGTCTATGCACGCGTACTTACATATAACATTTTTTTCGTTTGAATGATAGGTACCACAGTACGTGGAGGACCGTCTGAATTCACATTCCGATCTACCATTTTAGCAAAATAGAGTCAATCATCTTACGACAACATCTTTTGTAAAAGCTATTACGTCCGACTTTCTAACCGAACACGAGAACAACATCTTCAGCATTTCTCTAAATTTTCAAATGATAGAACAAACACAAAAAGGATAACGTTTCCGCACCAATGTCTCGACAAACTTCTTCGATGAATGGCTCGCAAGGGTCATCTTCTCGTTTGATGCAAATCAATCCAACAGCATCAAGTTTACAAAAAACATGGTCGAATGATTCATTGGCCAATATGCTGAAACCTACCGTTTTACGTAACCCGCCACCAGTCGAAATAGATCGTCCAAGAAAGCATGCAAGAAGAACTTCTTTACCAGTTCGATCTGATCGTGCAGGTCCTTCAACGCAAAGTAATGGTTTCGATGGAGCTAGAAGACATTCGATCGAAAGAAAGAGATTTCGTGATTCCGTACAATCGTCCGGAAAGCTTCATCTTCAGAACGGTAACGATCACAGTCTCAAATCACGTAGAGAATCGGCACCGGGATCTTCTAGGCCTTCTGTACGTAGTGGGAGAAATGGAATTGATTCCGATATAAATCAAAGATCTAAAATGTTTGGCATCGGTGAAGAAGGAGACGATGAAGATGATGATGATGAGATAGAAGATGTGGAACATGGTGATACAGATGATGTTGGGGATAGTACTGCAAATTCCATTGGCAGATTATCAGCAATAGAAACGAGTACTACATATGCAGCAGGACCATCTGAATCTGGAAGGAGAAGAACGATAGACGATGGTAGTAGCAGTGATGCTTCAAGCTCTGAACGACAAGCTTTCGATTGGGACGTTCCGCATAAACGTTTGACGCCAATCACTCCGCATACAGGGTCATTGCAAGTACAACAACGATCAGGTTACTCGTACGATAGTGCAGAAAGAACCTCATCGCCTCGAAGAAGATCTCTACAGCTCGGTTCTGCACGAGATGGTAGTTGTCCTTCCACGCCAACTAAACGTGAAAAAGAACTCGAAATAAACGAATATTCAGCAACAAACACTCTCGGTCTCGGCAGAATATCACAACAAAATTTGAAAGCAACGAACGGAGTCAATGGGAAAAGCACATCTCGAGCACGACTACGATGGCCGTCAAATCCTACCTTTGAAGGGGGTTTACTTGTGTGGGCTTGTGTGATCATGGCATACAGGCTGTACAATTATGCGGATGATGCCACAAAGACGCATGCATGCGAAGTGATGAGCTTGGTCGTAGGAAGTATTATTTATTATCTCTTTCTGCGTAGCAAAAACGAAAATGGTTCAATCTGGGCAACACATCTTCGTCAATATCGTGCTTGCGGTGATGATGGTGCGATGTTGGGTTTATTACTTGGTCCATTGCTAGGCGTAACTTGTCTTTTTGCTTCATTAGAGGATAGACCTGCTCATCGTCTAGCATCTGGAGATGGATTGCCATTCCCGCCTTGGCGTGTGGAGACACCTGCTTTGGTATTGGGTAGTCGTTCTGTATCTCATCCAACAATGACCGCATTGGCATTATCTCGTTGCACGCTATTGAGTCTTCAAACTGCAATGTCTACCACACTACTAGTCCACCTTTTAGCGACGAAATATATACGCAAGCCTGAAGAGATCAGTACAAGTTCATGGAAGCGATTATGGAGTTGCACAAAGTTCGCTTTCGCTTTATCACTCTCGCTTACTTTGTTGAGAGAAGCATTTTCGTGGATTGGAATCAGATTATGGACCGGTCTTACTCGTGGTGAGCTTCTCACAAGTACTCTATTTTTCCAGAGTAATCTGTACACGGTCTCTCAACTGGGAAGAAGAAGTTTTACTTTAGGAGAGCTTTCTATTGTGGCAAGTGTTGGTGTGACCTTGGCAATGGAGGCTTTAAATTTGACAACAGCAAGACTTTTACCAGGAATGACGCCATATGTAAAGACTTTCCGAAGACCAACACCGTTGCTTACATTTCAGCTAGCACTCGTCGTAGGTACCTTTATGATCGGATTCTTGCTTTCGCCATTGCTTTACCTTTCAAGGCATTTAGCACAAAAGCCAGTTCATAGGTTACGATGGCCACATAAACGTGATCTGCATCGCCGTTTGCTGGCTTTCTTCTTTTACCTTTTCTCTGCCCTTTACGTTGTTGGCGTTTTGGGATTATGGGTGTATTGGGTGTTGGGTAAGCGTAATCCATGGCTTTGGACGTTCAATTTCGTTATAAGCGGACAGAGATGGTGGAGTAGACCCGTACTTATTGCATATTGGATAGGTCTGGTAAGCATTACAATCGTTGGATGGCAAGCAACAGTATTGAGTGGAAAGCGTTTCAGGATCAGAACGGGAGCATCAAATAACTCAACGAATTCCATAGCAAATCACCAAACAGTAAATGCAGGACGTATTGGAACGACACCGATCGGAGCACCAGGTTCATCGGCCAATGAGCCATTAGAAGTGGGATTCTCAAAGATGAAATCTTTAGCAAGTAGTGCTTCAGGTGATTTATCAGCTGCAGCAAATCAATTGTTTCCCAAGAGAGCAGCTTATTTGAGCTTGAATGCGAGAAGAAAGTTCTTTCATGCTTTGGCAGTTCTGATGTTCGCTCCTGGAATCGCATTCGATCCTGCATTTATGCATTTAGCTTTCAGTCTTGCATTCTCAGTCTTTATTTTTGCTGAATACGTTCGATATTACGCTCTATATCCATTCGGTGCTGCGTTACACATCTTTTTATCGGAATTTACAGATCACAAGGATAGTGGGCCAGTAATCCTTTCGCACTTTTACCTTTTGACTGGTTGCGCTGGTGGTTTGTGGATTGATGGCTTACATGGAACAAGTACTAAAGCAGGTCAAACGATGACTCAACAAATCTCATCATTGAGTGGAAGTAAAGGCGATGCACACGAGTCTGCCTGGACTTCTTTACTAGGCACGTTTGATTGGTATAATCATCAATTAGGTGTTCCTTCTCTTCCGGAACTTGATCTTTCAAGTTGGACAAAAGGTGGAAATGTTGATATTTCGATGTTCATTGGAGTATTAGTACTTGGTGTTGGTGATGCTTTAGCAAGCATTATCGGTAGACGATATGGCCGTATTCGATGGCCCAATAGCGGTAAAACGTTGGAAGGTAGCGTTGCGTTTATCGTTAGCATTTTTGCAAGTGCAATTTTCTTACGTTTGATCGGATGGTGTGCACCTTTTTCTTTGGTACGATTTGGAATTGCAAGTATCATTCTTGGCTTGTTTGAAGGAATTTCCAATCAAAACGATAATTTAATTTTACCAATTTATGGTGTAATTGCTCTCTCTGTCATGCAGGTTTAAAGCTGTTTACCATATATCTCTGAAACCTTGCTTTGCATTTTCTTATATCTCTGCAAAATGTACTCTATATTCTCTCTCCTTTTTGGAAAAGTTGATCACAATTTTATAATTTATGGAAATTTATACCTTTTTACCTGACAATACTTAATAAGGAATGCGGGGTATAAGATTTAGCGTGCGTAGCGGCTGCGCTTTGTCCGACCGGCTATTACGGTGCCTTTCTTTTAAGCCACGCGAAAAGCAGCAAAAGTACAGTCAATTTAAGGTTAGACTTTAATCCGGGGTACATCCGAATAATTAATTGTATGGTCAAAATTCCTTGGCACAAGATGAGGTCTTTTGAAACTTTGATTTTTCTGTTTTACGACTTTCATCATTCTCTGAATCTCTTTGGAAGGTAAAGATGATGATTTGGAGAGGAGGTAGGCAGAATGTATGCGGGATAAGGAAGATACCATTCCTCTTCCAATCATGTTCCAGAAAAACTTCTCTATTCAGTAATTCAGCAAGACAAGCCTTCTCAAGCCAGCATATATACGGACAAGAGCCAAGTCAGAGGGATGATCAAGGTAGACTACTTTCTCGCGTTTCAGGACCCACAGCAGATTCGCTTTCAGAAGCTACTTTAGCACAATTTTGGCAAGATCGAGTGAGAAAGCATGAGGATAGACCTGCTTTGATCGTTCGACATGAGCCATCAAATCATCATGAAATGCGTAAGGTAAAAGAGGCTGCCGATGATTCATGTATCAGATGGACATTTGGAGAGATGGACGAACATATTCGTAAATTGGTTAGAGGGATGCGTTCTTTGGGTGTTCGTAAAGGAGATCGAGTAGCAGTTTTGATGATGAATAGTTCTAATATGGCATCTTTACAATTTGCTACCGCATTTATTGGTGCTATTTTAGTAACTTTGAATCCTTCTTATACTTCGAAAGAATTATTAAGAGCTCTAAATCATGTAGGAGCAAAATATTTATTCATCGTTCCTTCTCTACGCTCTTCGATTTATTTGGACAATTTACATGCTATTCTACCTTCTCTGAATTCTACAAGCAATTCAACGAGAGGAGATAGTACTATCGTTCAAGATGAAAATTGTCCTTCATTACAACACATTGTACTAGTAGACAATCTGACGGGAAGGCCGAAAGGATGGGAATCAGAAAGTGTTCTAGGAAAGCAAGATGGATATACGTTCGAAACTGCTTTAGAAAGACTGAATGGGCGTGGAATTGATTATCGATCCTTGCTAGTATCACATGATTCAGGAAGTGGACCAGACAAAATCCATAGCGAAGAAGAGGAAGGCATAAACAGTAGAGATATAATCAATTTGCAATTAACAAGCGGAACTACAGGTGCACCAAAAGCCGTAGCTCTTTCTTCTAGAAATTTGGTCAACAATGGAATCATGTTGGGTGATGTGATGCATTTGAATGACAAAGACATTTTGACAAATGTACCACCATTATTTCATTGTTTTGGTTTAACGTTAGGTAATTTGGCTGCTTGGTCAAGGGGATCGTGTATTCTGTATCCTTCTGAAGGATTTCAACCTGTTCGAACATTACGAGCTGCATCTCAAGAGAAGGCTACTGCAATTCATGGTGTTCCAGCGCATTTTATTGCCGAATTAGACATCTTAAGAAGAGTTAGAGAAGCGGAAAAGGATGAAAAGTGGGATGAAGAATTGACAGAAAAGTACGGAATATCTTCTGAAGAAAGATGGCAATTTTGTTTAAGAACGGGATTTACAAGTGGATCAACAGTTCCGATCGAGTTGATGCATGCTATTATGGATAATAATTTGCTAGGAGCAAAAGATCAAACGGTAGTTTATGGAATGACAGAAACAAGTCCTGTTAGCTTTGCATGTGATACAGATGCACCCGTTCGATCTCGTTGTGAAACAGTTGGAAGGATTGTTTCACATGCTCATGCAAAAATTGTTGATCCAGAAGATGAATCAGGAAGACCACTTCCCGTTGGACAAATAGGAGAATTGTGTACAGGAGGATATTTGATCATGGAAGGTGGATATTGGAATGATGTGAAAAAGACTGGTGAAGTTTTGCAAAAGCATTCTGATGAACCTGAAATTACATGGATGCGAACGGGTGATTTGGCAGTAATTCATGAAGATGGTTATACAGAGATTAGAGTGAGTGTTTGAAAAATAATAGATAAACTTCATGGAATGCTGACTTTTATCAATTTATTTTCTAGGGGCGAGTAAAAGATATGATCATCAGAGGAGGAGAAAATTTGACAGCAACAAGCATCGAAAAGTGAGCTTTGAACCTTTCCTGCGGTGAATTGCACACCTATCTTACCAATCTCTCTCTCTCTCTTTAGCTGCATTGATACTTTACCTGGCGTAATTAGTTCGGCAGCAGTTGCTGTACCTGACGAAAAGATGGGAGAAACAGTTGGCGTTTTTATAAGTTTGGCAAGTCATCTTTCCGAAAAAGTTGCTTCTTCATTATCACCTATCAACGTTCGAGCATATGTAAAAGAACATATTTCAGGTCAATGTGCGCCTGATTGGGTTTGGTTTTTAGGAAAAGAAGGTGTTGAAAAATCTATGCCAACAACGGCTTCGGGAAAAGTGCAAAAAGTGATTTTAAGAAAATGGGCAAAAGATTTAGCAGAACGAGAAATTGGAAGGGCGAAAAGGAAGATTTGAATAAGAGAAGAAATGTAAAAAGCTTTGACATCAATTGTACTCTTGAACATGTGTAGACCCAGACAATGACGCAGGTATAAATCATCAGTATTCTTGTCATGTAAGACTCTCTCAATTATCGTAGCTCAAGAAGCTAATGCAGCCTATAAACTGAATGCAAGATTACAGAATTATGTAACTACAGTGTGGGCGGCGCGCAGACAGAGACGCAAACAGACAAAAAAATATTTTTTCCAAAATTTATAATTTGTGTTCTTCGAACGCGTGCGTCTTGATCTATGTATCGAAGATGCAACAGAAGTCGTTTTGTCACTCCATTACCATCATTTGTATAGAAATTTGAATCATGAGCGGAACGGATGCCTCAACATCGGCAATCTCGGCCAAGGAGAATCCTTATTTGGCACACCGTCCGCAATCGGAAAGATATACGAATGGTAACGGATCAATAGAAGATGCTTCTGCTGATGTATTCTCAGGTTTCATTCCTCGAAAAGTGACGGGAGAACAAGTGCGTAAAGTAATGAATGGTGATGTAAATGCATTTGCTTCACCATCATCAAGACCTTATTCTCAAAAGTATAGGGATATTCTTGAAAAACGTAAAGCTCTACCTGTTTTTGCTCAAATGGATGAATTTTATGAGAAATATCATGAATCACAAATTATGGTCATGATCGGAGAAACGGGAAGTGGTAAAACGACTCAAATACCACAATTTGTAGCTTATTCCGATTTATCGCATTTACGCAAAGAGAAAGGCTCAGATGGCGTTGTAGCACCAAAGATGATCGCA
Organism: Meira nashicola; assembly: GCA_001600355.1. Lineage (NCBI taxonomy): Eukaryota > Fungi > Basidiomycota > Exobasidiomycetes > Exobasidiales > Brachybasidiaceae > Meira > Meira nashicola. The sequence continues at coordinate 4,815,615 of BCJU01000001.1, read as the reverse complement.
TGCACTCAACCTCGTCGTGTTGCCGCAATGAGTGTAGCAAAGCGTGTAGCAGAAGAAATGGACGTTTCATTAGGAAAAGAGGTCGGTTATACAATCCGTTTTGAAGATGCAACCGAAAGAAAGACGACATTTTTGAAATACATGACAGATGGTATGTTATTGCGGGAAGCCATGAACGACCATAATTTGGAAAGATATGGAACAATCATCCTTGACGAAGCACATGAACGGACTTTGGCGACAGATATCCTTATGGGACTTTTGAAAGAAGTCGTGAAAAGGAGACCTGACTTGAAGATCATCGTGATGAGTGCAACATTGGATGCCCTGAAATTCCAAAAGTATTTCAACGATGCACCTCTATTACGAGTTCCCGGTCGGACATTCCCTGTGGAAACTTTTTACACTCCTGAACCTGAACCTGATTACCTCGAGGCTGCAATCAGAACTGTTCTAATGATTCATCAAGCGGAAGACGAAGGAGATATCCTAGTTTTCTTAACTGGTGAAGAAGAAATCGAAGATGCCTGTCGTAAAATTCGAGCGGAAGCAGACGATCTCGCCACTAAAGATCCAGATATGTGCGGTCCTCTAAAGGTAATACCCTTATACTCTTCCCTTCCTCCCGCTCAACAGCAAAGGATTTTCGAAGCTGCACCTCCACCGCTAAAGGAAGGAGGGCCACCAGGACGAAAGGTGGTTGTGAGCACAAACGTTGCTGAAACGTCTTTGACTATTGACGGTATCGTTTACGTGGTTGATCCAGGATTCTCTAAACAAAAGGTGTATAATCCGCGTATTCGTGTAGAATCTTTACTCGTTTCGCCAATCTCTAAAGCCAGTGCACAACAACGGATGGGACGTGCTGGAAGAACGAAACCAGGAAAATGTTTCCGTCTGTACACGGAAAAGGATTTCGTGAACGAATTGATCGAACAAACTTATCCCGAAATTCTACGAAGTAATTTGGCAAATACAGTGTTGGAATTGAAGAAACTCGGTATTGACAATTTGGTCACATTCGATTACATGGATCCACCAGCACCCGAAACCATCATTCGTGCTTTGGAATTGCTCAACTATCTAGCGGCATTTGATGATGATGGTAATCTGACACCTTTGGGAGAAATCATGGCTGAATTCCCTCTAGATCCTCAATTGGCAAAGATGCTTATCGTTAGTCCAGAATTCAAATGTTCAAATGAAATCTTGACAATCGCAGCGATGCTATCCGTTCCAAACGTCTTTATGCGACCCAATGCACAAAGATCACAAGCAGATGCAGCTCATGCCGAATTTGCACATCCAGATGGCGATCATTTGACAATGTTAAACGTTTATCATTCTTACAAGAACAATTGCAGCGATAATGCAACTGCATCGCAATGGTGTTGGCAAAATTATTTATCATATCGTACATTACAACAAGCCGATAATGTTCGTGCACAGTTGCAGAGGACTATGGAAAAATTTAATCTCGATTTAGTAAGCACCTCGTACGAAGATAAGAATTATTATACCAACATCCGTAAAGCTTTGACCGCAGGTTTCTTCATGCAAGTTGCTTTCAAGGAAGGTGGTGGTGGTGGAAAAGGATCGTATTTGACCATCAAAGATAATCAAATCGTTGCTCCTCATCCAAGTACATCTATGGATCATATGCCACCTTTTTTGATTTATCACGAATTCGTTTTAACGACTCGAAACTTTATTCGTACAATCACAGAAGTTAAGCCGGAATGGCTTTTAGACTTCGCACCTGCATATTACGATCCTCGACAAGCAAAAGATTTGTCAGGAGAAGTACGCCGGGTAATGGAGAATTTGATTGGACAACAAGGCGTTGGACGTATAGGAAGCAAAGAGGATGGCCCAAGTAAAAAGAAGAAAAAGAGAGTTTAAGAAAAGAATTGCTCTCTCCTTTGTATTATACTTCAAGTGGCAAAATGACTTTGCTTCATAATTCACAATCATAGATTATAAAAGCGCACTCTTCGAATGGCGTATGCAGAATTAGCAGAACAGAAATCAGATTGAGGAGAAACAGAACAATAAGATTGCCCTTTTTATTCTCGCATACTTGTAAAGAGCTCAAACTCACTCGTATTCCGGGTAGTTTCAAGTTTCTGAAAGAAAGGGTATGATATTCTTTTCCGATATGAAAGAATTTTTACGAAATAAAATGAATGTGATAATATAAAGGTAAAAAGAAAGTTAAATGAGACAAATACCTCTACTTGCCTTTTCTGCTCGCACTTCTTCCAACGACTTCCATACCAACAGGTAGTGGTATGGCAGGATTATACCCAGAATTAGTAGGACCGCTAGACTTTTTCTTTTTCTTTTTAGTGATAGATCCTGTCTTGCTTCCTCCTCCTCCAGTAGATTGTTCTACTTCTGCTTTACCCATAGCTTTTCCCCAACTTTTACTGATCGAACCAAAATTTCTTCTTGCAGCTGCATACGCATCTACTCCTTCTCCGTCATTTTCTTCGTCGCTGCTATCATCTGTTCGTGACATGCCAATTCGTGTTGACCATCCTGTACGTTCAGGCATTGCACCTAAATCGATCGGACGTTCGGAGTGTGCTGTAACACGTGGAGGTGCAGGTGGTGGTGGAGCGATTCTGCTGCTTAATTTACTTGAAGATTGTTGAGATCCAAAGGCTTTTGGCGCATCTGCTGGTGGTGTTTCAGGTGGTAATTTCACGTCGGGTGCCATACGAACACTTTTTCTTCTGCTCACCGTACTGCCTACACCACTTCCTTCTGGGGATCTTTCGTGTCCATCGCCTACTTGAGAGGCATGCAAATGGCTAGTGCTCAAAATGGAAGCTGGCTTTTTGGCAGCTGCAGCTGCTGTTGCAGTAGACGTTCCAGTTTGCTGATGCTCGACAGGCTTAGCAGGTCGGATGATATTCTCTTCGTCACTGCTACTATCGCTCAAAGGCATATCGCCGGAATAACTTCTGCTTAACCTTGGTGGTACGTGGGTTGCCGCTGCTTCTGGAGACTCTTCACCAAGTGTTTGCTGCCTCTGTTGCTGTGGAGGTGGAACATTCTTCGGTCCCAATACTCCTCCACCCACGGAAGCACGAGCAACAGTGGTTCTTGTCACGCCTTCAGGTTGACCTGCCACCTTTTTTGCATCATCATTTTCACCAGTTGACATGAAATCAGCGTATGCTTTTCTTTCGTTTGGTGTCAAGAGTGGATCTCCATTACTGAATGTAGGTACGCCTTCTTTCTGAGGAGTACTAAGTTTTCCTCTTCCTCCATTATCGTTTAATTCAACCTTGAACGGTTCGGAAGCGGGCATATCGATCCTTGGCAATGCAGTTCGAGGAACCTTTACCGTTCCTTCATCTTTGCTCGAATCTCCCTCATTGAGTGAAGAAAAGTTCAATCGGCCGGTACCATCGATATTCTTGTCTTGCTCAAGACTTAAAAGAGAGGATGGATTAGAGGTGATCGTATTTGATTCGCTCTGTTTGTCCAATAAAGTCGATGCAGGTGGCGGGGCTGAGATCGGTGCGGGAATACTGGGCAGGATTGGTGCTCCTGTTGATCGAGCCGACATGGCACTTGCCGAACGAGTCAGATCCGTTCCGTGCTTCAATGCCGGCTTTAAAGGAGGACTCATCGTTCTGGACGGTTGAGGAACATGCTTTGGCGGTTCATTTGGAGTAGATATCTGCGCTTTTGGAGTGGCAGCTTTGGGTGCTTGACCAGTAACAGCATGTCTTGCTGTAGGCTTAACGGGTGTTGCACTGGGTTTGCTTTCCTCTTCCTCGTTCACATTGCTCTTGGCGACCCAATTGCTAGTTGCAAATTTACCTGAAGGATCAATTGAGCCCATAGTACCTACTTTGTTACCATGGCCATGAATTGGTTGCGTCGACATTGCACTCAACCGTTTCGAACTCCTTTTAGCCAAAGTGTCTTTTTCTTTGGTTCCTCGCATTGAGCCGTAATTCAAACTATCACTTCTACGAATACCGCTAGAAGCATCACCAGTCACAATCACTGAGTTTCGATATCCTGCTTCTGCGGGAGTCTTTGTACGTGTTGATTGTGTGCCAATTTCACTGCCACCATCATTTGAAGCTGGTGCTTTCGCTTTCTTCTTCTTTTTCTTCGAAGGTGTGGTGGAGATCATCGTTGAAGATCTTGAGAGACCTTCAGGAGCGGAAGCCTGTCCGATAGCACTTTCCGGTCTCTTTTTCTCTTCTGCTTCTTGATGTGCTTTCCAACTTAATGGACCGGCGTTAATAGTTGCGCTTGGTGTTCTGCGCAATGTTGATGGACGTTTGATGAGATTTTTACTTGTTCCAATGTCGGAATTTGACTTTTGCGTTTGCCATAATGGTGGTCCTTTGTTAACATTGCGTACTAATTTCCGCTCATCTACCTGCTCTTCATCACTGCTATCTTCTTGAGTCGGCACTAGAGGCTTACTTAAAACACTTTGTCGTCTCTGCACTGATGAAGGATCGTGTACTTGGAAGCTATTTCGAATATTTGCATCTGTTCTGGTATCCCATTGAGAGCTGCTTCTTTTTGGTCTTACTTCACTGCTTGGCGATGATCGCGCTTCTTCATTCTTTGGATCACCTCTAAATAAACGACCCATTTTTCCAAATAGGCTTGTTTTCCTATTTCCACTCGTACAGCTTACTTTTGCGGTACCATCATCAGAGCTATTGCCATCTTCATCCCTTCTGGCCTGATTGCGCGAAGTCCAATCGCTACCGCCTCCACGATGAGCGACAGTTTTTCTCTGTTCATCTTCGTCAGAAGAATCATCTTGAGCGCCAGATGCGCCTGGCATATATAATTTTGGAGCTGTCGGGATTGGTGCAAGATTGACACCGTTGCTATTCAATCTTGGTGCGGTAGGAATCGGCGGCATATTGACATAATTGAGTTGGCTAGGATTACTGCGCACTGTGTCTTCTACTTCATTTTGTTTTGGCTTTTTCATCGTTGAGTTACGTGATAATCGCTTATTTTCGTCTTTGGCCGGTGGCGTGGGAGCAGGTGTAGCAGATTGATTGTTACTCAAATCTGGACTGGCATTATAGTGTTGAGCGTTGTTGTTACGTGTAGAGTGAACGGGGAACATGTGTGGTACGAAATCGGCTTCCGTACCCGCTCGCAAGTCTAATTGATGTGGAGCAGGCAAGACGGAGCCGCCGCCTTGATGAACCATTACAGGCTGTGCATTTTCACCAACTCCACCACCGAATGACCTTTGCCAATCTTCTTCATCGCTGTCATATTCATCCGGATTGCCGTTGTTTTGCTGTTGTCCGGCATGATTTCCGTCACCTTCTGCTATACCGCCAAATGGAGCATTATACATCATCGAATCACGATTATGATTAGGCTGATATACTTGAGATGCGGATTGTGATGGTGTGACGGACGAATTTTCAAAGTTTGGATGATTGACAGCATATTGATCGTCTGCAGTTTGATTGTTATATTGATGATATTGGTGGTATGGATGCAAAGTGTCTTGAGTCATACCATCTTGATGTTGAAGAGCGGATTCATCGTATGGTTCGATTGGACTGATAGGCATTTGATAAGCTGTACTATCGAATTGATCGAGTAAAAGAATTGCTTCTTTAGCAGCGTCAACCATTGCAGCACCAGCGTCACCCATTGTCTTCATGCGCATCGTCAAAGCTTCTTTGAAAGTTCTTCTCTTTACTCCAACGAGAGCAGCTTCTTCAACGGTTAAAACTTCCTCACATGCAGCCAGTTCACGTTGTGCTTTAGCTACTTTTTCTGCTCTTTCTTCTGGTGACTTTTTGCTTGATGCACTTGCACTCTTTTGACTTGCTTTGATTAATCGACTTACCAAAATATCTCGATCACGAAATACGGTTCGAATTGAAGCTTCACGATCAGCCACATCCTTCAAAGCAGCACGATAACCTTCAATTGCAGCAACATGCGTACTTTGTACATCTGCACAAGCGCTCAAAAGATTTGCAAGTCTTCCACTTGCATCAGCCACATCCGGTGCTTCACTCGTTCCCCAAGCAGATAAAGATGAACTTGCACCATGAGCTGCATTTACGCTTGAACGAAGATGAGTGATATAATTACGCTCTGCTTTGATCAAATTGCTCAACAATCTCGAATCGCTTGGTGCAATATGGCGAGTTGAAAAAACACCTCCCAAATCCATTTTTGACAAAAATCTCTAAAGGGTCCGATTCCGAACAAGATTGATATTTTGGATATGGCTTTCTCTCTCTCCACGTGGAGGATGAAATTGTGGTAATATTTACTTGCTCTTCTTTACTTGGACAAACAAATAGATACACCTAAAAATCCAAAGACGAAAGAAAGCACAAAGGATGTATAGGTATCAATGGTGGAATGGTGGAGAGAATGATCGGCAAATGGACAATGGGTAATAATCCGAAAAAAGCTGACAACTCCGGGCCGTGCATGCGTAACGTTGCGCAGCGCAGCGGGCGCAACAAAGGTGGGCAAGAAATGTGAATAGTAACACGTTTAAAAGAAGAATTGGTTTGTAACATTTCTTTTCTTTTGACTGATTTGACGCTTGGTTTTTGTAAACACCTTTCCAACGCTAACCCAAATCGGACATCTGCACAGCATCACACACGTTTTCGCATCTTAAACTCCACATCGCAGGGGCACTCGATTACATACTTATCAATTTAATAATTTCTTCAAAGAAGATCATTTACACTACATACGCACGCATACGTCGTTTAGGAGACTCCCCGCACGGAATGATGCAAGCTATTTAAAGATACAAGATGATCTGTTCCTGTAGTTTTATTATTGAAGGATGCTTTCCGGTATTGTAGCTTCTAAAGTGTACCAATTTGTATTTGCTATATGCGTGCAGGTAATTTTATTATGAATGACAAGAGTATAAATGTACAGTCGATGATTATGATGATCAGAAGAATCGAATCCAAATGATAAAGATGAACAAAAATGCAATCGCTCCGATGGGTGCATATTTACGAATCATAGCATCAATATTAATTTGACGAGCTGCTTTACGATATTTTAAACTTTCATCACGTAAAGATGAAGACATTGAAGACATTTGATCAAGTGAATCTCCTCTCCATAAAAGATCTTCCATATTCTTTGTCATAATTCTAGTCACATCTTGTAAATCCTCATTCAGTCTGCCCAAGTGATCTTTCGTTCCACCCGCTTGTCCTGCACCTTCTCCGCCTACTGAGCCCGCTGCTGCTGCTGCATTTGCTTGTTTCTCCTCTAAAGCTGTCGTTGCTGTTCTAGAATCAGCATATAGTCTCTTTGTCCTTTGCATGAATGTATCAAATCCTACGAAAGCATAAGGCCTTAAATTTCTTTGACCGATCTGACTTCCATAATTCATTACAAATTCTTTTGCAAGTTCATCTAGATAAGCGAATGCCAATTTACGTGGATAACTTCTTTGTGCGATTGTTAAAAAGACGACACTTGTTGTGTTTAAATTACCAGCCGCATTGGGAGGTGGACTGATGAGATAATGCAAAGAATAACTTGGTCCACTATCGATCGTACATGTTGGTGCCGAAGTAGGCGTTATCCGACGTAATAATAGCTTTGCTTGTTGTTTGTATTCCGACAAGGTTGCTTCTGTAGAACTATCATCGACTGATTGTGCTAATGGCAATCCGTCCGAAAGACGTGAGATTTGTGTAGAAAGTACCATCTTTAATTGTTGTGTGCTTTGTTTATTTCTCTTTCTGCTATGCTCCACTCGACCTGCGAGAAAGAGTGGTATCTTTTGTGGTTATGATTGTTGGAAAGACAAGTTAAGATGCAAAACTGTTTTTGCCTTGCCTTCCACGTCGCTAATTAAATGCAAGTGTTGAAAAGCTGCAGTGCCTGATATTCCCCGCTAAGCGTGGCTTCTGAGCGCGAGGCACAAGCACGCATAGCTCTATCTACACGTGAATTGAAATTGTTTGGATGCATTCGTAGGAAGAATGGGTTATTTGTTTAAATGACACTTCTAATCACGATCATTAAAGCGGATTATCATATAAAGATGTCCACCCAACAAACATTAACGCTCTTTCCACTTTCTTCTTACACATTCACAACTAAAGCCGCTCAACCAGAAGAAGATCCATCGGTTGCTGCACGTTTACAAAGGTTACAAAATCAATATGAAGATTTAGGAATGCGACATACCGTAGAAGCAGTTTTAGTCGTTCACGATCATGGTCATCCGCACGTTTTAATGATTCAAATTGCAAATGCATTTTTTAAACTTCCAGGAGATTATTTACGTCCGGCAGAAGAAGAAACAAGTGGCTTAGCACGTAGATTAGACGAACGTTTAGCACCTGAAGAAGATGATCCGAACAGTTATGGTCCAGGTGGAATGAGCGCCGGAAGTGGTGGAGAATGGGAAGTTGGAGATTGTTTGGCACAATGGTGGAGACCGGCTTTCGAAACTTTTATGTATCCATACGTTCCACCACATATCACTAAGCCAAAAGAGTGTAAAAAATTGTTCTTGGTTCAAATGCCTCCAACAAAGGTTTTAGCCGTTCCGAAGAATATGAAACTTTTGGCTGTTCCCTTGTTCGAGCTATACGATAATTCACAGAGGTGAGTTTACTAGATAGAGAGAAAATTATTCACATTTACTAACATCAAACATTCTCTTCTTACAAACAGATATGGACCACAGCTATCAGCAATCCCACATCTTTTATCCAGGTATAACTTCATCTATTCCGATTAGATAGCTGGCCATCTATGAACAACATTACATGTATAGTAGCAATAAAATACGATCATTCAGAAATATGAGAAGGGGTGAATGTAATCTATTGTGCAATAAAAAGATCTCTATGTTATACAAAATTTGAAAGCTTCATCAGCTCTCCTCCTTACTTCTTTTGCTGTTGCAGCTTTTTGTAGGCATCTTCCATATCCTTTTGAATGTTGGGCATTACAGGCGCATATGTCTTCAATTCCATAGAATATTCACCTTTTCCTTGTGTCAATCCACGTAATTGACTTGAATAGCCAAACATATCGTTCAAGCTCACTTCTGCCGTCAAGGTAAATTCATCTTCTCGTACTTCGGTATCTTCGATTGTACCTTTACGTTGATTTAATGCACCGATCACTGCACCTTGGAACTCAACAGGGGCGACAACCTCTACAGTCATCTTTGGCTCGAGAATTACAGGGCCAGCTTTTGCATATGCTTCTCTGAATGCACCAATGACTGCCAATCTGAAAGCCAATTCGGATGAATCGACGCTGTGTGCCAAACCATCTTCTAGTACGAATCGAGTTCCAGTGACTGAATGTCCAGAAAGCGCACCTTTTTCAATTGCTTCAAAGAATCCTTTTTCACAAGCTGGAATGTATCCTGTTGGAATTGAACCACCCATAACACGATTCTCAAAAGCGGTATCTTTTCCTGTATCTTCGTCCATCTTCATGGGTTCGATGTATCCCATCACACGACCAAATTGACCTGCTCCACCAGTTTGCTTCTTGTGTGTATATGTGAAAGAACTTGATTGAGTAATCGTTTCGCGGAAAGCAACTCGAGGTTTACCGGTATCACATGCAACATTGTATTCTCTACGCATACGTTCAACGTAAATTTCCAAGTGCAATTCACCCATTCCACTGATGATGGTTTCTCCACTTTCGGAATCAATGTGAACGCGGAATGTGGGATCTTCTCTTTGGAATCTGTTCAATGCTCGACTGAAATTTGTAGATGCACTGGCTTCTTTTGATTTGGGATGCAAGGCTAATGAGATAACGGGTTCAGGAACAAACATGCTACTCATACTTAGGGAGAGAGCACCATCTGTGAATGTATCACCACTAGAACAATCAACACCAAACATGGCACAGATTTCTCCCGGTCCGATACTGTCAACGTCTTCCATATCATTTGAATGCATGCGAACCAATCTGGGTACTTTGACCTTCTTTCCTGTACGAGCGTTGAAGATCATATTCCCTCTCTTCAGAGTACCAGAATACATGCGCATATATGTCAATTGACCATAACGTCCTTCTTCCAATTTGAATGCTAATCCGACCAAGGGTGCTTCAGAAGCAGGTAATAGATTAACCGAAGGGGTTGGGGCATTTTGCTTGGCTTCTGATACTGCTTCTTCACCCTCTGATTCTGCTGCTTTTGCTGCAGCTTCTACAGCTTGGTCCTTGGCAGCCTTGCTAACATCTAGAGCAACAGTTGGCACCTCGGAAGGATTTGGGAGATAAGCACAAACACCATCCAACATTGATTGAACACCTTTGTTTTTCATTGCTGATCCCAAAAAGACTGGCGAAAATGCACATTTGATTGTTGCACGTCGAATGGCTTTCGCTAGCTCTTCATTTGTGGGCTCCCTTTCTTCCAAGAAGATTTCTGTCATTTCATCGTCTACCTCTGCCACTTGCTCAACAAGTTCTGCACGTTTCTGTTTGGCGAATTCTAGCATGGAAGCTGGAATGTCATCAGACTCCCGAATAACACTACCCTTTTCTCCCTCATTATACATTGTCTTCCATCTGATCAAATCAATTAAACCTTCGAATGCATCTTCTGCTCCGATTGGCACTTGAACGGCAGCAGCAGGCATTTTAAGTTTGCTACGTACTTGATCGATTACACGCCATGGATTTGCACCTGCTCTGTCCATCTTGTTGATAAATGAAACACGAGGGACATTGTATCGTCTCATTTGTCTGTCAACGGTAATAGTTTGTGATTGAACTCCAGAAGTGGCACAAAGTACCAAAACAGCCCCATCTAATACACGTAAAGCACGTTCCACTTCGATTGTGAAATCAACGTGTCCAGGTGTATCGATGATATTGATATGAAAATCTTCCTTTGCTCCTACTGTATCTTCTGCTACATCTCCACCTACACTTCTCGTTTCAGTTGGTGGTGTTGCTTTCCATGTGCAATGAGTAGCAGCACTTTGAATAGTGATACCTTTTTCACGTTCCAATTCCATATGGTCCATCTTTGCTCCTACTTCATCTCTACCACGAACTTCATGAATATCTTTAATTCTTCCGGTGTAGAATAAAACACGTTCTGTTACTGTTGTTTTTCCACTATCAATATGTGCAGCAATACCGATATTTCTTTGTCGTCCTAATTTACGCAAGTCATTGTCTGTAAGAGGAAAAGAGTTGATTTTATCCTGTGTAGCGTTTGGAACAGCTCCAGGTTCTGTGATTTTTGCATTTGTAGCTGCTGCGACTGCTGCAAATCGAACTTGTTGGCCAGCAATGGGAGGTCTAGTATAGGTAAATGCTTTTCTCTTGTTTTCATTCATAAGTGATGATATTGAACGATGTTGTGATATATGCTTTAGGTTTGATGAGGCTTCATTTCGTAGCAATCGAGCTCCGTTGCTCCTTGCTAGAGATGCCACTCTTCTGCTCGCCATCATTTTTGCTTCCCTATTATATCCAAACCCAAATTTGGTAATGAACAGAAGATACAATAAAAAGGAAGATCGGATTCTTTCGGCGCTTCTAAGAAGGAAAACGCAAGAGTGAACGGCACTTGGCCTGTATGCGTTCCTTTTTGAGAAAGAATGGCATTCTTCTTAAATTGAAATTTTATTCAGCGCTATTTTCTCAGGGAAAAAAAGTCTTACACGTGCTTGGTTCCTGTCTTACGCAAGCCAACCCTTGAAAGAGGTTCGAGAAGTTGAAATGTAGATAGAACGCGTTTGTTACGCGCCCTGCTCAGCGCGTAGAGTATGCGTGTTGTTCTTTTAACAATATTCCCTGTGGAGATTTTATGAGAAAGGATTGACCTCTTCTTCTTCCTGATGCTCATCTAAAGAAAAAGTGAATATGGCTCGTCAACAAACATTGATGGGCGGTTTCATAAAAGAGCCAGAAAAGGATAAAGCAAAGACGAAAGATGAAAAAGTTACAGTCAAATCGAATAATGGATTAAAAGAAGTACAAAATGGTAGTAAATTGAAAACTGAAACAAGTCAAGAATCAAATTCGAAGAAACGCTCTAGAGTGATAATTGATGACTCAGATGATGATGAAGAAGAGTATACAAAACCACAGCCTGCACCAAAGGTCACAAAAGTGATAAAGAAGCCTGAAGAAGAAAAGAAAGCAAATAAAAAAGATGAAGATGAAAGTATGGAAGAAAAGACCGAAAGTGAAACGGATGAAGAGTATGAAGAACAAGAGGAAGAAGCTGCAAATCAAACAACAGAAAAGAAACGAGATGGTGAAGCAGTGAAAAAGTTGGCTGCAATTTTTGTCAAACAAGCACCAACAGAAGACAAAGCTAGCTGGAAAGAAGGTGAAGCGGTGCCATACTCAGCTTTGGCGGAAGCGTTTGCCAAAATTGAAGCAACAACAAAAAGATTAGAAAAGTTAGAAGTCACTACCAAACTTTTCGTCAAAGTGATCCAACTCACACCACAAGATTTACTACCATGCGTATACCTTTGTATCAATAGATTATGTCCAGATTATGAGGGCTTAGAATTGGGTATCGGTGAAGGTTTATTGGTCAAGAGTATTGCACAAAGTACAGGACGTGATGTTGGCCGGATCAAGAAAGATTTAGAAGCAAAAGGTGATTTAGGTTTAGTCGCAATCGGATCAAGACAGAAACAACCGACTATGTTCAAATCTGCTGCTTTGACAATTCGTGGTGTGTTTAAAAATTTAAAAGAGATTGCAGCAATGACGGGAAATAAATCACAAGAACGCAAGATTGGAGTGATTAAAAAGTTATTAGCTTCCTCTAATGCAGAAGAGCCAAAGTATATCATTCGAAGTTTAGAAGGTAAATTACGAATCGGTTTGGCGGAAAAGACCGTTCTTGTCGCCCTTGCTCAAAGTGTCGTATTGGCAGCCAAAAAGGGTAAACAATTAGTCTCTGAATCGCTCACACAAGAATTAGAAAAGGGTGTTGAAGTTGTTAAAGCAGTTTTTAGTGAATTGCCAACATATGATCTTGTTGTCCCTACGCTTTTACGAGCAGGCATTCAAGGTTTACGAAAAGAATGCAATCTCACACCCGGTGTTCCATTGAAACCAATGTTAGCAAAACCAACAAAAGCAATTGGAGAAGTGCTTGACCGATTTGAAGGTAAACCTTTCGTATGCGAATACAAATATGACGGTGAAAGAGCACAAGTGCATTTCTATAAAAGCGGAACAGGTGAAAAGACAAAATCAACAATTCAAGTTTTTAGTCGTAATTCGGAAAATATGAGTGTGAAATATCCTGATATAGTTGAACAATTACCTAGATGCATCAAAGAAGGAACGGAAAGTTTTGTTTTAGATGCAGAATGTACTGCATGGCAAAAAGCAGATGAAGAAAAAGGATTACCTGCACGTTTATTACCTTTCCAAGAATTGAGTAGAAGAAAACGAAAGGACATCAAAGTGGAAGATATCAAGGTAAAAGTGAAATTATTTGCATTCGATATACTTTATCTAAATGGAAAGCCTTTATTACATTTAGATTTAGCTACAAGACGTAAATTACTTCAAAACAGTTTCGAACCGGTTCAAGATGAATTTGATTTTGCAATTAGTAAAGATTTAACATCAAGTGAAGATATTCAATCATTCTTGGACGAAAGTGTAAAAGAAGGATGTGAAGGATTGATGGTAAAAATGTTAGAAGGAAACGATGCAACGTATGAACCAAGTAGAAGATCTATGAATTGGCTTAAACTCAAAAAGGATTACTTAGCCGGAACTGGTGATAGTTTAGATTTGGTTGTGATTGGAGCTTATTATGGTAAAGGTAAAAGAACGAATTGGTATGGTGCATTTTTATTAGCTTGTTATGATGCAGATAGTGAATCGTATCAAGCTGTATGCAAATTAGGTACCGGATTCTCAGAAGAAGCTTTAGAAAGTCACCATAAAACTTTATCTGCTCTTGAAATTACGACAAAGAAAGGATATTATGACGTAGGAGAAGCAAAGCCAGACGTTTACTTTGAACCAAAGATCGTTTGGGAAGTTTTAGCTGCTGATCTTTCATTAAGTCCAGTTTATTCGGCAGCAAAAGGATTAGTTGATCATCGTGGTATTTCACTTCGTTTTCCACGTTACGTTCGTATTCGTGATGATAAAGATCCCGAAGATTCAACTGCTCCTGATCAAATTGCAGAAATGTATCGTAAACAAGCCGTTACTCATCATGGTGGTGGAAAAGGAGATGAAGATGACGGATTTTGGTAATGGTAAAAATTTGTACTATACAGTAGTGTGTTTGTTGTATCATTTAGTTTACAATAATTTATTTCCAATTCCTTAATGCCTCTTGAGCGCTCCATCTTGGCTGTTGATCGATGATAGTTTGAGTATTATTGTTTTCATCTTCTTCCAATCTCAAACTAGAAGAATTACAACAGCATGATGTAAATGGCGAACAACATGATTGACAACATCCTGAAGAATCACCTGTTTCGATAAAGTGTGACATATTTTAATTATTATTATTATTATTCTCCCCTTCAACATTTTATTACTTACGAGCTGAACGACATTCTTGACCACATGATAAACAACCGAAAGAAATCGTTTCCAAAAAAGTAGCACAGATGATATCCAACATTACTTTACTGAATCAATTGAGATCATTTATTGATCGGTGCTGTTGTGTATAAAGGAAGAGAGATAAGAGATGACTTTGACATCAATTCGTCAATTTCTGAGTATATATATTGCAAAAACTCAGCCCCGCTCTTATCATATGGGTGGGGGTGCTGAGAAAGTTACTCAGCATCACCTTTCCGTTTCTCATACATATTTCAATCACGCTAATTATTGTGGAGAAATTCAGGCCTTTTTTCAGCCTGAGCGCCAACGCCTGCTTGCAATATTAAGTCTACGCATAATAAATCTCATTATTAATTATGATGAATAAAGTATAAATAGAATAAATGTCCCGATGGTTTCAGCCTCATTGACGATTGATATACAATGTAAATCGTCATCAATGTGGATAGTTATGCTCATCGATTATTTTTGTACATTTGTATCTTCCGGCATTGTCCCGTTAACTGTAAGTGGATAAAACCAAACAGCAAACTCTTTTAGCCGGGGGGAAGGAGAAAAAGGGAAAATAGAAACTTTACTCATCTTACCAACTTTATCATCACCCTCGCACACGCTTATCCGTTTTATCCATATAATTCGCATATACATACGCGCTCATACGCGTGCTGCACATTCCTTCTTCAACCAGGCATATCCTCTTTCATCACCTAAATCCTTCAAGATAGGTCCAACTTTGGCCAATGTTTCGTCATGATAATCGTTAATCCATTTCTTCTCAGCTTCATCTAAGAGTGATGCATCGATCAAGCTGACTTGAATAGGGCAAAATGTCAAACGCTCAAAGCATAGATAACCCTTTGATCCAAACGAGTTGGGCGTCTTTGCTTTACGTACCACGACCAAATTCTCAATTCGAATACCCCAAGATCCATCTTTGTAGTATCCAGGCTCGTTGCTGATCACCATTCCATCTTTTAGAGAAGTTTCATTATGTACTGCACGTGTTGAAATACCCTGTGGTGGCTCGTGAACGTTTAAAAAGTGACCAACTCCATGTCCAACACCGTGACGGAAATCCCATCCTTCACCCCACAATGGACGACGAGCTAGAACGTCTAATTGATACCCCGTCGTTCCGGCTGCAAAAATCGCGCGGTCGATTGCAATATGTCCTTGTAGCACCCTTGTGAAAGCACGAATCTGTTCAGCATCAGGCTTCTGGAAATGCCACGTACGCGTAACATCCGTCGTTCCATCCGTAAATTGTGCTCCAGAATCACATAAATACATCAGCGAAGGGTCAATGTTTGGACAACCGTTGGGATCGGGAGAGTAGTGAATTATGGCGCCATTTGCACCTGTGGAAGAGATTGTAGTGAAACTTGGTCCTCTGAATTCCTTATCACGAGCACGGAATTTGTCCAATTCTTCAGATCCGGCATATTCACTAACCTTTTTGCCTTGTTGCAATTGTTCTTCTAGCCATGCGAAATAGCTTGCTAATGCAGCTCCATCACGAATGTGACTGTCACGGAACCCTTGAATCTCTGTCTCGTTCTTGATACTCTTTTGATCGATGATGATGGAACGGTCAACAAAGACTTTTGATGAACCACCTAAAGCTTCTTGAACGGCTAGAGAAGCACGTTTGCTCAAAAAGATCTTTTCGTCTTCCTTTAATCCATTTCCTAATTGCCTTAGATCATCATAGAATTTGTCGTATGGGCGTAGCTCGACATCTTTGCCGATGTATTTCTTTGCTGACTCCTCTAATTGGCTCTCGTTCACATAAAGGATGGTCTTGTCCAACAAAACCAATGCGAAAGAAAAGAAGACTGGGTTGTAAGGTACATCAGAGCCTCGCAAGTTCAATAACCAGGCTACCTCGTCTAGCATATTTGCAACAACACCCTTGACATTATCACCCTTTTTCTTCAGCTCCGCACGTAGTTCCTTGATCTTATCGCTTGCTGATCGTCCAGAATATTTTTCATCCAAGACAAAGACTGGTTTTTGTGGCCTTTGTGGTCTTTCGGTTCCCCATACTTGATCAACTAGATTTCCCGATTCGATTGGAACGAGAGTTGAACCAACTTTTTGCAATTCGGCAGAGATCGTCTTTGCATCATCAACACTAATCAAAGAAGGATCAATTCCGATCCTAGATCGTGAAGGTAAATCTTTCACCAAAAATTCTTGCCAAGTTGGTACATTTGGTTCACCTTGTTTCATCAATTTCCAAACTTTGGGTTCTAATTGTTGACCTGCTTGTAAGAAATACCTTCCATCTGTGAATAAAGATGCATTCTTTTCGTCAATCACTGCACATCCTGCTGATCCTGTAAATCCTGTAATATAAGCTCGCCTTAGATCAGATTCTGCAGGATATTCGCTTGCATGTGCATCCTCTGATGGTACAACGTAGGCTGTCACATTATTTTGTTTGAGAAGTTCCCGTAATTTGGCAACACGTTCTGTTGTGTCCACTTTTCCGGTTGCGATTGCACCCATCTTGTTTGGTATTTGTGATGAAGTAGAGGTATGAAATGAGTTATTCTTACGTGTATTCGTTAAGATTGAATTGCTTTGAAATCGACCTCGTAAGGCCGATGAAAGTGTAGTACGTTGTAATGCCAGGATGAATGTTCGTCGTGATAAAGTAAGTAATTGAGGTATATGTGTTTGTAATACTGCCCTTCCACGGCACAGCATCAATTTCCAAATAAGAACAATACTACGTACAAAGGTGGTGGTGGGGGAGGAGCGGATAGGCCAGCAAGAGATATTAAATCTTTCTTAGCCTTTTCTCTACCGCAAGGAAACAGTCTGTGCTTAAAATTAGCGTTCCGCGCACTGGCGCCGCTCTTGAAAAGTTTGCACGAGGTCGCACGAGCTTATTCATATCTTCCGCGGTATATACGGATACTGAGCCGAAAGGCATTTATTTCACTCTTTTCTCAATAGGATTTTTCAATGATGTGGATTGAAACGCTTTGTTGAAAAAGCGAAAATGCTTGAATACTGATACACAGCAAGTGATTGACTATGACGGAAACCTAGAGACGAGATATATATACGAAAAAAGTATTGATGATAAATGTATACTATAATTAAGACGATCTTATGTTCAGATTTCTGTACGCATGCGTGAAGAAAGTCTGACCAGAAAATAATTTTGAGATTCAAAAAGAGAGACAAATGTAGTCACTTTTTTGAATTTTGATTTTGAGAGATAGGGTATGGAATAAGGAATAGGATGACCTACCCGTTTGTCATCAGTGTTGAAAGAAGACATGGGTAGGTTGTGCTGGAGAAAGAAGCTAGAAAGCTCCACCAGTCAGAGAGCACTCCGTACAGAAAGATTTAGTAACGGTAGTGTTCTGGCTTGTATGGACCATCTTCGTTCAAATCGAGATAATCGGCTTGAACCTTTGTCAATTTGGTCAATTTGACGGCAACCTTGTCCAAGTGCAAACGTGCAACTTCTTCATCAGAAGATTTAGGCAACATGTAAACCTTTCCGGTTTGGTACTTCTTGTTACCATCGTTTTCTTTCCACAATTCGATTTGTGCCAATGTTTGGTTGCAGAAGGAGAAGGACATGATCATACTTGGGTGACCAGTTGCGCATCCCAAGTTAACCAAACGACCGGCAGCCAAAAGGATAATGTGACGACCGTTGCTGAGAGTGTATCTATCAACTTGAGGCTTCAATTCAACCTTTTCCTTGGCGTTCTTGTTGAGCCATGCAACATCGATTTCGATGTCAAAGTGACCAATGTTGCAAACAATTGCATCATCCTTCATTTGTGTAAAGTGCTTTTCAGTAATGATGTCACGGCATCCGGTAGTTGTGACAAAGATGTTTGCCTTGGAAGCAATGTCATCCATAATGTCAACTTCGTATCCAGCCATAGCAGCTTGCAAAGCGTTAATTGGATCGACTTCAGTAACGATAACTCTGGCACCGTAACCACGGAGAGATTCAGCGCATCCCTTACCGACATCACCGAAACCGGCAACGACAGCAACTTTACCGCCCAACATGACATCAGTAGCACGCTTGATACCATCGACCAAAGATTCACGGCAACCGTAGTAGTTGTCGAATTTGGACTTTGTAACGGAATCGTTAACGTTGATAGCAGGCAATTTCAATGTACCACGCTTCATGGCGGTGTACAAGTGATGGACACCAGTTGTGGTTTCTTCTGAGACACCCTTGATACCGGCCAAAAGGTCAGGGTATTTTTGGTGAACAGTCCATGTCAAATCACCTCCATCATCGAGGATCATGTTGAGTGCTTCACCGTTGGGGAATGCTTTGAGTTGTTGTTCGATGCACCATTGGTATTCTTCTTCGGTTTCACCCTTCCATGCAAAGACTGGGATACCTGTAGCAGCAATTGCAGCAGCAGCATGATCTTGGGTAGAGTAAATGTTGCATGAAGACCATGTAACTTGAGCACCCAAAGCGACCAAAGTTTCAATCAAGACGGCAGTTTGAATGGTCATGTGCAAGCAACCAGCGATACGGGCACCTGCTAATGGCTTTTCGTTACCGTACTTGGTACGTAAAGCGACCAAACCAGGCATCTCACCTTCGGCGATCTCGATTTCCTTGCGACCGAAAGCGGCAAGGGAGATATCAGCGACCTGTTGGAAGAAAAGGAGGATGGAGTTAGTATTGAAATGTCATATGAGAAAGTGTAGTATTTGTATACATACCTTGTAGTTATGAGCAGCCATGATGTATAATTCTATAAATGACGTTTATAGGATACGTTGTGGTTTAGAAGAAAGAAGGAAGAAGTTAATTTGCTAATGTATTTCCTTTCTCACGCGGGCATGGGCCTTTTGCATTTAATCACTTTTTATGAAAGTTTTGTTGTTTCTCTCAAAAAGGGCGTGTGCACACCTTTTTCTACAGCGAAGAAGTTTTCACGATGTTTTAATAGGCACTTGAGCAGAGGAAATGTTTTTAAGAAGAAAGTTTTAGCTTATTTTGCATCTTTTGCAGGAAAAAGTCTAAAAAAGCAACGTTCCCTTTAAGGCGCGTACATACCTATGCTTCACTGTGGCAATGCGAGAAGTTCAAACGAACCAGTCGTACCGTTCGAGTTGCAACTTGTCGCACGTCCCTTTGTAGTCTTTTTTTCTTTGTTCTTGCATGACCACACGAGTGAATGCCAGCCTCAACAAAATTGACATTGTCAGGTATAATTGTCTGAAGGAATGATGGCGATAGAACATATTGAAGAAGTAAAACAGGTTGGCAAGAACGCAATGAGCGCAGAAAATGGATGTACTTTACACGAGATGATCCAATACAGTTGTAAATTATTACCTGATGGAGTGGTTTGCAGACCTGTGGAGAGGTTCTTTCGAAAGTGAGTTAGGTTGGTCTTTGAGTATCTTAAAAAACATCTTCACTAATCTTTCTGCATTTTACGTAGATGTCCTGGTCGTGCAGCTGTAGAGGTAACGCATGTCATTAGTACGGATCGTGTTGGAAATGTCTATCTTTCGAAATCGATGGAAAAAGCAATGCCGCCTGCTCAACATTGGAACGAGATACGAATGTGAGCAAGTGTCGTATATTGCTCTCTTTATTATTAAACGAAAACTTATTTTTGTTCACCCAATAAATCTTTTCTGTTGGTATGATGGCAAAGGGTCACAACAGACGTGATCCGGAAAAAACGGAGCTGGATGGAAGGCATGACCAATTATGGAATCTGTAACAATCTTATTCGGACATTCACAAGTCATTCGCTGTCAATACAGAAGGCAAATTAAGATTACTTGTGCTAGTTTATGTTGTGGGAAAGCTTTAATTTTTCTTCTTCCAAAGAAGGAGCCGTGCCAAGAAACGTGCTCAGGCAGGAAAAGTATACGCTAATGTAGTTGACATATGGCGCAGATGCAGGTAAAGCTTAATGTAGCTGATTGTGCAGCTCAAACGGAAACATTACGGAAAGATGGAGCGGTAATCTTGCACATTATTCTTATTGCATAGGATAAATATCGATCAGGGATCCGAAAGTTAAAATGACTATCCTGCACGTTCTCCTTATTAAACATCGGATATCCGGTTCCTGAATAAAGGCGAAGAAAAGGTATAAATACAAGGTGTTAAAAGCGTAAAATATTTTGTTGAATACTATCCAGAAAATCACGAAACATTCTACAATGGCAAACGTTTTATTTTTCCTACTTCCCATCTTTTTAGCCTGCTTGCATGCTGTAAACGCAGCTCAAACAATTACCGTTTTAACGATGAACGTTGCCGGTTTACCTTCAGCAGTTAATGGTAATGGTGAAGGTGATAAAAAGCAAAACTCGTTGGATATCGGAACTGCTTTTGCAAATGGAAAGTTTGACGTTATTCATGCACAAGAAGATTTTAACTATCATGCTTATATTTACAGTACTGATACACATCCATTCAGAACTGCAACGAGCGGAGGAGTACCTTTTGGTTCAGGTTTGAATACTTTAAGCAATTTTGCATTTTCAAATTTACAAAGAACAAAATGGAATAAATGTTATTTGAACGAAGGTGATTGTTTAACTCCAAAAGGTTTCACTTTTATGACAATCACTTTTGATGACGGTAAAGAAGTTGATTTTTATAATTTACATGCTGATGCAGGCGATCAAACGGGTGACGGTCAAGCAAGAGTCTCAAATTTAGCTCAAGTTGCACAAGCAATCTCTGATAATTCTGCTGATCGTGCAGTAATTGTTATGGGTGATACAAATTGTCGTTATACTCGTTCTATGGATAAATTAAGTGATTTTGTCGCAACTGCAGGCCTTACGGATCCTTGGGTAACCTTACATCGTGGAGGTGTTGCACCAGCTCAAGGTGACGATCCAATCTTGTGTGCTGATCCAATTCCGGCTGATAATACATGTGAAACTGTAGATAAGATTTTGTAAGTGAACAAGGTTATGTGCTGCAACACAATCAGCTGATCCTTCTTCTTCTTTTTTCCCACAGCTATCGCTCTGGAGCTGATGTCAAACTTTCAGCAACGTCATGGACGTATGATGCTAATGAATTCTTAAGCAAGACGACAGGTGAACCTTTATCCGATCATGTTCCAGTCAAGGCAATTTTCACTATAGCATGATTCGATCTGCTTAATGGCTTTGCCTATGATCCAGATGTAAATAGTCTACTCTATTATTATTATTATGATATTCTTCTCACGGTTAGAAATTGGAGTATTAAGATTTCATATTTCGCACTATTGATAACATTTGTTCCATTCTAAATCAGATTGAACGAAATGCAAATTCTTTTTAAATATAGATAAAGGGCAAATATGTTCTTTTTGCTCTTTTTCACTAAAACCTGGACACCAAAATTGATCTGGAATTTGAGTTTGATCGTTCATACGAATTCTAACGTATTCTTTTGTTATCTTTTTTGAATGTTTATCATGTTGATCACATTGTAACTTTTCAAAAACAATTTTACCTTGCATTGGTGCAATTTGAGCGAATTTCCAATTATGTGATTTCTTTTCCGCATGTTTCGTAGCTGTTAATTTTGACGGACTTCTTTTTAATCCAATACTTGAAACTATAGATGCCATTGTTCCATCATGAGATGTATCCATATAAATCTTTCCATCTTGAACAGGGAATGATGGACTATTTGCTGCATCTAAAGTTGTATTTAAACTTGTTGGTTGATTTAATGAAGGAAAAGTATTTGTCAAACGAGCGATTAATTCTCTCAAAAACCCAGAAGCTAAACCTTTATGATATGGATTACCGTATCCGGCTTGATAGTACATTCCTAAATCCATAAAATAACCTAACATTTTCCAATCATCATGGCCATCAAATAATTGACAAAATTGACTTTGCGGCATATCAAGTGATTTTCCTTGATTACTGATATGTGCTTGTGAAAATGTTTCAAATAAACATAAATTTGCTAAATCAGAAATGATATATTGATTTATAGTTAGTGGAATGTTATGTTGATCAAAGTATTTTTGTAATCGAGTACCAATTGTTGGTAAGATTGTACTATTCGCATATGCAGCTTGCATTGCATCACTTGAAATATTTGCAGGTTTTGTTTTTTGATCGGCCGGACAAGTTGAAGGACTTAAAGTGTCATTCGTTTGAGCATTTTCAGCAATAGTAACATCTGCAGGTTTGATTGATAGTGATGATGAACGTACTTTATCAGAATTTGACATTCCATTTGAAGGAAATCGTTTACCTTCAAAACCTAATCTCCAATATTTTGAAGTGAGTAATAATCTATCTTGTCCGATTTCATCATTTCCGCTTGATCGAATAAATACACCCCCATCATTTGCTACAGATTTATAAACTGAAGCCGTACTTCTACCACTATACCATGCTTGTAAAGCACCAAAAGGCATTAAATCTTCCACGGTATTATCAATATTTGCATTGGCAAGAAATTGAATAAGTTTAGGTAATTTGTGAGTATGTTGTTTGGATTGTTTGATAGCATCTTGAATTAAAAATAATGTTTGATTTGCAGATTTAAAAGCACCTTTTGAAAGATGTCTTGAACCATGACGTTCTAATGAAGTTACTTGAACAACTTTGCATCTTTCAGGTGGATAAAGAGGACCGCTTGGTTGAACGGTAAAACGTGAGCTAAATGTACCAAAATGATGAAAGATGTGTGGATTTAAACCTTTATTAAGGAATTCATTTCCATCATCATAAATAGGTAAAAGTGATTTATGAGGATGACGATGAGGATGATCCCAAGTATAAACGAATGTAAGTTGAGTTAAAAGGAAAAGTGATAAAAAGAATGTGCTGATATTGAAAGTCATTGTGGGGATAATTGGTGATAGGGATAAAAGATTGATGTTTTTTGATTACTTCTTTTTAAGCAAATTCATATGAGAAACATTTATCCGGCTCTTTGTTCCTGGAACATAATGTAATTGCCAGGAACATAATTGTTGCACATTACCGAGCGCGCTTTTATAACCCTAAACTGCTGCCGTGTATTGCTGCATTGCATGCATTTTATCGCACGAAAAATGCACGCTAGTCCCCATCTTTTAATAAAAATGTCTTTTGAAGGGAACGTGCAAGATATTGAAAAGAATTCTAAGAAAGAATATTATGTGTAGGATGATCATTGGAATATGTGATTAGCAACATCTTTTAGACGATCCGAATTTCCGAAGAAATCTTCTTATCATTCTTGTAAAGATGGTTACCCATACTTGAAATTTTGTCATTAAAATATAAATTGGATCAAAGTGATATTGCACCAGAACAGCCTTGTCAGTCATTTTGGCGGTCTATGAAATATAATATTCTTGAATCTGATTTGTACCTTAAACATTGTTACTGTAGTCTTTTTCATAAATAAGTCAAACATTATTTTTTTCTACCTTTTTTCTTTTTTCTTTTCACTTACACAAAGTTGATATCTCTTTTTGAGACATTATTTTAAATTTCGTTAGGCTTGCATTCGCAACCTGGATCAGGACAAGGGTCAGGATCGCACTGACGATTCCAAATGCTTGATGCCATGACCACAGGTACTAATAAGAATAAGAGAAAGAAGAAGTTGAAACGCATGATGTAGATCAGAAATCGATTGATTGATGGTAGATAAAAAGGAAGAATAGTATACAAGGCATAATTGGATCTTTAAATCATACTTAAAGAGAGAAAAAAAAGAGTTAATTAGATAAAATACGGAAGGCTGAAGTTTTTCGGAACTGAGAATGAAATGACGACGATTTATCGATCGCGTGCTGAGCAGCTTATATCAGCAAAAATTTGCTTATGTCAACCAACTTCCCTCGCCCGCCCTTGTGATTGGTACATGAAAGAAATGTGTGAAAGAGGGCATACAACATCGATTTGGAGTCATGACCGAGGTTAAACGCGCAGTTGCGGTGCCCAGTAAGAATATACCCCAGCTTACGCGCGCGCGGGGGGTTGTTAACATTAGTGGAGTTGACAGGCCATTTGCCTTCTAAAAAAAAGTTTAATACTATATCTTTCGTTTTGGGGAAAAAATGCACTTTAAATGCAAAAAATCTCCTTTCAAATCAATGATTAGCCTGGGAGCAAAATTGGATTTTTTTCGCATAAATTCTTACTTTATACCGTTAAAGTGCCAAATCCGGTGATCAAAAATGACCGAAGAGGCGGAGGACTAAATAGGTAATCTTGAATGCATTTTTGCATTTCACACTTTTCTTTTTCCTTCAATGCATATCTCTGTGTGGTAAGGTACTTCAAACAAGCATTTGTACACTGCGTGTGTGTGTCTCGAATCTTCTTCTTCTTCGCCATTTTCCGTTTTTTTATGCTCGCCTGAAAGAATAGCTTACCCCACTTTCACACCTTCTTTCATTCAATACCATCATCACATACTTCCTAATCTGACTTTTTCTTTAGTCATCGTTTAGGCTGTTCTTATAAGACACGAGGCTTTTGCAAAGATAGATATCTTGCTTCTTTTGCCTCCATCGTCATAACCCTACATCTTTTTCTTTTTGCCATCTTTTAATTAAAACAAAAATGGTCGCAGCAGATTACGATGTGATCGTCGTTGGTGCCGGTCTTTCGGGTGTAAATGCTTGTTATCGTTTACAAACCGGTACATCACTCAATTTTACCATGTTAGAATCACGTTCAGAAATGGGTGGAACATGGTCTTTGTTCAAATATCCCGGTATTCGTTCTGATTCGGAAATGTTTACTTTAGGTTTCCCTTTCAGACCTTGGGAAGGTAAAAAGTCAATCGCTGATGGAGCAGATATTTTACAATACATCAAAGATACAGCAACCGAATTCGGAATTGATAAAAAGATTCAATTTAACAAAAAAGTTATTGATGCAAGTTGGTCATCAAAAGATGCTCTTTGGACTTTATCAATTAATGATAATCAAACAAAAATGACTGCAAGATTCGTAATCTTTTCTGCCGGTTATTATGATTACGATGAAGGATATTACCCAGTCTTACCTGGATCGGAAAACTTTAAAGGACAAATCCTTCGACCTCAATTCTGGCCAGAAGATTTAGATTATTCGGGCAAAAAGGTTGTCGTGATCGGAAGTGGTGCAACTGCGGTAACATTATTACCAAATATGGCTAAACAAGCAAAATTGGTAACGATGTTACAACGTTCTCCTTCTTATTTTATCGCTCAACCTTCAATCGATCCCGTTGCAACAATTATTCGTAAAATTTTACCTGGCAGATGGGCACACACTTATATGCGTATCCGTAACCAAATTCGTTCTTCATTCTTATTTTACATGAGTCGTGTATTCCCAAACTTAATCCGTCGTGTTTTACGTTTCTTGATCGCTAGACAATTACCAAAGAATTTCCCAATGGATCCACATTTCAATCCAAATTACAAGCCATGGGATCAACGTTTATGCATGGTACCCGACGGAGATTTCTTCAAAGCAATTAAATCAGGAAAAGCATCAATCGCAACAGGTCATATCGATCAAATTTTACCAAACGGAATTCGACTAAAAGATGGAAACGAATTAGAAGCTGATATTATCGTTCAAGCAACAGGATTAAAAGTTCAAATGTTAGGTGGAACAAACATTTTCGTTGACGGTAAAAAGATGATTTTAAGAGATCATTTCGTTTATAAAGGTCAAATGATCGATGGTGTTCCAAATTTGTCAATGTGCTTCGGTTATACAAACGCTTCTTGGACTCTTGGTTCGGATTTATGTGCACGTTATTTGGTTCGCTTGTTAAACTTTATGAAAGAGAACAATTACGCTGCTGCTACACCTACAATCGATCATAATCAAGTCAAAGTCGCTCCTTTGGTTAACCTCAACTCTGGTTATTTGGAACGTGCTAAACCTCTTATGCCTAAAGCTGCCGATCAAAAGCCATGGAAAATGCGTGATAACTTTTTCAAAGATTGGATTCAATTCAAAACTGATAGCGTAAAGGATGAAATGCGTTTTTCACCCGTTCATTAATTCATCATAAAATAGACATCCACCAGCAACAATCATCTCTCTCACTTCATCCCCTTCTTTTTTCGATGTATAATCTCGTTTTATTCTCTTGCTTTTGTTATGTGGTGCTAATAATCATACGTCCAATGGAATGCATTTCTTAGAACTTTGTTAAAAATAAAATTCGAATGAAAATATACAAAAGATATGATGCGCTGATGTGATTCTACAATGCGTTCTAAAATTCTTCTATGAATGTTTGTCTTACGGTTTACCGAATTCTACCAAAAATTCTTGATGGAATTTGCCGAATCGGTCAACGAATGCATCTGTTTCTTTTGCCAAGATTGTCGTTCGTAAAAACATCGTTCCATCTTCTTTTGTAACTTTTCCAAATCCTCCACCAGGAACGACACAAATTCCAGTTGCGTCTAACAAACGTAAACAATAATATTCGTCAGGTTTACGTTTTTCTTCTTTAGCTTTTTCTATTGCTTTTTTGGGTAATTTGATAGAAGGGAAAAGGTATAAAGCGCCTTGTGCTTCTCCGCATTGAATTCCTTCTAATTGATTAAATTTATCGGCCATCTTTCTACTACGTTCGAGTAAAGTTTGATGAATTGAATCAACTTCTTTTTTGTATAATTCATAACTTTCTTCTCCTTCTTTGGGTGGACGAACTAAAAGGTCTACACCAATTTGACCTTGAATAGATGGACAAAGATTCACACTTGCCATCTTGTATATTTGTGCTTCAACGTCAGGTGAAATATTTGTTAATTCGAAATAGCCTCCACGTCTACCGCATTCTCCACTAACACCTTTACTGATACTATGGAAGCTGACCAACTCCACTTCATTAGCGATCGATTGTTCTTCTTTCTTTGTACTTTTGCTAAAATCAAGAAGAACTTTTTTGAAGCTCACAAAAGGAAGATCGTTTGGTTTATAAATATTTGCTTGATAAACTTCATCTGCCATAACAATCAAATTCTTCTCGTGTGCTAATTGAATGATTTGACGAACGTTCTCTTCTGATAAACAGCTTCCAGTTGGATTTCCAGGATTGATTACAACCAAAGCACGAACGTCTGTTCCTTTTGAACGTGCATCGTCCACTTCTTTAGCCATCTGTTTTACATCCACGCTCCAATCATCGTCACTGTTTAGGTAATATTTGACTGGTTGAGCATCATAGTAAGAAAGTGCGGCAGAATAAAGAGGATATTGTGGAATTGGGATCATGATTCCAACTTTTGAGCTAGAGATCAAAACTGATAAGAGTAATTGCACACCGGCAGAAGCACCTGCAGTCAAATAAATCATTTCAGGATCGGAAGGATAACCATCTCTTTCTTCAATAAATTGAGCGACATGTTTACGAATGCTTTGAGCACCTTTCGAATGAGAATAAGCGCCTACACTTCCAACATCTTCTAAAATATGTTTTGCACGTTCTTTTACGTCTTTTGGAAAAAGTTTACTTGATTCTTGATTTTCGATAAGGTCTGGATATTCAGTTATAGCAGCAACTTGTCTCCAAAAAGTGAGTGGCTTTTGTGCTAAATGTGGTTGTTGTTGTGGGTTACCAATATTTGCAGAAACTACTGAATCAAAAGGTAATTCCTTCTTTTCGCTTAATTGATTAGAATATGCATTTGCACGATTCGAAATTTCTCCACGAACCGCATATTCTACATTACGAACGTTTTGATTGATAGAATCGAGGGTAAGAACCTTTTTGTAGGAAGATGATGAGGAAGCCATGAATGTACGCTTTGTGGAGGAAGACCAAGGTGACCGATTGTTGAAAGAAGGTAAGTTGGATTGAGTGATGAAGTTGTTACTTTTATATGATACGCTTCTTGTTGATGTTATCGATCGAAGCTGTTGGCGTAAGTTATTTGACTTTACGTTCGGAGTAAAGGGCGAACAGCCGCTTCCGCTTATAAAGTGCAAATATGATGAATGCAAAACACCTTTAGCCTTTTGCATATGAGTCGGAGTCATGATGAGGGCGTACAGCCGTACAGGCTGAGTATATGCAAATATACAAAGTGCCTATTGTTTCTGCACTCTCAAAGGAACGTATTGTCCTCACAAACCCACAATACAGACAGGATAAAGCCTATGTACGATATGTATGTGAAGTGGAGTATGTGCACTCTCCTAAAATGATAAGGAGAAGAGAAGAATTGAAAAGGCTTTTTTTGGATAACGGGAAAAAGGGAAAAACTTTTTTTCTCTGCTCAAATGCACTGCGGACGAAGCGGAGAAACGGCCGTTTTTACAGCCAAAATGACATAATGTTCTATTCGCGCGCTACTGCGATCTTCTTCACTCTTTATCTGAACTTCAATTTCTGGTTGCGCCCGCCTCATTTAACGTATTAGAAAAAATAAGCCGATTAGGAATATAATGGAATATGCTTTATGCAGATCGGGGTTTCTGAGCACACGCGCCCAACAGCTTTTTTGAGCGCGGGGGAAAAGCGGGGATTACTCGCGAGTCATCATTGATGCACAAATCAAAACAATAACGTATCAAATCAGATTATCAATCATTTGAGAATGTAAAAATATGTACAAAGAAGAAAGAAAGAGGGGTTTTGCGTATGTTAAACCGTGTTCACGATGATGTTGATGATGATAATGATGAAATGAGAACTTTGATTTGTGTAAGATTGCGTACAAATGTGCGAATTCGCAGTAGAAAGGCAGAGAGATTGTTGGTATCTTGGAAAATTGTGAGCTGAAAAGAAATTATTGATTAAGGGTAAATTTTATCAATTTGTTCCTTGTACTTTTCTACTGCTTGTTTTCTTTGAATCTTTTGAGCGGCAGTCACTGGAAGATCTTCTGGAACAAGGATAACGGTTTGCAATTGTTCCATAGTTGAGAAACCAGATTGTTTACCAACAGCGTTCACTTCTTTAAGAACAGCATTGATCAATTCTTTCTTCTTGCACAATTCGGCAAAGTCTGTGTTTGGATCTGCTCCAGGCAATTTACGGAAGTTGTCTTCTTTGGGGAAAACGAGAGCCATTGGTTGCTTGGCATTAGAATCGGCGTGTAAACACAAGTTTTGTACGTAATCGCATGATTTGTAGACTGATTCTAAACGTTCGATAGCAATATATTCACCTCCTGCCAATTTGACCAAATTCTTCTTACGATCAATAATGGAAAGTGTACCATCTTTGTTCCATTGACCAACATCACCAGACATGAACCAACCATCTTCAGTAAAGGCTTCATTTGTTTCCTTTTCACGTTTAAAGTATCCTTTGCTTACTGCAGGTCCACGAATCCAGATTTCACCTTGATTTTTAGTTGCAAAATAACCGGCATCTGGTACATCAACTAATTTGACTTCAACAGCAGGCACAGGTACACCAACTGAACCATATTGCATCAACTCAGGTATCAAGATAGCACACATTCCAACGGTTTCCGTTAAACCATATCCTTGCAAAATGGACACTAATGCAATTTCCAAGAATTGTTGTGTTTCCTTGTGAATTGCAGCACCACCGCTTAATGCTAAACGCAATCGACCACCTGTTTGTGCTTTAACCTTGCTGAATACAATCGCATCTGCAGCTCCGGACAGAATAGGAACTTTGTTCTTCTTGGCAGCATATCCTGCTTTAAAGAAAGCGCGAGCAACTGCAGGTCCACCTGCAACTTTTGCATTGATACCTTTACGAATCGTTTCCCATACAGCTGGAACACCAACCATAACACTTGGCTTGAATGCGGCTAAATCACCTTCACAATTGCGTGTGCTTGCCGAAGTGAGTGTTTTAACGCTTCCATAACCCATTGTGATACCGACATACAAGCATGCAGATTCAACAATGAATTCCAAAATGTGTGCTAAAGGAAGATAAGCCAAAAATGTATCCGTTGGCTTCAAATGATGACCGATCAACTTTTCAATAGCTCCCAAAGCTGCAATCAAGTTTTGATGTGTCAAGATCACACCTTTTGGTGCTCCTGTACTACCGGAAGTGTACATGATGCATGCAACATCGTCGATCTTTGGCTTAGTCGGTTCAACCTTGTTTTCTCTTCCTTTTTTCAAGACTTCGTCCAAATGAATAATCGTAACGCCTTGGCGATCGCCCATTGCTTCCTTTAATTTGTCCAATTGTTCTTGTTCTGCCTTTCCGTCATAGATGACAGTTTTTACTGTGGGTGTGTTGCCGATTACGTTTGTCAATGTTTTGAAAAGTTTTGGATTTGTAAATACACCGACGACGTCAGGTTCAGAGAGTGAATGCTGTAAACCTTCTTCTCCCAAGGTATCGTAAGCAGTGCAGAATGGAATATTTTGTTGGAAACAAGAGTGAGCCATCTTTTGCCAATTGAGAGAGGTAGAAGCATAAATGTTGAATCGAGTATCGTGTGAAAGACCGAGTCCACGCAATCCACTACTAACACATTGAACTTGTTCGTAAAATTCACTATAGGTCAAATAGTGATAATCGCTCAATTCGGAATATTCCCAAGTCTTCTTCTCTTTGACTTCCTTTCCATCAATCTTCTTGGTAATCTCCTTTTCTTCTTTATGAATTTTGATCAAATCACGTTCACCCATTACTGGTTTGTTTGTGAACTTTTTAACAGCAAAATCCAAAACGTCAGCCATGGAATTGCAGTTACCTTCAGATGGACGTTCGATTAAAGCATCCGGACTAACGGCAGCCCGACGAACTTTACCATGTCCCTTTTGTGGGGCATCGCCAATTTCAACACTTGCCATGATTGCGATCAAGAGTGGATGAAAGAAGTTTTGATGATACTGATGGTGCAAGATAGATAGTCAGACGGGTTTTCGAAAAAGAGATGGGGAAGCTTTTTGTACACACCTTTTATCTTTCGCTTTCTGTCTCGATCTAGGATGATATCTTTCTCTCAGCGATGATGAGAAGAGAGATGACAGTAATGGACGTAGACTATATATAAAACAAAGTAGAGAATGTGGATTACTGAAAAACAAATAAAAAACTTTACACCGATTCAATCTGACAGCTTTCAAGATCGCACCCACTCGAACAAACGCAATACATCGAGCAAAGGAACTGTGCGCTCCGCACTTCTTATTTGCAAAAGGTCAAAAAAGGTGGAGTGCACTAGGCCAGCCTATGTTTCACGCTAGAAGGTGCTCGCGCAGGGCCATGTTTTAAAAGTTGATTCTTTTCTAGCAAGCACACAATTAAAACAGGAAAAAGAGAGTGAACCGGGGTCACCCCCTTCAACTGACTGAATGGGAGTCGTACTGCATCATCGCTTTGCACTGCGCTGCGCAACGCCCGCACTGTACTGTAAGCAGACCGAGCCAAGATGATGTGTGTGGCACTACGCCGAGAATCTTGAGGTTCCGCTTTCTTTAAACAGGCCACCTCCTTGTGGGTCTTTACTCAAATGACACACATGTGTACACTACAGGTAGGTGGAGGCAAAAT
Source organism: Meira nashicola (assembly GCA_001600355.1). Lineage (NCBI taxonomy): Eukaryota > Fungi > Basidiomycota > Exobasidiomycetes > Exobasidiales > Brachybasidiaceae > Meira > Meira nashicola. The sequence goes on along the minus strand of BCJU01000001.1, from coordinate 4,783,577 downwards.
CAGAGTGGATTACAGGCACGCTTAATTATTCATTCAAAAAAAAAAGTGGGGCTGCTTTCTATTCGAACGTTTTCACACACATAGGGAATAAGAAACCCCATAAGCAGCTGCAATGAAGATCATTACATATTTGCGTTTGCCTATGTAAGCATAGCTTTTTTATTCAAAATCACGTGCGGAATGTGACTTCTTCACAGATATCATCACATGTAGGGAGGTTGTTTACTGAACCTCTCGAACTCTCTGTACAAAACATTCAATCAATGCAAGGTGTTAATCATACATATGTGTGTATATGGAATGTGATCCTAGAATTATCAAATGGCTTTGTGCGATCAAAATTCAGAAAGATTTGTGGGGTAAGGTCTTTGATGGAATTCTTGGGAGAAGAAGTATTTGAGTGGAAAAATGGAAAAATATTCGCCCAACGCAATGCAATAGAGCAAGAAGCGCTCTTCACAAGCGTGCAAAAAGCGGCAAGTAAAATCCGGGGTATCTGCCCTTATAATTTTTTATTCTCCTAAATTAAGCCACAGGGCGCAGGTAAAAAGATTAAAGAGGGGCAGTCAAAAAGAAGTTGATGTGCTATGTCATTTTCTTTTACGTTCGGGCCATCTACCAATCAAGATGAATTGCAGGTCATATGTCATTCATAGCCACACCAAAAAAAATAACGGTCCCCGTCTTCATTCTGATGATAAGTTTATCATCCCGTCATTGTTTCCAAGAAAGGCTGAATCCGACATCTTCCTATCAATTTCCAAGTGTTTCATTCGAAAATGAATATTTCCTTGCTCCTATCTTTCACCTGGATGAACTATATACTACATGCAGGATAACCTGCATACATGCTACATACATTAAGAAAAAGGCCCGAGTTCATAAAAAAAGATTGGGCGGTGAAGCGCGCGGCATTAAAGCAGCTGAGGATAATCTTTTTTTGTAATCACAAGCACAAGCCTGGTGTTTGCGTGCGTGCGTGCGTAGTGGAGAATCTCCGATAAAGCAAGACAGATAAGGTGTGCTTTTTTGTCTGACGTGGAAAGTGAATCGATCACATACGGATGACGTGCGTTAGACAATGGAATTTTGCCTTAGAGGTCTTATCCACACGAGCGGCACCCTTTTTCCAAAAGCAGCCTTAATACCCCAAACTTTTTGTTTTATTTCTTTTCTCCTATCCGAGAGTGCTAGTCTGCCATTATCACGAATAACTGTGTTGATGGCATGCAATTTAACGCACAGACACCTCTCTCTTGATTAAGTATCAGCACCTCACCGCTCGTCATTCCGTGCAAAATTGATACAATTCATTCATGTTGGTCTGAGTGTCAAAAGATATGTTCAAATAAATGCTTTAGCCATCAACACCTCTTTGTTTATAAGAAGCTTATCTCCTCTTTCCATTCTATCATCGTCAATTACTCGTTTGCACACATCTTCTTCATTTCTCAGCACACACTACATAATCACCCTATCTTCTTTTTAAGCATTCTCAAGATCACTCTTATTCTCAAATTACAGTTAGAAAAATAATTTTTCAATCATGACCACCCCTGTTGCTATTCGTCGTGCACCCGCTGATTTCCATTTGCCAAAATCTCATCATCATAATCCTAATCATCGTAATGGTCATGCAAAAATAAACACCGTCAATCATCATCAAACAGAAGCAACGACGACGCCTAACGGGAACAATCTTTTCGGTACAACACCTGGCGGAACGAATAGGATTGTTTATTCTCGTGAACAATTATTGCTTTTAGCAAGTTCACCTTTGTCACAAACAATCACTCCAGTTCCACAAGAGATTAGTCGTTCACCTGAATTGACATCGAATGCTTTCCCTCAACAACAACAACGTCGAAACTCTACTAGAACTTCAACAAATGGTTCTTCTACCGTTCGTAATCCTTCTCCACCTTGGACAACTGTGACTAAACCTGGTAATGGACGTAAGAATGATATTAAACCGTTGAATATGAACAACGTTCAATATGGTCGTTCGCCAATTCGATCATCTTCTGCAAACTTTAATGTTGGCAGTATCGGTAGCGCTGGAATTACAGGTAACACCATTACCCGTTCTCCACCTAATAGTGCAAGTAAGCCACGTAGTCCAGGTAATGCTTTCAATTTTGGTAAAATTGATGGTGGTCAACAACAAACCAACACAACACCTTCTTCATTCAAAGAACGTTTAGAAGCAGCCGAAGCAGCAGTTGCAAAACAACAAGCAAACAATAAAGATGATGATGAAGAAGATGAAGATTCAAGCCTTGTAAACAATAATAATCTTAAACGTGGCCGTTTGGGCAGTAATAGTAGCACGAGTACTACCAGTAATGGTAATAACAATCATCATGAAAATGATGAACAATTCGCTATGGAGATGTAGAATAAAATTCTAATTAAACAAATTGTACCTCCTTCCCCATATGTATTTTTATAATGACTTGTCAACCTCCTTTCTGTTTCTTAGAAGGATACGAGATCATTCTCTTTCATACAGGCACTTGTAAATATTTGAAGAGAGAAGAATGGAACAGGACGAGAGAAGAAATAAATCCATCATTTTAATTGTAGTAACATATATTGTACAGTAAGATACTCAGGTTTTTTGACGTTTGTACTTATACAGAATCTGCTCAAAAGGTGCAGGTTGTAAAAGAGAGTGTTTGAAAGAAGTCGAGGTAAGTAATAGATCTTGATCTATGTCACGTAATCGCTTTTGCAAAGAATTTCTTTTTTCGGTCTGATCGGAATCGAGAGAGAGATCATTAGATTTTTCCGATTGATGAGTCAGTATAGGAGCTTGATTTTGAAGAATTTTGGTCAAAGCACCACCTTGATTGCCGAGTTTTGTAAGAATAGCTGCGCTTGGAAAGATTTCAGCCGAACCTGCAATAGCATGTATTCTTTCTTCGATAGATTGCACTACCTCTTTCGGTAAAAGAGATGGTTCAGGAAGATTTTGGATACTTTTAAGTACGTCACGCCATGTTATTATATCTCTTCTATGCATCCTTTTTTGACCGCTACTCCTTCCGATTGGAATGCGATGTGATAAAGAGTCCAACAAGAATTGAAGAGAAGTTTTACAATGACTTATTGTTGATAAGGCGACAGAGGTGAACATTTCATCCTCGGATCCTTCATCTTCAGTTCCATCAGCAGGTGGAGACTTTGTTGCAGTATCTTGTATGGCTGAAGAAGGTTGGACGACATCTTCTTCTTCTGCTGTTGATTGTTTTGAATCTTTAATTTGAGGCTTTGAAGCAATTACAGATTGTCTTGAAAAGATTGCCAACACTTCATCTGCAAAAGACCATTCCGGCTTTGCTAGCTGAGATATCGAAACAGGCCATCGAAAAACAGTCGGAGAGGTAGAATAGACGGGATGCTGTAAGATCCGTAGACGAAGTTCTTCTAAGCTCTCTTGTTGTTCTTCTTCTTCTTCATCTGTTTCATCGAACGCTTCTTCAGACTGTTCTTCTTTTGTCTTTCTTTCCCAATATTGTTCAACTAGTCTTTCAAGATGAATACGTGCTGCTAAAAGATGTGTTATTTTGGAACTATTTTCTTCCTCTTGAAAGTGAGAGATTAAGTCCTGAAATTCATCGCAATCTTCCGGTTTAAGTATACCAGCCGGCTTCTCACCACCTTTAAATGTGTTTTCTTCCATCTTTGCGAATCGACACCCTTCACCTGCATATCCTTTCAATCATTCTCCAGTCAAAGAACATTCTCTACCTCACAAGTAATAAGCTGTCTTCGGGTCTTCCAAAAGCTGCTGTGTGAAAAGATAATGTTGAAAGAATGTTCTTGAAGGAGAAAATATGTCAAGATAGATTTAGCTTTGATTTCATTTGCGGAATAAAAAAAAAAAGGTCCTACACCTTTGTTCAGCTCCGCGTACCGTCTTACCGCGTTTCGCTTTAAAAGGCGCCGAAATCGAAACACCGCCGCCAGCCAGTTCACAGCCTCTTTTAACAGAAGTAAAAATAGCCTTTACAGATAGACTGTGTAATCTAGTCTATATCGAGATTTTCGGGCACAATATTCGGAGTATTGCCAAGAGCAGTAGCTTTATGCTACACAGCCCGCATTTCCTGCTTTTGTAAGGACATGATTGCAAATGCAGTGGCAGGTACGCCATACTCCGATGAGATTGCTGTGTGATGTAAAACGTGGATAGAGGAGAATGAATGGATATAAAAAGGCCCTGTTTGAATCGTAACTCATTTGTTTTTTCTCTCCTCATAACAACAAACACACTCAAATATGTCTTATTACAATCAACCTAGTAGCTATCCAGGTGGTCCATCTGTAAGTATATAAATTGACAAGTTTGTTGTACAACAGAATCTGATAATCATCTCTTTTCTCTCCATAATAGACCTATCCAGGTGGCCCAAGCTTCCCAGAAGCATCTCAAGTTGATCATCAATCTTACGGTCAATCTCCATATGGTGCAAATGGAAACAATACCGCTTCTTCTTATTATGACGCTCATCCAACCGGTCCAAATTATGGCGGTAATAATACAGGAATGAATAATTATCATCAAAATCCTGATCAACAAGTTCGTTATGATGAACGCGGAAATCCGATTCCACAAGGTGCCGATGGTGAACGTGGTTTAGGTACAATGGCTTTAGGTGCAATCGGAGGTGTAGCGGCAAACAAGATGAGCGGTGGTCATCATTCAAGTTTAGCAAGTGCTGGTGGTGGTGCAATGTTGGCACAAGGTGCAAAGATGGCTTTTGAAATGTTTAGCAATAAAAACAAACACGGTCATCATGGGCACGGTCACCATGGACATGGTCATCATGGAAAGCATGATGGTCCTCTTGGTGGCTTGCAAGGCTTGCTCGGTAAGCACTAATTTGATGAGAATCTCGTTTTGTGTATCTTGTATAAACCAACATTTTCCGCTGTTTCGTAATTCCGTGTCCTTCATAATCGAGCTCCTGTATACCATTTTAATATCATTTATGTCAATATCAAATCAATCTTCTTCATCATCATCACTTTCTTCTTCTTCTTGCTGTTCAGCTTTATTAGATTCTTTGTTTTGACCCTGATCTCCGATTGCGTCTTTCCATTGTGTCAATACATCATTAAAATGTTGACGTAAATCGTGTAAACCAGCATTTAAATCGCCAAAATCTCCTTTTTTCACTTCAATCGTCTTTTTATCCTCATTTGACGGAAGAGAAGAAATATTTTCACCCTTTCCATTCACATCCAGTGACCATGATCCGATTAAATGCGTGGTCATTTCACCGAGATTGCCTGTTTGATGGCCCAGATAATGATTGTATGTGTTTGAAATAATTTCTTCTTTTTACGCGTAGTCTAGGAAACCCTGTATGCAATCGGGCAAAAAAGCCTCCACCCTGTTTCAACACAACATCTTCAGGCTTTATTAGAAGGGGCAAGGCGGTGCACGCATAGACTAGGTATATGCACTACACCTGCTCGCATGCCCAACTCCACAGTCCGGCGGAAACGTCACTGGAAAAGATTGTGTGACATTTCTCCTTTCTCGCTTCCATCAGTGTTTTCTCTAATCCTTTACACTTCATCATGACTTCTATTGCTACTAAAGCGGCCAGAAGATTGATTATGCAACATGCTAGGGTATATGAACCTGAAGATCCATTTTATGAATTTTGGACAGAGCCAAATGGAAAACAAAAGAGAAGAAAGGTGAGCATGATATAGGTCCTGTACGAGATCAAGACTAACCTCTTCCTTTTTTTCTCCTTCTTCCAGCGCCCGCCACCACCCGGCTTAACCAAACAAGAAGCACAACTTTTACGTAAAATTGCTCGTCGTGCTCATTATTTAGATAAAGGTTTTGAACTTTGTGGTTTCCGATTTGGTTGGACTGCAATTATTGGTTTAATTCCAGGAGCAGGTGATATTGCAGATGCTTTATTAAATTATTGTTTAGTTTTACGTCCTTCTGCAAAAGGTGCAAATTTACCTCCTTGGATCGTAACAAAGATGTGGTTGAATAATGGTGTTAGTGCCGGTGTTGGTTTGGTACCTATTGCAGGAGATATGATTTTAGCAATTTATAAGGCTAATAGTAGAAATGCAAAACTTTTAGAAGAATACCTTCGTATTTTAGGTGAAGAACATATTGCTGCTGGATTACCAAATTTGACACCGGAACCAACACCTTTACCCGGTCAACGAGTCGGTAAAGGAAGAGGACAAGAAGACACTCATCCTGCTCAACCTGCTGCAAAGCAATTGGTGAAAGATCATTCTCAACAACAATTAAATGCACAAGGTGGTAGTGTTGGTGCTTCACAATCACAAACGGCAACTCCTCAAGAAACAGCTCAATCTTCTTCAGGAAGTCGACTTTGGAATCGTAAAAAGTAAAAGTTTTGTTTAATTTCATTTCGCATATGATGATGATCTTATATACCTAGTACTAGTCTGAAAATGATCATCTTTATCCTCAAATTTGTTCTAATGTGTGTCCATGAATGTGCATGTAAATTAACGCGCCGGCTTTGTATTCCAGGGCGGTATAGTCTACCTGCGTAAGTTTTATTGTTCTTATGCTGCAGAAGAACAACACTTTAGTCCTGACTGACATCTTTGCTTTCATCTTCTTTTTAGTTACCGCGCAAACATCCTTTAATTTATTCGTCATCACTCATCGACAAGGCTTTGTGTTTGTATCAATGGTGCGAAAAGGTCATGTGGGTGGTCGAGTCAGCTTTTGAAGGGAGCAAAGGTAAGAAGATTGAGCGGAAAATTCACAAAACATTTCAATGATTGCTAACATGAAAGCCTCTTTTTGTCTGAATATAGAGCCTGTCAAGAAGTTACTCAAGCCAGGTATACAATATGAAGTAGGTAGAAAACCTCCAGCAAAGCTAATCTTGAGCGATAAAACCGTCAGTCGAGATTCAGGTTCGATTGAAGTGGATAAATGGTCACAATCACAATCCAGTTTAACAGATATAAATTATTCTGCAGATTGGCCAAAAATTCGTTTGAATGCGGGAAAGAAGTTGGTTAGAATAATTTCAAGAGATGATGAAGAAAGATGGAAAGAAAATCCGGAAAGTTTTATCGGAGAAGAGGTTGAACCTAACAAACAACGTGAACTTGAAGATGGAGATCTTGTCATTTTTACCAAAAGTTCACCGCCCATTCGAATTGTTTGGGAACCTTTGTTATTCTGGGTAGCGCCCAATATCTTGTCCTTGGATGACTTGCGCTCTAAACAAAAAGTTCTGACACCCTTTGGTATCCCGATCGTTGAATCGCCAAACATCGTTCAAGGAGCCAGTCATTTGGTGATTCGATCTGCATCTCCTACTGTGCAACTTCTCGAGGCTTTGGTAGCTGAATCCTACATTGTGACAGATGACTATATCGGTGAGGTCATTCAACAGTCAGAATCATTCGAAGCCGAATTCACATTACCAAGTCATGAAGAGTACTTTCCGCCAGACGATGAAGTAGACGACATCACCTACGAAGAGATCAAATCAAAAAGCAAGCCCGATAAACGACGCAAAGCTTTGCTTAAAGGTATGACGATCTTGTTTGCGAGCGCTGATGAAGACGTCCGTCGTATGTTCAAGAATAGCTGTCATGCATTTCAAGCAGCTGGTGCACACATTGACGTTTGTTCAACCTCATCGTTATCCCGCTTTACCAATAAAGAAGAAGTTGAGCAATTCCTTGAAACCAAACAGGAAGAAGCACAAGATAGATCACAAAGCTCTTTGCAGCGCAATTCATCATCGCATAAGCCGACGTTGGTAATCATCACCTCTAAAACAGACACAGAAACTCAATGGTATAAGTGGTTTGCCTCTATATCACGAAAGTTGGGAGTGTATATGCCGGAGAGTGGCTTGAAAGCGCTACAAGATACGGTTCTTCTCATTTCGCCCTCGCGCTTTCTGACGAAACTTGCACCGGAAGAGTATGAAGAAGAGGAAATTGAAGAACAGGTTGAAGAGGTGCAAAGCAATACCAACAATGCCGACGAGGCAATTGTAGGAAGCGAGCAAGCAAATCAAATTTTAGAGCAACCCAACCACGTACCGGCCACGGAACACACGGAGCAGCGTGCGCATTCACCCGCACCTCCCGCTGCTGAGCAAACTCAATTCGTCGTACCACCAACACCTTCAAGAAGGCCAAAACGTAGAGCAGGTCTAGAAAAAGTAAATCCGTTTGATGACTTGTTCGGATCTTCGTTCACTCCCGCTACTACCAACCAGACATCTGCAGTTGGGCCTATGGATTCACAAATTTCTTCACTTCCACCCACACAACAGCATTTATCCTCTCAACCCTCATCCTCCAACAAGCCAAAGAGGAACGTGACACGAAATAGAGAACAAGCAAGAAGATCAGACGTTTGGCAGAGTGTATTCGAGGATTCAGCAAATGACGCAATGACGAGCGCAAATCCTACTTCATCTTTCTTAGGTGCCACTGGACAAACACAGGAGAGATATTCTAGACGATTCAGACAGCAATTAGAAGATGAAGAACGTCAAGCAACTCAGCGAAGTCAAGCTCGTACGCAAGCGCAGAGTCAAGATCCTGATTTGACTGCTGTACCTCGTAACAGCAAGCGTAGAGCCGAAGAGGAAGCTCAAGATGAACGGGATATCGATTGGATCAACACACAACAAAATGATGCAAATGGAAATAGTAGCATACATGCTGTGGAACAATCAAACGCAGCTGAAACTCAGCGACCTACACAGCAAGCAATGGAATATATTGCCGAACGGCCTTCTAATACGGCAGCAGAAATTTCGAAAGATGACCGTTTCTTGCAATCTTTGATGACTTTGAAAAAGAGCAAAAAGCATATAGATGCTTTTGATAAAGAATTTGATCGATTACGAATCGCAAAACCAGCTCAGTCCCAAGCTGGATCATCCAAGAGTAAGGAAACTACGATGCTCGTGCGTGATGATGAATTGGAAGATCCAGATTTCGTGGCATGGCAAAAGATGTCGATAGAGGATTTCAATATTGGTGCGGCTGGAAATTTTGTTCAAGTAGATTTTGTGCCACTTGTTCGACCTGAAAGAAGTAATCGATCTGTGACTGTAGGTGATAGTTCAACCGGTTCCTCCGAAGGAAATTCATCTACTTGGCAAGGACGACCTAATTTCAAAAAATTCCGTTGCAAAGAACGTGCTGCTAGGAAACCGATCGCAATGGATCTGGTAGAACCAGATGATTATGGTACAGGGCCTCGCTATGCTACCCAAAGTCATATCTCCAGTAATGGTTTGCGTAGCCAAAGAGATAGTGTGCAAGCTAAATCGAGTGGCATTCCCTCACAAAAGAAAAGCATTTTCAAAGAATCTGCAACAGAGAATAGGGAGGATGACGAGGATGATGAAGAAGAAGAACCAGATCAATGGCCGCCTCCGAAACAAACACAAAGCAGTGCCAAAAGATCTACACAGACTAGACTGACGCAACGCCAACGAAGAACGATGGATTCTGATGATGATGAAGAAGGAATAATGCCCAAGAAGAAACCTGTGATTGATCTTCATTTGGATTTCGATGACAGTCGCGATTTGAACAATGATGAACAGATGTTATGGGATGATGAGATGGATGAACCCAGTAAAAAGTCTAACGGTCGACACAAAGAAGCAACGCGAACGCGGGAGAGCAGTTCAATGTCATCGCCTTCGCAAATAAAGGGTAAAAGTGCACAACATACAAGGAGCTCAACACGAGTCACGCCCGCCAAACGAGCTCATTCGAACAAGGTAATTGAGGAGGAAGATGAAGATGATGACGATGACGACGACGAGGATGAAGGATTCACCTTCCGAGGCTTCAAACGTACTCGAGCTCGATGAAAAACGACACCTTTTTTGTATAAATCCATGTATATTAACAAGATCAAACAGATAATTGTACATTTTAAATTTCTCTTTTCATGCTTCTACGACCAATTTCAATAATTGTGCCCATTTATTAAGAGCATTATCAACTGTTTCACGCGATAATACCTCCCTTGCCACCTCTGCCTCTAAAACGACGACTGATTCTTCATTTTCTGTAGCTTGAGATGCTGCGACGACCATACGAGCGTCAATTCGAACGCTAGGATCGCTAACGTTGCCGTTTTCATCTAAAAATAAATCTGAAACTTTGAATGCATTTAAGTCTTCTTGTGACCAACCTCTATCATTAAAAGGTGGATGTGGTGGAGCTTGTAATCGAATTGGAAGCCAATTTGGTTTTTCACTTTGTTCGATAGACGAATGTGATTGAACGGTATCCCTTAAAGATCCTGCTTGTTTTGAAGGACGTATTTGAACATTCAAAGTCGTATTGAAAATTGAACTTTTATTAGCTGGACAATTTACCCATTTCCTTATATCCGACATATTGCTTTGAACTGACCAAGAAGGTTGCTGCTTCCAATGTTCTTGTATACGTTTTGCTGCGTTTATGATTGAAGAGCGTAAAGTAGTAGAATCTTTTGAAAGATCTTGTAAATCATTCAAGAAAGTGGGAACCAAGTTTATCGTAGGAGCGAAAAAGTTTTCTATTCCCGTCATATTTGCTGAACGACCGCTATTAACAAAAGCAAACATACTTGATGATTTTCTCATTTGATTAGAATGAACGTGAGCCCATGTAGATGTAAGAATTGCAGCTGGAGTCAATTGCATTCGTTCAGAATATTGTTGTAATTCATGTACTTTTGGAGTACCTTGTCGAAGTTCACGGACAAAGTATGTTATGGGTTTATGAGAAATATCTTTTGTCATTTTGATGTCTTGCCATAAATGTACTTCTTGCTGATTTCCCAAAGTTTTCTGAAAGTACTCTTTCCTTTTGTTATCTTGTTTCAATTGATCGGATTCGTCTCCTAGGATACTGTATGTCAAATACGATTCAAACTCTTCTAAATCGTCTTTTGGTGTTGTGCTTTGATACTTTGCATCTTTATTATGCGCTATATACTCTTGTGAAAGTTCATCGAGTAAACGTGGAACAGTGAAAGCATCATAATGAGTATGTGGCATTTGAACAAAGAAACAATCAAATTCAGGCAATTGTAAAATTACCAATCTACTGCTCGGTGTTCTATGACTTGCAGGTGAACGTAAAAGTGTCCTTCCAAATTCTTTTGCAAAAGCTTCTTGTTCTTCAAGATTGAATGTTTGAAGTTCTTTTCTTTTATCGACAATCTCTTGTAAACCATTCCAATGATCTTTTCCAACAATAAATAAAACAAGTGGAACCTCAACATTTCCACTAGGCACAATTGTTGATCGAAGGATAGTATGACGTAAAGTTAAAGCTGTCCAACTCTTCTTTAAAGCGATCAAATTCAATCTTTCACCTGATTCAGTTCTGCGACCTATACAAATTTGAAATTGTCTTGCACCGCTTCTTTGCCATCCAGAAAATAAGTAACGCATACCAGCCGTTGGAATATATCCTTCAGCATATTCTGCAATGCTTGAATGTAAACGATCTTTTGCATCTTGTACGATATGATGAGCAGGTTGAATTGCACCTCTTTCTATCCTTATATTGCGTTTTTGGTTTCCTTTACTAGACTTTGCATTGGAAGCATCTAAAAGTTCGTTCACGGTTGTGCATCGTAATACTTGCATTGGAGTGATTCCATATCCTTGCTTGCGAGCACGAGAAGCTATTTGCATAGCAGCAATTGAATCTAAGCCAATGGAAGATAAATTTGTATGTGATTTAATCAAGTCAGTCTTCACATGTAATACTTGACTTAAAATGTTTGCCAATGTAGAATCTTCTATCGGTTGCCCACCATGTGATTGACTTGTTGTACCGTTTGTTTTGCCTTTAATGTGATTCGTTCCATTCATACAAGATGTCGCAGTACCAGGAGCTAAAATCTTGTTGGGTGATTGAACAATTTCAATAAGTTTCATCCTGAAAAGCTGTACGATCTCTTTCAATTCTGCTTGTGATAAAATGTTTGCCGCACAACTTGCTCTAACTGATAATTCACCTTCTACATCAAAAGAGTCATGAAGTTCAAGATTGAGTGTGAATTGCGTCGAACCTTCTTCTGATGTACTTGTTTGAAGAGTCCAAGGTTTTTCAATTGTGTTGTTGTTGTTGTTGCTTTTATTTTCCACGCCAGGTTGATAGAGAAATAATGCATCAGAGAGGCTAGTCTTTTGCAATCGTCTTTGTACACTTCTCAAAGGAGCATGTTGCCATGATAAAGATTGACCGTTTTCATATTGTACTTGTTGAACAATTTCTCTAGCTTTTATATTACCAGTCAAATTAATTCGTATAGCAACCGTATTAAATACTGGACCAATCACTTGACCTGCTTCTATCTTTGTACGACCTGAAACAACTTGACAAAAGACAATATCCGGATTTTGTTTTTGGTTAAATTCAAAAAGAGTATAAGCAAATGCAACTTGACCTATACTTTGACTTGAAACACCATAACGACGTTTAAAACTTTCAATGCTCTCTCTTTCTTCTTTATTTAGTTTTGTGCCATCTCTCCAAGCTTGAGTAGATGTTTCGTTCCCTTTGCTTGCTTTTAAAAATATTTTTTGCTTGACAGATTTCAATCTTTCAACCCAATAAGCTGTTGCTTTCTCTTCTGAACCAACAATTTGACGTGCAATAGGTAAGAAAGAAGGAGTTTGAGGGAGAGGAATTCCGTTGTTCAAGTTTGTTGCGTATTCAAACAAGTTTGCCAAAGACACTCCATCGTAAAGAGCATGATGTAATGCCAATACAAGTAGTCCGGATTGTCGAAAGAGAATTAATTCTATTGGAGGCTTTCGCAAATCTTCTTCTCCTTTTATATTCAAATGAGCCGTTGCTAATGCTCTTGCTTGTGATTCATCAACACTTTCTGCTATCTCTGTAATTCTCAACGGACATGACTTTGTCGAATGCTCTGCTTGAATCCATTGTCCATTGGATGATAAAAAGTGAAAAGAAGTACGCAAAATACCATATCTCTCATAAATATCTGACCAAATCTTGAATATCCTATCGATTGAAGATTGATCTTTCTTGTTCAGTTTCATGACGAAAGCATGAATATAAAGTTTACCTTCTGATGCAATCGTTTGAGCAAGCATTCCAGCTTGTAAAGGAGTACAAGGTGCGATTTCAATGATGTCATCCTTGTCCACTTTAATATCACCCAGTTCAATTGATTCCTCTTTTGATAAGCTCCAAGATGTATTTTCCTCTTGCTCTTCCTTTATGTTGACTTTGTTCTTCTTTTTAATCTCTTGAGCGATAGAGATGACATTATCACCTTGTACTACATCAATAGGATCAACTTGTAATTTAAGCGACTTTGCAATCGAATGAGAAAAAGCAACAGCACGTAAAGATGTCATTCCCAAAGATACTAAAGAAGTATTAGGTTGAAGGACATTACGGTCAACTTTGAGAAAAACAGAAAGAGCTTCTTGTAAATCATTAACAACTTTCCAATCAACATCAATCGCACTTTCCTTGTTTTGGTTTGGTCTGGAAGTCAATTTGATCGAACTGTCATTTGATATCTCCAAATTCTCTCCATTCAATAAAACACGAACATTTGCTTGCATTTGAACCAGTAAAACTCCAATTTGATCTGTAGTAATGATTGAAGGAGTATGTGCGACTCGGACATCAATAGAATCAGCTGTTTGATCAAAAAGAACTTCAACGGCCAAAGGAAATTCTGGATCCATTTCAGAAGTAGAGAAATGTTTGATTGATTGATATGCATTTGAACGATCCTTACTCGTTTCAATTCGACAAGAAAATAAAATTTCAACTAAATTTCTTGTTTTTGCCCAAATTTGAATTTGACTTAATGCAACATTTTCATGTTCGACTGATTTTGTCCAAGAAGAATGAGTAGTTTTTAAAATTTTATCAATTTGCTTTGATGATAAATCGATCACGCAAGGAACAACTGTGACTAATGGATAAGCTGCTTTATTGATATTGATCAATGGTAAATTACGTCCACTTCGAACGTTTCCGAATAAAGCGTAATTTTGCCAAGTTGGAAAGATTGATCGTGCACTTAAAGCAAAGATTACGTTGAAGAATGTTTGTAAAGTGACCCCGATTTCATTACAACGCTTTTGCACATCATCCAATCCAACATCCAAAACTTTGTTTGTCCTTTTAGTTATTGCACCCTTGATACTCTGCAGAGGTTGCCACGACAATTTTTTGCGCTCTTCTATTGCTCCTTCGAGTGTTGATTGCCAATATATCCGATGCTGCTGCTCTGAAGTCGAATTGAGTTGGTCTATCAATGTTGACATTGGTAGATAATTGTCCAAAGATGAACTTTTGGACAGTACATTGTCAAATGTAGTCATCACATTTCTCACTGCAAATGCGTCATAAATTGTATGACTAAAAGAAACAGTCATTAGAGTTGTTGTTGAAGAAGAAGAAGAATCTTTGGCTTCATATACTGTAACGAAAAACATTGGAGAACCAAAATTTTTATTGATCTGTGATGCCGCACTTTCTAGAACCTTTTCATTCTCGAGGAAAGCTTGAAAATCTTTCTCGTTTGATAGTGAATTATTTGCAATTTCCTTTTTAATGAATGGAACTGAACTTGCATTATTTCGAAGGACAACTTGTAAAACTTCGCCTTGATCCAGTACAAATACTGTACGAAGAATGTCCAAATAACTTTGTACATCTTTCCATGCAGAATGAATAGCATCTATTGAAATATTTTCATCATCGATTCGATATGTGAAATGTTGAACGTAACCCGTATTTTCTTGCATTGCATGGAACAAAATACCCGGTTGAACTGGAAGAGGAGGATAAATACCTTCAATGTTTTCCGATGCAATATGTTGATGAACGGCATCCATATGATCCTTCCTGAATTTGTCTATGTCCCAAGAAGTTTGATCATTGTCGCTTTTGTGATTTGATACTAAAGTTGAACAATCTGCAATCGTTTCACATGTAAGTACATCTGACACATTTAACTTTACTCCCGTTTTTGAACGTAAAATAGCAGTCAGATTTGCACAATTGAGCGAACTCAAACCTATTTCCAGTAACTTTTGTCTCATTGATAGCTTGGATGGATCTAATCCAATGAGTTCAGCGATAGATCGTACGACAATCTTCTCTTCTTCATTGGAAGGGGCAACAAATGTATCTTTTTCCTTCTTGCCTTCCTCGTCCGACATCAAACCTTGAACTTTCATCAATGTTGACATGGAAGTTTCAGCGAATAGGCTCGCTAAAGGTTTCGTATCAATCTTGCCATTGTGACTTAGTGGAAAAAATGTGAGAGGAATAATGTGTGAAGGTCTCATATAGCTCGCTAAGCCTTCTACAGATTCTTTCCTTAAAGTGTTCATCAATTGCACATCTTCCAATTCCCTAACCTCTGGCTTTCCCCTTCTCTCGTTGGCGGATTTTGATTTCTCCTTTTGTGTGCTAAGAGTGATAAAGGTGACCAACATTTCTGCATTTCCAACAGCTTCATGTTTGCATATCACACTGACTGCATCAATTCGAACTTGTTTGCTTGCATTGCTAATCACTGCACTTACACCTTCACTTTCTATGCGTACTCCACGTAATTTAATTTGAGAATCAATTCTACCGTGAATAGAAAGACTTCCATCATAATTCATTCTAACTAAATCACCTGTTCTGTATGAACGACAACCTTTTCTTGGCCATTCGATAAAGTTCTTTTTCGTAGCTTCTGGTAAGTTTAGATAACCTCGAGCAACTAATGGACCTTCAATAATTAGCTCTCCCGATACTCCTTTCGGTAAAATATTTAAATCCGAATCAGCAATATAAGCACCACTTCCAACGAATGCATGACCAATATCCTCTTTAGGTTCATTTGTTCCTCGAATGATCCTTGCTGTACATCCAATCGTTGCTTCTGTTGGACCATACAAATTACCAAAAAGGATATCTGGATGAGAAGCCCATTTTTGTAAAACATTATCATTAATCTTTTCTCCTCCAGAAGTTATATATTTTAAAGGAAGTTCAGAAGGTGATTTTGTCAAAGTAGCTTCAATCATACTTGGAACCATTCCTATATGCGTAATACCAAAACGCTCAATCGATCCTTGTAAATCAGCCAATAAAGACATTCTTGAACTTATACTGACCAATCTTGTTCCAATCGCCCAACCTTGTACCATCTCGCTCACATGCACATCAAATGCAACAGCTGCCATTGCTAATCTTTTATCCGTATCTGGATTTGTGATTTTACTTGGAATTTCAACAAACATTTTTATTGCCCAATATAAACCACGATGCATCAACAAACATCCTTTGGGATTACCACTTGTGCCTGAAGTATAGAGAATGTATGCTAAATCATCCAAATCTACTTTGACGTTGGGTGCAGTAGGATGGAATTGTGCAATCTCTTTTTGAATGGAAACGTCGTCCATGTTGAAGCTAGGCTTATTAGCCAGATTTGATTCTGCGCCTTCTTTGTCAGTCAAGAGAAGAGCAGCATCAGAATCCCTTATGATAAACTCTTTTCTTTCTTTGGGTAAATCTTTATCGATTGGCAAATAACAACATCCTGCTTTGAGAATTGCCGCCATTGCAATGTAAAAATGCTCATCACGTTTTCTCATAACTCCAATCGGCTGACCATGTTGAACATTGTGATTTTGAAGAAGCCAATTTGCCATTCTATTGCTACTTTCGTTCAATTGTCCAAATGTGAGATATCGTATTTGTTCATCATCTGGTTCATCGCATAATTCGTGAGCAATAGCTTCTGGTCTATTCTTTGCATTTTTATAAAGCCATTCGATTGGAAGATGTGCTTCGTTAGGATCGTATGGAGGCTCATACTGACTCAATAAGTCGTTTGAATGTAATTGTAACGTCTTGAATGGCAAGCTAGGATCACTTTTTACACTTGCATATAGCTGCCAAATTTGACGTCCTAATACATCTGCCATTTCTCTTGAGATGATGCTAGCATCGCCAATGATTGTTAGTGATTGCTGTTCAGAGTCAATCAGGACAGCTATACCATGTACAAGATACCATGTTTGAGCTAAAGAACTTGTCCCGATTGTTATAAGGGCGGGTGACTGTCCTTCGGCTAAATTCATTCCTCCTTCCTTTGATGCTTTTACCAAATTCCCAAACGAACATTCAACTTCACTTTCTCTTCGTATTCTGGCGATTGATTGACAGGCATCCTTTCGTGTTGTATCCTGATCTATTTTAATTCGAAATGTAGATATCCTGTCTTTCCAATCTGACATTCCTTCACTTTGCATAAGCTCGACAACGAGCATATCGGATGAGTCAGCATACGCTCCAATTAAACGTATTATTGCGGTCCACAGATAGTCCTGATCTACAGGTTGTGATGCATCATCTTGTAAAGCATCTCTCCTATTCACCTTCACTTCGCGACGGGAAGAAGGAATGCTTGTACGTGAAGCCAATGTCGGTATTCGCTGTTGCGTATATCCTTGGAGTAAGTCATCCAACCTTTGAGCCATCTTTAAAGAGGGTGATGATGGTAGTGCTTTTTGATTTAGGTCGGTCAATCGATCTCACTTAAAAAGTTCATGATTTTAAGATTAGTTGTAATTGTCAGGAACTTGATTAATGTGTCTGTATGCTGACAATAGGAAGAGTTACATTACATTGAATTCGCAATTTTAGCGTAAAAAAGTGTAAGATTAAAAAGGTAACAAAATAAACTGCTATTTTGCCTTGACTGGCTTAATGTGCCTCCACTCAAATAACTTTTCAATTTCAATTTCTAAAAAAGAAAAGACTGTGTACCTCATCATCCTTATAGACTACATATGTATGTATGTACGTACATACTCTTTAAAGCGAATTCGCTTATTCCTGATCACGATCTGAGCTCATCTTCAAATCAGTAAATCACTTTGATTAAGCACAAATGTTGAAATTTTGTATGTTTCAAGAAAAGCTTTATCTGATGAGATAAGCGCAAAGATTGACAGAGATGCATAAAGGTGCATGTTCGTAATAAGCTTTAAATGGCGCGTCAGAGGTGTCCTTATTTCGCAGCAATTAAAAAAAGAAAGGATATCTTCCTGTCGTATATGTTGGATGATTGTGTAAGAGGATAAATTGTAGAACGCAATGACTTCAAACCATAATGTACATCATAATTATCAAGAAAGGATCTGTTTTAAAAGAAAAAATTTGAGTGTCAGTAGGCAATTCGTATCTTAATTCATTCACCTTCTAAGATCAACTTACAGCTAATAAGACGATTGCAACAACGAAACCAACGATTAACATCAAGCAAGCAGCCCGTCTACCTGCCCTTCTTTGATAATCACTTGCAGAAACCAATTCGCGATCGGCAGCTCCAGTGTTGGTTGCAATTGTTTGCACATTATATTCTATATTATCAATCATTCCTCCTTGCTCTTGAACAATGTGTCCTAAATCGCGGAAGATTTCGTTCAATTCTTGAATACCATTTTCAATTTCACGTATCTCGCTCTCTCGCTCTGCAATGAGAGTTTCTTGGAATTCAATTTCTGCTTGACTAGGTTCGTTGGACTGTCTCTGTTCTTGTTGTTGAATTTGTTGTTGTTGTCCTCCTTCTGATGGTTGAGAATCATCAATTTGAACAAGAGTTTCATTTACAGCAACTTTGTTTGCATCTTGCCCTGAGGAAGATGCTGCACGAAGTGTTCTCTCTCTTTCTTCTTTTGCTCCATCTAACATCGACCGACTCAATTTTGCACTTTCCCTTTGTGCTTTTGCAAATGCATTGATCGCACTTTCAAAATCCCTTTGCAATTTTGTAGCAGTCAAACGATCTGTTTGAGAAAGTGAAGAAGGTTGAAATCCTGCCAAATCCTTTATTGATCCGCTCAAATCTTTGACTAATGCTCGTGTAGATTCTGTTAAATCATGAATTTGCGCTGTCCAATCTTTATCGGATGATTTGGTAGCTGCCGTTTGATTGCCTGTATTTCTCATCTTTCGTAATTGCAATTCGACGAGCTTATCGATTCCTTGCACGTTGCTGTTTAGCTTAAATACTTGTATTCCAATCCGTTCTGCCAATCGTTTGAATTCTGGATCGGATTGTACAGGAGCAGGTGTTGTATCATTATTGGTTGAATCGGATGATGATCGAGGTGCATGATACAAAGGTAAAGGACCTCTTGCATTATTGTTTCTGTTTGAACGTGAGCTTCCACGATTGTACTGCTGTCCGTTCAATCCACCTGTACTAGCATTGTTGGTAGCATTGTTGTTGTTATTTCCACCTGATCGGATAGGAGGTGGTGAGGAAGTTGCACCTCGTTCTAAATCATTGAATGACATTGTGAAAGGTATGCTTTTAGCCCTGTTTCACAAAGTGATGCACCTCAATTGGTGATGATGATAAGAGAGTGTTGTTATGGATGGATAGGAGAGTGGAGTGATTGGCAAAAAAGTGTTGGTGAAAAGTTAGCGTACGTACATTTAGTCCATGTTGAACTTGCCAGGTTGGTGTAGATGCTCAGTTTGGAAGTCTGTACGCGTGCGCTGCGCTGCGCTGCACCGCGCTTGCCTGCTTTCGACGGAGAATCAAAAAGGCTAAAAACTTGTCACTACTCCGCATAAAGTGCAATACACGGTGCAACCCCTAATCTATGTATGTTATCCATCTCTCCGAATTGTGACAATTGGACCTCATACAGCCTGTAGCGCCTTGCTGTGGCTTATTTTAGCCATAATATAATGTTAAATTGAAGACTTTATTTAAATTTGCGCCGCCCCGTCCCGATGATGATCGTCAATGCATTTGTCTCACTTTTGTTTTTGACATGGAATATACATACATATTCTAGAAACACATTTTTGCTATTCTTTCTTATGCCGTCTCATATCCTTATATATGTACATACTTCTTCGTCAAGCATTGATAACTCCTTCTGACTTAAGATCGGATGAAGTGTACACCGGAAAACCATGTGATCAAAGATATACATATTCTACCTTTCTTTGCAACCAACCCCACATAAGCGCCGGCGCTGAATTTTGCTCGGCAAATCATGTATGAAGCAAACAAAAGGAGGGACCCCATACGCAGCGCAAACGTTCAGGTGAAGTGCGTGCTTAAGAGAAGATAACACGAAAAAAAAAAATCACAAGGCGTGGTACCGTTCTCAAAGACATTCTAGGCTTGCATGCACACTATGTGATTTTAATAGAATCGGAAGTAGCTTACTGCATGTAATCGTCCTACACCAGAACACTGTGCCTGATTCATAGAACAATAGACTATGTACTTCACTATGGAAAATTTCATTTGACATCCATCCTTTTATCACTACTACCACCATCGAAAGCGTCAAGTAGCTAAAGTACGCATTTCATATAGTTCTAATCAAGAGTTGACGGTACCGTTGCGCCTTTTGCACAGCCAGATTACGCAATCATGTCATCATCAACTTCGCCTTTCGCTCGTGCTCAAATGGCAATAAGGCCGAAATTAAAGCCAAAAAGTCCACTTAGACGACAGAGTGTTGTCGTCCCAAATTCACCTTCTTCTCCAATTCAAGCCACCACAACAATGTTTAACAAATCTCCATCAACTTCTTCTTCTCTTTCAGGACATGGAACTTTGAGCACAAGCACGAGCGCATCATCGGACATGGATAAACAATCTCAACCCACCATTGCAACAATCAAAGTGGGAGAAATAGAATTATCACTACCTCTACTTGCCACTACCGGTGTAGGATTTTTCGTTGCTGCACTTCTATTGAGAGCGATTTATACTTTTAGTACATCAATCCTTCGTTTGTTCGTAATGGTAATTGCTATTTGGGCATTCTTGACATTCAGTCAGCTAAATGATCGACAAAAGGAGCGTCAACAGAGGAAGAAAGTGTTGGAGGAGAGAGGTAAAGCAATGGGAGATATGAACTTCAATTCATCGGATTTTCAAAAGTATGGAGTGGGAATAAAGCAAACCATGCCGGCAAATGGAGGAGGTGGATATGCAAGCGGATATGGACATGCCAGATATCCGACAGCGAATTCTCCTTTGCAATCTCCCCCACCATATGCTCCTGACGGAAGGACGAGGAATTTGTTAAGCCCTCATCAAAGATTTGCTACTTATAGCAACTGATCAGAACGACAAAACATCCTCCTTAATGACTTATTAAAATAGAGCGGGCGCACGATCGATTCGCGCTGCAGTATACCTTTGACGACCACTCACTCGTACTATTTCGAATTCTTAATGGATCTCTGTAAACGCTATATGTGTTTTCCCAATCGCTCAATCCGACATTGAGACTTTTTCTTATCTTATTCTTTTTTTCTTCATTGTAGCATTACTAACTCATCCTATGACCTCAATTCATTCTTTCAAGGAGCTTTGACTTCCTTTATCTATATTGAAATCAAAAGACTAGGATTACATCTTCTGCGTCGTGATCAATGTGGTGAGACCTTCAAGATTTGTTATCCAAATGCGTGCGTCTACTCTCATAATCAAGAGAAGCTCGGGAGCGCACTACATATGCACCCGTTACCCTTTCAGGCTGTGAAAAGATAGACAGGGTCGTAAACTGGGTGCGTCACTGCTATAGACTAGTCTATACCGCGATGTATGAGAGAATTGCGCTGCGCTGCCCCGAGGCGTTGCTGCTTTACGCGTGTACGCGTGTGAAGTTCGAGTGAGCGGGTAGTGAGTGCTACAGACAAACAAACCGATTCTAATCTTCATTTTAGCGCCGAGATTACACTTTATCAATCCGCAGGCGTGCTAGGCATAAGGTGTAAGTTAACCTTACTTGCCCTTAGGGTGTGCTTTAAGATAGTTTTCAAAAACTGATGTTCGTATCTTTTCCGCAGGGGCTAATCAAGATAATTATCACCAGTCATAGCGGTGTTCTTTACGTTCTTTTAATTGAAAGATAATTTCGGATAGAAGTTAAATTATGTTGAGCGGAAGCGCACGCTTCTTTTTTCCTTGCCTTGATTATCTACGCGCGCGCCGATATGTCAAATTGCATGAGTAAACAAACAATATGACACATTCTAGTCTAATATTTATCCAATCACATAGAATAAGAAAAGATGAATTGATTCGTGATACAACAATAATAAATAAGACAAAACAGCATAAATATTGACTGATTCAAGAAGTATCACATCAAAACATACACATAAAGAAGCCGTACTAGTACACAAGCGGGAATAGGTAAGAAAAAGAAAGGATGTGTATAGACGGTATGAAGAAGATGAGTGAGTAAATCACCCTTCTTTCCATCCCGTCAATATCTCCATAGAAGCACATGTAACGCTAATCAAAGAGATTACGGAGGTATTTATGCCTTCTTGGGTGCAGCTTTCTTCTTGGGTGCAACCTAATAGTAAAGGGGAAAAGAGATGAATGTCAGAAATTTCACGGTCAAAAAATATGGCTGTCGGTTCAGTGGATCTAACGTACCTTCTTTGCAGCAGCCTTTGCGACGGGCTTCTTTGCCTTTGTTGCTGTGCTAGACTTGGTCTTCTTAGCAGCGGGCTACAAGTGGGAAAAAAATGATGGTGGAGAGGTGTGAGTATGAGTTTGATCACCGTGAAACTATGTCGGATCGTATATGAGACTTACCTTCTTGGCAGTGGTGGTGGTCTTCTTGACTTTCTTGGCAGCAGGCTTTGCGGCAGGCTTCTTGGCTGCTGCTGGTTTCTTTACAGCGGGTTTTGCGCTTGGTGCCAACTTAACCTTACCGCTTGGTCCCTTGGGCAAAGTGAAAACTTTCTTTTCGGTACCTTTGAGGATTGCTTTGGAGACGTGGTTGCTGAAAGTAGCTTCTGAGACTTTAGCTGCAGCTGGATACTTTTGCAAGATGTACTTTTTGATGGTTGGGCGACTGAGACCAGCACGCGATTCTTCTGGGTGGGCAAGGATGGCACTTTTGATCATGCTCTGTTATGAAAAAGAGTGTGAGGGAGATGTGATGGATGTCAGCAAGATTGTCTAGTATCAGTCAAGGTAATGATGCTTCCAGTAGCGTGCACTGAATTTTCCGCGCAAGACTTTTTTGCTCGTACGTGGCAGCGCTCCGTTGACAAGGTGGTGACGAAAAGCTTGATAGCGGCGGCTACAGACATGACAGAGAGCTGCCGTTTTGCCATAGTATGTGCCAAGGAGCATGTTTTGCTTTGAGCATGTTCAATATACCATTGATCAACCGTGCAAGAAGCTTAAACGAGCAAGAGTGCAAACCATCCACGCGCTCCAATCCCGGCGCGTCAATCCGAACGCGCGCGCGAATTTGAAACGGACGAATGGCGATGGTGTGAAGCGAATATGCGAAATTGAACCAAACAGCTTTGTATGAGTGGTGAGCATGCTATCATCCATCCATCGAGCAGTTTAAATGATCGTTTTAGCATTCCTTTTGGCCCCTATGGTGACCATTTCGTTTGCCTTGTCAACGGGAAGCAAGATAGCAATGGCGAAACAAGAAACCGTTTCTGATACTTACCTCGTAACTTGGACCTGTTGATGTGGCCTTCTTGGCGGCAGCGGATTTAGCGACTGGCTTAGACATTGTTAAAGATTTGAAAGATGTTCTTGATGGTGATCAAAGAGATTGAAAAGGTTTGTGATAATGGTGGAAGAGAGAACGGATTGGGGGATTGAAAAGGGTAAATATGTATCTTGTTCACGAACTTTGTGTATATGTGTGTGTGTGTATCTATAATGAAAAATCGTGTAGAAAGGCGCGTCTTAGCGTTAAAGAAAGAGTGAAAAAGTGCCTAAACTCAACTCAATTAAAATCTAATATATTTTATTTAAAATAAAAAATATGCATGCAACCTTGATCTGCGTGTACAAAACTGCGTGCGTTTCTGCTTCCTTTCAGCACTTTACCGTGTTGGTTTTTTCTTATTTCTACATTCCTCCGTTAAAGTGCATCATCTCCACCACTTTTAAGGAAAAAGTCCAACACTGGCATTAAATCAGTGTGACTAGACCCTCCATTATGTGCTACCTACAAATTCGGCACAAATCATCGCAATCGTTTGGTCTTGTAACATGGTTTCATCATATTTTTTGAATTTTACAAACTACAACCCCCTCGAATGAATAATTGATCATTCTCCTTTTTAGAGAGGGTAGTCTTTCTGATTAAATTTGTTTATGGTAATGAATTCATCGAAATGAAAACGAATGATGAATTCTATTTTATTTATTGTTCATGATCAAAATATTTAAAATAAGTTGTTTAAATCGGTTGAAATTACCTAAAATCGATTAAAAGGAAGACTCATACCCCAAGCAGAGTGATATAACTATTTTAATAAAGCATGTTTATCTTACGATTGATTTGAAAATTTATTTACATTAAATAATTTTATTCTGATTAAATAAATTATAATATTGAAAGCCGATTTTACCATCATCTCATTTATTATTTGCCAATACCATTAAAATATACAGTTTCATCCATCTCAGATTCTAAAGATCAAATTCAATCTCATCGATAGATGTTCAACAATCCATAGTGATCGGAATATCTACTCCGTCAAAAGAAAAAAAAGACCGTGGGGCGGGCGATGAATTACCGCGCTGGGCAAGCAGGCTTACAAGCCCTTCACATTTTGCAAGACTGAGTAGACACCTTTGAAACTCTACCCGTACGTACACATTCTACGCCCCGCCAAGTGAAAAGAAAAAAGAGCGCACGCCATTTCCGAATATGCGGGCCAGCTTTATGACACACACGAGCTATGCGGTGCGCTGCGCACGCCATTTGTTTTATTATTTTTATTTATTTGTACACGTCAGTATTTTATCATTTTTTTTGCTCTTTCCTTCTTCTGATTTTAATTGTGAGGACCGGGTCCTTGTCATCATTCAAGAGCCAATTTCCGTATCACCTGTGATAGAACCTCACATCTGTGTTCAGAGTAGGGATGGGTCGCGCGTTATTCACGTTTTGTTGACAACGACG
This sequence comes from Meira nashicola, assembly GCA_001600355.1. Classification (NCBI taxonomy): domain Eukaryota; kingdom Fungi; phylum Basidiomycota; class Exobasidiomycetes; order Exobasidiales; family Brachybasidiaceae; genus Meira; species Meira nashicola. The sequence continues at coordinate 4,758,546 of BCJU01000001.1, read as the reverse complement.
TGACGCACTGTGAACAACGTCGTTGTTCACATCGAACGATGCCAGGAATGACGTTATTCACACCCTGGCATCAGATGTTTCTTTTGCAAATCTGGCGTATTGATGCGTTCGTTTATCGTACTTGCCTGCTTTCGCATAGGTTCACTATGACCTGCTATCGATTCTTGATCAGGCAAGGAGGGTGAAGTTAAACTACGACTGCTTTGATCGTAATAGTACTTCAATGGTGCGAATGCCGCTCTCGCACCACCAAAGCTACCATCTAAATCGTAAAGAGTGTTACGTAAATTGTCATGGCTATTGCCACCATTATTACTTTCGTTCGACCAACGACGACGATCACCTGTGCTGTCATAATCTGCAGGATTGCGTTGAAAAACATCAGATCCGACCATGCTCGATGCACGGCTTGATAAGGCTTCTGATGGAATATAAAATCGATCGTGTTCAGGTAGCAATGTACGCCAACTATCTGGACTAACAGCACCTTCAATAGGCGGACTCAAACTACCAACGGCAGGAAATGGAGTCATAAAACGAGGATATTGTGCTTCTGCCCCAATTCCGTTGGCATGTTGATTTCTGGACGCTTCTTGATGAAAACTAGTATTAACAGATGCATTCGACTTTCCCTCCATTTGCAATTCATCAAGGTTTGAAGAATACATAGACTCTGACGTTGTGGGTGTCACGGTACGTTCTGTGTGAAAACTTGTTCCAGGTAATTTGTGTAAAGCATCAGATCTCTTCATTTTAATGGTTGCTGAACGACCCGCTGGACTTGTACTGACGGGCGTGATATTCAATTGATAATCGCTTTCGTCATCCATATTTCTTGCAGCATGAATAAGTTGTGGATCCATGGATGATTGTACAACATCTTCAGCAGCAGAAAATCCAACAGCCGCTAATCCTTGACTATGATGAAAAGCATCGCTCATATCTACAAGAGCAGGCGAAGAAGGCGTCAAACGGGGACTAACGCTCATTGGGCCATCCATTTCCGGGGCAACAAAAGCGGATTGCATCGTGCTCTTTTCACCATTAGCACACTGCCATGAAAGATTTGCGTTCATCGATTCGGGCGTTTTAACTTCACTTCCTCCGCTACTTTCAATCGATGACATAGACAACCGGGGAGCAGCTTCCCAATTTTGATGATCGGTCTCTTGAAATGATTGAGGTACAACGTTATTCGCTGGGTGACCGTTCGAACGAACGGTTTGAATCACTCTTCTGCCACTCTTTGTGCGTACTAAGCGATGTCGATTTCCTTGCTTTGTGGATGAGGATGAAGGTCCACTTTGATTGGAAAGAGTGGTATTCGGGTATGCTGGTCCAATTTGTGGGATTGTGGGATATTCCGTCGACGGTTTGACAAGATTAGCGAGAGAAGCGTAATTAGCTGCTTGAGCGAGATATTGTGTATCGTGTTGAACATTAACTGGTAATTGAATCGCAGATGAACTTTTTTGTTGATGTGCATGAGAAGAACGTGAAGATGAAGCGATATTTGACGGGGTATAAGTACCTTCAGTATTGTTCTTCTCTACCGTATCCATATAAGGTCGTAATGCTTCTGGTCGAATGGGCACTAGATCTGCCTCATTCTTTGTTTGGTTCACATTATTGGAAGAAGGTAAATTTGATCCATGACGGGCAATAAATCTTCGTATACTGCCTGAAGGTCGCCTTTGAGGCGATGAAGGATTGCTCTTGATTGATTTATGCGAACTCATAATGTCGACCGAGAATCGAATTGAATGTTCCTGAATCCGGAGGATGAGGTTTTAAATCGAAATGGATGGCTTGTTAGCAGTACTCACTTTTTCTTAGGCACGAAAAGGTCAAAGAACAAAAAAGAAGTTGGACCTGTAAGTGAAGTAGAAGCAAGTGCTGCCCGTTAAGTAGCGGTATGCGAAGTGAGCCGGGAAGAAGAACTTGCTCCTTTGATATAGAAATTGTCGATCAGACCAGTAATCATCTATTCGTCACTGCGATGTCGTTTAAGCGAGATTTGCGCATTAAAAACAATGAGATCGAGAAACCGTATGCGGTTGGAGTGTAGGAAGCGATATCACCGTTAGGGTTTTGCCCCACAGCCTTTTTGAATGAAAAGTTCTCTGCAAGTAGGCGCCGAAAGAAGGACAAAGGGTGCTGCTGCCTATTCGTCGTCCGAATTACGAAACTGTTTTGGCGTACTGCAAACGGATGACGTAAGAGCCGAAATGAAGGATATTTTTCCAAACAAAGGCGGGGTTTTTGTTCAAATTGTCTTGGTTCTTTACAGAAAAATGCACGGCCTCCGTTCAGGTCCAAAAGATGAATTCGGGCGATAATTGCAAAATATTTTCATATGATTAAACTCAATTCGCTTGAATCGCACCGACCAAATTGATACCTCGGCAGCGTACGAGAGAGTAATCAATATGTATTGTTTAAAATCAAGAGCGGCGGACCGAAATATGAAGGTCTTAGATAGATTAATGCCAGATGAACCCCTTTTTCTCGCGCGATTCTCGTAAACTTTTTGTACTCCTGATCGGATAAAGTATGAATCCTGTTTGTGAACAAATAAAAAAGAACAAATCGAACTTGGACTCGTCCAAAAAATAGCCTTGAAAAGGCAATATGATGTTCGGTGGCGAGGAGGAAGAGAAAAAAGTCTACTGTATGATTTGATTCATTGAATTAACAAGGAGAGAATTTATATGTGGCTCGATGCTATGCTTCTATTTACAATATCGGTCGGCAAATAACAATGCACTTGACAGGAGAATGACAAATTATATGCGCGTAAAGGTAGCTAGCGTAAAAAGACAAAGTGCATATAATCGTTTTGTGCCTCAATTTCGCAATCGATCAAATAAAGAATACGTAACTATGCTGCAGATTAAAAAAATAAAGTGAGCAAGAAAGTGCACGGGAACAGTATGGCACTTCATTTAGCCACAAAATAAACAATCTAACCAAAATAAGTTTACCCTTTTCGTGCCTTCATGCCGTTTTAGCCAACTTCGCCAAAGGAACCTATTCTTTCCACAGAAGCTAGACCTGCAGGGTCGAGTGCGAATCAACTTGACACCGCATTCCTTCAGTTCCAAAACGAAGTATCGTGATATACGCGCATTGAAGAAAGGTGAGGAAAAATGCATTGTCTGTTTGGTCCTTTTGTGCATTGTCAATCAAAATATTTAAAGCATTTTTTTTTTATTAAAGCTCAGATTTAATAGGTTAAGGATTCAGTCTCCGCGTGTGGTATAACGTCATTGTCCATGGAATTGCGCGTAGAAGGCTGGGCAAGGCTGGACTAGGCTTTTAATGATTTCGGTGAATACTTTTTCTTTTAAAATATCTGTTCCGAATTGCTAGATATGGGTGGTAAAAAGATTGTCCACAAAGACGCACGCACGCATTGCAAAGACCATGAGAGGATCTCTGAACGGTGCTCTTCAAAGTACGGACATATGTACGTAGTATACCTAATAGGGTCTCTCGACACTACTAACGTATGCAGCTATGCGACTCGGAAGATATTGTGCAGGACAAAGGAGCTACATTAGTGCTACCCAACGCTGAAAAAACGTCATGAGAGGCGCTAATTTTTTTTCTGGAAAAGCACAAGTGCTTGGATGTAGAAACGACTACAAAGACACGGCACGCGTAAAAACGCGCGACGCGAAGAGTAGCAATTAAGATCAACACGTACCTGTATGTACATACTTGCATGTGTACGTATAAACGCCGCTTCTCTCTCGAAAGTTGCATACCTTCCTTTACTTTCAGCAACTCATGGTGACAAGATGGTGAGGCATTCCACAGCCACGGCATCCTCTTCGAATCTGCCAATATGGGCTCGTTCGGCTTTGAAGGGGCAATCGGCAGATTCTATCCTGAAGAAGCTGAATGGATTATGGCATACACTTGAGAAGGAACAACCAGGAGATGTCTCCACGGATATCCTGGACAATGTGATGGGTCAAATCAATCAAAAAGACCTCCTCTTTCACAAGAACAAAGAAATTCGAACGGCATTAGCATTGTCGTTTGCGCAAGTACTGCGACTATATGCGCCTGATTCACCCTTAGAGGAAGATCAGCTGATGATCGTTTTCGATCTGTTCCTTGCCGTTCTCACATCATCCACAAACGGATTAGGAAAGCAGAATGGTGCTCAATTTCAAGATTGCATTGCCCTGCTCGACAGTCTCGTGCGCATGCGAGCATTTGCACTCTTGTGCGAATACTGTAATGCTGAACGATCAATGCAGGAATATTTTAAGAAGTTCTTTGATCTGGTGCATCCGGATTTACCTAAAAATGTCGAAATTTTGATTGCAGAAGCGCTCAGCTTATTCATTCAACATAGCACGACAGTTCCCAAAAGCGTTGTCAAAATCATGATCGCCAACTTTCATCCAAAAGTGAGAAAGTCCAATCCTGCGGCGTCACACTTGGCTGAGTTGATTGGTCAAAATGCTGCAGATGAGCTGCAAACCTACATTGCACAATACTTCGTTGGAGCTCTGGAGCAAGCTGTTCAAGTTACGGATGAACAAGAGAGAGAATCAGATCTACAAGCATGCCATCTCCTCATTGCTCATGTGCATAAGCTTGCTCCAAAATTAATGTACAACGTTTTACCGCGAATAGAAGAAGAGATTCGTGCTGAAGATGCAAAGTTGCGTCTCATTGCAGTTCAAACATTTGGTCAAATCTTCGCTCATCGTGCCTTGCAACCTGGAAACTATCAAACAACATTGGCAAAGATGTACGAAAGTCCATGGAAGCTTTGGCTGACGAGAAGCTGGGACAAGAATAACGCCGTACGGGTTGCTTGGGTGGGGTCTTTGGTGTCAATCATCGGGAAGGACAGCAACATGGATGCTGATGTGATGCAATACGTTGAGCAAAAGCTACTAGATGCCGATGAAAAGGTGCGATTGGCGACGGTAAAGATATTCTTCACTCTTGATTATTCAGTTCTTCGAACAATCTTAACCCGCCAACTTTATGATACCTTGGCAGAAAGGGTTAAAGATAAAAAGGTCGGTGTACGTGTATCTGCTTTGCAAGTATTAGGTCGCATCTTTTCCTTGGCGTATGAGGATATAGCATCTGGAGATGCTGCTACCATCAAACGATTTGGATCTATTCCAAACGATATGGTCCTGGCACTTACTGCTCAAGATGGCCCCCGAATGATCACTGAAATTCAAGCCAGCTTCGAGCGATACATCTTACCACTACCTGAGGCAGGTGTCAACATGAAAGAATGGAACAAGCGCCTCCAGAACGTCATCCAATTGATCGATCAGGATGTGATTTACTGCTTCAATCAAGTTTTTAATTTGAAAAATCCTCGAAACCACTTCTTTACATTCATTGAGGCTTGTAAGCGTTACAATGGAGGTACAGTCGAGAATTCACAAATCGACATTGTACGCAAATCCATGCTTAGATCGATCGATATGTTGAGCAATCACTTCCCCGATCCACTCAAAGCTGGTCAAGATCTGCATGCATTTGCCAAGCAAAATGATGCCCGTACTTACAAGCTCTTGGCCGTCGTAATGGATCAAAAGACTGGCATTGAGCAATACGTGAAAGTTTACAAAGAGCTTGTAAAGCGTATTCAACCGGAACGTTGGGCAGCAACTCTCACCGCTTTCATCCGTTTGGCAAGCTTCCCCTTTGTGAACACTAGCTCGGTCTTGCCTATTCTTGACACTTTAGATCAAGACGCTTCCCAGCTCTTGTTGCCTTCAAAGCAAACGAGCTATCAACACTGCACACTGCAAATGTTCAGTGCCATGTCAGAAGCACGGACAGAAATGTTCTTTCCATACTTTGATCAGCTACGTGGCACATTACATGAAGATAAAGTTGGACAAAAGAAGCGTGTTTGTTCTTTGTTAGTGCTCAGCAACGCCCAATCAAGCCTCCTTGATTCGGACTCACATCATTTCTCCGATGATGATATCGAGGCCTTAGGTGACATTCTCAAGACCACCACTAATCCAGATTGTGCCAAATTCGGGTCCAAACTTCTTGCATTAATTGCATCAAACACAACATCAAACGGCTATGATGTAGCCTATCGTATTGCCGAGGAATTAAGTGAAACATTTGGACGTACATTACCGATTAATGAGCCAGACTCTCTCGTTTGTGCTTTGATCATCTTACGCCAAATCACAAAGCATGCAAGAGATGCTACAGCTGCTATCAGTGAAGAAGTGACAGAAGCGGTGGTCAAGCAAGTTTTGGTGCAAGAATATACACCTCCCCAGTCAATCGACGAATCACAAGATTGGTACGAGCCAGAGGAGATGGATAGCACATTGAAAGCAAAGTTGTTAGCCTTGCGATTTTTGACGACCAAATGCATCGCTTTCGCAGATCATGAAGAAATTGAAGAGATTGCCGCACCAGTTCTTCGATTACTCTTTTTCTGTCTATTGCATGGTGAACCGGCTACTGACATTTACAATCACCCTGTCGCACATTCACACGTCAAATTAGAAGCATCATTGCAAATTCTCAAAATAGCTCGCTATGCAACCATTGAAAAGATTATTACCCCAAAAGATAATCAACATTTAGCATTGATGATGCAAAGTGATCAATTCAAGGTACGCGAGATTTTAACACGAAAGTTGTGCAAATATGCTATTTCCAAGTCGGCCCATCTTCCTCCTAAATACTACGCACTCATGTTCCTTGTGGCCAAAGATCCCGAAGATGAAATCAAACGATTGGTCAAAGAGACATGTCAAGGCCTTTTATCGGTTATGAAACCCGAAACACGCTTGAGATACTTCGATATGGCATTGTCACGTTTGATTTACCTTATCAACCATCATCCGGATTTCGAAGGCATCGCGAAAGCAGAAGATGATACATTGATGTACAATCTTGAAGAAGCAGCAGATTATTTTGAATTTTATTTCCACTGTTGCTTAACAAAGGACAATCTCGCTTGCCTAAACTATATCGCCAATCGCTGCAAAGGAATGCGAGATATCGTCGAAGAAGATCGTAAAGGCTTGGCTGAGGAAGATGATTTGGGATCGATTGGAATTCACATCTTGAGCGACGTTTGCATATGTCTCATTAAGCGAAAAGCGGAATCTTTCGGTACAATCGTTGGCGATTGGCAAGGTCAGATCGGTTTACCGAAAGAGCTTTACACTACATACGTCAGCAGAGAAGAACAAATGAAAGTTCTCAAAATAACATACTTGAACAATGAAGCTTTGGAAGCCTTTCAACATCCGATTCGACGTGAACGTGGAGGTCAAGCAAAGCGAAAGGTATCTGCTCAAATTGAGAAACAGACGAATCGCACGCCTAAACGAGCAAAGGTTGCGAAAGATAAAATTACACCGAAAAAACGTCGTGGGAACGATGAAGACCAAACAACTGATGAAGAAGAAGAAGAAGATGGACGACATGGAGATTCATCATCTGAAATCAGTGAAGATGAAGAAGTGGAGACGACAGAGGACGAGGCAGAAGCAGGTCGTGGTGTACGAAATCGTCGTCGCCTTCGTCAGGAAAAGAGATCGCGCAATGAACGTCGTCGACAAAAGAGGGAAGCTAAAAAAGCGCTCAAAGGATGAAGGTCAGCAGCCACTTTTTCATGTACACTATAGTTCCAGTATCTTTCATGTACCATAATTCTAGCATAATGTAACAAGATAAATTGTTTGTACATGTTGTTCTAAAATACAAAAATCCAATACTGTTTACGATTGATCCATTTCCTCATCCTCGTCATCTTCCTCGTCGTCATCATCATCCTCATCGCTATCAACGCCTTCGGCAATATCAAGGGATGGTAGATTCAATTCACGATCAGCGCCGATATAGCTATCAGCCAAAACGTAAAGCTTGAGATGTTCGAATTTTCCTTTTGGTAATGTGAATTCAAGTTTGAAAGAACTCTTTTTACCTTTTGCACTATCCAAGATGACTTTTTTGATGCTCAACAAATTACGGCTTCCGCTATCGCCAACAATTACCCACCAGCTACAATACTTTTTGCGTAATGGATAAAAGGGTGCAATAATATGTTCATCTTGATCGGGCTCCTCTTCTTCATCTTCGTCATCTTGACTTAATTTGACATCAAGAATAATTGAATCTGATGCTCGTAATCCTTCCGTTTCTTCAAACTCAAATGCAACCTCAACGTACGGATAATTGTTGACAAAGTTAGCCACATCCGTCATATCACGATTATTCATGCGCAATAAATCATTACGTTCATCGTCAGAAAGATCCGGTAAGATATCTCCTAAAGCATATACGCTTTCCTCAATACCTTTTTCTCGACAGCGTGCAATAGTTTCAGAAGTGAAATGGGGCACTTGCTTTAATGGTGAATCTTTATCCCACATTGCTTGAACGATCATTTGACTTAGTTCCATCGCAATCAAGGCATTCAATTGAGCATTGCTTGACATCACGTCCACACATGCGCTCAATAAGTTCAAGATACGTTTCAGAATCCATTCTTGGTCATGTGCCAGATCGATTGGAAGATTGATACGCGCAAAGTGGGCTTGCAAAAGGACAAAGACCTTATGGTAAGGTGTATAGAAATTGATATTATCCAGCTTGAAAGGCAATCGATCGTAAATTCTACGCAAGATCATTTCTTCATGTTGTCTGATTGGTAAATCTTCAAATTCAGCTGCTGAAGAAACGATTTCCAATAATCCTTTGAGTTTTGTTCGTCCTTTCAATGACATATTGAAAACGTCAATTGTGACATACGAAACGTTGTAGAAGCTAGCAACCATGCCCAAATTTAGCGGACTTACATCCATTTCATCTTCGATTGCGATGCATTTTGAGCCCTCTAAATCATTCAAAGTGCTTTCCACCAATTCACTTAACCAATCTCCAATATGTTGCATATCTTTGCCTTGACAATTGTACACCTGTGGATTCATCATCAATCGCCTGTATAACAACGTCCATGTCAAAATATCAACAGCACTCTGTTTATCATCAATCGTTTTGGCAACAATTTCTGCATTGAAAAAGTCTTGACAGACTGCGTTCAATCTAGATTCGACTGGCAAGCCTTCAGTGAGAAATTTCTTAAAGTACTCTTTTCTGTTTGCTTGTACGAAAACGACGCACTTTGCAGCACCTTCATCTGTGTCCTGATCTTCTTCATCATTCGATTCGCTCAAAGTTGCATGTCCGACCATCTGCAGGATATCAGTCATTGAATAGTCAACATATCGATGTTCCCTTCCCTCATACGTCTGACAGCTCATCAGTAAGACCAGATGGGCACGCATCGGACAATCCCATGCCATCTCTTTGCTCACTACAACCACTTGAATAGCGCCAGCGTTGTATAATCTTTGTACGATTCGAGCATCGCCCCGACTTAATCCTTCGTGATAGAATCCGATACCGTATTGCAAAACTTCACGTAATTCTTCATCCTCCACACGATCAAGGTGAGGTTTCAATTCATCTCCTTCGATGTTTAAGAATCTACTTGTATCTTCTTGACCTTCTCGTTCACCATCAGCTACGACATAGGTTAACAAATCATTTGCTGTCAAGATTGCTTGTTTTCGGCTAGGCACAAAAGCCAAAACAGGAGAATCTGGACTTCTTTCAACGATAGCAAGATAGGCAGGCTTGGCCATAGCGATCATCAAGCTGGGAAAATGTGGTATATCGAAGCTTTGAAGATGTACCTCCAAAGGAATGGGTCTTGAAGCAGGACTGAAGTTGAAAATATTTCCACTTTTAACACCAAGCCATTCTCCAACATCTCTAGCGTTTCCAAGAGGTACACTCAGAGCCAAGAATCGAGTTGGGTTAGAAGTTTGAGCGGCAATAAATCGAGCACGAGACAGAACTACTTCATAACTTGGTCCAACCTTCCAATCCCCCAGCAATTGAACGTCATCGGCAATGTACAATGCAATCTTTTGCACGTTCTTTCTCTGTCTCCAACGACGCGAAATTACGTCCCATTGTTCAGGAGTGGCAACGATTACGTCTCCCATCTCCAAGTTTCGTAAATCAGAGCTGGTCTCGCCCGACAAAGAACAAATCTCTTTTCCTCCGCGATAATTGCCAAAACGAGCCTTCCATTCTGCAACTCTAGAGCTTACCATGGATTCGTAAGGAACTAAGCAGACGATTCGATCGGTTCCTTGATCTTCCTTTCTTGTCCAAAATCGCAACATGGCCAGCTCAGCACAAAGCGTTTTGCCACTTCCCGTTGGCGCAGCAATAAATACAGATGCATCAGAAGCATATAAAGCATGCAAAGTTTGTGACTGAATTTTGTTGAAATATTTGAATCGATTCAAATTCAAATCTTGAGCTTCTTCATCCTCCAAAGCACTGATTGGTTGAGGTTGCAAATCGAGCAATGGTGTATGAGGCGGAAACTTTTCTGGCAAAATCAAGTTCATGAAAGAGATTGGCAAACGCACTTCTGATTGAAGCCAACGATCACTGACCAGACTGATGTAATAATTTGGCGGAACAGGTGAGGTCATATTGACTGTGAATGAGACGGTGTGTTCCTCTTCTGCAAAGCGTTGCTTTAGAACAAATACTTCATGATGTAAAATTACCTCTCCATCAACATCCTCGACCAGGATATGGAAAGCTTGTGCGTGTCCATGTACTTTTTCATCCCATTGAAAGTCGGGAGTAATGGTCAATTGGACACTTAAAAGACTCGTTGTAATAGGTTGGAAGAATGCTTGGAGGTCCAATCTAGGGAATTGATTTACCAATCTGTGAATCGGTCGACCTGCTTTCGGCAATCCGATCAATTCACCAATCTCATTCGGTTCTAAATCCCTCAATCGATTCCAAGGATATTCTTTCCTTTCTAACCTCCTGATCAAATCATGTGGAACACCTTTGAACTGACGCAAAGGCGTCATACTGTTCCATTGTCGCATTTCTACCATCTTGCAAAGATCCAAAGCTGAATGTGCTAGACGAGCGTAGCCGCGTTTGATGCAAATTTCAAAAATTGCCCGCAAGATACGACCAGCAGATTGAGTGATGTATACCATATCCGCTGCCAAAACATATCCTTCCAAGCTCAATTGAGAGATCCAGGTTTGTAATAAAACATTCACTTTAGCTGATGGATCTGGAATTGCTTCTTTAACAGGAACTGGTACGCGCTCCAATAATTTAGCTACTTCCATCTTTTCGTCTTGTCGAATGACTTGATGCTTAAACTCTTCCGACAAAGCGAAAACACGAAATAGATCGACCATACTTAAATAGGGACGCAAGTGTTGATTATACGTGCTCATACTACGATGTGTGATATAGTAGTGCGAAGCAATCTTTCCGAGATCGTTTGATTGAAATATTCCACTCTTTCGATCATATCTCAGCAAACCACATTTTTCCAAAACTACTGCAGCTGAGTGAATGATATCTGCACGCTTTTGTTCGAGGTAAGGATCATCGTCTGCATAATCGGCAGTGACACTGTATAGAGAAGGCGTCCTGAGCATACGCACGTACAAATACGTATAGCCTAACCAAGCGACCGCTTCATCACGATTACGAATTGTGCCAAGAACAATCTCTGCATTTAGATTATCTGCCAATTTGGACACCAATTGGGATTCGATAGGCAATTGTTGATTCAAGAGACTCAAATAGTATTGTAATTCGTTGTGATTGGTGATAATAATACCTTCACCATATGAGTCAAATTGAGGCCTTCCTGCACGACCGAGCATTTGCAGCATATCTTGTGGGGACAATTCCACCCATTGTCCTTTCTCAGGATTATAGATTTGTGTACCTTTTATAATAACTGTATGTGCGGGTAAATTGACACCCCAAGCAAGGGTTGCCGTCGAAACCAGTACTTGCAAATGCCCATCTTGAAACAAATCTTCTACTAACTGACGATCAGGTCTAGTCATACCTGCATGATGTATACCGAACCCATATGGCAGAAGATCGCGCAAATTCGGATCTTTGACATGCTCTAGCTCCGTTTGCAAAACTTCTCGACTTGCGCTTGATTGTGGCAAGAAGCGAGAGAGAGTGTCTTGCTCCATTGCTTGATCACGGATAAATTTGGCCGTTTTAGCAGTTTCTTTTCGACTGTGTGTGAAGATCAAAACTTGATTCTTTCCTGCTTGATCTAGAGTTTTCTCATATGTCACTTCATTCATCACCTGTAATCGCTTGATTGCTTTCTTCTCTGTGATGCCGATAAATTCTTGTTGTAATGGACAAGGTCGATAAGATGATTCAAAGTAGAACAAACCTTTTTTGGGATTAACGCGCAAGAATGTGGCCACATCTTTGTAATTCGGCAAAGTGGCACTCAATCCAACCAATCGAACGGGATCATTCAATTGCTCCATCCGACGGATCGTTCGGGCCACAATACTTTCCAATACAGGTCCTCTATCATCGTGCAAAAGATGGATTTCATCGATAATCATGAGCCTGACCAAATTTGTATAGGAAGTATCAGAACTCTTGCGGCTGATTACATCCCATTTTTCCGGAGTGGTAACAATGATTTGTGTTTTTGCAATTTGTTCTTTTGTCAATTGACTATCTCCTGTAAGTTCGTTCACCACTACATCAAAAACAGCAAGTCGATCGCGGAAATTGGACGCTTGTTCAGCAACCAAAGCTTTCATCGGAGCAACATAGACAATCTTGAACGCATCCAAATCAAATTTTCCACTCTTTTCGTCACGCCACTTTGACAATTCGTGTAAGATCGTCAGCATTGCCACATTCGTTTTTCCGGCTCCAGTTGGAGCACAAAGTAGCATAGGGTCATCCTCTCCAAACGCAATAGGATAACACCTAGATTGAACAGGGTTGAGAGAAGTTGCACCAGGAAAAGCCGCTTGAGCCCAAACAGGAAGGCTTGAAATAGGAACAATTTCACTTTCAGGTACCGTTCTCTTTACAGGCGCAGGAACGTGAATTTCTTCGTATCCTTTCTTCGTTCGCTTAAACGATCCTTCCGGTAGTCGTACTTTTGCATTGGTGTTCAAATGTGCACCTTGGCTGAATGACATTGCTTCTAGATCAACCACTTTGCGTGGTTGAACTGTGGTGCCTGGGGCAAGAGTGGCCTTAGTTGTGATTTTATAGGCTCTTTCTTTGCTCTTTTCGTCGAGGTCCATAGGTACCAGATTGGTATTTTGACCTTGCCTGATTGTGTCTCCTTGTAACTTCTTCAAGATCCAGCCCAAACCGTTCTCACGCATACTGACTTGGATGTTCACCTTTTCGTCCTCATCAGCGCGCCCAAGCTTTGTACACCAGACAACAATATCTCGATTCTTCACCAGAAGCTCCACCACTTCAAAATTTTCATAATCAAAGAGCTCCATCAAGCTATTCTCACAATCACGTATATTTGCATCCGATGCCAAAATTTCCATCGCACCTTCAGCTTTTTGGTTTGCTTCATGCTCGTCGGAGTAGACTGAAGCGAGATGTCTTTGTAGCCAGAATGCATCAATGTCATGTACTGAAAGAGATTCTTTCTTCAACTTATGCGAGGAGGCTTGACCGATCTTGATGGCTTCTTGATCTGCATCGTTTATTGACCCTTGACTTTGGCTTTGATTATCATCATCAGAATCTTCTTCTTTAGCAGCCTGACCATCTCCTTCCTCATCATCATCCTCTTCTCGTACGACAAAAGTCTCTTGTTCTTCTTCACTTTGATCTTCATCATCATCAAATAGTACGGCTACACCTTCTTCTTCCGCCACAGCTCCAGCCCTTCTGTCTGCATCTGGATTATCCTCTTCTTGTTTATTATCGTGTTCGAAATCTGTAAGACGTTTTCCAAGATTGACCAATTGACTGAATGTGTCTGGAGTGATTGTACTTATGATAGATTCAATCTCTTTCTTTCGATCAGGATCTTTCATCTCTTCATCCTTCAATGTTTGTATGACAACATCAGCAGCAGAACGGACCACATCGCCGGATTGATCACCTAAAGCGGTTGCAATGATACTCAGAATGAATTCGTATGCTTCTCGTGTTTCGGCTGTTCGTGGCATGTATGATAATCCTTCTAAATCTGCCGTTGCTTGTAATATATCAGCGTATTTTGCACCCGATGATGATGAAAGCGCATTAGATCGAGCAGGTTTTCGTATCCTTCCACTTTCATCTTGTTCAGCTCGTCTTTTCTTCTTTTCTAAATCTTTCACTTCTTCTCTTCCAGCACGAGATCCCATCGCTTTTGGATCAATACGTCCAACTAAACTTTCAGCTTCGCCTGCACCTTCATTTTCGGTTTTATTTAGGTATCTTCTATCAGTTTGAGTGACGAGAGATGAGATGGCAGAATATTGATATCCTGATAAATCAGGGTTTTTCGGTGGCATTTTTGAACCGGATCGCTACAAAAGTCGTATCCAGGTCACAGACCTTTTGAAATTCTTCCAAGCACCTCAGTGATTATAAAAGGACCAAGATTCTTACAACCAAACTTCATCCATTTGTTGGAGTGGTCGATAGAATTGTAGGAGGCGGATTATTGTGCGATTGTTGAAGTGAAATAGGGTAATTCCAAAAAATTTGTGTGTTCGTGTATGTATGCACAGCGTCGACGCGCTAAAAGTTAAAATTCTTGCTCAGCGTGTGCTTCTCGAATTCCATCCGCTTAAACTCACTTTATCACTTTGATTATTATACAAATACATATAAGGTATCATTCAATATACACATACATTACAGCACAATTACAAGGTATATGATGGCGGTGGGAGACCTCCATTAGCAGTTAATTCGATCCATCTTTCAGCTGTACATTGTCGATCATCAATAGAAGTTTTTGATTCTATAGTTGGATTAGACCTACTCTTAAGCGCTGATATAAGCCAATTTGTAGATGTTTGATTTTCTTTTGGCGTTTCTTGAGCGATCATAGATTGTGGATGAGGATCATGATAAGTTAAAATACCTCCTTCACTCCTTTCTTCTCTTGCTTCATATGGATGTTCTTTAAAACAAGCGCACCAATAACATGGTAATTGTGAATAAGGATCTGTTAAATAAATTGAACGAACGATAAAAGGCATTGATGCTTTCACTTCGAATAATTCACCTTGATCGCCTTTTTGAAATTGTAAAATCATTTGAAGGGTATGAATCACTTTCACAGGACTGCAAGGGTGATTCATTGTAGATTGACATCTTGTCTTTGCACAAACCGGTAATTGAACATCCCAGCCAAGAGTCCAAGGTCCATTTGGATCGGATAAATGTTGTTCTGCATGACTTGAATCAATGTAAGGTTGATTACGCACCACTTTCTCATTTCGAACATCCGTTTTACTTGCCTTTTGAGTTGCGGCGATCAAATCTGATCTAAGTTGTGAATTTGATTGCAAGGGTAATAAACTTTTTTCCTTTTCTTCAATCAAGAGTAAATTCCATGAACGTAAAACGACAGTAGGTGAAGTTACAGTTGCAGAAGTAACTTGTGTTTGTTCTGTAAGTGAAACTTTTATAGATTTCACTTTAGCATTTTTATTTGTTTGATTATCAATATTTGTCAATGATACTTGCATTGGTATACATCTTCCAGCCGTTGTTGCATTTGTCATACAAATCCATTTCCAATGCATACATTCTTGCCAAACACCTTCAAAAGTATGCATCCTTCCTATAGGAGTAATCTCTGCATTTATATGACTAGGATTCGCAGCATCGTAAACAACTCGAACATTTTTGTTTGTTGTACTTTTTGCAATATTATTCTTTTCGCTTTCTTCTCCACAATAAACCGTAGCAGAAACGTGATAGTCCACCCTTCCGAATTCTGTATCAATCGTAGGTGGTATATCAGATGGAACAGAGATAGAAAAAGGTGCTGTATAAGTGTAAGGAAGATTATCTTTTTCATTCATTTTTTCTAAAGGTAAATTTAAATCGATAGATTGATCATGAAGCATTAATTCCTCTTCATTTGCAGAACCATTTTCCCAGTTCATACTTTTTGATTTACCTACGAATGAAATTTGAATCTTTTTCGTTTGTGTTATACTCTTTTTTGATTTGATCGTTACAATTCCGCGTAATTGACATGATCCATTTTCATCAAGAGTAGCATATGCACTCCAACTTGGCGGCTTTCTTAAGAATATTAAAGGTTCCACCAAATCCACCTCAACAATCGTTTTATTGAATCCTAACATCTATCCAAGGAGAATTATTGATGATAGTTTCAATGGGAAAAGGTGTCACAAGTGTCTTTCACAATTGCATGTGAATTGCTCAGCTTTTCACCGTAGAAGGAGAGCGGAGAAGTGAATTTTCCAATTGACTGTTATTCTGCCTTGTCGTCCGACTTGGGCTTTAAATCCTATCAACCTAATCTCCGAAGGGGGGCCCGTAAAAAAGATGCAGGGACGCGAAAGGGTTTCTTTGAAGAGATGCACGCGTTTATTACACAGGTGGAGTCATTCCCGAGTAACACTTTTTAAAGAAGAAGTGATTTTTCTTTCTTTACACAACCAGCAATCAACAAAAATGACGAGTATACTTCAAGACTTTTCAACGCAACAGCAATTAACTTTATACTCTGCTATAGCAGTTATCTTGCTCTCTTCTATCGTCTTTATTTCAAAAGGATGGATATCCAACAAATTCTTTTCACCCACTTATGCTCAATCGATCAAAAAGGAAATTCGAATTCAAAAATTATTCATTCATCCGATAAAGAGTTGTCGTGGCACTTCTGTTTCTGAAGCATATTTCGATGAAGGCGGTTTACGTTATGATCGATCTTGGTTAATAATTGATGCGCAAACGAAAAAATTTCAAACTGCAAGAGAATTACCAAAGATGGTCGTTATCAGTCCAAAGATGGACCTTGCGAATAATACTTTAGAGATAAGAATTCCATTGAAAGATGAGAATAAAGATGATTTAATTGTTGAAACACCTTTAGATCCTTCAAAATCAGAATTATCAAAAATGGAAATAATAAAAGGAATTATCATTTGGGGTGAAGAAGCTGATGGATATGCTGTCTCTAAAGAAGCAGATGATGCACTTTCTTTATTTTTTGAAAGGCCAGTTCAACTTGTACGTAAAGGTCCTTCATTAAGAAATGCAGGACCAGATGATCCAAGGAAAGAAAAATCCGTAATGCATTTTCAAGATTTTTATCCAATCTTAATCGCTTCTAAAGCTTCAATTCAACACGTTCGTGATACTTTGATTGCTTCTATTTATCCCAACTTACAATCATCAACAAAGTATAATCAAGATTTACCGGCAAATCATGCAGGTGTTGTAAAAGCCTTCAAGGTTAGCGATAAAATATCAAAAGAACGTTGGACACCTCAAGCATTAGAATCTTTCCCTATCGAGCGATTTCGACCTAATATTCTTGTAGAAAGCTTTAACGATGATCACGGTAGAGATATAAATAAAGCTCTTGTTCCTTGGGAAGAAGATGCTTGGACACATATTGAAGTATTTGATGGAAGAACGTCAGCTGCAAGCGGAAAAGATGCAGGTGGGATCGGATTTGGCTCTAGTATTATTGGCAAAGGTACTTCAATAGATTGTGTTGCTCGTTGTGGTAGATGTCTTGTCCCAAACGTTGATCCTCAGCAAGGCATTCGTGACAATTTTATTCCTTTCAGCGTTATGGCTAAATTCAGACAAGTACAACCCGAATATGCGAAAAAGGGAAAACCATGCTTCGGCGTTCTCGCTTCTCCTGCTCAACCTTCAGGATTAATCAAAGTTGGCGATATAGTTCGTGTGACAAGCGTTATGGATCCAAAAAAACGAAAGTTGGGTAAATGAGGAAATCCAATTTATAGGTAGGTATCATGAAATATTATACAATGATGATGGAATTAAAGGGTATATCAATATTGTGTCAGTGCTTAGTGCTTATGTACGTTTGAATAATTTGCTCAATCTATTCACATGCTCTTTGTGAGGAGGCTTTTGTAAATTAGGCAATGCTGCAGATGGTTGCTCAATCAAAACAGGATCTTCCTTTGATGTGACTTGAGTATCAACTGAATTGGCTTTACTTGAAGTAGCAGATCCATCTGTAAGTGAAGGAGTGGCATCCGTCGTTGTATCTCCTCCCTCTGTAAGACCTTTTTGTTCTTTTATAGGCTCTAATTTACTATCATCTCCGATACGCTGATTCGTATCTTCAATCTTGTCCAACTGTGCATTCTCGTCCACCATTTGAAGTTCGTGTGGATCGTCAAAGTGAAATGATACCGACATTCTTTGAGAACGTGATTGTCTTTTGGCGAATGAGCCTGCCGATAAAGGTGCTCCAGTCAAATCTGTCGAAGGAGGTCGACTTTTGCGTAAACTTGAATATTCTGCATCAGTACTCTTCACAAGATTGGATCGTACTGAACCATGTGGAGAAGAAACAACACCACTGAAATTTCCAAACGGGTCACCCACCTCAAATGCAGGCGTTGTTAAGCGACTATTATAACCATTTGTACCAAAATCCCAAGATGCTTGGTTATGTAGAGATGCAATCGACATCGCTCTACGCTTCTCTTGTCGTTCAGATAAAGGAGGTAGTCCCGCCAGAAGTGAATTGACAAGGTGTTTTTTCGTTTTTGCTTGTTTGAAGAAGCCGTGCTGCAAAAGTTTATCTGCCGATGGTCGTTTTGATGGATCCTTTTGTAAGCATTGTTTGATGAAATCATCAAATAGCTTGGAATATTTATACGCCCCATTCTCTCGATCTAGCTTTGGAGGATCATCTTGTAGTGTTCTCATCAAGATTTTTATTGCAGACAAGCGTGAATGCGGTGCTCTTCCAGAGGAGAGCTCTAAAGCTGTGATTCCGAATGACCAAATATCTGCTTTCGTATCGTATCCTTTTCGTTCAACCACCTCAGGCGCCATCCAACAAGGCGTGCCAACGAAACTCTTTCGGCCAGCTTGACTGATACTATCGGCTTTATTGCTTTCGTCAGCTCCATTTGAGTTAGAACTACCTCCATGCTTTCCTGCTTCGGTAAGATATACTCCGACGCCAAAATCGCCAAGAAGTACGGTGCCGTCATCGTCAACGAGTAGATTTGCCGCTTTCATATCACGATGTAGCCAGCCATTAATGTGCAAATAATTGAGACCTTCTAATGCCTGCTTTAGTGCGGTTGCGATCACAACTTCTTCCAATCCGTCCGGAAAGCTGAAACGCATAATATCTAACATACTTCCAGCATTCATCAAACGTGTAGCGATGTGTAATTTTGCCGCATCAACCCAGCATCCTCGAACGCGAAGAACGTTTGGATGTTTAGACAAAGACATTAATTGAGTCTCTCTTCGTAACTCTGCCAAATCTCTACCGAATGCTTCTAAATCGATCACCTTGACCGCACATGCACGTCCATTTAAAGGTTGAAAAGATGCTTCGAAAACGACGGAAGAAGCTCCAAATCCGATGGGCGAGCCGAGTATATAATCTTCCGGTTGACTTGAGTACATTGGCCAATCATCTACGACTGATCCGATATGACTTGCAGCTCTCCATCCTCCAACCTTGTTCACCTTTGAAGGTGCTCCGCTACTCAAACGAGGAGAATTTCTTCCACTTCCACCACTATCATTCCCATCATGATTGTTCGAATCAATTCCGTTTCTAGATCCACTTCGACTCATTTGATGTGAATTGTTGCGAATCAGATGAAGGTGATGGGTATAAATATTGACTGCATCTTTACATTGTCAATCTAATTAACCTATTTTGACTTGCATAAATTCAGGGGAAAATACATGCTGATGCAAACGAACGGAGTATTTTGCCGCGCTAAGGAGACTGTCTCCCTATAATCAGGGCCCGATTTTTCAGGGCGGCTACCGAAATGTGCGTTGCGTACGTACATACAAAGTCTACTGTAGATAACAAGTCTAGCCTAGACCCGAGAATGCGAATCAAGAATGACGCGTCTAACTTTGCATCATTAACGCCCTGTGGATGATGTGAATGCAATAAGCTAAGAAGGTTGTTAAAAAATAAAAGTGTTGTTCTCGACCAACGTCATTCTCGTAGATAGGGAAGGGGAGGAAAGGGTAATCAAGGACTTTACGATCACATTTGTCCACTTAATCGATGACAAGATGAAGCTTAAAGCTCAATTTCGTGATCCAGTCACATTTTTGCGAATCATGCAATCTATGGCAAAATTGTCAAATCGATGTATATTACGTTGTTCGCCAGAAGAAACTCATATCGTTATACCTCGAGGAACGGGACCGGTAGAAGCATTTGCTGTTTTGGATGATATCAATTTCTTCTTTCGTGATTATAAAGTTGAATCTAATTTTAATAATCAAGTCAACATCGAAGTCATTTCCGATCATCTTTGTCAGGCATTAAAACAGATCACACCTGCCAGTCAAGTGACGATCAAATTGGCAAAGCATAACAATCAACCGATCTTAAATGTAGAAATCATTACGCGTTCAACGACCGGTCAAGAGTTAACAGTCATCCATGAAGTACTTATCACGATCAAAAAGCCGAGAGATATGGAAATCATTCGTACGCCAGAGGCAGTAATGGATGAAAATCAATCTCATTACAAGATTGCCGCTTCTTTACCCGAATTAGCCGAAGTGAGAGTGGTTGCAGAAAGAATGCGATCTGTTGAATCAACGCATGATCGAATAATGATCTTGTCAAATCTTGCTGGAGAAGTAAAGATTGCCGTTCAAAGTGATTTCACAAAAGTGGAAACACTTTGGACAGGAATGCAAACAACCGAATTTTGGCAACAGAATACAGATATGACTGCTGCTCATAAGCAAAGGTTCAGACAAGTGAATTTGGATGCACGTTCTTTCGTTCGATTGTTGGGATGTAACCTTATGGATTATGTTCCGGAAGTTTTCATTGCTCCAAAAAGATTTGCAACTTTTCTCATTCACGTTCGCAAACCCGGCCCAGCGAGTGAAAAGTATATTGCTCATTTGCAAGTTACACTGAACGCTATGCAAGAAGCTTACGATGAATAATGCCGCAAATGCTCTTCTAATATATCTGTATAAGTAGTGTATCATATCATATCTGTACATTAATAACCACATCTCAACTTAAGCTTCAGAAGAAGTCTAGCATTTCATTCTTATTTTTAGGGAATACAGTACAAAAAGAGATGAAAGGGAAGACGACGAAAGAATGTTTCGGTAGTACAAAGTTTAATTGGCTCCCGTTCGTGCTGCGTATAGTTGAACAGCAGAAAGTGCACTAATCTCTGCAAGCTTCTTAGATGAATCGTCCAATTGTCCTAGCAACATTGTGCTGTCCAATCTGCTGGGCTCTGCGGGCAGTTTGAACATCTTGTTAATATCTTCGATAGGCAAAGGAGCCAAACCTTGCGCTTCCCTTGCAGCATTTTCTGCTTTACGTCTTGCCAAGAATGCTTCTGCTCTTCCACGTTCACGAGCTAGTTGACGAGATTGGTAACCAACAATACCAGATTCGTTTGCATAATCATCCAATGCATCCAATGATGTTTCCAAAGCAGATGAAAGAACAGGCGTGTGTGCCAATGTGAGCAAGGAATGTGGTGCGCTGATCGGTGCTGTTGAAGGGTTGGCCAAAAGTTCTGATGTGCTAGGAGCCAAAAGTGAGGGTCCACGAGGCTCAGGTGTAGAAAGTGTGGCCAAGAAAGCATCGAGCAGAGCTGTGTTGTGCAAAGAAACAGGAATTTCGATCAAGATGTTGGAGAATGTGAGTTTATGGTCGATGAGGTTTTGAGCGGTGAATTTGGTCTTGCGATATGCCTCGACGAAAGAAGGAGATAAGCGGTATGCTTTTACGACTGTATTTCCTTGAGCTGATTGTGCCAAATCGTGAATTAATAGGATGCCACGAGATTGATCTTTGGAACCATCACGATCTACAAGATTAGAGATTGCGCTCAAGCTGTCGACGACTGAACTTGAAAGGAAAGAGCCCAAGAAGCAAGACTTGTACAAACCTACTGGATTTGCGTCTGCGTTCACATCACCGAGCAATTGTACCATTTGTTGAGTGTAACGAGCTGCTGCTCTTGGTCCGCGTTCATGGTCTTCAGTATCATCTGAGTTACCGCTACCCAAAACACCTCTTGGCAAAGCGAAAACGTTGCTAACTTCTAATGCTGAACCAATCTCCAAACCTAATAAAACACCGGCTGCAATATGAGGATGTGCGTCACGAGAATGTTTGACGATTTTACTCAATGCCAAACCGTCCAAACGAAGAGAAGTGATTGTATCAGAGTCTAATTCCAATGCGGCAGCGTCCAATTCAGAAAGGGCAGCTTGGGCTGCTGCTTTACTGCTTTGTAATGATGTTGTCGATTGCTTAGTAGTGGCTGCTGCTTCACCTCCTTGGGCTGCGACAGCGGCAGCTGCCATACGATTATAAGTTGTCATTTTTGTTGGTGATCGTTGTTTTGTCCAGGTTTGCCAAAGATGATTGAAATGACTATGTCACGTACAGCCTTTATTTTCTTGCTGCTGCTTGAGAAGAAAGATGGCCATTTTTCTTCCTATACGCGCGCCGACACTAACATATTTCTTTGTGCGGCGCCTGCCACGCTTAGAAGACCGCGTGACGATAAAGTCTATTTGGGCCTAAGAGAATTTTTCGAAAAAGACACTGACCGATTACCGAGATATTTTTTTCATGTGCGTTTAGAAATTTTTTTTGGAATAGAGCGAAACAAAATTCTTGATATTCATACAGTCAGAGTATGGCTTTCCAATCTAACTTGCCTTGCTCTTTACACTCACATCTTCAAATACTGAAAAGAAGATCAAGACATCATAATGGCTAGCACAAGCACCTCAAATCCCCACTTGGCATTCGATGCTGGTCTTTTGATGTCAGTCGATTCATCAGACCTAGATGTCAAACATTTTAAAGATGAAAAGAAAAGGGAAGAATTGATTCAATCTCGAGTCTTGGCTTCGACAAGATCATTAATTGCTATGCTGCAAACATTGCCAATCACTCAACATCCTGATTTAGGTCCTCTTGCTGCTCTGCCAGCACCTGCATATCCTATTTTGCCAAGAGAGAAGCCCTTACCAAAACCCAAAGCAGAGACAAAATGGGAAGCATTTGCTAAACGTAAGGGTATTGCAAACAAGAAGAAGGATAAATTGGTTTGGGATGATGAAACAAAAGAATGGGTTCCAAGATGGGGCTTTAAAGGAAAGAATAAAAAGGAAGAAGAACAATGGATTCATGAATTGCCTAATAACGTCGATGATGATCACAATCCTGTTTCCGCTTTGAAGAAGCAAAGGAAAGAAAGAAGCTTGCACAATAAAGGACAACAGTTAAAGAATGCCACACGAGCTAATGCAGAATTACAAAAGAAAGAATCAAAATCATCTGATGATTTGCAAAGCAAACCATTAATGCGTGCAAATAGAGAAAAGAAACGTGCTGAACGAGAACAACAAATGGCAAAATTGGACGTTGATGTTTTACGCAGCAGAGGAAGTACTGCAAGCATGGGAAGATTTGATAAAACTTTGGATGGAGAACAGAAAGAGAAAGGAATCAAGCGTAAATTTGAAGCAAATGAAGTTGATGCTTCCAAAGAGAGAGCTTCTCATATGGCTCTTTTGAACAAAATGACAAATGGTACGCTTGCCGCTAGCAAACGTAATGGCGATAAAGATTTGGTGAATGTTCGTAAAGCTGTTCGATTTGCCAGTGATGGAAAAGGCAGTCGAGTATTGGCAGGCGATAAAGGAAAACCAAAAGGCAAGGGCAAACCTAGAAAGTGATCTTTTATTAGATCTATATCAAGTCATTTGTATTATCTATTCATGCAATTCCGATTTATCTTTATTAGTATACATGTTCTAATGCTACAGAATCTTGATCTACATCTTCACGTTCAGAGAATTAACGAATCTTGATGACAGGTGCGCCTGCTTGCGTTACGATGCGATCCCGCCACCGAGAAAGTCCATCCTGCTCACTATCATTCGAAGTAGGTAGATCGAAAGCTTCGAAAACCTTCACCAAGCGTTGCGTTCGTATAGCCGTCAAGACGGATGAATCTGACAGCGACGATGACTGTAGAGCGTTTGTTAGATCGCCTACACTTTCATCCCATTCATCAGGTGTTGCCGGTCGCTGTTGGGATGTTGGTGCTCTCTCTTCTACTCTGCATTGCTCCCTCTCTTCCTTGCTCACTGGCATGACATCAATGTCGATTAATAGCATACGCTCTAACCATTCCCCATTCCCAGCCAAAGCTGCAGCATTTGGCCAGCTCGCTTGCGAATTAACAAGGGCAGGATCTATTGCCAAATGCATGTAAGCTTTCCTAAAAGTGTTCCAAACCCGTGTTCGCAATTGATTCACAGTTCTGCTGAGAAGAGCAAATTGCCAGATTCGCTCTTGATGACTTTCAGCATTCTGTTGCAATTCGATCATAATACGTCTCAGAGTAAGAATTTGATCTCTTGCAAGTGCTGCATTTATTCGTTCGATCAGCTTTACCGATTTTCCGAAAGGTTCAGCTAATTTCTGTTTGTGTTGATGAAACACCAATGTACTGCCTGCTCGATGTTGTTTGTGCTGTCCACCTAATCGTTCAGCTTGACCACCAGATATGGATAACCATAATAGGTACAAAGACCGTAATGCATCTTTGTCTAATCCGATTGACGCTTTGCTTTGATTACCGAATAAGATTGAATGAATATCCTTAAAGGCTTCCGTACCAAAAGCAGAAGATCCAACCAAATCGCACATTTCGACCGTCTTGGGCAGCGAAGAGCTTAATTGAATATTATCACCCACCAATAAACTCAGCAGAGAAGACAAAATATAGACATCTAGAGTGAACGAATCAACCCTATCGGCTGCTACACAACCTTCGCGTAGTCGACGTACGAATAAGAGAATATCCTGTAGCGATTGCAATTGATCCTTTCCAAGATCGAAAGTAGATGAGTTACTTTCTTTGACAGATAGTGCGGGCATATGGATGATCGGATCAGCTTTATTTCTTTGCACTGGTCCGTACTTTTTTAAATATAAGTGTATTCGTTCCGAGATGAATGCACGAAACCGCTGTTGGGTTTCTGCATTAGTTAAGTCTTGAGATGCATCAGTACCGCTATATAGCCCTCTTGAAGGACTGCTCAACAGCTCGAGAGAATTTGATGATGTCAAAGAGGGCTTTAATCGAGCTTGACGCATAGGGGAAGAGGAAATAGATGATGGGGCTTGTCTCGTTTGAAATTGTTTGCCTTTCCAAACATTTTTGTGAGCCGAAGGTTGTACATTGTTCTGCCTCACATTCTCCTCCTTACCTTTCTTATCCTCAACCCTACCTGATCGCCATGGCTGCATCGAGGGAATATGTTTGGATGATGTCTTATGGACGGTAAGATCAAGTGTTGTTGTTTTTTTACGACTAGATTACAAATTCAATTACAGTGTAGTCTACATATCGACGCGTAAAGGTGCTGCTTGTCAGTGCCAGACAAAGGCACGTCACTTTTAGAAGAAACAACACCTTTTTTGCTAGATCTAGCAATATAACCTTTCCACCCTCAAATAAGTTGATATGATACACTAAAAAGTTTTATGACGAAATCATTTCGATTGATGATCTATCATTTTGCTGGGCCATCTGCCTCTTGCTAAACTTCTTCTGGCGGTCATCTTGCCTGTATTGAAATCCACTTTGATCGGTGGTGGCTCATCAAATCCTAGCTTATTGCGTAATTGATCCATGTCCGTCTCCCAATGCTCTTCCCATCTGATTCCAATCAAAGGTTTACTTTTCTTTCCCATCTTCCAAGCCCAATTTGCCAATCCATTCGATCCCATAAGAGAAGATCTTTCTTCATTCGATAATCTCAAAGGTCCTGCAATTGAAGATAGAAAAGCGACGGGTAATCCCATATGTGCAGCTTCAAAAATCTTTACGACTGTTTCGCCTAAATGATTGACAGGCATAGAGCACATTAAATGATAAAAATCGTGACATTCACGATACCGTTGCATAACGTATGCCAATTCTGAATCTTGAATAAATCGAACTTTTGCTCGTGTATCAGGTCCAACATTACACCATTTAAGCCAATTCCAATATTGTTTACCAAACGTATTCTCCGGTAACTTTTCCAAATAAAGCATATCAACAGATTGTGTATTTATTGCTGGTCTTTGCATCATCAACGATCTTCCTTCTGACGTACTCAACATCATTTCTCGTAATTTTGGTAAAAGTGGCTCTCCGCTTAATTCACTTAAAAGTGCAATCATATCACCTCTTGCTGGATTGATTAGAGAAGCGAAAAGGGAGCCTAACGTCAAGGCAAATTTGTGTGATCGAGAAAGTGGAATATATTCATGTTTGTGAACATGCTTTGGTTCATTGTGGAGGATCGCACTCGTATGTATGCTTGCTCTAAGATCGATTCTTGTTTTCTTCGTTAGTGCCAAATACGATGATTCCGGTTTACACCTTCGAGTACTTTGCCTTATCAAATTGCCTATATGCGACATCTTTGCTTTTTAAGACAGATGGTGGATAATTTTGTGAAGGAAGATGTTAAGAATTCCCGTATCCTAATGCAATGTACTACCGATTTCCGAATTTGCCGCGCTACCAGCGTATTTGAAAACGGTACTTAGGGTGGGAAGAAAGTTGACAAATACAGATCTAACACAGGCATCTTGAACTTTAATGTTTGGCAGCAAAAGGCCATACTTTTGATGAAGGATTCATTACATTTCATAAGTCTAATGGTTATCATTTCAAGTATACAAGAACATCGTACAAAAAAAAAACATACATATACATCAGGTTAAGCTGCGCAAGATCAGAAAAATTGTATAATGTGAGAAAGTAGTATTCACTTAAAATTCAAAAGTTACCCCTCGTTCATTTCCCGCCGGACTGTCTGAATTATTTTGTTGTTGTTGTTGTGTTTGTTGTCTCTTTGGAGTTTCAGCACCACCAATGCTATTATTGCCAGAATACGTGCTCGCATTGCCATCAGCCAAGATTCCTCCACCTCCATCTCCGCCAGGATATTCTCCAGCGCCCACAATGATTGCAGGACTAGAAGGTGCAAGTGCATCAGGTGTTGATGTCATCGTTGGCGCTGTTGATGGTCTATCAGAGAAATCCATTTGTTGAGGTGATTGTTGACGTGCACGATCAAAGGCAGTAGAAGGTGAGCCTCCACTTGCAATGGAAGACAGTATTGTTCCAAACCTACTCCTCTTTTTTTGTGTTTGTTTAGAATTGGTAGAGCTAGCATAAATCGATTGCTCATCTTCTCCAACGTCCCTCTTTACATTATTGGAATTATCTGGAGTATCTGCACCTGTGAACATTTGCTGCTGTGATCGATGTCCTTGACCAGAAGATGGTCTGCTGATTCCCCCGCCGATACGTGCAAGATCGATCTTGTTCATTCTATTCGGTGAAGGTCCGCGTTTGATAGAAGAATGATCCGCTCCGCTCAAAATATTACGTCGGGACGATCGATGATCATGACTGTCATCTTTGATATCAAGCCATTGTACGCTGCTCGATCGACTATGGTCATGATTTGATCGAATGCCAGGAACGAATTGTGCCATCGAACGATTATTTGTCGAATTGCTGTCTTGAGAAGAATTGGTAAAAGTCCGAGGGATTGATAATAAAGCATTACTGGAACTGTTTGAATTAAACATAGATCTCCTTGTAGAACTTTGATTTGATGAACTTTGCCCAAGACCACCTGCGCTTGATGTTCTTGGAACACCTAAACCTGAAAAAGAGGTAGGAGATTCGACGATTTCTTCACTTGTTTCCTCCTCTTCTGCTTCATGAGGACAGAGAGAAATTTTTCCTGCCATCAATTTCTTCTTCATATTTCTTCGTCTTGCTTCCGATGAACATTTGTACTCTTTTGGCCCTTGACGTTGTCCGAATATATCGCCGAAGCCAGTAGGAGAAGCACTACCAGGTGGAGATGTGGAACCTTTTGGAGATGTTGCTCTTCCGCCACGTCTACGGGATGCTTTCAATTGCTTTTGTCTTGCAATATCTTCGCTTCTTGGAGCTAACCAACCGGTGACTGGAGGACTTGGTGTCCTTTCACGATGTTGCTTGAGAGGCTTCTTGCGTGAACTGCCTTTAGGGTTTCCCTGAACACCAACTCGAACATCATTATCCTCATACGTGCGTTTGTAATCATTCTGATCTTCATCATTTCTGCGTTCTGAGGCATACGTAATACCCCCATAAAGAGCGTCAAAGCGTGCATCTCGCTGTTCTTTCGTTTCAGCATCAGAGTTTCTCCTCTTTTTGCGTCTAGTCATGATCTCAGAGTACTTTTTCGGGATCTTATTGTGGACTAAATGATGAACTGCTTCACTCGGACTCCAATTGTTTGCATCTTCCAAGCCGGCATAATATTGAAGTCCATCTGCATGTTGAAGGGCCCAAGCATGCGCCGGATCATCTTGACCGACGATCGCATCCTTTTCATGTTCAAAGATGGGAATCTTGTGACATTCTACTTCGCTCAATCTGCTCTTTTGATATTCGATGATCAAAACATCCCCTTCAGTCCATGATCGACTTTTCGGGTAATATTCTTCGCATTCTTCGCGTATCTTTGCATGCTCACGTTCTTGCTTTGTGGACGAAGAAGAGGATGCAGATGATTGAAGGTGACTTGGCTGCAGGTGCGAAAGGTAGCCTTTCTCTTTACGCCTTTTCTCTGAATCTTTCTCATCCTCCTCCTCTTCTTCCTCTGCTTCGTGTTGTTTTTCTGACCGTGTTTTAGGGATATCTCTATCCATTGCACCACGCTCTTCGTCCATCATTTCTGCTCCACCTAAATCGCCTCTCTCGCTATCGTGCTGTTTCTCATCTTGAGATTTGCGAGCATCTGAATCGTGTGCTTGTTGAAGTTGACGTAATTTTGCATATTCTGTCTCCTTCTTTGCCTTTTGTTTTTCTTTATATCTTCGCATTTCAATCGTATCATCGCCTCCCCATTCATCGCCTGCGACATCATCATGCCCTTCTTCATCTATAAAGTCCGCGTCAAATTGCACTCTGGTTCGCGGAGTAACAGCATCTGCACCACTGCTCGAGCTACTTTCCGCTGATCTAGGTCGAATCGCAGAACCTGAACCGGATCCGGATTCTCCATTTGTTTCCATTCGTGCAAATTCTTTTTCATCCTCACCGCCAATTGCGCCTTTGCCAATTTGGCGTAATTGAGCGTTCAGAACACGTTCAATTTCGCTCATTCCTCCTTCTTCTTCTTTCAAATTTTCACCAGTACGCTTGCGCATCCTACTCACCCATCCTGGCTCAGTATCGAATCGTCCAAAGCTTGGATTTCGACTCCATGTTCGTGTCATACGAGTGGCATTCTTACTGAAAGCGAAGAAGGGAATCGTTAAGCCGTGAATGGTGATCGAACAAATGACGAAGAAGTAAATGATTGGCTGAACAACCAAGGCTAACACATCATTGGATGTTTGCGGTGGGCTTGGAATTTCTTCTGGTAATTCGGTTCTTGCCAATGTTGCGATAAAGATTGCACCAACACCGATGGGACCAAAGTGGCCTGCAAACACAGCTTCACGGAATGTTTTAATGTCTGGAATCCATTTCCATAGAGCAATCACCACAGGGATCCTCTTAGTCAAAAGAACACAAATTGCTAAGACGAACAAACGCCACAAGTTTAATGTATTTGGCTCATCCGGCGTTCCTCCCGCCCAATCACGGAAAGGCATCAAAGCTCCGATGTAAATGAAAACAGCAACGTTGAACAACAGATCGACAATTGAACTAAAATTTGAATCTTCCGTTTGCTTTGTAAACCAACCATCCCAGGCGAAAGCGGTACCGCATGCAAAAGCAGCAAGTAAATCATCACTGCCCAACAAAACGTTCACACCCATACTTGCGATAGCCAAAGAAACGTATTGAGCGACGAAAGATTCACGATCGACCAGTTTGTGACGTTCGGAAAATCTCATCAGCTTTCTTGCTGCCCATCCGATCAAAGCGCCCAATATGGTTCCAAAGATGATTTGATATGCCAATGCATCGTAAAACCATTCTGCGATTGCCTTGCCACGATTATCACGATGAAGCGTTAGGAAAAGTGCAAGGTATAAAAATGGAAATGCAGCACCATCGTTACAGCCACTTTCACACATCAGAATGTGTCGAAGATGGGCAGGTACATGTTTTTCTGCCCAAGGACCACCAACAACGGCTTGTGCTAAGATTGGATCGGTTGGTGTAACGCAGGAAGCAACGACCAAACTGTTCAGGAAGTCCAGACCGGGTATGAGCGCATACATGAAAAGAGCAGTAATCAACCAACCCCAAATCATGACTGGGCCTAAGAGAAAGATGATAGAACGCCAATGTCGTAAAAGATATTTTTTCGGCAATTCCACTCCTACGGCGAAAACGGACAATGCGATCGTGACCCGTAATACTTCCAAAGAAATTTCATCTGTAATATTACCACCGGGTGCACCACTTCCATTATTTGCCCAATGAGAAGGATTGAACAGATTCAAAGCTGCGGGTCCGACAATGATTCCGAATACAGCAGCTAACGGTGCTTCACCAAGGTATAATCTCTCTTTGATGAATAACGAAAACATTCCGAATAAGACGATAAAGAATCCCAGTCCAACGTAGACCAAATGTACGGCAGTAACCTCGAAGGGTCTGAAGCTCGAAGGATCCACTGATGTTTCAGCCATTTTGACGAACACAAAGAGAGATTGAAGTTGAGTGTTCGGAGAGATGTACAAACGTCCGTCTTCTTATATGCTGAAGACGACTTCAACCAAATGCCAAACTCGTTCTCAATATCCTCAGCCAAAGAAACTCAACGCCGACGGAATGGTTTCCAGTGGACGAATGACAACGTGCGAAAAAATATATTGCCAACAATGACGTTTCCCAAAAGCAGTTGCAAAGAAAGAGTACTGCTAATTTGTGTGCGTTGTTGGACCGAGATAATGGGATGCATTCGTACGATTCAATGTTCAAGAAGTTCTTTGGGCGTTAGTCCTTGTGGGAATGGGCTCGATCTACAATGCGTAAATGCGCTTCTTTTGCGGTCAAAAATTGCAAAGTTGCATAAAATGTTACCACAAATTTGATTCTGTATGCGCCAATTGAAGAATGGCGTTCGATGCGGGCGTCAGATGGGCGAAAAGGTAGTGTGTTTGAAAGAGATGCTTTACCTCTGTTCGTAAAGACACGTGGAAATGCGAAACGTAATTCTTGACATGAAAATAGAAAAGTTTGCAGTTGATATCTTGAGATTGGTCTCTGTAATGCCGAATACGATTGTCGCGATGGAGACTTGAAAAATTTCGGTATTTGAAGGCGTGCTACGATGCGTGCGCCTTCGATCGGAGAATTTATTGCCGCTCTTACGCTGATATAGTTAACGAGTTACTTGTGAGATATGACTTATTTGAATGTATGCGGAGGTAAATTTGAAGTGCCGCCGGGATAATATCAAGGAGAAATAGGAATAGGAGAGAGGCTACCTGTCGTATCTTGATAAATGATATATCCGTTCTACAATGTATCGACAATCTAACAGTGGTCGGAGATGCAGCAAATAAAAGCAGGGAAACGAGCAATTGCCAAGGCTTAAAACCTCAAACGAGCAAGATGATGAGATGATGGAAAGGTAGGTAAGAGTGAAAGACTTTCTTCATAGGTACTTGAGATTTGTACATATGAAGTTGCATCTCGATGGAACTTTTATGTCGAGGAAACACAAAATTAGCGTACCAAGCCAGTGTTTGATTAATATTTTTACTGAAAAACAGAGGTGCATATTTGAACACATTTTTTCATACGCGTCTCTTGCCTTCATGTGCCTGGCTTATCAACCCACGTTGCTTGGCAAATTTTTTTGAGCGTGCACCCTATCAGAATTTCTTCTTTTTTTTTTTGACACGATCACCTTCTCACCTTATACAATAATCAATATGCTCGCCATGCGTCAACAAACAATTAGAGCGTTGAGCCGTCAATCGGCGAAATCGCCAATGGCATTTCGCGGAATGGCTTCAACTGCTTTGATGAACGGGTCACCAAAATCTTCCTCTTCGATGATGAACGTTTGCCGATCAGCACGCCAACCAACTAATGTTCCTGCTTGCTTGTTTGCACAAATTGGTGCTTCTCGTTCGTATGCCGCCGAAGCAGGATCAAAATTCGTTCGTGATAAGCCTCACATGAACATCGGTACAATCGGACATGTCGATCACGGTAAAACAACATTAACTGCGGCTATCACAAAAGTTTTGGCCGAGACTGGTGGCGGTAAATTTATCGATTATTCTCAAATTGATAAAGCACCTGAAGAAAAAGCTCGTGGTATCACAATTTCCACCGCTCACGTAGAATACGAAACCTCAAATCGCCATTATGCTCACGTCGATTGTCCCGGTCACGCAGATTACATTCGTAACATGATCACTGGTGCTGCACAAATGGATGGTGCAATCATTGTCGTTTCTGCTACTGATGGTCAAATGCCACAAACTCGGGAACATTTGTTGCTAGCCCGTCAAGTTGGTATTAAGAAATTGGTCGTTTTCATCAATAAAGTCGATCAAGTTGATGACAAGGAAATGTTAGAATTAGTAGAGATGGAAATGCGTGATTTGCTTTCCACTTATGGTTTCGAAGGTGATGATACTCCAATCGTTATGGGTTCAGCATTGGCCGCATTGGAAGGTAAGACACCTGAAGTTGGTGCAGAAGCAATTGTTAAATTGATGAAAGCTACCGATGAATGGCTTGACTTGCCACCTCGTGATTTGGAAAAGCCATTCTTGATGCCTGTCGAAGATGTTTTCAGTATCGCAGGTCGTGGTACGGTTGTTACAGGAAGAGTGGAACGTGGTAAGATTACAAAAGGTACAGATGTTGAATTGGTTGGATTGGGACCAAGTATTAAGACAACATTGACGGGTATTGAAATGTTCCATAAAGAATTGGGAGAAGCTCAAAGTGGTGATAATGCTGGTATGTTGTTACGTGGTATCAAACGTGAACAAATTAAACGTGGAATGGTTTTGAGTGCACCTGGAACGATTAAACCAATCAAGAAATTCGAAGCAACGATTTATGTTTTAACAAAAGAAGAAGGAGGAAGAAGTACACCTTTCCAAAACAATTACAGACCACAATTATTCGCACGTACAGCTGATGTTACAGTTTCATTAACTCATACTGGAGCTGATGCAGATGAAAAATTGGTCATGCCAGGAGACAATGTTACTTTGATTGGAGAATTGGTTCATGATGTTGCTTTGGAAGAAGGAAGTCGATTCACTTTACGTGAAGGAGGAAAGACAGTAGGAACAGGTGTTGTATCCAAATTGCTTTGATAAGCTGTTTCAACAAACTCAAAAATGTACCATCTTTTTAATTCGAAATAGAAACTTTTATCAGCACATAAAACGATCAAGCCATAGTGAGCATGGACATCTCAATATGATCGTTTATATAGATCTGATCACAATTTTTTGTACTCTCTAACAATGCGAACCCCAAAATTTACCCACCACTCAAAACTGCCATTGAATGATGATGTATTCTTTTCTTTTTGACGGGATTTGGTACAGTGCAGTACATGAGTACGGCAGGATGCGCTGCGCTGCGCTTACAGAAAACGGAAGTTAGAAGAATATTCTTTTCGGCAGATCAGCAGTACACACATAGCCTAAGTATAAATTCCATTTGGTCATCTTACATACAATCAATCAAAGATTCTGCCGGGTAGTTTCGCGACTAGTGCATGTAGGGTAGATCTCAATCAAAACAAACGCGTTTTCATTCTCAGAGAGAGAGAGAGAGAGAGAGAGTACTCAGATGCCAAGCCACTTTTTTTTGACACTTTTTGAATCAGCCGCTAGCCGGATTCATCAAAAGCTCCTTTACTAGGTAGGTATTCATAGGTATATGAACAGATTCCCCTTTCATTGAGTGTCATTTACTTCCATCATCTCCTCAAAACACATATTGTCATCATGTCGTACGGCATGCAACAAGGTGAGCCTTATGCTCAACAAGCGCCATATCAAGGTGGTGATTATAACCAACAACAATATTATAATCAACAACAACAACCAGGAGGTGCACCACAACAAGGATTTTATCAAGGAGGAGATGATAAAATGGCATTAAAGCCGGACAATTATCAAGGACAAAGATTTGAACCTAGTAAACCTAAATTTAACGATATTCCATTCGCGATTTTGTTTATTTGTGTTTTTGGTGGTTTTGTGGCAGTAAGTGTGATTTCTTTATATGGTTTTTCAAATTCAAGTTCAGGAACGATTTCAACTGGAGGAGGTTTAAGTAAAACATTGAATGGTCAAACTGCTGTTATTTTGATGTTCAGTAGCGCTTTAGCTTTGGTTTTAAGCGTTTTATACATCTTCCTCGTTCGTACGTTCCCAAAAGTTATATTGGAAGCAACATTAGCTCTTTCGGTTTTAACGACAATCGCTTATTGTGTTTACCTATGGGTAAAAGGTCAAACTGCCGGTGCAATTATAATGACAATCTTTGCTGTTATTGGAATTTTAGCTTATTGGTTTATGAGAAAGCGTATTCCATTAGCAAAGATTATTCTAGTTAGCGTTATTCGTGCTGCAGATCATTATAAATCAACTTATGTTATGGCACTTTCTTTCCTTATCGTTCAAACTGCATTCTCCGTTTGGGCAACTTGGACTTTAGTTGCTGTCTATCAACGTTTTAGTCCTGATGGAGCAGCAGCAGGAAGTGGTGCAAGTTCAGGAACGGTGACTGGATTAGTCGTTTTAGTCGTATTTGCTTATTATTGGACAAGTGAAGTGATTAAAGCTGTTGCTTATACATCAGTTGCAGGTATTTTTGGTGTTTGGTACTATAATCAAGGACCTGATCCACGTCATGTTGCTTTAAGCAGTTTACGTAGATGTTTAACTTATTCATTCGGTTCTCTTTGTTTTGGTTCGCTTATTTTGGCAATCTTGGATATCATTCGTGCAATTGTTTATCAAGTACAACAACAACAAGCATCAGAAGGAGATATGATTGGTTTCGCTTTATCTTGTATTGCAGGTTGCATTATCGGATGTATAGATTGGTTGATCACGTTCTTCAACAGATTAGCTTATACCAATATTGCACTTTACGGTAACAGTTTCATCACTGCAAGTAAGGAAACATGGCAATTAGTCAAACAAAAAGGTATTGATGCTTTGATTAATGATAGCTTGATTAATAACGTTTGGGTATTTGGATCGTATGCAATTGGATTAGGTTGTGGTATATTCGCATATGCATACCTCTCTTTAAGTAATCCTCAATACGTTCAAAATGATTCAAGTTATTTCTCAGTAATTATTTTCTTTGCAATTGGTTTAGGATTAAATATCGCTTTATCATTAGGATCAGGTTCGATCGGAACAGGTTGTACTACAATGTTTGTTTGTCTTGCCGAAGATCCAGCAGTAATTGCACAAAAGGATCCTGAATTATTTGAAGCCTTACGTCAAGCTTATCCTCAAGTCATTCATCCCGTTGATCATTAAAGAGCGGGAATATTTATAGATTTGCTTTATTCACACACTCTCTTTTAAATTACTCGTTTTTGTCTTTCGTTATTATAAATGTTCATTTTGTCATTCTTGCAATAAACACACTTTAAAACAGTTTACCACGCGTTTCGCCGGGGTATGTTTTTATGAGAGCGAGATTTACGCGTGTGTGAGTGTGGGTATTCTAATTAGCGCTTTCAATATTCTCTAGTACATAAAGTCAAATCAATCAATCTTTCTTCTCATCCTTATCAAGTACATTTCAAAGCAAGCCAACAAAATGAGGCGAGATGTACGCATCGTTATCGCAGGCGATGATGATGTTGGAAAATCAACATTAATCACAAGTTTGATAAAAGAAGAATTCGTAAGTAGGGTTCAACAAGTTGTACCGGAAATTACTCTTCCTCCTGAAGTGGCACCTGAAGGTGTAGTAACCAAGATTGTCGATACAAGTTCAACGCCCGATAAAAGGTTACATTTGGAAACTGAATTAAGAAGAGCATCAGTAATTTGTTTAGTTTATGCAATCTCTGCTTCTTCTTCTTTTGATCGGATACCGACGTATTGGTTACCTTTCATACGTTCTTTAGGCGTAAATAAACCGGTAATCTTGGTAGGAAATAAGATCGATTTACGTTCGGGAGAAGTAACAAATGCTGCTTTAGAAGAAGAGTTAGCTCCTGTTATGGCAGAATTCAAAGAAGTAGAAACATGCGTAGAATGTAGTGCAAAAATACCTTTAAACGTTAGCGAAGTTTTTTATTTCGCTCAAAAAGCAGTTTTATATCCAACCGCACCACTTTACGATTCAAGGCAACATGCTCTCAAACCTGCTTGTGTTGATGCTCTAAGAAGGATTTTTCGTCTTTGCGATAGCGATAAAGATGGCATTTTGAGCGATGCAGAATTAAACGATTTTCAAAGAAGATGCTTTGACGCT
This sequence comes from Meira nashicola, assembly GCA_001600355.1. NCBI lineage: Eukaryota > Fungi > Basidiomycota > Exobasidiomycetes > Exobasidiales > Brachybasidiaceae > Meira > Meira nashicola. The sequence continues at coordinate 4,721,926 of BCJU01000001.1, read as the reverse complement.
CCACTTCAAGCACAAGAATTAGAAGGAATTAAAGATCTCGTCCTTTCTGCTCCAATATCTGGCTCTCGCTTCCTATACGATCATATGAGTGCCTCTGGAAGTCAATCTAGCACGACAGGCGGAGGGGTAACACCCAATGGACGACATTCGCCCACAAAACGAAGTCCTAGTGCACATCCTCATCTAAGAGATGGAGGTTTAACATTATCCGGATTCTTATACCTACATACCCTTTTCATTCAACGTGGAAGGCTAGAAACGACTTGGACTGTACTTCGTACTTTCGGATACGGATCTGATTTGACTTTGGAAGACAGCTTCGTCAAACCGCCTTTCCACGTACCTACAGATTGCAGCGTAGAATTAAGTCCACATGGATATCAATTCCTTACCGACATTTTCGAAGCACACGATAAAGATAGGGATGGAGCTTTAAGTAGTACAGAGATGGCAAATTTATTCTTGACAGCACCTGATGGAAAAAATCCTTGGGAAGAGACTGATTTTCCTGATACGACAATCACTGATGAACATAATGCAGTCACATTGCAAGGATGGCTTGCCCAATGGAGTATGACGACATTACTTGATTATCCTACCACATTGGCTTATTTGGCATACCTAGGTTATCCTAGCCTAATCGGATCGGAAAGTGCAATAGGATTGAACGGAACGATGGCAACACCAAAATCAACCGCATTTAGACAATCACCTCCAACGAATGGCAAAGACCGAGGTTCGCCAACCAAAAAAGCACCTCAACCTGCTTCTACAACAGGTGCATTAAAACTTACCAAAAAAGGTCAACCAAAGAAGCAAGACAAGAAAAAGAAAGGAACTCAGAGAAATGTCTTTCTGGCTTATGTTTTGGGTGCGGCAGGCTGTGGAAAGACGGCTTTATTGCGCCATATGGTTGGAAAAGGATGGGAAGAAAGGTATACACCTACAGGCAAAGTATTAAGTGTCGTAAGCGCAATCGAACAATCTGGAGCAGAGAAGTATTTGGTATTACAAGAATTTGGATCAAGATATGAAGCAGAAGCTCTACGAAGTTCTAAAAAGCTACATGCAGCCGATGTTGTAGTTTTCATTTATGATTCGAGCGATACGAACTCTTTCTCTTATATTTCCAATTTACGTCAACAATACCCTTTATTGCTTCAATTACCTTCACTCTTTTTGGCTACTAAAGCAGATTTGGATTTAGTTCAACAACGTCATGAAGTTCAACCGGAAGTGTATTGCAGTAAATTGGGCTTACGAATTCCTCCTTCTTCGGGTAGCAGTGCCGGATCAAGCGGGTTAGGAGGGATGGGAGATTTGAGTATCAGTAGCGGATTGGGAAATGCTACTTTTGGACAGATGAATAGTGCAGGCCCAATTCATGTGAGCGTAAAATTGAACGAATTAGCAGATGTTTTTGGAATTATTTGTACGGTCGCTCAAGATCCAAGAAGTGCAATGCCAGAAGGTGCAAGAACAGAAGGCAGATTGATGGGTTTATTGCGAAATAGATGGTTCATGTATATCGGTTTAACGTTAATCGGAGGTGGAACGGCAGTCTTTATTGTTGGTTTACGAATGCCTTTAGCAACACGACAAAAAGAATTCGGTCAAGGATGGTCAGCTGTTGGAGCGGCAGGCTGGTCACAAATATCTACTTCATTCATGCGAGCTAGCGGATTTAATGTAAAGCAGACAACATCTGCAGGTCAAGGAACATCATCAATTTCAACTTTGCCTAATTGGCTTAATTGGTATCGTGGAAACGGTGACGAACTGTGATTTTTTATTTTATAATGAAACGAAATGTATGAACACCACTTTTGATTTAATGACACAACTCATGTTGACTGCACGAATACAATTGGATATCTATGCAGCCCATCACTCTTAGGCATTGACAGATTCAACACTCCACTCACATTTATGCTGTCGTCATCGTTAAATTAGTCATGAATGATACGAAACCAAGATGTACAGGTCGCAAAAAGGGATGAACAAATGAGAAATGACAAGATACATGAGCATGAAAGAGAGAGAAAAGACAAAAAGAAAACATTGACCCTTCAAGAGAAATATTAGGCACGACATGTTGATCTATATCCATTCAAAGCACCACCTCTAGCATTGAATGGGTTGACACACGATTGGTTTACGAAGTTGATGTAACCTGTAAAGGTACAATTTGATGCTTGTGATCCGATGAAACTCCATTTTCGCATGCGTTGATGGACATAAACCATGGATCTTTAAAGATTTCTTCTGTCATAATACGTCCTTTCGGATCAGGACAGAGCATCTTCTTCAGCAATGGTCGACATTCACGTGGCGATAAATTGGACAAAGGTGGCGGTGAAGTAGAAGTATGATAAGAATGAACAAATTCCTTGAATGTCGGATCTGACATCTTGGCAACTCGCCAAGGAAGTTCTTGAAATTGCATACAATAAAATACTACTGCTGCTGCCCAAACGTCCACCAAGCGTGCGTCATACTCTTTATGTTCGAATTGCTCAGGTGCAATGTATGGTTCACTTCCACATAATCCTTTACTGTAATGGGTTGACTTCTCCCAACACATACGGAAAACGTCAGATACACCGAAATCGGTAATCTTGATATGTCCACTTGCGTCCAATAATAAATTTTCAGGCTTGATATCACGATGCGCAACACCCATGCTGTGCAAATAAGCGATACCGCTCAAAATTTGCTTGAAGCTACATTCTACTACAGCTTGTGACATTCCACCACGTTTGATAGCAGCATATAAATCTCCACCTGGGCAGTATTCCATCACTTCGCACCAATGTCTGTTTTCGTCTTGAACCAAGTCAACAGTTTCGACAATGTTGATATGATGCAAGGTGGAAGAAATGCAGAATTCGGATGTCAATTTCTTAACGTATTCCTTTTCGGTTTCATTCTTTCTTCGTTTACGGAATTCCTTCACGGCATATAACTTCTCCGTACTGCGATCCCATTTGTGTGCTAATCGAACAACAGCTGTAGCACCTTTGCCGATTGCAGCTTTCTCACAAACCCCATATTTCTTCAAAAGACTTGCCGTTTCACCACCACCACGACCACTTTCGCTACCTCCATTCTTGCTTCCACCTTTCTTACTTCCACCGTCAGATCGATTGCCTTGAGATGTGTTTGATCCACGACGAGTGAGACCAATCATATCGCGGAGAGTATTGCTTGCGCTTGATTTCGCATCACCATCTTTCTTCTTGGCAGGTTTAGATGACCCTTTTGCTTCCCAATCACGTAAAGCAGCAACTGTTAAACGTCCACTTTCGTTTCCACCTGCTGCTGCTTTTTCATCTTTTTCTCGTCCGTCACGTTTGACGCTCACGTTACGACTTGGAGGTTGACTTGTAGAAGGACTTCCTCCTGAACCGAAATCGAGATTATTTAAAGCTTGATGCAATCCTGCAGATTCTGGCCCAAGCTCGCTTCTTGGACTGCCAGGTGGTGATGAGCCGCGACTAGATAAGCCTGAGCTATGATTGACGCCATGATCGACAGCACGAACGGCGGGGCTGCGAGAAGGTGATCCTTGAGCGCCAGCTTGATTGCCGCGCGCATTGCCTGCATCAGATGAAGAGAGCATCCTTCTCATCATTCCTCGCATATCACGTCCCGTACTTTCTTGTTTTGCTGTTGCTGGTGGTTCATTTGTTGATGGCGATGTAACAGTTTGATCTGCATTTGCGCCAACTTTGTTTGCTTTTGCTAAACCCGGATCTGCCACTCCGTTCAATACACTTCCACCGCTGCTCACCTTTGTAGAGGCAGCAGCTTTGGGTTTGGGTGACATTGCGCGCGGAGGAGGGGAAGATGGACGCGAAGGTGACATTGCAGCAGCGGCCGATTGTACTCCGTTTGCGTGACCATTGGTCTGAGCGGGTGCTTGGTTTAATGCGCTTGCTTGGGTAGTAGTTCCCGCATTACTTGTCTTATCGATTGGATTACCCAATGCATCAAAAGGTGTTGGCTCACGTACTAATTCTAAATTTTGTGAAGGATGCTTCACAATGGAATTATCACGACTTTGCATTCCACCTAATCGACGTTTTGGAAAGTTTGATCGATCAGGTGAAGGAGGTCGTGAGAGATTTGATTCAGTTTCACTATCCGACAACATTTCTTTGGCTAACCGTTCACGATCGCATTGAGTCTCATTGTTTGAAGAAGCATATGCTGCCATCATACTTGTCAATGGACGGAATAAACGATCTGCACTTGATGCACCGTTTTGTAAAGTGGCTGTAATCGAAGGTGGAGAAGTATCTTGCTTGGATGGGGATCCGTTAGTAGCAGATGCTTCATTTGTACTTTGCTGCGCCATTTTTGAACGTTTCCGGCTTTGAGGGTATATGCAGGGTGTTGGGTTGAAATGAAGCGCAGTGAATGATTATAGGTTTGTTTTATGACTTTGCTGTCAAGCCTCAAAATAAAACGTTATTTATCTTGTTTTACTATATTCTGCAAATACTCATGTTGTAGCGCGAAAGTAGTAAAATGAAGATAGGAGTGGCACAAGAAAGAGATGATATGTAAAGATGATCTCCTTTTTGAGTTCTTGGCAAATGATCGTCTGGGGACCTTGACTGCCTGCTTTTTTTTGCTCACACGTTGGAATCCGAAGTTTTAAATTAATCCGATCCTGCCTCACAAGTAGTATTCCGAATGAATGTCGAAATCGCGTGCCGCCGTGATTGGTTGCAATCTTGTGTAAGATGTGAAGGAAGTGGACGTAGATGGGAAAAGAATGGCGTGTGACACCTATTCGTCAATCCAAGTGGCACTCCAATATATATGTGAATGTTTTGTGCAATCGTATCGATCCGCAGCTCAAATATGAGCAAAAGCGGGGTGGCGTTTAAAACGCACTTAAAAACGCAAGAAGCGCCTAGAAAGGTCAACTTCAAATGCTTGTTTGGGAAAGGATGGTTATCGTCGTAAGAGAAGGGTGAATTCAATCGAGGCAAATTTGATTAAAGGACCGCAATCGGGTCTGGCTGTAGACTATGTGTAATAAATTTTATCTAGCCTGCAAGTAAGGTGGGTGTACCGTGTGTGTACGTATATACGTGCGTTACGCATACTCTTGAAACACATTTGTATGCACACTGTATACGCAAGGTAAAGTGCCGTTTGGCCGATTCAGTAAGAAAGGGCTTGCGCGTGTGTCTACTATCTCTGTAAGTCCGGCTCGTCTGCTCTCATTCATCGAACTCTTTCTTTTTTCTTTTTAATTAAGACAGACATAGCCAGCCTATTAAAATATTTGTCAAGACTCGAATGTTGTTTTTTTCTGTTGGTCGGTTGGTAAAATTCCGGGTTTAAGCAAATTGGCGTAAAACGTCATGCGTTGATCTAAGGAAAATTTGACAAACCCTCAACCCATGCTTCGGCCGATGCACTGAACGTGTGTCCGCGTAGACTATTTTGCATCCGTTCTTGTTTCGCATCGTGTAAAGCAATTATTGGTGGTGCGCTTAACGGGTGAAATTTTAGCAATGTTTTATAAAAGCACCCTTTACAGCCACAATTCGGTGATCGACAATTTGTAGTCGCCTAGACTAGTCTATGTACTTGTATAAAAAATGCGTTTCGAATTTGACCGTTTTTCAATGGAGACCGCGTTTCGATTTTTGTTGATTTCATCCGTGGATGTTTGATATAAGACTTTCGGTCTGATAAGCATTTATCCATAAACGTCGGATCCGATTTGAACCACAGACTGTTTTGAAGCCGCCATGGAAACCAAAATCCGAGCAACCGGCCATTGATTGAGCGATGATGTTTACATAATCTGCGAAATGCTGCCTGCCTCCACGTGCTAAATTTGTGACTTAATTTTTTGGAGCTACATACGCGTATTGTTGCAAAAGCTGAACAGGAAGATTTTAGCATGCATCCTATAACAAATTAGAGTATGTATTCTGACTTCATCTGCTACTTGCCTGGCGAACAAGTCAGTATCGAAATTAGACCTTTCACTTCTTATGTTCCGATAGAAAAGAAAGATATTCAGACGTCCCACATCCTTTGTGAGAGATTGTCAAAATGCCGTCTTCACCTTCTGCATCTTCTTCATCTACAAAGAAGTCAAAATCACGTAGTAGTAGTAGCGGAAGTAGAAAAGATCAAGGTCAATTAAATGCAAATGAAAAGCGAATTTGGCAACTAATTCAACGTCAAAATGGTCAAACGATCAGTAACGAAAAGATTCAAAATGTGTTTAGTGATATGGATGTGAATGATTTACAAAAAAGTATAAATTCGTTATTATCAAAAAGTCTTTTAAGCGCTCAACAAGATCATAATGGTGGCCTTCAATTCATCGCTTTTAGCAAGAGTGAAGCAAGTACGATGGGACAATTGGATCATGATGAAAGTATCATCTTCTCTTTCATTCGTGTAGCTGGGAACGAAGGAATATGGACAAAGCAACTCAAATTACGTGCAAATCTTCATCAAACGGTCATGCAACGTTGTTTGAAATCATTAGAAAGCAAAGGATTGATCAAGGCTGTCAAATCTGTCAAATTCCCGACGAGAAAGATTTATATGTTATCAAGCCTTACACCTTCGGTTGAGCTATCTGGTGGACCTTGGTATACGGACAACGAGTTAGATACTGTTTTTATCGATCAATTATGCACTGTCTTGTATCAATTTATCGCATCGAAAACCTGGCCTGGCAAGCGTGGTGAATCACGAGATCCATCCGACAGGCCTATATACCCTGCTTCGCACATCAATTCTCTCCCAACTGCATCTACATGCTTGCAATTTCTCAAGAAAAGCAATATCACCGATACAGATTTGCAAGTGGAAAACGTTCAAAGCCTTTTGGATGTTTTGGTGTACGATGGAAAGGTGGAAAAGATTCCACACTTTCGCAGAGGAGGTAATGACGATGATGACGAATGGACTTCAAAAGGCAAACGTGATGGGTATTCGGATGAAAGCAGCGAGGGAAGCGATGTTGGAAGTTCAGACGATGAAAGTTCGGACGAAGATGGAAGCTCGAGCGAATCTAATTTAAGCGAAGATGATCGCCGAAAGCGCAAACGCAAGAGTAGCAAGAGTAGTCGACGCAGTTCGAGCAAGAGTAAATCTGGCAAATCTTCTCGTCATTCAAGTCGCGATCGCGAAGACAAGAAAAAGAAAGAGAAACGTAAGCGCAAGAATGATTCGTCTTCCAAGTCAATTCCTTTACGAAGCGATTCAGAGGATTCAGAAGAGGATGAAGATGATGATGAAGATGTGGCCATGAGTGCTGCACCGTCTGCCGGTAGCGTCTTCGTATACAGAGCTATAAGACAGATTCGTCTAGATACTGGCTGGATCGAAGTGCCTTGTGCTCATTGTCCCGTATTCGATTTCTGTTCTGCTGGTGGACCTGTTAATGCGGAAGCATGTTTGTATATGCGTGATTGGATCAAACGTTGTGCCAATATGCGAGCGAAGGAAATTGCACAGAACGAAATTCTTGACGGAGAAGTGACGACAAACGGTACCAATGGCAATCATGTGAACGGCACTATTGAATACGATGATAACTATGGGGAAGAAGAGGATGATACGATTGGTGCAGATATTTCTCTAAATGCACCTGATGAGAACGAAGAGGACGAATATGGTGGCCAAGAAGTCTAATCATTTTGTACTTTTATCAACATTTTATTTTCAATGTACAATTTAGTATAGCTTTTTTGTCAAGTTTGCTCTTGCGTGTGTGTGTGAATGTGTAAGCTGCCGAATTTGAAGTTGTTCAAATGCGCCCAGCCTCCTTAAGTTTGCTGACGAGATCATCAACCGATTCAACCTTTGCACCTCCTTCTCTCTTTGGTGGTTCTTGTACTTTGATGGTTTCCAATCTAGGCTTAGCAGCATCTTCTAATCCAAGATCTTTCAATGTTAATTTTTGGAATGGTTTCTTCTTTGCTTTCATAATATTAGGCAAAGATGCATAACGTGGTTCGTTCAAACGTAAATCGGTTGTCAAAACAAATGGTAAAGAAGTTTCAACGACTGCCAAACCTCCATCAACTTCACGTGTGACTTGGACTTTTTCACCTTTTTCTAGTTTACCTTTAAATTCCAACTTTGATGCAAATGTTGCTTGTGGCCAATCTAAAATGGCTGCTAACATTTGACCTGTTTGTGATGCATCATCATCGATTGCTTGTTTACCCATAATGATTAAACCGATTTCTTCTTTTTCATTTTCTTTATCGATAACTGCTTTCAAGATTTTTGAAACGCCCAAAGGTTCTAGTGGTCCTCCTAACGAATTATCAGGAATTTCCACGTGAATTGCATCATCTGCTCCCATTGCTAAAGCAGTACGTAAAACGTCTGCAGTTTTTGCCGGTCCAGCAGAAACTGCAGTAATCTTTGTGATTGCATCTTTATGTTTTTCACGTAGTCTAACGGCTTCTTCAACTGCAATTTCATCAAAAGGATTCATTGCATGTTTTACGTTTGTATCCACTCCTTTTCCGTCAGAAGCAACACGAATCTTGACCGCATAATCAATTGTACGCTTAACCGGCACTAGGACACGCAAATTGTTTACTAGAGTAGGCCTCATTTTGTGTAATGTGTTTTGATAGCGGTAAGAAGAGGTGGTGGTGAGAAGGAGTAGTAGTGGAGACGATGTACCTCGGTGATGCAATCTGATTGAGTGTAGGTACGCATAAGCGGATATTTATCCTTGTTCCCCCGAACACAGGCACACAAGCTGTACTTTGTTGAACGGCAGATTTTCCACCCGAATTGACCGTCTTCTTACAAAAGCGCGACACACACACACACAGCTCACACACACACACGCCCCCGATTGAGGGGTTGCATTTTTGAAAGCGCGAAGATCAAGTTGAGTTCTGCTTAAGTAAACCTGTACTCGCAAAAGCGGTGATGATATGATCCTTCTTAATAATCGACTTAGGGATTGTTCTAAAGGTGATGAGTAAGAACGATTTGCTTGTCTGCACAATATGCCATATTGACAATGATGGTAGGAATTTTAATAAAGACCCCCTTCTTGCTGCAAAGGCCCTAGGATGCGAACTTATAGGGATTACTTAGTATTAGGATAAATTCTAGCCCTAGTTTCGTATTAGCCAAGTTGACTTTACTTTTCTTTGCATCATTGTGAAGGTAGAACATTGCATTGAATATTTACACTTGTATAGATTGATTGGTCCATTTGAAAGGGTGTAGTATATTGCTGAACGAATCATGACTCTAAAAGGTGAATCACTTGAACTCTGTAACGCTTCCTGTCATAATAAGACCGACTATAAGAAGCACAATTGATAAAATATGTCAGTACAATCAAATCAATCAGCCTTGAAAAACACACACATCCACTCACCAATCAGTCCAAACAATCCCAAAATACTGCTAAACACTTCCACGACTAGAATCTTGACGAATAATTGGGAATCTGCCGCATCAGCAACAGCGGCGTTGGCACCTGTAATTCCGACTGCGACACCGCAACATAGATTGCAAAGTCCGACCGTCAATCCTCCCCAAAAGAGACAGAATCCTGAATGGATTGGAGGGAGAGAGAGAAGTAAGAATGATTAGCCACGATTCCGCACCTACAATCATCTTTCCATCTACTTACCCGTATAGTAATTATCTGGCTTCCATAATCCGTCCGGTCCTCCTTCCAAATTTCCACTAATATTTGATGAGAAAACGATTGCCATAATCACACCATAAATTGCAACGACTTCACAAAAGATGATACTGATCAAATTTTTGGTCGTTATGCGTGGTGCACGAACACCAGCTCCCAATATAGATGCACCAGTGATAAAGATACCCCTGTAAATGAAGTAGCAATGTATTAGTTTGTCAGCTTTTCAACTTTTTGATGATTGCAATAATGTCGTTATGAGACTCACCATCCTGCTCCGATTACACTCAATCCGATACACATTCCGATACCAAGCAATGCCCATGCATAAGGACTTGTCTCTTCCAAAAATCGAAACAGATTAAAGGAATATATGGTACCTGTCAAAAGCATATAAAGAATCACAGTTGAGATTCCTGTGGATACAATTCCACCAGCATACACTAGAGGACCCATTCTGAATTATGTGTTTGGCGGGAGTGGGATGCAATCTTGTCGTTAATCCAATGATAGCAATCGAGCGCTATTGAATTACCTCTAACTTGTGTTTTGCCGAGTTTAGAGTGGCGATACTCGAATGCTTATGACACACCTGTCCAAATCCCAAATGATAATGTCGAATGAAGGTAAACTTGAAGTAAAACACATTGGCTATCTCGCCTTGAACTAAAGATCTAGGCAAGCATTAGGGGAAACGTTTAGCAAAGTCGCGTCCGTGCCACTTAGCGCTTTTACACGTGATTTGAGGCTCAAGCTCAGGCTCAGGCTAAAAGGATAACTGCTTTCTCATCATTAGGCGGACAATGATACCAATAAGATAAAAGCACAACAGGTTAAAATGTACAAAATGTTTACATCAATAATACATACAATACCAAGGTACAATAATGTTTTTTTAAGGGGTGAAAGGAGAATTGTTCTATGGTAAAATGCGTGCATCAAGTGCAAAAGTGACGGTTAAACAAACATTTGTAAAATCGTCATGACGATCAAAATAAGCCAACATTTGTTTTCTACGTTCTTCAGTAATGGGAGATTTTGTTTCTTCATCAGAAGGAACAGTAGAAGATCTTTCGTTATTGTTGGAATTCGTATTATTATTTGAAGGATCAACCACTTTTGTTGCTTGCCTTTGCTTTTGTTGTTCTTGCGCTGCTGATCGTGCTGTTAATAATTCTCTCAACGTTAATGCACCACCTAAAGCGATTCCTTGATCATCGGTAATCTTTACGTGTTGTGCTGCTCTCCATTCTAATTCATTTCCAGCTTCAAATTCAGATGCAGTTGCGGGTAATTTGATATCCATTACTAATTCAACTCCTGCAAGACGTGATTGAAGTTCAGGAGATGTTGCTCTAAATCTTTGTAAAACGAATAAAGCATAACAAGCAAATAATGTCCTTCTCATCGTTTCCAAAAATCCCCAATCGATAAAAGAAGGTGAAACAGCTCCATTCGTTTGTCTTTGTTCGATATGAATTTGTTCCAATGCTTGAACACGCTTTTGTAATAAATACGATAAATGAGATAATCCTACTAAACATGAATCCGTTAAACTTTCATCAACACATTGTCCAGTTGCAGGATCACTTGACATCAACAAAAGAATGACCAAAAACCAAAGAGCAGCAGTGCTAGAAAATACTTCCATATCGCTCGATTGAACTAAAGAATCATAAGAAGCAACGATTGCTTTAGCTTGTGCTTTAATCATTTCCCAAATCATACCTTCACTTGCAGGTAATCGAACGTGATAAGCTGCTAATGCAACACGTACTTGTGCTAATGAAGCAGGAGTTTGTAATCGAGTATTTGCAAGCCAAGGTCGATGAAATAATGGAGGAACAGGAGATGTAGCATCAGGTAAAACCATTAAAGCAGGGTACAAGGTAAAATGTCCTGCACAAGCTTGAGCAACTTCTTGTGAATCGATCGAAGTACGTTCACTCGGTCCAGCTGCCCACCAATTTCTTGCTGCAACTTGAGCATGTTCAGAAGCAGATGATGGTGTTTGTCCAGATGTGTTTGTACTATTTGCTCCCATTACCGTATCGGCACTTTGTGATTGTCCAGTGTTCGATTGTGCAGTTTCAATCGTTGATAGCAACTGATTACCAGCCTGAGAAGCAAGAGTGGGTGTGGGTAAAGTAAAAGATTGAGCATTTGATCCTAAAGCAGAAAGACTTGGTCCCATTCGATAAAGAGGTGAAGGAATTACAGGTTCTTCAAGCCATCCGGATAAATCCAATTGAGCGCTAAACAAAGGTCTAGCACTTGCTTGTCCAGCTTCAGCAGGTCTTGGCATTCGGGCGCCTGTCAAAAGGCGCGGCACTTCTGGTCTGGTGGGTATCGCTCCTGGCCAATTATTCGAAGTTTGTCCACGCATAGGGGTGATTTGTGGCGGTCCCATTACCGCATTCATTGCTTGACTTATTGGAGTTTGCTCGTCATCTTCGGTCCTAATACGAGGTACAGATGTATCTATCCCACCGGCTGCTAATCTACCAGTCGCGGCAGTAGAGAGTCCCATACTGGTTGTAGGTCCTATTAGATAAGGTGCTTGATCGGCATAATTTATAGCATAACCAGCTTGTTGATCTGCATTGTTGTTTCCATAATCGAACGAATCATTCGTATTACTTGATGATGAAGATAAAGTTCTATCGCCTCTAAATTGTTGTTGATAAGAATCTGACCAATTTCGACTATCATCACTTTCATAATCTTCTGATCCTTCATTCTTGGGAAATGGATAATGAGGTGCATTAGACGGTACCGTGATCCCAGCAGAAGGCCATTGTGGTGCGTCTGCCGGTAAAGGTCCTGGCCATTGTGATGGACCTGCTCCCGCTATTCCCCCACCGACGTATTCTTGCGAACTTGAACGAACATTTTTGCGAACATTTGGATTTCCACTTCTAGCACCATAAACGCACGTCTTTCCACGCGTTCTACATCTTCCACACGATGGTACTTCTAAATCACATCTTGCTTTACTACGTGCACATTCGAAGCAACTCTTTTGTCTATCCAAAGAAGGTTGAGCAGCCGCTCTTGCTTCTCTTGCTAGATGTCTTCGGAGTAAATCATCCCTGGCAAACGTTTTTCCGCAATTTGGACATTGATATCCACTCGTCGTGGCTGCACTTGCACCTCTTTGCAACATATGCGCAGATTGATCGTTTCCGCTCATGAATGATGGAGCTGGAGGGTGAAAAGGTGAATGATGATATGATCCAAATTGAGAAGAAGGAGGCACAGAAGGACCTGGAACGGATTGATACAATCGGGTGGGATCACTTTGCAACCAAGAGCTATGTGAGCTTAATGGTTGATTTGGTGGAATGGGTATACCAGAATACGGAAGAGGAACGCCTGTATGTGGTATCTGACCTGTACTAGCACGAGTAAATGCAGAACCGAATCGAGGTGTTAGCTGTTCGGAAGGATTTTGTTGAATAAAAGCAAGATTTTGTGTTTGTGCTCCAGCTTGAAATTGTGGATGGTGCTGAGTTCGATTAACGATAAATTGACCACTGGCTACTGATCTGCGAAAGGGTGGATGGGCTTGGAAGGTAAGCGGATGTCCACCTTGTGGTGCGACTAATTGAGAATAATGTTGTGGCTCTTCTCCTTCGTTGCCGTGCCAAACAGTAGCAGATTCGTTTGCAGAATTGCGTGTTACAAATCCTGCTGTGAGCGAAGGGGAATTTTGTTGTGAAAGATCGAATCCTGTTGGTTCAAGTGATGATGTTGCCGCTGCTGCGGAAGAAGATGAAGATGTAGAGGTGGTTGAAGTACGTCTTGTCTGATTTGTCGTGTGATCACCAAATCCGATTTGAATTCCAGAATTTGACGGCGTATACGAAAGAGGTGAAGATGAAGATAATGCTGGACTATTATTCGCACTTGTTAGTACTCCTAAGCCTATCGTAGCATCGGATGGCTGTAAGGATGCATAGGGAGATGGATGTTGTTGAATTGGTGGTTGCTGAGAGATGGATTCATGAAATGGACTCTGTCCAACAGGCGTGGTAACAATGATCGGTTGCGTATTTCCTTCTTGAATTACAGCTTCGTCCATACCAACTTCACCCGTTACACTACTGCTGCGATTTTGTTCGAATTCAGCCATCTTCTGCTGAGACGCTACTGACACGCGTTTTTTTAATTATTTTCTCTATGCAGCCTTGCATTAATGCGGAACAATCAAAAGTGCAATTCCGCTATTCCACTTTGGCTGGCTCAATGCGGCCAAAGTCCTATCCTCCTCCTTCCTCCCACCTCTGCTCTGTCTTTAAAGAGTCCGTAGGGAAACAAAAGACTTTGCAATACACAAATCGTATGCGTACAGTAAGTAGTAAATAGAAGTAGCTGAGGGGCGCTGCGTAGCGCTGCGACACCTGTTAGCGTAGTTTATTGATAGCAGATTCGAATCGCAATTGTTACAGTCTGGAGAATGTGCAAGTGGTACGGGGTTGTCCTTTTTCGATTTTAAACGCGTACCATTCTTTTACCCCGAGATATCATTTTGAAAACAAAAAAAGAGAATTGATGATGGTAAAAGTTCAAGAAGTTCATCTTGATATGTGTAATAAAACTTATTTTGTTCGTTTATATGAATCCATACATCTATGGACATGCTAGAACGCATCACCGCGCGGTCGGAAAACTACTCTTTACAACATATTAACGTATGTATGAAACAAGCAATCAGTGAAAGTCAATTAACCTGCGTTCCTGCCTTTCTTTTTTGTTAACGAGAAAATTAAAAAAGAATTGTTGAGTGGCTTGATGCGAAGATCTCCATAAAAGTAGACTTATGTAGTTTACATACACAGGTAAAGGGCGCAAAGTGAAACGCGTAGAGAAATAAGAACAACAGTAATATGCGCGCTTAGCTGCAAATGAGCGCGCAAGTCCGACGTCTGCTATTTTTTTCTCCCCGTGAATTGCACAAGAGACCTATGTAATTAAATGCATTTTCATTTTTTCGGACTACAAAAAATTGACTTTGTATTAATGCCAAATATCTCCGGACAGGGTCAAATAGATTCTACCTGGCTTACAACGGGAGAGACATGAATTATGGGAAAACAGATGTGTGATACGATTTACAAAGATAGAGTGGATTTGACAGGTTGCATAGATCAAAACGTCATATCTCGACCCGTTCAATTATACATGTAAGGCGAAGAAATGCAGGATATTATTCTGCATTATACGATGTAAGAATTGCAATTAACGGTCTTTGATATATTTCTTTTATTTAGCCGAGTCGGAAAGAAAGACGGGTTCTTTTATTTGCTTTGTCAAGTTGCATCGTATCTTTCCGCTTTGATCATTCAAGGCAATATTTACAAGAGTGCAGATACAAACTCTTACTGTAACACTGGATTAAACGGTACAGTATGACAATAAACATTTCTGTAGGCTTTTAATGCATTTTTCACTATCTTGACAATTAAGGAGAGCGATACATTCGCCGCGCAATGGAAATCCTATCTTTACAGTGGAAACACATAATTCAATACACATCGATGGAGCGAATGACTTTGATGATATGGTTGCAATGAAAGAAACACTCAGTCTTTCCACCTTTCATTTAGACGCACTTTCAGAATCAGCATATTTGACGAAAAGGATTGCCTTATCTAAACTCTTGCACCCTCAACACAAGTTCGTTTGAGAAGATTCTGCAAACATGCACTCAAAGTCAGAGTTTGAGTATTTCAGAGCTTAGCATCTGATATCAACATTTCTGAGGTTAAAGATTATAATACAAGTTACACGTTGATCATCATCAACTCATAAAGTACGCCTTCTCCCGCAAAGCACGCATACCAAACATCCTCCATTCGTTTCGCATGACCCACATATCTTGTGTACTGTCTAAACGGGCCAAGACTGCCGTTCCTTTCCAAGTGACAATCCTTGGATCCATATCACGAGGAGGCGGAACGACGCTCACGTTTGGAATCGTACTGGAATCTTTATTTTGTTGAGTGAACCATTGTGAAATGTAATTTTGAATTCTTGCTTCGATTGCCATTCCCAATCCAGGCATCAAAGCAGTTCCTCCGACGCAAAACATATTCGTGACCATACGTTTCATTCTTTCATCAATCGCAACTTGCGTCGTGGAGGACGTAACACTTGCCAAAATCGAATTCCATACTGCCCAATCCAAGGCAACCTTACTCGATTCATAGGGAATATCAATTGTCGGCTTCTCAGGTTTGTCCACGTCCATTGCATCTGTTGTATTTCCGTTTGATCCGTTTGTGATCTGTTTTGCAGACTTTGCTTCACTTGCTCCGATTGTTGCGGCAGGCGTTGGAGAGGTTCTTGTGGATGGAACAGCAGATGCTTCACCATCTTGATTTTCTGTTGCCTTGCTCAACTCTTCTGATTTTGGGTTCGCAGGAGGAACAGGCGTGCTTTGTTTTGATCCCTCAATAGTTGGTGCAGCGATCGGTGCTGGAGGAGGTGCAGGCAAAAGGTGACGAACACAATTTGTCATCGCTACTGTGGTGGGTAAAGACCCTAATTCTGTCTCTCCACTTTCATCATCAGAAACAAGAGTGGTCGAAGAAGTGGGTAATAACTTTCTTCTTGATGTCGGGAATGTGATTACCCGAGGGTTGAATAAACACATCGGTCCGACAATGATCTCGTCATACGTACGAAGTGAAAACTTCTGAGTTTGTTTATCCGGCAAACGAACGTGAAAGTCATTGATGACCAATCCTAGTTGCGTGGGATCCATGGTTGACAGTCGCTCCTTCAATTCATCTGCTAACCATCTATCTGCTAGACGCTTGCTTAAATCGCACTCTTGGTAAGGGAAATTTGCGCGTTGTAAAAGATGCATAAAGTATGCGCTGATATGATCGCCTCCATAATCAAGCATGATGCGAGAATCTGAGAGCACAAGTCCTTCATCCACGCAGCAAATCTGAGTTTGTTCGCTTCCCACGTGTATAACACAGCCAGAACTCAAACCAGCACCAAATGTTGCACATACACTTTCTTGTTGAACCAAAACAGCTGCAAAACCCATATCTTGAATAAGCATATTGACCAAACTTTCCACTTCTGCTGGTAGGAATAGATCAGGGAGAACAAGAACAACCTTGTAAAATTGCCAATCACTTGAAGGTATACCTAAACCTTGATCAATGACTTGACTTGCTGTCTCTTTTTCAACATCTTTCGGCGCTGAGATAGCATGTGACCATACCGTTATCACATCATTCACCAATGCAGCATGACAAGCATATGTTCCGTAATGGTTTGCATACTCTTCATAATTGAAATGCCCACCCTTGAATGGATAGAAAAGTTTCCAAATCTTTTCACCTTCTTGTTCTTTATCAGAAGAAAAACAGTCAAGTCTTTCAGCCTTTTCGCCGAGAATCACATTCTCTTTGACGCTCTTGGATTGTGTCCAATCTACAGCAAAGACGTCTTGATGTTCTGCTAGCTTTTCCGATTTAACGCTAGCATTATAATTGGCTGTCTGTTGACGTCCATTTGCGACAGGTCTTAGCTTCATATTGCGCAAGATTGATTTCAAGTCAGCACGTAAAGAATCTGTTCCTTGTGAAAGATCAGAATTTTTGCCTGAATCATCTGTTGCATCTTCCTGTCCCTCTGTGCCTTTTCCTTCTTGTGATGGTTTGAGTCCATCCCTTCTCGCCAGTACATGTGGTACTTCTATGGGCGCCAAATCGGAAGACAACCCTATTCGAAGATAGTGAGATCCGGGATATATAACAATTGTATTAGAGGAAGATGATGCCTCCGCTTCCTCTTCTCCGTCTTCCTCTTCATCGTCTACATCACTTTCCACCATTGCTTCAGCATCTAATGCGCCATCCTCTGCCTGATCCTCTCTTGCTACTCTCTTTCGCTTTTTATTCTTCTTCATCGCCAATGCCGCCGCCGATCCATTCATGATCGATTCTGTCGCCCCATTCCTTGCCATCCAACTTTGTTGATCTGTCCGTGCATATTGTGATGCAACATTTTTTGCATTGATTGGTGGAGGTGCAAAAAATGATGTGAAGCTTAAGGGAAGCTCCCTTGAACCTTCAACCGGTGCTGCTGCTGGCATGTATGTAGGCGCCGCTCTAGGCTGCAAAGGCATCGTTTTAGGATGAAGGTTAGGAAGATATTTGTCTGCTTCTAAAATTCAAACCTACAAAAAGGCCCAAGCGTTCGTTTAAGCAGAATGTGATATTCTGGACGTCTAATTTTAACGCGTCAATTGTTGCCTCCCCGGTGCAGCACTTTCTCCGCTTGAAATATTAACGCGATGTGCTTTTAAAAAGTTGCAGTGGGATGCAGCTTTATAACTTTAAGCTCATATCGTGCAGTACGATAGGGGAGCAACGTGCACACAGCTATCTTTTTGAAAGACAGCTCTTGCAATTTCCATCTTTTACCTCACATCTTTTTTCAGCAAGTCTATGCTAAATAGGCATCAACTCTCATCCGAATCGATCATAACGACACTCACATGACAACAATGACGGCAGATAAACTATAGACAACCTAATATCGATACCTTTTCGCATACCAAAAAACCTGCCTTTTTAATCAAAATGTTCTCGCCAATGTCATCAGGTCGGGACAAGTGGGGCGATGATCATACACCTTCTCAGAATGCAAGCTCCTCTTCTATACCGAATCGAAATAACAGGAACGGGAAAACAGGAATAGACAAAGGTAAAGGAAAGATGCTACATACCGCTGTACAGACCCACTTTCAAAAATCCAGTGCTTCCAAATCTTCCAGTACACATCGAACGAGGACACTGTCAAGCTTAAAACGTGAAGTACTCAATCGACCAATCGCCAAGACACACTCTCACGCTAGGCCAAACCATGGCAATGGAAGCTCTCTGATACAGAAACGCAGAACGAATACAACACTACCAATGATTGAAAGCGGCGAAACGGACGCGCTCTTGTCACAAGGATACCCTAGGAATGGCTCAACTTCCACGTCTACAGAACCTAGACCGAGATGGAAAGATATCTTTCGACCTGAAAAGCACACAGTCGAAGGATGGATGGAAAGTTGGATGCAGAGATGGACAGTACTTGCAATATTGCCAACATTGGTTGTTTGGATATGGTGCTCGATGCCATTTCCTGATCAAACAGATCATGACGATGACGGAGAGCCGCTCGTTGAGAACCCCTCTCCGGCCCGGTTCGATGCACAATTTTGGTTCTTTCTATTTTGGTATTATGGAATATATTGTGCAGTGGGTCTAATTTATATCACACAATTGTTTTCGTTATATCGTCTGAATTGGTGGCCTAGAGCGTTGGGTGCTCGCAAGTCTTACGTATTTTTCTGGATTCTATCAATCACCGCCGGTTTTATGATGCATAGATTTAAACTAGACACACTGCCTTCCTTAGGTGGTACATGGTGGCTTCCAGATGACCAAGATGACCCGGAAGGTCATCGTATACAATGGCAACGCAAGACGCCATGGGTCGGATTGGCTTTTTCAACAATGGCAATGCCCGCCCTTGTATGCTTTACTGGGCTAAGAAGAAGTGGTAGGCAGACATATAGGCACAGTTTGACGGAAGCACAAAAGACGTTCTTGGAGCATGAATTACGACGTCGGATACCGGCATCCTATATTCGGTTCTTATGGTTCATGGCAGTCATTGGAATCGCTCTAGTCGCCCTATTGGCAGGTCAAGGATATGCAAGTGTTTTCTTGTCCACGCTTCCACATACAGGACTCGATATGACCGCATACGTTACGTTTTGGACAATAAATGTTAATATCCTCTTGTTATTATGCCTCTGGATATTGGAAGAGAAGGTCAGAAGTCGTGCTCTCATCTTTGTGATGAAGTATTATTACTTCTTGGTTTATTTCATCTTCTATCGAAACCTTTTTGCAAGATTGAACAGTTTTGATCAATTTGCTTTGATTCAATTGTTGAGTTCTTTTTGGGTTTGCATCTATTATCCGTTCAGTATGACAACGTGGTGTCACAAATTGATCTCATACTTTACGCCTGATCCAAAATCATGGGAAGAATATGTGGAAAGTGTAGGCACTTCATTTTATTTGCGCAATTTAGCACAAAATACAAGTATGCTTGCTTTCCTTGGATGGCTCTCGATTCTACATTTTGGACCAAATCAGAACATGTATCCTTTCTTTGCTTTCGCAGATAAACGTGATCCGTACAATTACCAGCTAACAATGTTGGGCTCATTGGCTATTTGGGCCAGTGAATTGGCTTCTTCATTTGTGGCTAGGCAGGTGAGTGAGATATCGGTTTCAGTCTGTGAGTATCTGCTGACTAGCTTTTATCCTCTACAGATTTGTCTATATGCTTTGGATGTAGATGTGACCAACCTTGGCTTAGATCAAATGCGAAATTATCCAGAGTTGGTCAGTGGAGTAGCTTGGACGAGCGTGCATGTGTTGATGGACATGCTTCTTTTCCTCATTGTGAGTTACGAAAAGCAATACTTAACCATCATCATTACTGACGTCTTCTCTAATCACACAATAAACTAGAAATTGGACTTCAATGCGTAAACGAACAAAGCTCATAACATTCTTTTTCTTTTCTTTTACGACCGCATGCATACGTGTGATACCCATTAATTGCAATTTTTAATGATTTGACGACCATATTTACACAATTAGAAAGAGAGAGATAAATTGCACTATACATAAGATTGAGCACCAATAAGACTCGGGAGTATGCAATTCCACTGTTCATCACAATAACCATATCTTTCCTTCTTTGCTAAATAATTCTTCTCATTTTAAGCACTCGGAGAAGTACTCGAACTTGAACCGACTTCTCTTCCAGATGCGTTTGCTGCTTGTTGTTGAGAGCTACGCTCTAATCTTCTCCTTCTACGTCTTAATCTAGCTTCAGTTTCTTCGATTCGTTCACGTCTTTCTAATCTTTCAGAATAATATTGTCCGCATTGCAAAATGATTACACCAACCAATGCTGCTGCTTGAACGGCATTCGAACTTGCAAGATCACGTAAAGGTTGAAGAACACTATCTCTTGGATCATCAGGATTTGCTTTTGGAACAGGAAGAAGAGCGGGTAAAGATTGAAGGCCTATGAGGAAAAGAAAGGTATTTTGAATCAGTAAAGAGTGTTGTTATACTTTTCAGTCTACTTCTTATCACTTACTCGGTAATACTTTCTGCATGTGTACTAAAGCTGAAGCACCATACAAAAATAAACTTGCACCATCGAAAAGCCAATTACTTTCTCTTCCTCCTAATGCTTTATACACTAAAATTGCCGCTCCACTCGTTCCGATAACATAGTGTAAAGTATGAAATGAATTTGGCATATGTACTAAAGTGTTTGCATAATAAGCTTGAGCTGATAAAAGTGAAGGTCTTGTAATAGGTGATTGCCATAAAACCAAATGATCAGCTGTCCAATGCATTGATAGAGTACCTAATCAGAAAATGATGTGAAAATTTGTTAGTATTCTTAATATTCTTTTTCCGCATTTCATCCATCCATCATTCACCTAGCAAAAATGAAGTTGTCACAATGACGAGAGCAGTGGAAAGATCACCCATTGTTGACGTCAAAATTGATTGTGAGCACTTTAGATGTATTTCGTCTCGTTTGTCGTCATAAAAAAAGTTGTTGTTTTGGTGTAAATGAAACAAGAAGAAATCATGACACGCTCGCATTTTCATCATCGCACTGCCCCCACTCTTTTTTTCCTTTAATTTTTAAACTGTTTAAAATGAACAACTCCCGAACTGCTAGCGTACAATTTAAGACTAAAAGGGCTTTTGCGCGGTGCTGTGCATTGACAAAAATGTGTGTGTGTGCTTTGGCTTAAGCGTCAGGGACAAATTAGCCGATGCTTTAAGAAGAGCTTTATGAAATATCATCATAGTATTCACAAGACAGAGTACATAATTGATAGTATATATAAATGTCATCAATCAAAGTCTACTCTTGTTTCCTTCTTCTTCTCCTATGATTAACTTTTTGGCCATCTCTCTTCCTGTCCTTCTAAGAATTTTTCCGCTTGCAGTTTTTGGAATTGCGTCAATTATTTCGACATGTTTGAGATGTTTATAACGTACTTTGTTTTCACTAACATGTGACATTATACTTTCTTTCATCTTTTTTATTTTTTCAACGTCATTTTGAACTTTTTTATTCGCATCTGCAGTTAAAGTGATAAAAGCTAAAGGTCTTTCACCTGCAGCTTCATCAGGAATTCCAACGACCATTGCATCAGAAACGTCATTATGATTTAATAACCAACCTTCTAATTCTGCCGGTGGAACTTGAAATCCTTTAACTTTAATTAATTCTTTTAATCTATCAACGATGAAAAAGTCACCTTCTTTATTCACTTTTGCTTCATCTCCCGTTCTTACCCATCCTCCTTTTACCCACATTTCTTTCGTTGCATCTGAATTATTACTATATCCTAACGTATTTGATGGACTTCGAATCCATAATTCTCCCGGTTCATCTAATCCACATTCTTTTCCTTCAGGTGTAATAATCCTTGCTTCTACATTTGAAATTAATCTTCCTGCTGATCCGGAAACACAAGCCATATTAACGGGATGTTGTAATGTAAGCGTACATGTTTCCGTCATTCCGTATCCTTGACCCCAATCTACTCCAGGTAATGCTTGTTCGAATTGTTTACTTAAATCATCCGAAAGAGGTGCTGCACCAATCATGACAGAATTTACCAACTTTCTACATTCACCATGTAACTTTCTTGCTTCAGGATCTTTGCAAAACAAGACACATTGTGGCGGTACTAAAAACCAAATTGAAGCACGATATTTAAGTGCAGTTTCAATCATAGGAACGATTCCTTTGAATTTCGGCATAATGATATTCTTGACGCCCATATACATCATCCCATGCAATCCTAACACTAAACCATAAATATGAAACATGGGTAAGATACCCAAAGCAGCATCCACTCCAGCACGATATCTGCCTTTTTGATCTCCAATCTTGTTACTACATTCATTAAAATGAAAGAATTGTAAAACGTTACTTACGGGTGCATAATGTTGAATTGCAACACCTTTGGGTAAACCTGTTGTTCCACTGCTAAAGCTCAAGAAAGCCAACTTTTTATGTGCTTCACCTGGTTTCAACGTATGCCTACATGAATCTAAAGCTTTTTGTGATTTTTGTTGTACTATCTCTTTTGCCTCTTCTAATAAGCCAACTAAAGTCCATGATCCTTCAATTTGTCTGACAACTTTACCGCCATTTTTATTTTTCAATTCTTCAACATGTGCAGGATCTTGAAGTAAAATGATATTTTCCCTTTTAATCTTTGCTTTTTCGGCTGATTCAAAACCTGCCTTTTTTGATACTTCGTGTAAGAATAAGACTTTTGCTTTACTAGAATCAAGTTGATAAGATAGTTCTGAAGGACCAAAAGATGGATTTGCAGGTGAAACGATTCCTCCGATTCTATGTGTTGCCCAAAGTGCAGTTGGATAATCAAAAGTATTTGGTGAAAATAATCCAATCCTTGTATCAGGTCTAACTTGAATACGTTCATATAATCCTAAAGATAATAAATCTACACGTTCACGTAGTTCTTCAAAATTTAAACTTTTTCCAGTTTCTTCATCAACTATTAAATCTAATCCTGTTTTACGTACATCAGGTCTTGATTTTGGAAAATGATCAAACATGAACGAATAAACGTCCAAATTATCCGGTAATTCTTCCACTGGCTTTCCCAAAGAATGATAAACGCCTTTTGAATCAGCTTGATATGACATCTTTACTAAATTGTGAATGTATGCGTGCAATCAACAACGTCAAGGATGAGGTGATGAAAAAAGGAAAGAAAGGAAAAGTATCCCTAATCACTTATCTAGACTGTATGCGTTTTTCTTCAGCCGGGTAAACGGACAACACCCCGCATTTCGAATAGGTTAGTGAAGTCTTACAGTAATTTCGCCCCGTCTTTTTGCATACGCGGTTCCCCGCATTGATAGAACTGCATGCACACACGCAATGCCTCTATTCGGTTCAACCGTGTAATAAAATAACAACGCGATCTCTGTTAATCTTCGGAAATATCGGCAAATGGGGATCCGATTACGTAGGGCTGATGAGCATCAAAATATCGGCTCCTGATAAAAACATTTATATATTGATTTAATGATACATGCTATAATACAGTCCCTTTTTCACCCGTCACTCGATCTCATCATACTCTCTTCCCTTTTGGGATCAGAGTAGTAAGATCTTTGAGAGATAAAGTTGTTATAATCCAATCTAAGTAATAATTGTTCATGATGTCGCAAAGCGGCACTTTGAGAATCATTCATGGTTGCCGTCTTCTTTTCGTCTTTTGCCTCTCCTTTTCTCTCAGATTCAAAATTTGACTGAGGTAATCTGTAAGAAGACTTTGCTGAAGCTTCTGAAATAATGATAAAGAATCGATCGATATGATTTTGCAAAATTGAAGTAACTTCTTTAATCGCATCAATTCGTTCACGTAATGCATCTTTTTTCTTTACACCTTGACTTTCGCTCAATCCAATTTGCGCTCCAGCTTCCATTATACTACCTTCGCTCAACAATTCCGGTAAAACGTCACCTCCCCATCGATCAATCAAACCAGCAAAATGTCGACAAGTATGTAAAATTTTCCAAATACACAAGCTTGCTTCATGATCGGTCAACAGCAGTCCTTGCAACACGTACGTCAAAAAGGCTTGATGACTTGAACGCGCAGAAGCAAAGTCCATCTCAGATTGTTGTTCAACTTTCATCGTTCCATTGTGTGCCATCATAGAATTGACAGTATTGGCTTTTTGAGAAAATTGACTGCCTCCAAAAACGCTACGAGCGTATGATGTTCGAGCAGGTCGGGAAACTGGTGGCTCGGGTGTAGTGTTGCGGGAATCGACCTCATCTTCTTCTCGAAGGGTACCCATAGAGGATACCCGATGAACGCTCTGTGAAATTTTGTGTCGCCATTTATCGACACTTGCATTGGGAGCTGGCTCATTCTCTTTCGTCTCCTCCCTTTCTGGTACACGAAATTGTGCGAGAAATTTGGTATATTGCACATCAATGATATCTGTTTGAAAATGACCATCCAATGTTTCCAAGAACCACATTCCTTCTCTTGCCGTTCCGCAAGCCATTCGTAATAGTTCAGACCTTTTTCTCACTTCCAGCCTATCTGCACCTCCTTCTCCCGTACCAGTGAATCGACGTCTAGCCCTTTGCGATTTACTAAGACTGATCCAGCAATCCCGCAACCGCCCTTTGATTGATTGTAGTGCTAATAAGTAAGAGAATAAATCAGAATATGCCCTTGTTTCTGTTGGGCTCAAAATCATATCCAAAGGGAAACGTGTATGGTAAAGTAGTGTAAACGGTACGCCGATACTGATATTATCGAAGCGAATAAGAGATTTTGTGTCTCTTTGGTCTGTCGTTGTCTTCCAACTGAGGTCGTCCTTTTCCAAGCCGGAAACTCTTTCGGGAACAACAATTTCACACAATCCGAGCTGATCAATATCCTCTTCCGCTTCAGTACCAATAGTTGCTTTTTGCAGCGCCAATTCGATATCCGAGGCCCTAATCAAACCCGTTGAAGCAGAGCGAGCAAAGATTAGCTTTGCTTTCCGTAATTCTGTAAGTCTAGCCAAGAAAGATGTGATGAACAATCCTTTCCTATGCAAAAAGTATCCTCCCAATGCCTCAAAAGTTTGAAAGACAGTCTCGGGTTTAAGAATGGTGCGCCACATCCACTCGGATAATTCAGCAGAAACCGTATCAACTGCTTTACGGAAACCTGCTGATTTACTACATGGCCGTACCTCTGGCGATTGTAATAATCGAACGTGAGACATGGTTAATGCTACAGGTACTCCTCCCATCTTATTCGAGCTCCAACTCGTCGATGACGTTGATCGCTTCGTATGGTCTCGAACTCTTCCTAGAGCTCGACCAACATACAATATCGAATTTGCTAAAGTCAAGTCTTCCACGATCCACTTTGGCACTGCTCCTGGTATTAAAGACCATCCGATATCATGATCTACTTTTTTCTTTTGATCAGTCTCAGTTGTGATAAATTTTGACAAGCGAGATTGGAAAGGCATGGAAGCAGACAAGATACTTGAAGAATTGAGTTGATCAATCCTCTCCACAATCATCTCTTCCAAATTTACCATATCAGTATCAACATCTATACGTCTTTGACCATAACACATCCATGCGATAAATATTTCCATCCATTTATCTTCGATGGTATGTAAAAGTGTAATCATAAATTCATGTACTTTTCCAACAGTCGTTTCAGCTTTCTTTGCAAAGAGGTCAAGAAGCTGACCTGAACCCCAATATGGACACAAGGGTGGCGAATTTGGTTCGTAAGAGTTTTGTTTCATCATCTCTGGCTTTAAAATAGTTGGAATTGCATCTTTGGGACCTTTTAGTAAATCCGATACGATCTGATTGAGCGCGCACAAGAGTACCTCCCATTCTTCCAAGCGTGCTCGTATGTTGGAGAGGCTGATAGAATTGGCATTTTCATTTGCGGCTATATTCCAGCTATTGTGTAATATATCGGATTCCAGATCACATATCCACTTTTCATAACCTTTTAAAAGTTCACGAATCTTTGAAGTTAGCTGAACCAATAACTTATTTTGCCATTGATTCGATTTACACCTCTGTCGTATCGATTGTAGGATTTGTTGATGTGCATGTTTTTGTACAGATGTTGTAAAGATGACAATCCTCTTGTACTTTGCGGCTATATCTGCCAGTGAATCTAACACTTGTCGTTCACCAGGATGACCACATGGTATGCTTGAATGAGATCGAAGCGTCCAATTCCATATAACGCGTTCACCATTTGATGGACCGGCAACTTCGGAGACAATAAAAAGAGAAGATTTATGCCCTGCCAACACCAACAATAACTCCTCCAAGACGCTCTTTGTCATATCATAGATGCGAATCGATGTAATAAACAAAAAGGAATGGAATAAGCTTATCTGCATGGATAGTCTATATGCACACAAACACGCTTTTTTTTGCACGCGTTCAAAATTCAAAGTGGCTAATTTAAGAACGTTTGACAAAAGTGCAACAACTCTTGATCAAGAACCATTGACAAGAATCTTTCGAATATGTATCACCTTCTCACTGGTCTTTACAGTAAGTATGAACGCTTAAT
Organism: Meira nashicola; assembly: GCA_001600355.1. NCBI lineage: Eukaryota > Fungi > Basidiomycota > Exobasidiomycetes > Exobasidiales > Brachybasidiaceae > Meira > Meira nashicola. The sequence goes on along the minus strand of BCJU01000001.1, from coordinate 4,694,996 downwards.
ACAAACTAACAATCGGAAAGCTGACCACCATTGATTGGCCCATTACAGGTCAATTTTCTGAAAAGCCAAATTTCAACGTTTTGACTCTTGGAATAAATAATAGTGGAAAGACTGCATGGTTAGATAAAGTACGTGGTCAAATTTCTAGAACAGGAACGAGACCATTGCAAAGGATTACTCCAACTGTTGGACAAAATGTGATAAATTTAACTTTATCATCTTGTACTTTACATTGTTGGGATTTAGGAGGACAATCATCTTTGAGAAGTATGTGGACGAGATATTTAGATGATGCAGAAGTTTTGGTTTGGGCAATGGACGCAAACGATTGGCTTTCTGCTGCAGAAGTACCGACTCCAACTGCTCAAGAACTAGAAAATCTACCACAGGAGTACCAGCAAGATTCGGGAGCACAAAGTGAAGCAGATTCATTAAGGCGAAGGAACGAATCTTGGGCAGTTTTAGGTGTGTAGCTTTGTTAGAGTGTAACGAGAGAATATTCACTGATTTCCTATTTTGACTCAACACTTCTAGAGAGTCTAAGGCAGAATAAGCACGTTGCATCGCTACCTCTACTGATCATAATGACCAAGATTGATAAATTGACACCTTCTCAAGTGGAGCACTTTCGATTGTCTATACGCGATGTGATGGAACGAAAATTATCAGAATTTTCTTCGGAAGAAGAGCGAAAGCAACAAGATGAAATGAATGGTACGAATGGAAATGTTAAAGATGATGGTGTGGGTAGCGGTAATGTAGGATATTGGAGTGATTGGCACTTGATCGTCTGCAGTGCTGCTACTGGTGAAGGAGTGAATGAATTCGTAGAATGGTTACATGTTCGAGCAAAGCAACAGAAGAACAAGAGATAGAAGCTGGATGTGGGTATGAATTAAGTTTCAAATACCCTTTATACCCCCAATTCATGTGTATAATACACTTTCAATCAAATAAAATTAACTTGAATCATCGGGAATTTGATTCGTTTTACAAAAACCTTTTGACCTTTTTCATGGCTTTCTTTCTTATGTTATAAGCTTTTGTGTTATTTGACTTTCTTTGTCTGTATTCCATTAGCTTTTTAGGATCTTTCAGTATTCTTTCCATATAGTTCTTTTGATGTTTATGACTTCGTTCTTGCTCCTTTTTTACTTCTTCAGGGCCCTGGCAGGAAATTCAAGAGATGGTCAGTCAGTATTGCCTTACATGTGAATATAAGTATGTTTTCGTATTACCATTTTGCTTATTTTTTCCCTGTGCTTTTGCATTCGAAAACGTTCAAATGACAAGTATTTCTCGTTTACTTGAGCGTTTGTCATGATATTACTACTCTGTGATCCTTCTCCGGCCATATTAAGACTCAAACCGATTGAATCATGCCATTTTCTCTTTTTGGAGTTATCATGTTGTCGTTGTTCAGGTTTGTCCTTTGAAGGAGAAGGAGGAGGATTGGTCGAATGTGATCGTCCTAAACGTAATTCTAGGTCTACGTGCTCTTTCATTGCTGCAATGTTAGTAAACTTGCCAAGAGTGCAAATCAGGAATAACAAAGTAAGGACATATGATTTATAGCTATACATAATCATCTCTTTACAGATATCAATGAAGAAAGAAGGATCATAGAATTGTATAATAAACTCGTGAACCATTGCGTTTCATAAGTATATTATCACTTTTGCCCCGTACAAAAGAAACGCAACAAACACATTATTAAATTGCCTTTTTGCTGTGTCAAGTATACCCTATAAATTCTCTTCAGGTAAACTTTTTCCACCTTTCATATCTTTGTTTTTCTTCCTTTCACGAGACTTTTTTGCATTTATTCTATCTCTATCTCTTCTTCGAGCTAATCGTTGAGGATCTTCTTTTGATCTTTCATAATTACGTTTATTTTGAGCTTTTCTTCTTTCAAGATAACGTTTGTGAGCAAGAGGTTTCTTCCATAAATTCATTATAAAACGTTTACTTATTTCTTTACGTTTTTCTTTTTTATATTTTACTTCCTTAAAATGTAAGATTTCATTAGAATTTTGAGTTCTTCGGTAATATACAAGTTCATTTTAACTTACTTCTTCTTCTGTATCAAATTTACGCTTTCTCTTCTTCTTATTCGAACTTTGCTCTGTTTTATCGATATCTTGATTTTCAACAGAATTCACAGCATAATTGATCGGTATATCTTGATTGTTTGATCGTACGTCATTGAATGTTGTATGATGTATTTTAGGCGGTGCAAGTCGTAATTCAAGGTCAAGACTTTCGCTTTCACTTTCAGATCCTCCTATGACAATTCCAACGAAGAGCAAAAAAAAGTTAAATTGAACGAATGGCGACTTCATTGGAGATAATGCGATGATGATTAGGACGAGGAAAAAAAGTAAAGTAGTTTATTTGCTCTAAACGTTTGTATGAACTTATCATGTATGTCATTGAGGCAGTAATTGCCCCGAGAATTGTGTATTTGAATGCATTCCGGAGTTTAAGCGCACGCTTTCATTCATAATTTTGTCCTTGCTGTTGTAATTCCAATTGTTTACGTTTTAATCGACTACGTCTCATTTGTTCAGTTTTATTTGCTTTATATTTTGCAAATCTTAAAGGATCATTTTTTGATCTTTTCCTACGTTCACTTTGACTTACGTTTGTCTTTTTCCTATATTCTTCTAACAAAATTGGATCTGATTTGATCTTTTGACGATATCTGCTTTGTGATTCTTTATGTCGCTTCTTTTGTTCTTCTGTCTGTTCGAGTGGTTTTGACTGAAGGATGATATTAACATGAATTCCATAGGCTAAAGTTTAAGTATCTTATATTACTCACTAAATCCTTTTTAGCTTGTCTCTTAAGTCGTCTTTTTAATGAGCTAGGCTTGATCGGTTGAGGATCCTTGGCACGTAAAAGGTGTACATATAAACCACCGTTGTGTCTTCTACTAACGGCTTCTTTTATAATATGCACTTGTGATTTATCAAGAGTGTCCATTCTACTTTCACCAGCTTCGGATGGAGTAGGACCGAGCCTGAGTTCAAGATCTATCTTTGCTGTTTTTATTAATTGAATAGTAAAGAGGAGTAAGACGTTTGAAAGATGTACGGAGACCATATTAATTGATTAGAATATTCACTGATGATATCGAGTTGAAAGAAGGGGATAAAAAAGGAGTATGTAGAATTCCGAGTTTTTAATTGTGTTATAATGACTCTGCATATTAGCACAGGTTTGCGTACGTTAAAGCTGTTTCTTTTTATATTTGTTTTCCATTCTTACTTTTTAATTTTACTTGTCTTAGTTTTTCTCGATGTTTTCTATTATATCCTTTCTTAACTTCTTTTAGCCAAGCTATTTCTGTAGGATCTTGTTTTGCAAATTGTAATCTTTCATTCTTATTTTCTTTTACCCTTTTTTTCATTTCTGCATAAAGTTCAGGATTAGCTCGAACTTTAGTGCGATATCTTTTCATACTTTCCCGATGACTCGCTTTTTGTGATTCGGTAAGTTGTTTACCCTGCGAAAAAGGAAGTGTCAGTAAACTTATAAAAACAAAAGTGATTCGTAAAACTCTAAAACTCACCATAATTTTATCATGCTGTCGTTTTAATCGTCTGGCTAACAAGTTTTCTGCTTTTTCTTCATCTTCCTTCAGCTGTTGTGCAGATGGTAGGGGTTTATCTTTTTCAATTTGCTTTCCTGCTTGCAACAGAGGAGTTGGATTCCTATGAGTCTTCCTCTTTCTCTTGCGTTCATTTTGCTTCTCAGAGATTGGATTAGGTTCTTTATTTGTATCTTCTCTTTCATTGTTACGTGAAAGACCTAATCGAAGCTCAAGATCCAATTCAGTCGTCCGGCTTAGCTTTACGGTGTTTAAGAATATCAATATTTGCCAAAAGTAAAAAGCAAGCATTAATGGATGTATTTGATGATGGGGGTGTATACAGCATTTCAGCTTTTTGCGAAAGATATACACAACTTAGCCTGCAACTTTATATGTTTGTGTATAAAATATTGCGGAACATTAAAACACAAACACTGCCATAGATTGGTTGTTTGGGCGGTAACACTGTGTTCATATTGCATTTTTTGATGAGTTGTTTTGCTTTTTTAATTTTGCTCTATTACGAGCAAGTTCTTTTTTTTTCTTTAAATATTCAGCAAATGCCACAGGATCCTGTCTTTCGAGTAATATTGTGTTCATAATGCCTTTTATGACCAATTGTTTTTCTTGATTGATTTTGCCCTATTACGAGCACTTTCACTCTTTTTCCTCAAGTATTCAGTAAATGCTACAGGATCTTGTTTTAACTTTTCATAAGTTCTTCGAGCAGATAATCTATGACGTTCTTTATATTTAGATTCTTTAACGGGATCCTTTTGAAGTTTTAATAGATGCTTTTTTTGATATTCTTTTTGTTTTGCTCGAAAAGCTTCAAGTGCTTCTGCTCCTTGTTCTTTAACTTTCTGTCGTTGTTTACGTAATTGTATTCGCTTTTTCTCAAGCTGCTCTTCTGCTCTTTTGTATTTCTTCTTTTTATGCTTCTTTGTTGTTGTTGTTGGAGTATTTGCTGTCGTTTGAATTGGCTGTTGATTGTCTACGTTTAAAGGCACCGTTTGAATAGCTTGAGGACTTGTTGTACGGTCTTGTTCTGTTCTTGGACTATCTAGGAGAACTGATGAAAGCCAATTTTCATCTTCTTCGCTAATAAAACCAGAAATTTTGTTGGTAAAGATTTGAATGCAAACAAAAAAGAGACCAAGAAAGTAAAAATTTGTCATAATTCAAAGCCCAAAGCATCATGATAAGAAATGTTTTCCCAGTCAAAAGGTGTTTTAATAGCTTCAAACGACAAGGATGACTCATCAATACACATTTAACCCCGATTTCTCTGCGTTTTACTCTCGCATTCATTGTTGTTGTCTCTTCTGTAAGTACAATTCATTATTTTACAATACGATTACAAGTTTTTTGTCCTACCCCGGAATTTTTGAATCTCGTTTGATGACATTAAAAAGCTTCGTCAGACTCAAGGTCATTGTTAAGCCCACCCTTACTTGTATGACCACGTTTTCTTCCATTGACATACCGTTCTTTTCTATTCTTCTTCTTGTTTGGACTCGGAAGAGTCCAATCGTCGTCTTCCTTTTGCTCGCCTTCTGAATTAGATTCATCATCATCCGTTTCAATCTCGATAGGAGTTTTTGGACTACCCATACGGGCTTTACGACGTGTCATTTTGCGTGATCTTGAAGGCTGTTCTTCTTCTAATCTTGCTCCGGTTACCTTCTTTTTGGGATAGGTGGCAGTCACGCTGTCAAAACGATTATTTACGTCCGGGTCCATGTTTGGCGTTTCACTTTTGATCTCCTCTTCCTTTTCTGTCTCAGAGGCTTTCACCTCGATACTTTCCAGCAAATTGTGAGCTTCTTTTGCTTGCTTGATGAGTTTTCTATGGTGTGTGCTCAGTTCTTTGAAAGGCATATTTCTAAGTTGCATAGCCAACGCAGAAACTCGTCCAACAAGAAAAGTAGCTTTAGCGATTGTATTTTCCACTTCAGCTGGCACCCACAAACCTTCGCCATCAACGTCCATTCCGACATACCTGGTAACCTTGACCTGCTCTAGCAATGTACGCGCCTTATTCGTGTTCTCTTCAAGGGATTTGTAAAATGCCATCAAGTATTGAGGAGTGACACTATCAATGCTTTCGGTCATTTCTACGATTTCACGAACATCATTTGTCGCTTCTGCGAGCGTCTTTTCAGCAGATTCTGATACCCAAAAGTCTGCACCGTCAGTCATGTTTAATTCGGTAAGCAGATGGGAAAGGAGGAAGGTTGTGGTAAGAGATCGGAGTTGTCACGTCCTCGCGGCGCTTTTCATATTCCATAATAAGACCGCTCGGACCAACTTCAAAGATCATTTTCAATGAAATTAATGTATTTTCTATAGTAATTCTATAATAATTCTATTTCTATTAATTCTACTTTATGCTCGTCCTTCTTAGATAACCACTCGATCTTTATCATTTGCACCAACTCCAACAAATGTGCAGGCGAATGCAAATAATTCTTGATCCTCTTGCGACCATTCCTTACCAGGCGTTCGATAACTTGTTTGCAATAATTTTGTCATCCTTTGGCGTAAGATACGCAAAGCTAATGCTGTTTTCAAGTCATAAAATGTAGTTCGGATCCGTTGACGATCAATATACAAGCTTTTTGCGGAAAATTTGAAATCTGCTTCACCACAAAGCATCATTAACGCTCGATCATCAATTGCACCCGTTTCCCATGCATATAGCCTGCGCGATTGCATTATAGTGAAATAAACCAAATGATGAATAGACTTGTGAAGTGATCCTAAATGCAATTTGAAATTTACAGAAGAAGGGTGAATTGCAGCAGGTGCATTATTCGTCAATGTTTTTAATTGACCGTTGCGCGAATCGATCGAAAGCAATTTGGGATACAAGGCTGCAACAAGAGCCGCATTTACTTGCGAAAGACTTGCACTATTCTCATCCAAATGTGCTGGAACGCGCATAAACTTGGTCTTTGCAGAATGGAATCGGAATCGTGCACCGACAATCTCTGAACGTTCTTGATTGGTAACTTGCACATATCCAGCATCTAGCAGATAAGTCATGTACTGTTGACGCAATTCTTCAATTTGAATCAGATTGGTCATGTTCAAGAAACATTTCTGACAAAATTGTCTTCCAACGCCATTCTCTGTTGACCTTCTCCATGCATTGAATGCGCGTACCATTGTGACGAAATCGCTATCGCCTGCATCAAATGACTTCTTCGCTGCTCTTGCTTCTAATTCACGACCAAAGGGTACGTTGAATGGACTTTTGGCATTCAACGTAGCTGCAATCGTTAATGCAGAGTCCAACACCCGCAGGTTGCATGCGATCAACAAGAATTTCGCCATATATACATCCAATGGTAATCGGGACAATTGTCTACCCAAAGGTGTAATATCTTCATTTGTTGTTAGAGCTTTGATCTCCACCAAGGAAGCAACACTTCTTTGAACATTAATAGCAGAAGGTGCATCGAGAGCTTTGCTCAGCGCATCCTCAATGCTATTCCCAATTTTTACCTTCATCACTTTCAATTTTAATGACAAATCTTGCAAGGATAATCGCAAGATTTCCGGAATAGGATGCTCGGCCAGGAAAGAATCATGTCTAAAACGAGTGAATAAATGCCAACAAATCCCATTTTGAACTCTTCCAGCACGACCTCTGCGTTGCTTTGCGTTGCTTCTTGCCACAAAGCACTCCACCAATTTGCTTAATTGCCTCTTTTCATCGAATCTCATCTCACGATGTTTACCGGTATCTATCACACAAGTAATGTCAGGAATGGTGATACCTGTTTCTGCAATATTTGTGCTGAGAACAATCTTTCGAACGCCTTCTGGAGGGATGTCAAAAACAAGAGATTGATTCTCACTGGTGATTGTGGAATGTAAGGGCCAAATTTGGAATTCTCTCGTTCCGAATCGTTTGTGTGCTTGCAACATATCGTGCAATTTACGAATCTCTGCGATACCGGGAAGGAACACCAATGTAGCAGCGCTGTATTGTTGAAGGTGAGCAGGACCGAAACACATTTGATCAAGCAGTGACATAATCAAGTCGTGATTTACGATATTTTCGTCCATTCTATCCAACGTGCTCACCGTCTTGGGTCTGTATGTTCCATTTGCAGAAATGTTTGATGGTTGAGATTGTTGTTCTTCATTCTCATCAAGATCATCATCGTACTCTTCTCCTGCCACTGCAAGTCTACCAGCATTATTGACGTCATTTGGAGCTCCATTTCTTCGGTTTCTACGTCGTGCATACGTGGATCCTTCTTCGATGATATAATCGCAAAGTTCAACAGCATCTTCAAGCCAATGTACTTCTACTGGGAACGTTCTGCCTGGTACGTTGACCGTTGGACATCCGCCAAAGTAAGCACTAATTCTTTCGGCATCCAAAGTGGCTGACATTAGAACAACTTTTAAATCTTTTCTCACGTTCATCAAACTTTTAAGGATGATCAAAAGGAAATCTGACTCGATCGAACGTTCATGAACTTCATCTACAATGATATGGCTCACATCTTCCAATTGACCAGCTTCTAGCATGCGTAAGACGATACCTGTTGTTGCATAAATCAATCTTGCATTTCGTCCAATATTATTTTCCAATCGAACTGCCGAACCAATCAAACTATCATCCTTTCCGACTGCACCTTTATGTTCACCCAATTCTGCAGATACACGCTCGGCCAATGAGATTGCAGAAATTCGACGAGGTTCAGTGACTAGGATCTTGCATGGTAGTGCAGACCGTAACCTTTGCTCCAGGATGAAGGAAGGTATTTGCGTGGATTTTCCACATCCAGTTTCACCACTGAGTACAATCACCTGATTTTGATCCAATATTTCCAGAAAGTGTTCTTTGTAAGCAGCAATTGGTAGGTTTTGTCTGCCAGGTAACATATTTTGGAAGCTTTTGCTTGATTCATGTGAGTTCCACATTCTTTTGCCAGCTTCATCCCTATGCTCAGGTCTTTCTTCGTCATCGGCGAGGGCATCCTCTACGACAGAATCTGCCGGCTTAGGGATAGACTGTTTTGCACGCAATGCTTTCTTTGTTTCCTCAGCATCTCGATTGGCAGCCTCTAATCTGGGACCTAAAACTGTGAGAATGTTCTTGAATTGCTTTCGACTCAAATCATCCTTTTCGCTCTTCTTACACTCAGAGAGCTCATCCCACCATTCGCGAAATCCAGCTGACAGCGTCTTATCTGCCCTAGGATCTATGCACATCAAAGCAGCAATGGCCATCATGTCATCAGCAGATGTTTGACTCAAAGTTGCCATACCTGTCATTGTATAAACATCCGCAAGTCCATTCAACCATCTCATGGTCAAACGACTGCGAAACATGCGACCACCTGTTGCGATAGGCTCGTAACGAATAGTGGCTGAAGGATTCCTTCTCCTTAGTGCATCGCTGAGTATGCTTCTTGGGGCTTTGCTGCCGTGCACTTTGATAGCTTGTGGAGGGAGATCAAAAAGTGTGACTTTGATTTGCGTTGAGGTATCAATCACCTCGGTAGCTTGTTCATCGAGAAGGTCACCAAATAGACCACCCTCTTCCGTATCGAGCTGATTGATTGTTACGTCAAGAGAACTTCCACCATTTGAAGCGAGAGCATTGCTTTGTTCCATGACATTGATAACATTAGCTTTTGCTTTTGCCTTTTTTGCTGATTCAATCTTTCCTTCTTCTTCTTCCCAGTCCATCCTTAATCTTTGAAATTCGTTATCCGCAGATACTTTGTGCCAATTTGGACTAATTTGACAATCGTCTATCACAACTCGTGCTTTGGCTTTTACAGATTGCAATCTACGACGAACTTCGTTAAGATCAGTACTGGTTTCTCCTTTACACAACTTTTCGACTTGAGTAGACTTTTTATCCGCTTGAATGATGAACAAACGTGCTTGTGCGTATGCTAATTCGGGCTTCTCAAGTGAATCGATCTGATCTTGATCGTCCAATGTTCTCAATGCTGCGTTACAAAACACTTTTGCATCTTCGATTGCTTCTTTGGCTTCTGCTGAGGACACAATGGGTGTATGAGAGCCGCTTTGAGTGTCTAATGGTGTATTGCTTCCTGAGTATGCAGCACGAGATGTGCTGCCGGATGTAGGCGTACGTTCGAACGAGAATCCATGATGAGTTGGTGGCTTGGTATCATCGATTGCGAGAGTATCGGTATTGTCTTTTTCGTCCTCAGAGCTATCGTTATCCTTTGTTCGAGAAGATGTTTGCCTCATCTTTCCTTCACATCTTCTTTCAACGTCTTCCAGTTCTTCTAATGATAGAGCACCAACAAGACAAGCGACACATTCATCAATATCACTGACACTTTGACATTCGCTCAAAGCAGCAATTGCTTGTTTTGCTGTGAAGCCAAGTCGCAAAAGTAATGAATGCGTAACGAGAGCTTTTTGTAGGAGTTCACCGGCAGCTGAAGAAGGTCTGACATGAGCGAGTAAGGAAGAAATATCATCATCGTCTTGCACTGCATCCTTTACATCAACATCTTCTTTTTCATTCCCTTTAGCAGCAAATGAGTTTAGAATGTCGTCTCTTAATTGAGAATCCATTTCAAAGATTGGTAATTGCTTTGAAAATCTACGATCAAATTCAATAGTTTTCCAAAATCGAGCAACATCCTTTTCCACCCTATCACGTAAACGTTCAACAACATTTTGCAATGCTTGTTCTTCTTCTTTTGCTGCGTCAAATTCGGGTTGTTTGTTGTTCTCAATAGAAATTGCTTCATTTTCGACAGCACTCCAACCTACTGCATCATCATTTTCTTCTAGATTGGTTGTATCTGTTGCTGTGTCATTATTGCCACTCTCTCCTACACTTTTCGATTGTGAAGATGTACTTGACTGTGTTGTAGTGGTGGTATTCTTGCTTGGCGTGGAGGTAGTAGCAAAGCCACGATTCACTACCGGTTTCAAAGAAGACTTTTTCTTCTTTGCCATCTTGTGTGGGATGGGGGTTGATGTGTGAGAGAAGACTAATGAATGATGCTAAGAAATGTACATCGTTGAGAAAGTACTTTCTTCTCGATATCTTTGCAAGAAGTACAAAACTTACATTTATTGACTTACCTTCCATCGCCTTCAGATCTTAACAATTCTTGACGCGTTCGATAGGATGCAACTTTATGAAAATTATTTTTAGCGCCTTCATAGACATCGACGCTTTTTCGATTTCCGGGGTGTTCCTTTAACTCCGACTGATTTCAGTTCTCCTGAATGAAACTTTATGAAATGATTTCGGCTTGAAATAGATGCCCCCATTCACGATAGCCTCTAACAATGCCAGGCCGATCAGGTCGAAGCATGGAATCTCTGTTCCTTGGCATTAAAGATGGCAATGAACTACACGGAATAGCGTTTACTTTCTAGTGCATGCTTATCTAATCTAACGAGCGTGGCGCTAATAAAATCAATCATAAATTTTTTAACATTTTTTTAATTTAATGTGATTTATGGATGTTGTATATTAATAAAATCAAATCGAACTCTCCCTTGAGTTAGAGACTAATTTCTTATTTCTAAATAACTGAAAAGTCTTAAGGAGTATTTCAGCAGTCCTATTCATTATCGAATAAAGGAACAAGAAAAGTATGATTTTATAAAATTGATAATTTCTAAAACTTAATATCAAATGTCAAAGACTCTTTCTTTCTCTTATTAGTGAATGTATGGGCTCTTCTTATGTTAACAGAATTTGTCTCTCTGACTGAAAAGTATGACTGAGTGAGTGGCCTATACTTTCTCTTAACCAATTGAAAGAGTACATGTTTAATCTATAAATTTAAAAGACTCTCTGATTAGTAATTATCTTCTTAGCTTGCAATGTATGTACACATATAGTATGAATGAGGTATGGACAATAAAAGAAGGGGAGAGTAGGATATGCTAGTAAATTTGATACACCTTGACTAAGAAAGAGTGTCAATTTTCTTTGATAAGCAAGATACTGTAAAGTTTAGAAGATGAACCCCGGAATAAGTCTTTCTCTTTTAATCAGGCGCAGCGCGGTCCCCGTGAGGTCCGCTAGTTTGCGCTAAATCGTATGCAGTCAAAGTGTATGTAACTGGAGAGAGATAAAATTTATTATAAGTACGGTATGTATGTACATTGACGAGAGTGATATTCTGCCTGTGCCTTTACGCCCTTTTTCTAAAACAAAAGAAACGCCACGACGTTTCCACAGTGTCGGCTAATATAGAAGGTACAAACAATAATTATAATTGTACAACTCCGTAAGAATAATACATGCATATACAAAAATTGCCGTAATTGAAGTAGAGTTGGCTCAAGGAGGTACATATATATGTATATGCATATGTGTAACGGGATAAAGTACTACACCTGAAAAAATGATAAAACGTTAAATCTACCATCGTCATCCATTTCATCTTTCTCATCATAAAAAAATACCCTGGATTACATACACTTTAATCATTGATATTATTGTGGCGTAAAAGGTGTATCATTACTTTGTTTTTGGGCATACGTCCTTATCTTCTTTGGTGTATAAAGAAGTGTATAACAACATCGCAGCTTCCGTGATTTGGATTGTTCTGATCTAATTTGATCGAGAATATCTTTTGGTTGCAAAATCAACTACTCATTTCTTCTGCTTCTTGCATTACTATATTCTAATCATTCCATTGAAACACTATAAAAAGATCGACTTCTCACATTTCACAGGGGTGATCAAAAAATTCTCCTGATCGATCTTGTGACAGGACTTCAAAGGAAATCCCTTCTTCTTCTTGCAAATCTTGTAGCAGCATTTAGTCAAGATTTTTATTATTCCTCCTTCAACTTTTAGACAATCAAGTTCAAATCCAGTCTAACAATTAACCAATATTTTTCAACACGGCTTTCCAATTGAAACCAACGAAAAAATTAACTTGAATCGAGCAAGAGGAGTAATTGCGCAAAATTGGGCGAGCAAGTATATGCATGCGTGCGAAAATATTACTGCCCTTTTTTTCTCTCTCTTCTGTCTGCTTTTGAAAGGTGCGTAACTATATGCGAGAAAGGATTGCGCATAAGATCACTCTAGCGTTGTCGTATGCGTAGGCGGATTTTTATTTATTTATAAACATTTCTCTCTAATCACACACTACCGTACTTTCCGTCCTCTTTTTTTCAAATTCAACCTTTTTGTACATCCTTCTTCTCTCTCACACATACACACACAAACAGGTTATCTTTCTCTATGGTTCAAAGGTATACAATCATCAAATCAGAAGGAATAAATGGACATCAATCTTGTCACATTTGATTGTGTACAATCGATGTCCATTTAAAAAAAGCCATACAATAGGCCAGAAGAAAAAAAAAAGACGAGATCACCTACTCCTTCCTGTCCTTACCAATTCCCTAAAAACAATATTTTCAAAACACTCAAAATTCAATCGCCACTCAAACAATCAATCAAAAATGGCCGCAATCGCCACATCTTCAGCTTCATCCACATTGTCAAAATCTGGCAGTGCGGCAAGTATACGGCCTGCCTTACCTATGACGCGCGTTACAATTCGCGACGGGACTTCAATCGCAATAAACGGTGAGTAAAAATAAAAGAATGAATATTTGCCAAGAATGACAAGACAAATTGCATTCTACATTCCATCATTTTTCTTCTTTGATCTTCTCTGCATCATTATACTTTGCCATGGTCATCATTATCGCCGTAATTGCGCAATGTTTTATGTGACTTTGAAGATTGTATTGTTACCCTTTATATCTTCTTCTACGTCCTTCACGCGCATTACAAACTCTCTTCTTTTTCTTTCCTACCACACATCATCATAAATTTTTACCAAATCCTTCTCTAAACCATCTTGACATTTTCATCAATTTTTCGGCCCCTTTACCCCTCCACTCCGTGGGCAAACTTTCTTTTTCCCTATATCTCTCTAAATTCCTTCTGCCATCATGTAATTTTGATGCGTGCGCATGATTGATCATCTACTAACCTAATCTACCCTTCTTCACTTTACACCACAGATCACATTTACATTTCATCACCATGGGCACCAGGTGCAGGCGAACCGTACTTTATCGCCCGTGTGATGGAATTTGTTACTGCATCTGCTTCAAGGAAAGGTGCAGCCGTTGTAGCAAGTTCATCAGGTACCTTACAAGTTCGTGCAAATATCTACTTACGTCAAAGAGATATTTCTCATCGTGCAATTTATGATCCAAGATTATTAGTCGCCACAATGCATTCTGATGTTTTTGCATTGGAAAATATTCGAGGAAAATGTCAAGTACGACATCGTGATTTGATCGGTGATGCTCCTGCCGTTTCAGCATGGAAAAAGACTGATGATCATTTCTATTTTCATCAATTGTTTGATCGTTTCTTACATAAATCTTACGATGTCATACCCACGGATCGCGTACACAATGCACCCAAGGATGTCCTTACAACATTGAGGAATCGATATTCCTTTATTGTGGCTGAGCCTGGATTATCGATTGACATTTGTGGTCCTGTGCGTTCTTGTAGCGTTTGCGTTGAATGGGCAGCAGGATCAGAATCAGTTCGATGTGATACGTGCAAGGAATATTTTCATATGACATGTTTAAATCCACCTTTGGTAGCCAAACCGGCAAAAGGTTATAGTTGGACATGTGCACCTTGCTCAAAAAAGAGAGAACAATCACAAGGTTTACCAATGACAAGAGCAGCAGCAATGGATGCATCTTTGGCCATGTCAGGAGGCGGATCAAGTAGTATGAACAGTCCGATTGATGAAGATCCGAGTAGCGTATCTCGCTTACCGGGTAATCAAGGTTCACTAAGGATGGGACCCGGAACACGAGGTAGAGGTCGTGGCAGAGGTAGAGGTAGAGGAAGAGGAGGATACTCTACCACTTCAAGATTTGCAAATGGAAGCGAGGATTCGTCCGTTTCAGATCAATCTAGAGAAGTTTCGCCTGCATCATCATCTATATCTGATCGGAAAACATTAGACGATGAAAGAGGAACAAGGTGTTTTAATAGATGGCCATATCGATACTTCGGAGAACATACAACTGCAAGAGATGTTTTGGATCCGTTTGATTCTATTTACCCTCTTGCAGCACCTAGATTAGGTGTCAAATTTCAGACGCCTGTCATCACATGGCAGGAACAAGAAGAACTAGGATTGGGAACATACATTCGACCGGAAAACAATGAAGCTGTAATTCTCTCAGAAGAGATCACCAAACAAGCAAAAAGGCCTCCTGGTCGACCGCCAAAGATCAAGAAGAGCACAGATACCGGCGGAACAAATACTCCAATTTTATCCACATTGCCTTTGCCTTCGATAGACGGAACTTTTTCAGGAGGCGGTGGTACACCTGCACCTGGCCTTCCATCCATTGATTTATTCAAACCAGTAACGGAAAAAGATTTCGAACGTGGCTTTGATGAAAGTGTAGATGTATTGTGGAGACCAAAAATTGTAGTGGACAAAGTCATGGATGCATACATGCGTTTATGCGACAAACATTTTCAAGCACATGCCCATGAAGTCGGATTGCTAAATCGTGCCGCTCAATTGATGGTAATTCATAAAGGTAATGGACCAGAAGCACTTGCCAATTTGTCAAGAAGTACTGATGAACAACTGGACATCATCCATTGGTCGCCTAAAGAGAACAAGCAATTTGAAAAAGCAATTGTTGAATTTGGAGCAGATGTAAAGTCACTCAAACGTGCAATTCCTACAAAGACTCCTGGACAAATTGTACGCAAATTATATTCTTGGAAAGGACAAAAGTTGGGCGAACAATGGCAAGAAGAACGACAAAAATCAACTGAAGCAATGACGGACGTAAATGCAAGTTCAAAGGAAGATTCTGTTACCAGGGCTGTCTCTCCATCTTTATCCGTATGGAATGATGACACTGAAGCTAGCACTTCGAAAACGATTGTCATTCCTGCTCCTTCTTCTCTAGGAACGCAAGCCTCCAGCATCAGTACAACGAATGTATCCGCAAGCTTACAGTCCGGAAGCACAACTCCCACTTCTCTCAATAAAACCTGCAAGATGTGTACTACCACACAATCTTCAGTATGGTACAAAGGACCGTACTCATGGCACAATAGAAGACTTTGCGTCAATTGTGGTGTATACTGGCGAAGATATGCTGCAGAATCTCCCTCAGAAATCCTTACGCGCAAAAGAGAAGCACAAGAAGAATCAGCGGCTGTGCCTTCTCATGTTACAAAAGTTGCCAAATTGGCCAGATCCGAATCGGTTAAAGGGTCTTCTAGTGCTTCTACTCCGCCTCCAGCGCCTATTGTGGCCAAGTTTGAGCCAAGCAAATGTGTACTATGTAGGAAGATGGAGCCAAAGCGAAGTTTGATTCAATGTCGACAATGCTCTCTGAGCGTTCATCAAGGTTGCTTTGGATTGACAGATGAAGAAGTTTCAAGCGAGACATGGCACTGCGATGCATGCATGAACGAAAAGACATTGGATGCTGCCTTGACTCCACGTTGCATCTTATGCCCAAAGCCACCTCTTCCGACAGAGATTCAAATGATAGCACCAACAACAGTACGACCTGTAGGCAGACCACGCAAGAATGTTGGCAATACACAATCTGCCAGTGTTGCACCAATCTCACCATTAGACGCTTTGGATGCTTATAAACCAACGGAATGCAATAATTGGACGCATTTACTCTGCGCTCTTTATATCAACGAATTGGCCTTTACCGAACCTGAACAAATGAAAATCGTGGAAGGAGCCGGAAATCTGCCGTTTTGGAGATATGAAGCCGTTTGTGATCTATGTGAAAAGAAAGAAGGCGCATGCGTTTCATGTTCGGAACCATCTTGTAAACGAACTTTTCACGTTTCTTGTGCACACAAACAAAATGGATTTACGATGGGATTGGATCTCACGCCTGTCAAAAGTACAAGACGGGATACGGTTGCAACTGCAACATTCAAGGGTGAAACAGGCCATATGTCAGCAGCAGTGTATTGTGATGTTCACGCTGATGTTGCAAAATTGAGAAATTTGATCGATTTGAGCGAAATTGACCCAAGTGCAGATATTTCAACGAACAACGGTACAGATAGCAAAACGGCAACGCAAATCTTTGCAGTAACTCATAAAAATGTCCGAGCACCGTCTTCGGGAGTATCTGTTGGCGGTACAACTGCATCTTACGATCCAACAAGTTACCCTCTCCTACGAAGAGCCAAGAGATTTGATGTCTTACTCGGAAACGGTACTATCTGGCACTTTTCTTCGAACGAAAACAAGCCAAATAGGAAGACATTTACTGCCAATACCGGATTCAATCGAAATTCAAAAGAGAGCTCTCTGCTTTCAATTATCGGCAGTAATGCAATAAAGTCAAACGGGGCAAATTTTCAGGACAGTAAACAACAGCCTTTGCGACACCTTAACGGAAGCATACCAAAATCTCAATCTTCCGCATTTCTGCCGCGCGAATGTCTTCGATGTGCAACAGCATTTTCGCCTTATTGGTGGCCGATGCCTGAAGAAGCAGAGGTTGAAGTTCAGAGTCCAGATGAATATGGTGATTGGTTCCATCGTTTCCAAAATTTACACAAAGAAGAGCAATCTTGGAAAGAGAGTGGAAGATCATATTCCGACTTTGAAGAGCGTTTGACCCCTCGAGAGATATCTTCATTACAGAGACCCGTTTTGTGTGTCCAATGTAGACATCGTATTGGACCTGAACTTGCCAGGACGTAAACCACATACCAATACCCTTGCCTTTTATCACTGCACTGCTGAATGTAGACTAAATATTTGTACTTCCAAAATCAATCTTACCTTTTTGCATCATTCACACTAGTCGAGTTTGATTTTAGATTTATGTTGTTTGCATTAGTGAGGAACGATGCCTCCAAAGTGATACAATTGTTTAAAGATCCACGCTGCGGTTTGCCTTTGGGTTCCAGAAGAATGAGTTATCCTTTCCTCCGTTTGCCCATGGGAATGGCTGTAAGAATGGGAAAGAAAATGTCAGAAGTTTGATGGAGAAAGTCGCACATTGCTAAAGAATACCTACCTTCTTGCGAATATCATTATAATCGTACTTTGTTGTTTCAGGCAATTCACCACCATTTTCTTCAATTTCATGATCACGATGATGTAAATGTTCAGTTTCTATACGTCCAATGTAAACAGCCATAACGATAGCAAAAGGAATGCAACCGTAAATGGAAACTTTACGCCAAAGGTCAGCAGATTTACCTGCATGATCTTTATGATGATTACGTTCTTTGATCAAATCTT
Organism: Meira nashicola; assembly: GCA_001600355.1. Classification (NCBI taxonomy): domain Eukaryota; kingdom Fungi; phylum Basidiomycota; class Exobasidiomycetes; order Exobasidiales; family Brachybasidiaceae; genus Meira; species Meira nashicola. The sequence continues at coordinate 4,677,100 of BCJU01000001.1, read as the reverse complement.
GACCCATAGATTCAGAAGCTGCGAATCTACGTTGACTTTGTTGACCGATTGTTGAACGTAAAGCAGCAGGTCTGGCTGCAAAACGCAATGCTGAACGGGCGGCGACAGGGTTCATGATGGGCGATATTCGAATCGGTGATGGAGAAGGATAAGAAGGTTTGATTGTGATCAAGCTTTCCAAATTGTTCAAAGCTGGAGATACGAAGGCGCACGCGTGAATAGTAACTGCCCAACTTCTATTCGCTTGTGCTCGCGGGCGCGCTGTCTAGGCGGTTCAGACCGGACATCTTTTTGGCGTAAATCAAGAGCGGTTGTCCATCTGTCAACTAAATGCACGTGCGCATGGGAAGATTATAAGCTTTTAGAGCGCGATCAGACCAACGTGTCAAGCAATCAAGCATGATGGATGGGAATGATATTCCTTATTATCATGCCATCACATCCAACAAAATGGCTTCAGAAGAGACTGATACCAGCTCAGCAGCTGCTGATGCAAAGGCAAGACGGGAAGCACGAAAAGCCAGAATTTTAGGCGCCGGAAATGATAGATTGGCCAGAATTACAAAAACAGGTCGTGGAGGAGAAGCAGAAGCTTTATACTCAAATCCACCAAAGCCACTTGGAGGAGGAGGTAATACAACTGCCAGTATAGATGACGATGAAGTTATACAAAGAGCGAATGCTGCTCTTCGTGGAGGGACAGGGAATGCAGATGATGATCCACAGGATATTGATATCTCACAACAACAATCAGCACAGACTAATCCATTTTTGGCAATGATGCAACAACAGCAAATGGCAGGTGCAGGAGGACAAGCAGATCAAGCGAGTATGCCACAAGATTTACAAGGAATGATGCGTGCTATGCAAGAAGCAATGATGAATGCTTCGCAAGGACAACCAGGGCAACCGGGACAAGGTCCAGGTGGTGCTGGACCACAATCACCTTTTCCATTTGGTCCAGGTGCGGCTACAGTTCAACAAGCTCCTGCAGGACCAAGTACAACAGACGCAATCTTCAACCTTCTTCGTGTTTTTATTTTTGCCATCTTTGGTATTGCTTTGGTTTACGGTGCTTTATTCGGACGACATGCAGATGCAAAACAAACGGTCACAGAACATGCAACAGAACAAATCTTGGACAAATTTGCACACATGTCTTCCCTACATAGATGGGCACGTTTGGCATATGAAAGACCGGCACAATGGGAATCAAAGTATTTCAGCATGGAAAGTTTTGGTTTGCCAATTCCCGAAGGAGTGCCTGTGTTTTGGCTATTCATTACATTGGAAATTGGATTACAGAGTATGCGAATTATGCTACAGCGAAGGAGACCAGCTCCACCTGGTTTCCTACTAAAGGTCGCATCTTTTATTCCAAACGCAAACATTCAACTTTTGATTCGAACATTAGCATCTTACCTACCGCTTTTGGATGCTTTCGTTAATGATATTGCAGTTGTTGTATTTACGATCGGATGTGCTATCCTTTTTGCTTCTTGGAAGGTCGGTGTAGATCCAATTTTAGCACCATCAGATGCTTCTATGCCGCAAGGAATCCTGGCTAGCGGAATTCAGAACATTGCTGATGCTGCTCAGGCTGTGATCAGTGAAACCGTGCATGCTGCGCCTGATATCATTAATCCAGCAGGACCTCCTATGTAAATTTAGAAACGTATTAATTGCAAATTCTACAATGATAAAGATGTTTTGTGTGTGTGCAAGTGAAGAATTCTATTCAATTCTGGACCTCGAACGGCTCCCCTAGCTGCCATCTCCTCATTGCTGTTACTTGGACTGAGTCATTTGATGATTCTTGCCCGGTCCATGCACTTCCCCAAGCCTGCAAAACTTGTTTGACAGTAGGTTCACCCACTTCTAGTACTTCTCCCGGTAGTTTGGAGGCTGTCAAACGCATTATAAATGACTGAGAATAGAGGCTCTCATCAGCATCTTCTGCTTTACCTGTTGGCTCGATCGATCTGGTTGGCATTCCAGCAGCTTGACGTGCGAGTGAACGAGTTAGACTACGTAGGATGGGTAATGAAGTTTCTTCTGCAGGGCTGGAAGATTGAGCTTGACGTTGAACTCGGGTCAAAAGGAGTGAGCCTACTTTTCCAATCGAAACTTGTGGTCCTCCTTCCGTACTTTGTGTAGAAGAAGATCCATGTGCAAATGAGCTGGCAACAAACCATGGCGATAAAGTTTGAGGTGATTCGCTCCTTCTTGGTGCATCAGCTGCAGGTGTTGCTATATTGCTGAGTGAAGAAGCTCTTGCTAGGTGAATTCGTTCGCCTAATCTTGAAACTACATCAAGAATAGCGTTACCTACTGTCTTTGGAGCAGGTTTTGATCTTTCTCCTTCAGGTGAGGGCTTTGGGATGAGTGGAAATTCGAGTAGTTGTGCTAAAGGAATGTCGATCATATTTTGTGACGATGAAGATGAAGAAGTGCTATCGTCAATTGCTAAAGTTGGAAAGAGAGCTACCGTATGTGCTATATCGGCTAAAAGTGCTTGAAAGATTTCATTTCTACCGACAAAATCAGTTTCACAATTCAATTCAACGATTCCAGCTCTTGCTGCTAAAGTGATTGGTGAAAATCGAACGCCTTGTTGTTGAGAATTAGTTGTGGTAGAGGCCGGAATTCCATCTGTGACTATGCATACCGCCACACCTCCTTCTTTTGCCTCCCTATCACTAACTTTTGAAGCCTTTTTTGCACCAGTCACTTGTAAATCCTTTTCAAGCCATACTAAAGCTTCTTTTATATCATTTGATGCTACTGTCAAGGCTTCTTTTGCTTTAATCATACTCGTACCCGGCATCAATTTTCGCAATTCTGCAATATTGGCAATAGATGGCTTTTTGGCATCTTTGCTGCAAATGCATGGCGAAGTTGAAAGTGTTCGTACTGTAACACTTGAGAGTCGACTAGACGGAAGATACCGTCCAGCCTGTCTTACAATCGATCGACTCATCATTCAATTTTTCAAAATGATGGCGGACAGGTTCGGAAAATTCAACTTTCTTCTCAACTTTTAGCGCGGTGCCTTTTTTCCCCTCAATTGCACACGTGAAGTCGTATGCATCATCCTCCACTATTCTAGATTGAATGGATACATGCATGTATTGTTTGTATAATTGACAATTTCACAGGATTTGTCAGTCATTCATTGAACGACGTTTGACAGCAAAATTGATAGTCCACTTCCATCGTAAGACATCCAAACAATGACGGATATTCGACAATCATCCACAAAGTTACTCACTTCCACTCTGAGCAATACGGAAGGAAGTAGTGGAGCCGATCAAGCGTCCGCTATTGCTCAACAATTAGAACAAGCCGTTTATGAAGCACATCAAGGGAATACGGGAAACGCATATCGTGATCAATTACGTTCTCTTCATCTCGATTTGAGCAAAAATAACGTAGAACTAGCGAAAAGGCTCGTATCAGGACAAGTAAATGCACAGGAATTGATTCAAGCAGGACCGGAGGTAAGTTTTACTGCATCCAAAAGATTGATTAATAATGTTCCTTACCGTCTTTTATATCGTAACAGGGAATGAAAAGTGACGAGAGAGCTCGTCAAGATGAAGAATTGCGTGAACAAGGTGAGTCAGATGGATGATTCTCAATCTTGCACAATAGCTTACACTTTATATTCCCTTATGACAGGTCTGCGTGAATCGCTTGGAACACACAAAATCCCCGTTCATGAAACCGCCAAAGGTTTAGCAGGTCCTTCTGCAGCTGATACTTTAGGACAAGACGGTGAAGTGGGAATTCAAGAGGCAAGTATGGGTGAAGAGGGAGATTTCAAACAGCGAGCTCAACCTAAAATTCAGGGCTTAGAAGGAATAGAGTTTGAAAGTGGGCTTTGAAATCTGTAATGTATACTTATTCGAATGAAAAATCTCTATTACACAAATACCGGATGCTAAAAAATACAATGGAGGGATATGAAGCAGATATGACTATTAAAGGAAACGGGCATTCTTGTTTAGATTTCACTTGCCGTGCTAGTACCAGCACTGCCTCCCATAATGGATGCCAGTCGAGAAATGAAAAGATAAGCTGCCAAAGCTACAAGGAGAGGGAAGAGAGCTCGAGACCTTTGCTGGTTTGGTTGCGCCTGTCCTGCGGCTTGCGTGGGATTTTGTCGTTGGGGCACTATTGCTTCTGTACGAGGAGCATGTCTGGCAATGAGTGTTGAGGCCTTTGTTGAAGTATTGTTTTGAGTCACGGATTCTGCGAGAATAGAGATAATGTCAGTTATACTCAAAGATAAAAGTGTCATTCATTTATCATCCCACCTTACCTAATGCAGAGGTCTCTGACTTGTCCTTCGTTGTAGTGGTGCTTGGGTTTGTAGTATTCGATGCACCTTCTTCCCCATCCTTCTTCTTCTCGCCCATGTTTGGCAAAGCGCGAATGTTGGCATCACAATAATCAGGGAACAATCGTTTGAATCTTGGTTGAGTGATGTTGAATGCATGTGACCTTTGTGCCAATGTTTGACGATCAGCATGAGTTGCCATCACACTTCCTGTCGTCATTTCATCCGAGCACATAAAGGAGAGCAATCCGACGAGGATATTGGCAACACTCCAAGCTGGATTCCAACTTCCAGGATGGAAATCACTCATTGATGTACAAATCTTTGTATCTGTGTGAAATCGACCAGATGGTGTAGACATTTTGATTCCTGGAGGTTTGAATGGATATTCGGGTGGAAACAGCAATTGTCCCCAATATTCACCTCCATTAAAGGGAGTGTCTGGCGGTCCACGTAGGATGAAGTGCCATTCCAATACATTATCTTCTCTTGGACGGCCATAACAGAAAGGCGGAGGATCCCTGTCCATCATTTGGGCCTCTTTGCCGAGCCTTTTTGAGGCGGCCTTGGTTGCCATATTCGAATGCTGTGTTCAAGTGAGCAAAAAATTGAAATGTATGATTGTGCGACTGTGTGTGTTGATATGTACGATCGTTTTAAACGAGAATTATATTCAGATGACCGATCGTAATGGTAATAAAGATGAATTCTGAATTGATGATTGATAGGGGAAAGGAGAAATGAAGGGAAAGTGCATTTGGCCTGTGATTGGCGTACGCATATTTGCGCAGCCTCGTTCCTGTGCGCGATAAGTAAAAAGACACACAGTGCAGCCGCCCGCGGAGACACATGACTGGAAACCCCCAGCCCGAGAAAAGCTTCGATTTAGGTCTGAAGTGGGTATAGAAGATTAATTAGCTTATTAACGGATTTATACAAAGGTACGCACACATTTGCTTCATTCTTCACTTCTATCCTATATACAATCAACCTCATCTTCGACTTTCATCTTACAATTCGCTTCCGGCTAAAATAAAGATGATGTTGCGACCTGGATTTGTTGCGCTTTCGCGCTCCTTGCAACAATCCTTTGCCACTACAGCACGTTCTTCGAATGGAATGATGAAAGGTGCCTCCACACGATGGTCATCCACACTTTCTTCATCCTCAGCATTACGTGCTCCATTCTTGCCAGCCGTTCGAAGTAGTGCAATCAAGCCAGCTCAATCGCCACTCACAAGCGTTCGTGGTGTGCGTACATCACCCTACAGACCGAACCACAATGCTAATTCCGATCGTGGATTGTCATTGAGCTTGCCACATGAAGCATCTTCCGGTCCAACAAGTTTTTCTCAACCGGGTGGCTGGACTCGAGCTTTGACAAGCGTTGGTATTATTGCAGGTGCAGCTCTTGCTGCAAACATTTTTCTCAACAGACCTACAAGGGATGGACCTTTGGATGAATTTAGCAGAAGTTATCTCAATCGAACATTCGGCTACTTAGCTGGTGGTTTAAGTTTGACTGCTGCAGGTGCAGTTGCCCTTCACAGAACAGGATTCTCTTATCGTTTGATGGCCACAAATCCATGGTTGGTTCTCGGTGTTGGACTTGTTGCATCTATTGGTGGAATGATTGGAGCACAATCATTACCTCCAGGACCAGGTAAAACAGCATGTTGGTTATTGTTCAATGCATCACAAGCAGCTGTTTTGAGTCCTTTGATGTTCTTCAATCCCGCTTTACTTGCTCGAGCTGGTCTTTACACTGCCGGTGTTATGGGTAGTATTTGTTATGTCGGTGCAACAGCTCGTGATGGTCAATATTTGTACCTTGGTGGTCCTCTATTGGCTGGAGTTGTCGTCGTTGCATTATCATCGCTCGCTCCAATGATTTTACCCGTAACAGCCGTTCGTGCTTTAGCTGTTACTGAAGCTTTGAGCTTGTACGGTGGTTTGGTCGTTTTTGGAGGATTTACGCTTTATGATACTCAAGTGATCTTGAATCATGCTCGTATGGTTCAAGCAGGTGTTAAACGAGATGATCCACTTGCAGAATCCATCAAATTAGAACTTGATTTCATCAATATTTTTGTTCGTATCGTTCAAATTCTTGCCATGCAACAAAACAGAAGGAAGTAAACAAATCAAGGAAAACTCTTTAATGTATTTTTGAAAGAATAAGTGCGAATTAAACCCACATGTAATTAGATCTTGCTGATCACCACTCAAATTTAATTGTATAAAAAATAAGATTGCATTTGTTAGAAAGATTCGTTGAATCGATCAATTCATTGTTTGTACATATACATGAATGTTCAATTGCATGGGACAGATGATTGCGAGATTGCATAATGTCTATAAAGTGATTCATTACATTTGCGTTGCATTATGGTTTGACGTTATTTCTAAATAGTTTGATGAGTTTATTCAAATACCCAAAGCACCTCTCCCTCCTCCTAATTCATTATCGCGTACTTTTTGTGCTTCTTCTGCTACTTTTTCCCACCCTTTTGCCCTTTCTGCATTTCTTTCTTCTCTTTGCCAAATTCGTTTGATTGCTTCAATGACAATCGTATTAGGAACAGAAGCCAAAGATTGAGATTGCATGGAAGCAGGAGGTGATGTCATTATACCTCGGATAATCTCTTCTGATGACATGATTAGCTCCATTCGACGATAAGAAGCCAACAATTGTCGTTTTGCTGCACGTTTTGCGCTTGGAGAGACTCCACCAACACGAGTGCTATTGGATGAAGAAGTGATTGAACTTCCATTGACATTTGTAATTTTAACGATTCCTTCAACTTCTAAACCTTCCATAACATCAATCAATTCGGAACTTTCTAAGATTGGGAAATCGTCATTTTTCAACATGGCCGAATATGTGCTTTCAATTTCGCACATAAGAGTACCATCATTATTGCTTGAACAAACACCCATCATAGATTTATTCACTCCGCCACCACTTCCTCCTCCGAGCACATTCAATCCGTATCCCCTTCGCTTTTGTGCAACGAGTAAAGCCAATAAGATCAACTTTGGTTGTAATCCTAATCCACGAATTTTATTCAATTGTGGACTTCCCAAAACGGTAGAGACAACTTTGAGAATATGAGCGGGTGTAATTTTAGGAGCAGTCGAAGGGGTTAAACTGCAAATATCAATCGGTGCTGCAGTCGAAGTGGATTTGCGGATGGTCTCTTGTTCGACCAATTCAACGGCTAATCTGCATGCATCCAATGCTTTACGGAGATCACCAGTAGCAGCAGCAATTTTGCGAGCTACCAATTCGAAAGCGGCAGGAACAAATAATGGTACGATTTCATCATCGTTTTGATCATGTTGATCAGCATCTTGTTCTTTTGCATCAATATTGTAATTCGATTGAAGAAGACCAAGACGTGACCCAATAACAGTCTTGATCTCTTCAGCTTCAAAAGGTCGGAAGTTAAGAACGGCCGGAGCAGCACCTTTGCTAGCCAAAAGGGGTACAAATCGTTCGGTAAGATCGAGTGAATTTGCGATTCCGATTAAAGCACATGCTTTTGAATCCTTTTGTGGCCATGAGAATAAGCGATATAAGATATTTTGATGAACTCTGCTGCGTAAAAGATGATCAATTTCGTCCAATACGATTAATGTTTGTCTCTTTTGATCTTTCACCAATGAGGTCACTTGACGTTCAGCTTCTGCATCACCAGCTTCTCCACTTGGCAAGACGAATTTGTCGCCGTGAAGAACATTCAAAATACGCCTGAACAATTCTCGAGGATGTTGAATGGTCATGCAATCAATAAATGCGACTTGTAAACGTTCATTTTCCCGTAAAAATTCTTGTGATTGTTGAATATCAGCAAGAACTGAGCGAATCAAAGCTGTCTTACCGGTTCCTGGTAAGCCACATACATATAAGCTTCCTCCGTCCATTGCACCGTTCATGTCTGTGCACATTGAATCTCCTTCTGGCATAGCTGATCGTTCCATATGAGCAAATAAGCCAAATCGTTGTTGCATGAATCGTTGAATTGCTCCTCTTTCACGTTCACGTCCAACAATGTGTACGTTTGGATCTGCTCCATATCGTAACAATGCACGAGCATGTGCAAAGATGTTAGTATACTTTGATGTTTCATCATCTGTTTCCAACGAATCCTGCTCTTTCACATCCCCTGCTTCTGATGCTTCGGGTGTGGTGCAGCGTGAAATAGGATCGCTCATCGCTGCTTCGCTGCCTATTATTGAAAATACTTCAGACATTGGCGTTGTTTGGCTAGAATGGAACACGCTTGCCAAATCTTCATCTGTTGATCCTTGTGAAGAATTAAATGCTTCTAAACGAGGTCGAGATGATGGTAAGCGTTGCTCGATAATCGTATCGACACTTTCACCATTCTCTAAATGATCACAATTATCAAAGATCGATCGAGAGCGTTTACGTGTTGTGATTGGTGTGCTGACAGTACGACGGAAAGAACGTCTTGAAAACGATCTCGGACTTCCAGGCATAGAATCAGATCGATCAGACATAGGCACTGCTGCTTGTGTACGTGTTCGACGGACCGTAATATCGGCTTGATGAGCTGCTACTTCAGTATGCAAATCACGTTGAGATAAGCGTCTAAGAGGTGCTACATTCTCTTTGTTGCTATCATCTCTGGTTTGACCTTGTTCAGGTGTACGATAACAACCACCTATTCTGCCATTACGTAACGATCTAGGTCTTTCACCATCGTCATCTTCATCATCTGAGCCATCACCTCCGCTACCTTTGCGTAAAGAAAAAGAACATAATGAAGATGTTCCAAAACTTCGAAATGAAGAAGATCGTTGAGGATAAGAACAAGAAGAAGCTGAAGATGCTGCTTTTTTGGTTGGTGTAGTGTTGCTATAAGTCATATTACCGGTTGCGGACCAATTTGAAAGGGTATCGATATTGATTGTAGGCATCGAAGTTGTACGAAGAAATTGTCTAGATTTTGAGCATGAATCATTCTTGTTTGATGCTGATTGTATGCTTTGTGGTGCTTGACTACGTGCGGAAAGTGCACGCGTGACTGGCATTTTGAGGAATGTTGTATGAGGACAAGGATGCGGTAGTAACGAAATGCTAGAAAAAGATATAGGAAATTCAGGTAAAAGGGATAATTGATTGCTTTCGTATGGAGTCGTTAGAGCGTTATTGACATCAATTATTTCCCCGAAAAAAGTTTTGATCGGGTATGATTGTGTTGAGATTTGAATTATTGTGAGTTGTTAAATCATGAAATGTATCCGAATCCTTCACCGTTATAAGTTGATAGAATGGGAAAAAGAGAATTTCCAGAAAAGTCTTTTGTTGTTGATAAGTGGTAATTATGATCTCAAGATGAGAGAGTATGGGTGAAAGAATCAAGAATAGGTTTACTAAATTTGCAATTTGTTAAGCTTTCCCCTTTTGATTTCCAAGTACGTATAACATTCAAGGTGCGAATGGCCAAATAACACGTCTTCCTGTTTCCAATTTCATTTTATACAAAGAGCAATTTTTTATACTGCCTAAATGCCCTTTTGATCGCGCAATTGTTACACTCCTTCAATGCTTTTTTTCCGCGTCAATCAATTAACGCGTCAATTATATTTCGCGTTCATATCTCGTGCTTAACCAAATCACAAAACCCGTATGCACCTACGTCCGTGACCCATTGCATACAAATCACACGGTCGTGTCCAAAGTCCAAGCAGGGTTTTTGTGAGCGGTAGGTCATTTCCATAAATCACAAAAGCTGTAATTCGGCATGCAACTAGGGATGAATAATCCGGCTTAGTCATTCTACGCGAATATTTACGCCAAAAGATAAGATAGTACCGAATTCGCGTGTTTAGTGTCAATCATCATGCAGTAACACAACCACGAAAAGATGATCATCAGAATATAGAAAGAGCTTTCATAGGAACAGGATGAAGACAAATATTCGTCGAATATCCTTAGCATGTTCAACTTGCAGAGCTAGAAAGGTGAAATGTGATGGTGAAAGGCCGGCCTGTCGTTCATGCATAAAGAATAATGTTACTTGTGTTTTTAATGAAACATCTGATCAACGTAAACCATATTCGAAATCATACGTAAAGACGTTGGAAGCACGAATAACGGCTTTAGAAGCAGAAGTAAGCAAGCACAAAGTCAGTAATGAACAAAGATTTCAACTGAGTAATGACATTGGCACAATAAGTGAATCAGTTTCAGGCAAAAGCGACACGCATTTAGTCATCACTCATCCGACAGCAGATTCGTCAAAACGACAAGGACCTTCGGATTTTGATTCAAGAAAACCATTTCAATCCACTAATATTACAAATAATGATCGATTATTGGATACTATGATTAGACGTGGAGGTTGTTTATCATTTGTAAAAAATCGAACACAAGATCCATATCTGGAAACACAAGTGATTAGCAACTTTTACGGAGCATCTTCCGGTCGTAATATACCCGCAATGAGTCAATTCAGTGCACGAGCTATGCCACCTATGACGCTAAATGAAGAAAATACTAATGATCGAGGAGAATTATTCTACGAGCATATCAATGATTTTGTTCATGCTTATTTTCAACATTATCAACCGATACTGGGTCTATTAAACAGAGATACGATTTCCACCAGGATAAACTTCTATGGAGGGAGAAGAGCTTTGAGCAGTGACTTTTTATTGACTGCACTTGGTGCTATTGGCGCACTTTCGCTTCAAGATTATGCTGCTTGTCACTTCTTTACCGATATTGCTACTAGACAGCTGGCACCAGAAACAGTGCGACCAAGTACGAGTACAGTTCAAGCTTTAATCTTGATGGCATTGACAGAGTCTTCACTTGGATGCGAATCACGAGGTTGGCTATACATAGGAATGGCTTCTCGTATTGCTTTGGAAATTGGGTTGCCTCGTGATATTCATGATTATTGCAGACACGGCTGGATTGATGAAGAAGAAGCACGATTACGACATCGTACTACTTGGGCGCTGTTTATCGTTGATCGTATGCTGGCATTGTATTATGGTCGTTTTCCTTCTATTGGTCCAGAATCGATTTCATTAGCTATGCCTTCTCGAAAACGTGAATTGCAAGATTCAATTTCATTACGATGTCCATTTGCATTGGGAGAAAAAGGTGAAGAAGCACGTTTAAAAGGAGATTGTGTTTCTTGTGAAACCTTTGAGCCTGGTTTTGTTTGCTTATTTGAATTATCAACATTTTCAGTCGATATCAATGCTAGATTATACATCAATCCTGTTTTATCCGGTGAAGCTGGTACTACTTGGCTGGATTGGGCAAGTGACATGAATGTGCAAATGGCAAGATGGCTAGCTGATCTTCCGATCACACTTAAATGCAACTTTACTCGTGGTAGGGTACCCTCACCTTTAGCCATGCATATTCACATCGTTTATCATTCTTTGATCATCCTGTTAAATCGTCCATTTTTAGCTTTAAGCGCAAGAAAGGCAGAAGCAAGATTCGCTGCTCAAAGTTGTCATTTCTCATCTCGTGAAATCGTTCGATTGACAGCTCAAATGAAAGTTCATCATGGATTTCAATATACCCACAACTTTATCGTTTATTGCTTACATGCTTCTGCCACGATTGCTGTCATCAATGCAAAATTGGGAACGGGAACGATTCAAAGAGAAGCAAAGAATGATATCGTTGCTTTGTTTGCACTTTTTCGTGTATTAAGGGATTATCATCGAAATGCAGCTTTAGTTTTAAACATTTTGACAGAATTAGTTCAAGCAGCATTTGCGAGAGATCCTTTTTTGCAAGTTGTTCTTTCATCTGGAGCAGTTGGAAATGCAGCCTTGCCCAAAAATAAAGGAAGAATTGATGATCAAACAATGATTGAAGATCATTTGGAAATCAGTCAAGGTACAAATTCACTCCCAGCATCATATTCAGCAGACCCTTTGACGTCTATGCCTACCCAGTCTGATGCTGTGGCATCGAATGCAAATCTATTTGAATCCTCTGATTCAGGATCTTCAACTGAATTTTCTCAATTTGCCATGGTAGATTGGGACCTATTTGCAACTTCAACTTTGAGTACAGTGATTGATTATCTTGATGTTCAACCATGGCTACAATCCTGATTAGATCAGCTTTCTAGGCATGTATTTCATTTTTTCTTTTCTTTTCTTATCTATATAGTGTATTTGTACAGATCCAAATTAGATGATTGCTCGAAAAGAGGATTGTGTAAGGTTTCTTCTGAATTTATACCTGCATCTTGATAAACATGCTTAAATGTCGCTTTCACAAACCCTTTCTATTCTTGGCTGGACGCGAATAAGAGGAAGCGTGAAACAGAGCTAATGCTACAAATCTGTTGCCAGACTCGCGCTACCTGCTTACATATATTTTTTCCCCACAATTTTTCGGTTGTTTTAGCGGAAGAGTGTTGAGGTAAACGTGCATAAAAGGTGTTTAATCAATAACAATATAAACATTTTATTTCTTTTACTTTCATCAATACTATACAAACATGGCTTCAGGAGAACGGATTACAGTGACATACAGTAGACCTCATAGGTCAGCAAATGCAGAACCTATCAAATTAGATTTATACGCATTCGTACCTCCTCTTAATCCTATAGATCCTGGACCAACGTTTTCCAAACAGAATCGATTACCTTTTATTTTATATTTACATGGTGGTCATTTTCTTACAGGAAGTAGAAGAGACGTTCCTCCTTGGTTAGCATCTTTAGCAAGAGATAATGGATTACCTTTACTTTGTGCAGATTATCGTTTAGCACCTCATGCAGGACCTTCAGATTCATTGGAAGATGTTCAAAATTTATGGACATTCATACGTGAAGAATTGAATTGGATAATTGCTTGTAGTGGAAATGGAGCGGAAGTTGAAAGTGGAAATGAAATGTTGGAAGAAGATTTTGGTGAATTACAAAGAAGAGGTGGTTTAGATATAGAAAGAGGTATTATTATAGGCATGGGAAGTGGTGGCTATTTAGCAGCAATGGGGTAAGTTCAATCAGTGTGCATTTTTTGGATTTGATGTATGTTCTGACTTTATTCCTCTTATTCATCCTTTAGTGGCTCTATTTTATCTCCCCCTCCTCTTGCTATGGTTTTAGGATATCCTTTGTTAGAGATAAACAAAGTTCTTACAGATTCGCCAGGTTATTTTGTACCTGCAAGTACGCCTGGACATTTACGACCTATGCTCAATCCAGATCATGTCGGTCAAGTAACAATGGCAAAAACAAGCATACCTGATATGCCAATGGCTCTCGATAAATCTCCTTATGCTTCTGATATGCGAGCAAGATTCGGTATGGATATTCGAGAGCCATGGAAAGGAAAAGAAGAGAGTATAAGAAGGCAAGGATTGACGGAATTTTTATTAAAAGATGTAAGTTTGAAAAAAAGTGCTGTATTACGTGTTGCAGAAATTGACGTTGTCTATCTTTTTTCTTTGGTTTTGATCAGGACCGCTTGGATGCTTTATTGCGAAAAGCATCACCAAATCTTGTTCTTCCATCTGACGTACTCCTACAGAATCCTAACAGCAAACCTTCTCGAAATCAACCTTATCCGCCTACTTTAATCTATCATGGTCAAAATGATGAACGAATTTCACCGGATAGCTCTAAGAGATTCCTTGATGCGATCAGAACTGCTGAACCAGTTGCAGCAACGATGGATACACTTGCAACAGGAGGATTTTCAAATAATTATTCTTTCAACGAAACAAGAACAAGAAAGAATCAAAGTCAATCAACAACTTCCGATTCAAGTAATAATGAGCTTACAACTACAGAAGTTGCTTTACGTTGCGTTTCGCAAAATCCAAATTATACTAGCAGATATCTTTATCTGGAAATGGAAGGTACAAATTCCGGTCATGCTTTTGATGCACTTTTACCAAGAGAGATGCGACAATCTCCTTTCAGTAAAATTTGTCCAAAATCGATCGGTGATCGTTATAAAGCAAGCTTGATTCATGTTGAACGATTTATTCAACATTGGTTGTTGGAAGGTAGTGCAGAACGTGCAGCCGCACAGAAAGCAAGAAGACAGGCTCAAGCAAGAAGAGATAAAACCCCAGCCGAACCAAATGCTGAAAAGGATTCAGAGGATTCTGGAGGCGCTCGTATAAAATTGCCTGTTCGTGGTCCTCGTCTTTAGATAATACACGCAGAATAGATTGCTCTATTGTATTTCAAATTTTATGCCCAATTTCACCTTGTTCGACAGAAAATTACGTTCCGCAAAGGTCTGCCATCTTCACATGGTATGATGTGGTGATGAACAATTGTCCAATTAGTGCATGTACTTTTCTCCCATATCTCTAACAAACTTGCGATGTGCTCCAATTCAAATCTTTTCCCAATCGGTGGTCCAGGGTAGGTGCGGTTGACTTGTTCTGAGTTTACAATCCTTCCAGCTTCTCGTTCGTCCAAATCTGTGACTGTAGTGAAATGACTAATGGCAATCCATCCTCCTACATGTGATAATGCTGGAAGGTGATACAGTAAGGTTATAGGGAAGAAACGAACGAGAAAGAGAATGTCGAATGTACGATGCGGAAGATGATCCATAGAAAAAGCAGATAAACTCTGATGGACACTTTCGTGCTCATTACGAGACAATATAGGTATACCATGATTTGCTGTTGAGCCTTCAGTAGCATGTTTCAAGGCTTGTAAGCTACCTTGGCTGCTGACTTGAGCCCATATTATAGATTCAATTGAAGATCTGTTTGACTCGGATCTTATCTCCTCTGAGTCCAACTCGGCGGCTAATCTCATGTCTTTGACCAGCAATCTTGCACGTCTTACGATCGAATAGAGATTATCAATTCCTGCTAATCGCCAACCCGTAGAAGCGTTTCGAGCAATCCATGCTAGATCTCGTCCTGCACCGCAACCCAAGTCCAATAAAGTGACTGGAGAAGTCTCAGTGTCTTCTTGTGACCTCGAGAACTTTTTGACAATGATTCTTGCTAACTCTGAAGGCTCGAACAAAAGATCCGGCACATGTTCGTATTCTACGTCTTTCTTTAACAAACCACTTTCGGAAGCTTCTTTCCAAAATGAAGTATCATTCTCTGTGATGAATCCAGCAACATCCCACCCATCCAAAGCCGCATTCACCTCTTGCAATTCATCCAAATTACAAAAAACAATCAACCTCTTCCCTGCTGCATAATTCACATTTCTTTCCTGTCCATCTTGCTTCTTAATTCGCGGAGGCAACCAAGAAAAGCGCTCTTTCAAACCTTGTAATCCTTCTTCGATGCAAAGAGATGATTCTATACGTCCATTCTGTGACACTTTGCGTAGATCTAGAATGCCTATCCTTCTTTCTGCACTTGGACATCCGATGTATTCATTTTTAAGAAGCTCTACGAGTTCATGTCCAGACGAATTCATGAATTGTGGGAAAGATACACCATAAAGTAGGAAGTCTAAATCGAAACACAGAATTCTCCTCGCGTCAAAATATCAATTAAAGCTCAGCGCGGGGGAAAGGGGATCCCCACCTTTATGCATCTTCTTTAGCCTGATAATCAGCATGCATTCAATCATAATATTACTAGGTACAGTATATGCATGCATTCAATCAATGAGGAACATCTTCCCAATCTTGCCATCCTCTTCCTACAGTCTTTTTTAGATCTTCAGCAGTGAGCTTCTTTGAATCACTAAAGTATCCTGCTTGAATTTTTGCATCAATTTCAACTCTACTATCGGCAGGAATCAATTCTTCAGGAATTTCATATCGTTTATGAATTGGAATTCCAGATCCAACGATTGCGTCATACTTTAAATTTGACATTGAGATCATATTATCAATCTTTGTTACTCCTAACCAATGCAAAACGTCTGGAGGTCCGATAACTTGAAAACGCATATCTTCAACACCTGCAACATTTTGTGTTCTTTGAAAATACATTGCAGCAGAATCTGTGCCACGTTTACGTGCGTTATAAACCAAATATTTCGTTACTTCTCCTAATGCTCTACCTTCTTTTGCAAAATAAATCACAATTCCAACACCACCTCTTTGCGCAGTTTTGACAGCTTCTTCGATGCCATAGAGCAAGTATGGTCTACAAGTGCAAATATCACTTCCAAACACATCACTTCCACCGCATTGATCGTGAACGCGAACGGTGACTTCTTTGCTTGGATCGCTCATAAATTGCGGAGGGCCAAAGATGTATACAGTCGCTCCCGGAATTGGAGGTAGAAAGATCTTTAGATCATGTCGAGTAAGTAATTCAGGATACATTCCACCTGTTTCTTCAAAAAGTGATCTTCTCAATGTACCTTCTTGAACGCCAAGTTTTTCTGCAATTCCAGGTAAATACCAACAAGGTTCGATCGCAGCTTTTGAACAATTCACTTCGATTCCCGGATCAGCATCGATTGGTACGCCAGGTAATCTGTCCGACTTTACTACAATCTTTCCATCTAAAGGAATTCTTCCCAATCTAAATGCATCATCGATTTCTGGCATTTTGATATGCGCACGTGTCATGGCAATCGTTGGACGAATATCTTTACCTTCTTCGAAATCTTTCTTGAATATTTGTGGTGCTAAATGTCCCCAAGGATCAATGCCAACAATCTTTCCGGGCGTAAACCATGCGGGATTAGGTGGAATATCAAATGGTGGTTCTGTATTTGTGAAATCAGGTCGATGATTTGGATTTAATTTGCCAACAGCTATTGATAAAGATCTGTACACCGAATAAGTACCTCCATATGCTCCAATTGCATTTCTAAGCTTAATACTTTTCGGATGACGACTAGCTATCACAGGTCCACGTTCAAGCGGATCTTGTGCATACCATTTCAGCGGAACAGGTCGAATTCCTGCTTGACCAGGATAAGTTGATAAGATAACATGACTGCTATAATAACTTGGTACCTCGGTTGATCCACGTCTTGCTCCTAATTCTGGAGTATCATGAGGTGTTGGATTATTTGTATGCGGTAAAGGTTGGGCTTGCGAGGGAATACTTGGCGATTGGTTACTCGAACTAGAAGGTTTTATAGATTGTGCTGGTGGACCTAATGGTTGAACGGGTGGACTTGTTCCGAGCAAAGAGGATAAACCAGTCCCGTTACTCATTTCAAACGGACGAGTGAGAGGACTTAAACCAGTTGAAGAAGCTTTACGTGCATGCAAAGAGGGAGATGCAATCGTTGTAACACCATGAAGTTGATCTAACTAGTAAAATGAAAAAAAGCATAATCAGTAGTGGATCAAATGATTGCGATTGTCTGTTGATTTTCCACTTACTTTATGTTCCAATTGAGCGTTCTTCAACTTCATTTCATTTAATTCGCTCAAAATTTTTGCCAATGCTTCAGTCGTAGAAGGATCTGGACCACTACTGGCTACATTTCCTGCAAACTGAGAAGTCATCTTGACTATAATCGAACAGGGATGATGATGGGATTGTATTAAAAGTTCTTACACCCTTTCACCCCTCAACACATGCTTATCAGCGTCTCCACGTTGGTGTCGTACGCACGCACCAGATTAGGGTCTTTGTGTGTGTATTTTCAGGTACTTTAACTCTGTTCTGCAATTAAATGCATTATCTACTCTATTTTTATGCACCTTAAATGTGGTTTGATGCATGTGTACATACCACGGTCCGCCGCCGACAGAGTAATCGATAAGCATTCTGCATTACGCGTTAAAATCGGGAAAACGGCCGAAATAAAATGAGATTGCGATTGAGCAATTTAAAAAAAGAAGAGCATGTTTCTCTAAAAGTACACAAAATATCAAAAGTGTAAAATAATAACGAACCAATGCAAGTACTAAAAATGGTATAGATGTTCGGTTGGAATATTAATCTTGAATATGTTTTTTTGCTATGTTCTCTTTTTACCAATCCATTCTCCAGCATCCGTTTTGATCTTGCGTAAACGATCATTGAGAGCTTGAATATCTAATGTTGGCACGATGCGTGTCCATGCAGAACTTAAAGATTGTCGATCTTCATTTTCATCTTCTGCTGCAATACTGTGTATCGTATTTCGATCGTCTTCTCCTCCTTCCTCTTGAATTCCATTGCTTTCTCGCAAATTAGACGACATTCCACCCCTTTTCCTTGCATTTGCAAGGCTAGTATCATTCTCAGAAAAAGTTCTTCTCGATAACAGTCTATGTTTCCATAACCTTCTTGCTTCAATACTATCTGCATCATCTTCCGGATCCATTTCGAATGTTGATCCAACATGGAATCCAGGACTGCTAGGAGAGATACCAATACTCAAACCACGTTCCAATAATGCTTCATATAACCCTCTCCTCTTTGCACTTGGTGGACTTAAAAGGTTTGATTTAGATTTTACACTTTCTCCGCCATCTGTACGAAGTTTCGTCAGACTAGATCTCCTTCCTTTATCATTTTCAGGTGTTTGTGGTTCATTGTTCGATCCTTGGTGTGCGTGATTTGAATTTGAAGGGCCTGCCTCTGTGCTTTCACTTTCAGGTTGATCTTCTTCCTCGCTATTTCTATGAAATTGGGGTAAGCCAGGCATATGGAATCCCAGTCCGGCCATGATTGAATTTCCTGTTCCGCTACCACTTCCTGATCGAGAACGCATCTTTCGCGTTTTGTGTGTCGGACTACCTGCCAAGCTTTGCAAACTGCTATCCAGTGGTGAAGGCGGTGATTGCGGAGTCTTGAGCATACTTCCATTGTTTGGAGTTGGTGGGGGCAGATGTGGTCCGGCAATTCCGGCAGCATTGGCAAGGATCGCTTCAGTTTCCGTTGGAGCACTGACAGGTGCCTCTTCTTCATTTGGCGAAACAGCATTTAATAAGCTCGGAGATGTAACAGGAGAAGTAACATTTTCTTGAACATCGGAGAGAAGCGGTTGTCTTTCACCTTCCACCCTCGCCTCTTTCTCATCCTCAGTTTCTGATCCATGCAAGCTTACCATCCAAACACCGCTCAAAAGAATCGCCGTTCCAAGAATGACAAGAATAATACTAACAGGAGAGAGTGCTCCCAGCTGATCGAAGTATACCATACCTAAAGCGATCGAGGAAGTATTGTAAAAGCAAAATGCTAGCGGGCAAACTAGAGGAGGGGAAGCTAAACGTAAACTTTTGTTGAGATACCATAATTGAAGCAACGCAGCCGAGAGCATAATAATGACCAAGAACCAGCTTTGCCATCTATCAAATTGATTAATTCCACCAATTGTTAACACCAATAGCTCTACCCCTGTCTTTGCCAGTAATAAGCATGCGCCAGAAAGAGTTCCACTTGCACCGCCATAAGCTATTGCCAAGCCAAGACAAACCTTTCGTATTGCAGGATCGTGCTCGGCAGCCGCCAATGCAGCAGCTGAAGTTGATCGCTTCCCTGTATCTTCAAAGCTAGAAAAGCTTGAGGCCGAAGATGAGACAGATGAGCCTCTCGCTCTCATAGATCCATAATCTGGTTTGGGACTGGTTTGTTGAAGTGGCGTATTAGCATTTAATGCAACGCTTTTTGATGATGAATTCCTTTGCATCAACACCCTTTCGACCGGTATGCCACGTCGGGCAGCCTCATCCGCAATCGCCAAAACTGGAGTTGCGATTCCTGAACTACTTTCGCTCACTTCGGCCACAGGTGCCAAACTTGGAGCTGACCATCGCCTTGTCATCGGTTTCTTCTTTTTATTCTTTGATGGATTTGATAATTTGCGAGAAATGTTTTCGATATCATGTGGCCGAAAAAGTCGAACGTGCAATTGCCATTCTGCTAAATGAGCAACGCCTAATACTCCGATGAATGTCAAAGCAAACAATGAAGCAAAAGCGACGAATGTTGGACGAGCAAAAAGTGAAAGAAGATCATCAAGTGAATGTGTTGGTTCTTGTACAACGCCGAAATATCCAATCAATACAGCACCGATTGCTATCAAAGTTGTTCCTATGATCATATATTTTGAGAAAAAGTCATCCAAGATGAATCTTGCCAGAAGTGCATTATATAACAGACTGACTGCTCCCAAAGGAGCGAGCATAACGATAGGAAGAGCCCCGATTTGAAACACAGTACCTCCAATATTCGCAACGATGAATATTACAAAGCCTATTACCCACATTGGCCTTCTCCATTCTGACCTTTGTTGTTGTTGTGATAGATGTGCATTTTGGATGTGTGATTTCCTTTGAATCGTTAAGCCCAAAGATTGGACAAAAGAAGTGATCAAGCCAATAATAATAGCTGCCGGTACAGAAATCGGTCCCGATCCATCATTTACACTGATCGATGCCGCAGACATGACAGATATATTGTTGATTCGTGTTGAAAGCGTCTGATAATCAGCTTTTCATGTTCGATGATCTACACCGTCTTTTTCTTTATATTGTCCTTAAAAGTCTTGATGATGTGATAGTTTCATGTCAAAAAAAGGGAGTATCGGGAAACCCAGATTGCACGCTATAATAATAATGGCGCTTGCACGCTTTTACATGCACGCACGGGCGTCAAAATTAATTAAAGAATGCGAAATCGTTCTTACATTTAACTTTTTTTTCCTTAGGGGGAAAGAGTGTTGTTATATTGTATCACACGATCATCTCGCGCTCAATGTCTGCGCCTTTATCAATTGCGCCTGATACGGCAACATTATATCGACAAAGAGGTTTAAATCCTCCTCCATTTCCACCTTATAAATCAAAATCTGCCGCTTCTATACCGATAAAAGAATTACGAGGTGGTCATAGACCTGCACCGGTTACTTCAGGTACGATTGCAGAACCTTTAGCTTCTTTTTCATCTTCAGCAACGAAAGGATCATGTTCTGTACGTAGTTTAGGTTGGAGTATAGATGGTAGAAGGCTGGCAAGTTCGGCAAGTGATAGATCAATTCGAATTTGGACGCCTGAAGTTAGTATTGATGCACGTTCGACAAGTGAATTAAGAGGGCATACAGATGGAGTAGAACAAATCACATGGCATCCTTTACAACCTGATCAATTAGCATCAGCTTCAGGTGATAAAACTGTCAAATTTTGGGATGTGAGATCATCGAAAGAGACAAACACTATTCGAACTCCAGGTACGAATATTAACATTGCTTATCATCCCCAAGGAACATATATCGCTATAGGAGATCGAGATGACACAATTTCCCTAATTGATGTACGTACAGGCAAGAGTTTAGGTTTAATTCGCTCTATGGGATCAGCGCCTGATCTGGATTCCCTTAGTGCGAAATGGATCAACGGAGAACGAGAAGAGATTAACGAATTCTCATGGACACCTGACGGACGAATGTTCGTGATGGGAGCAGGAAGCGGTAAAGTGAGAGTATTGGATGCGAGAAGTTTGGATCTTCACATGGCAGATGCACCCGAGAAGCCAGAATCAAAGCCTACTCCTGGACCTGCATTGCATTGGCCATTGGAGCATACCATAGCTGGTCATACAGCAACTGTTTTTTGCATTAGAATGGATCCTCTAGGGCGATATTTGGCAACATCTTCTGGCGATGGCACAACGGCTTTATGGACCTTAGATGAATTTTTTAACATTTCTGTTTCTGGCCATCACGCAAATACACCTAGAACCATTTCATTGTCGTATGAAGGTGAATTTATGGCTTCAAGTGGAGAGGATAAATTCATTTGCATAACCGCAACCTCACCTATGAATCCGACTTCTGTGGATAGTCCACTTTATAAAATACCCATCTCAAGTTCGCTCAACGCTGTTGCATGGCATCCAAGTAGGTATTATTTGGCATATGCTGGCGATGAAAGTAATGGTACCATTCGAATTTGGGGCATGTCATAGATCTTTAAATTTACCTTTGTACAATACATGTTTTCTTTAAAATGTACCAATATTAAGATAAGGTATGGGTTTGAATGGTTCGAATTTATAAGATACATAGTTTAGGATGGATAAGAGATACAGTATTAGATTATGAGAATAAATTATTATGTGCTATTGATCTTTAATTGCCCTTCTTTGGTGGTCTCTTACGACGTGGTGGTCTACTTGGCGTTGAAACAGGTCCATTCTTGTCACGCCCAGGAGCCGAAGGTGTTGCAGTACCACTGGCATTTTCAGACTCAGAATTTTGTGCGCCTTCAGTTGGCGTTGTAGGTCTCGATGAAACATCAACATCGGATTTTGATACACTTTCTGTTATCTCTTCTTCCTCCTTTACACTCTTGATTTCAGCATCATTTGAAGTTGACTCAATTGTTGTGTCTTCTGTTGGTGGTTCTTCGATATTGATTTCTTGCATAAGTGTATCTTTTGTTGATTCTTCGTCTACGTTTGCATTGCTATCATCGTCCAATGATGCAAATGATTGAGCGTGTGAGCTTAAACTCACTTCATCTTCACTTGAACGAGCATGATCATCGAGAGCAGTCTTTTTAGCCTCATCATCGATGTTACTCTCTTCTGTAACGATACTCTCTGTACTCTCTCCTGCAATTGGTGCTTCTGTGAGTGAAGTTGAATCTTCATTCACTTTTGACAGCAGCGGATTGATGTCATGCCTTACTGCTCCTGTATCATCTTCGTGTTCTTTTTCTTCTTCTGCTTCTTTGCCGATTCGCTTTGCTTCTGCAGTATCTCCCTCTAGTGCAGCTTCCATTACTTTATCGGCATCTTCACCCTCGATGCCACGGGCCAATACCTCACCTTCCTCTTCTTCCACTGGTTGTTCTATGGTATGAATTTGACTATCATTCACAGATGGTTCAACAGTATCTGATAGTAAGGGTACTTCTTGAAGATTTAATGCTTTCACGGAATCCTTCAATATCGGAGATGGTGGTAAAGGCACGAATTGAGCTTCTCGAACTTCAGGACCATTAGGTCCATCCATGACGAGCTTTTCTGTAGGCCTCTTTGCGAAAAGGATCGGATGTATATCCCAATGACGTTGGACGTCTGGATGCATAGGAGGAGCTGGTAATTCATATATTCGAACACGATCTTCCTTTTCGACACGTAAATCTTCTTCGTCTGGTATACCTGCAGCTTCCATCATTTCAAGTTCTGCAGGTGTTGGCGGCAGGCGTAATCGTTCACCATCTTGAACAATATCCTCTTCCTCTCCTTCGTCTTCTCCATCACCCTCAGCGCCGTTTTCTGCTTCAATTCTACGCTCAGCTTCATTTGCAGCCTCTTCAATGTCAAGCTCTTGTAAAGAATCACTTTCTCCTTCATGCGTCTTTCCTAACGAAGCACTCCCATTCGCATCAGCAGATCGTGGAGTTGAGAGACCTGAATTTGGGGTCGTGGGACCGCCTGCTACAAATCTCTTTTTGTGTGGAGATGCAGATCCATTCGGTCCAATATGTTTAAATACTTCACTTTCTGGAATTTTGATGATGTCATATTCAGTTCTTTCTAGTTTGCCTCCTTGTGCTCTACCTGTTTCGGCATCACGCAATGCACGATGAAGTGGATAAACAACAGGCGGAATACGAACTTTTCCTTCAAAAATATCCCTTGCACCAATTCCAGGCCAATAGTAAAATCTCTCATTCTCATCAAATCTATGCAAGAATACTTGTCCTAAAAGTTCAACGCCTGCATAAGCTCCTCTATTACGCACATAAGAGTATACTGGAGCACGATCATAACTTGCTTCGGCACTATATCCTGTTCCGTAAGGGCCGGCAGTCACTCCAGTTTCTGCACCAAGATCGACACGATGAGTTTTAAATGTTTCTAAAGTTTTTTCACTATTGATCAATAAGACCACATCGAGAAAATCCACTCCAAGTAATAATCCTACGGCCCCGCTCTGGGGAGAGATAGCTGAAGGAGCCGACCATGATCCGTTTGGCAAACGGGCCAAGAATAAACCACTTCCGCCTCCACCACCAAGAGGAGCGATACCGCTTCGCATTGAAGAATAAATTGCTATTCCTTTTGCATTTCGAATTGCTGCTGGAGGAATCTTTCTTAAAACTTTAACTTTCTTCTTTATCCAATTTCCTTGTGAATCTTGTACACTTTCTTCTTTTGTGTCTTTTTGTTGAACACCTTCAACTGTAAATGCACGTAAAATTCTTTCGCACTTTTCTATTTCTAATGGCATATCATTCGATTGTGGCCAAAATCTTTCACCTCCAACAGCACTAGATACCTTATTTGCATAAGGTGATAACCAATCGGACACCTTTATACTCTTATCAAATCCTGCTCGACCCCATCTTGCCCATCGTCCCTCAGTTTGTACGGGCTTCTTTTCAGTTGTCGCAATTGATGATGAAGCATCATCATCTTTCGTCATACTGAAAAAGTATGATCATACAAGATGAAAATGATGATGATGATGATGGAAATGAATTTCAAGTGTAATATACCCAGAATATTCTCCTTTTTACGCGCTTTATGTTACGTTCATGTAACTTTCGAAATGTTCGGCCCGCCTTATGGAACGCTAAAATCCTTGATTCGAATTAAACTTCTTCGGCGCCTGTGCTGTGTTTAGACGGCTTCCGCTTTTTTAAATTTCGGAATTAAGCGTATGCATGTACTCAATCGATAATTCTTGCTGCAAACGTAGACAAGAGAAACGTAGTGGAGCTTTTTAAGTGGCTTCTCTTCTTCTTCAATGCCCCGCTATTCGACCATGATTTTATCATGACAACATTTTGGAAGCCAGGTACGGCTAAACCAGGTGAGTAAAAGTATTTCGCAAGGCAGACATGATTTATACTTACACAGTAGTCGTTATTGAATAGGCTCTTCGTTGGACCGTAGCGGTGAGGATGATAACTTGATCACACAACCGTCTCTTAATCTTTCAGGTGGTCTGCAAGGCCAAAGAGCAAGATTGCCAATCGCAAAACAACGAGATCAAATTTTATTTGCACTAGAAAAGTACAAAGTACTCGTTGTAGTTGGACAAACTGGAAGTGGTAAAACGACTCAAATTCCTCAATATTTAATGGAAGCAGGATGGGCATCTGGAGGAAAACAAATCGCAATCACACAACCCAGAAGAATAAGTGCTACAAGTGTTGCCCAAAGAGTTGCTCAAGAAGTTGGTTGCGTGATTGGCGATGAGGTAGGATATACAATTCGATTCGAGGATTTAACGGATGAAAATCGAACTAGAATCAAATATTGTACAGATGGTATCTTGTTCAGAGAATGTATGCGAGATCCTTTGCTGAGCAGGTACAGCGTAATCATGGTCGACGAGGCTCACGAAAGAGGTGCATATACGGACATGCTTTTAGGACTTCTAAAGAAAATTTTGAAACGACGACCGGAATTGCGTATCATAATATCATCAGCAACTATTGACGCGGAATTATTTGTAAACTTCTTTCGCTCTTCTGACAATGACGAAGACGTTGGAAGTATGACATTGCAAGGTCGTACTTTTCCCGTAGAAGTCGCTTATTTGGACAAACCATGCAGAGATTACGTCGATGCTGCTGTAGATGCGGTATGGAACATCCATTTAACCCAGCCAATTGGTGATATTCTCGTTTTCCTTACTGGTCGAGAAGAGATTGATAGATGTTTGCAAGCGATTGCTGACCGGCTGTTAGATCTACCAAAAGGATCACTCCCACTATCGCTCTGCCCACTACATGCGGGTTTGACAATAGAAGAACAAACAGAGGTTTTCAAATCAACGGAGAGAGGGACTCGAAAGTGTATTGTGGCAACAAATGTCGCTGAAGCAAGCATCACTATTGAAGGTATTCGTTATGTGATTGACTCTGGTTTTGTCAAGATGCGTCTTTTTCACCCCCAAACTGGGATGGACACTCTCACCGTATTGCCAGTCTCGAAAGCATCGGCTACACAACGAGCTGGAAGAGCTGGTCGCACTAGCTCAGGGAAATGTTTGAGGCTATATACTCAGGAAGCATTTGAAAGAATGTCACCGATCTCCTCATCAGAGATGACACGAACAGATTTGTCAAATCAGATACTTCAACTTAAAGCTTTGGGTATTGAAAATTTGGTCAAGTTTGACTATTTACCGCCCGCACCACCGAGTGCACTTCTAGCTCGTGGTTTGGAATCTTTAGCAGCCCTTGGAGCTTTGGATGAATGGGGCAGATTGACAAGTCCATTAGGAGAGCAAATGGCGGAAATGCCTCTAGAACCAAAGATGGCAAAAGTTCTATTAGAATCTGTCAAATTCCGATGTACGCAAGAGATCTTAAGTATTGCAGCTATGACATCCGTTTCTACGCCTTTCATCATACCTGATGAAGGACGTTCAGCAGCTGGTGCACAAGGAGAACTTGAAAGGCGAAAGTTTACTGCTGAAGAGGGGGATCATTTGACATTATTGAATGTCTTTAATGCTTTCACCGATTCAAGAATAGGCAAGCAAAGCAATAAGTGGTGCGCAAATCATCGTTTGAACTTTCGTGTCTTAAGTAGAGCTGTGAACATTCGATCACAATTGGAAAAGTTCCTTTCACGATTTGGGATTACGAAAGGTGGCGAAAGCTGTAAAGGAGATATTGTTCGATTACAAAAATGTTTGACAAGTGGATATTTTAGCTTTGCAGCAAAGATGCAGCCGGATGGGTCATTTAAGAGTGTACGGGAAGGGGCAACTTTGTACGTACATCCATCGAGCGTCATGTTTAACCGGTCGCCATCAACAAAGTGGGTCATCTTTCATGAAGTTATCGAGACGCAGAAGCGCTTCATTCGAGATTTAACAGTAATAGAGGAGGATTGGTTATTAGAGTTGGCTCCTCACTACTATCAACGTTGATAAATATGTCATTTGTATACTATATTACATTGTATTATAATTGCACTTCGTTCTATTCCTTCCGTTGGAAAGCTATCGTAACAGTTGTAGATCCTTTCTGTCCCCCGAAAGAGAAAGATGGTACAGGTATAATGTGATACACTTCGAAGCTCTCTTTGAAGATTCGTATTAATTCTTGTTCGGTGAAATTGCAGGATGTAATGAGGAAGATGTCATCTTTTGTAGTTATTGATTCTAATGAATGTACGTATTGCGAGATTGGAGTCGCTTTATCCTCGGAAGCAGAAGAAAGAGCGATTGCGTCTAAAGTTCCTTTATCACATACAAGATTCCATCTTTCATTTTTAAGTTTTTCAACATTTTGCAAAAAGTCAATTTGTTCAAATCGTACTTTTCTTGCATCTTCTCCTCTTGCTATTGCAATTCTTTTGCAAAGATCAACTGAAGGTGCCGAATAATCTATCCCTAGCATATTTCCTGGTCTAGCAATTGGTTCATCCAATTCAAGCAAAGCGAAAAGTAAATGTCCGTTACCTGTTCCTAAATCTAAGACATGAATATCTTGTGGTAAGTTTCCATCTTCTGCTTCACGTTCTAAAAAGTCTACCATACGTTCAACTGCATCTTCACCAAACCAAATTTCACCTTCATCTCCAATTTCATCAAAATTTTTCACTTCTCTTGTATATACGTCATCCCAATGCTCTTGTGTGCCTAATTTTGAGCTTGGTAGAGATGTACTTGCTTCTTCATGTCCGTTTGATGACATTTTTAGACTTTCCGTTCGTTGTTAGGAATGAATGCACTTACAAAATGTTCGCGAATTGATAATTTCCAAAACTCTATTTTTCGTGCCTTAACTTTTTTTTTACACGCGGGAATCGGACGAATGTATGCCTAAAATTTAGAATGCGTAAATTGTTCACTCTCCCTCATCATACCCTATACCTCTGTTTTGCCATTATCACAATGGTGAGTATGATAACAGTCTTAAATGAGGGAACTATTACTGACATCTACTCCTTCCAAACATCAACATAGGTTCGTGCACCTTCTATTCGCGGGCGACCTACTCCACAAAAGAAACACAAGAGCAGTATTACGACTAACTCAAGTGGTGATAATAGTTCATCTTCTATCTTACCTCAACGTAATACAGCGATCACAAAATCACTCAAAAGAGCACAAAAACGAGCTCAACTTTTATCTAGAACAAAGACGAACACAACAGAAATACGTGGAGATGGAGGTCCGCTATCAAAGAGTTCATTGAGAAGAAGGAAGAGAAAAGCAAGGGATGAATTAGCTAAAGATGATCAAGAAGGAAGAAAAGGAGGTATAAGTGATCTAAAAGATGCAATGGACGAACTTGATGAGGAAATACAGCTTGAAGATGAAGAAGATGAAGATGTTGATGGTGGGGAGTACAGTACTGGTCCATTGGCTGCTGCAAATGCTATAAAAGGCGGTCGTGTAACGACAAATCATAGAAAGAGAGTTTTGTGAGTAAGGATATATAATCATTTTTACATAAAGCTTTAAAACTGACGTCCCTTTTACTTGCCTATCTGACAGACAACAAGAACAAGCTCGTCAAAAGGCAATCTTATCCAATCCCACTTTTCAAAAATCGCCATTTGCAGCTTTACGTGAGCATGCACGTAATTCTATGGTTTCGCAGCCAACACGTTCGAGATGATCAAATTATTATGCCACTTCTTTCATTCTGTACATTATCTCACAAAGTATGTCATTATATCATCAAATAATGCAATCTCTATCTTTGCATGCATTTACGGTCGAAATATGCAATGGTGCTTTATACAAGGGTAGTCTATAATCAATGTGCATGTGTGTGTATTGTGTCGGTAACGGTTGCCTTAGGATGTCGTAGTTGATGTTTGTGTCGTTCTCTTTGTCGGTATTCCACGCTTTTCTCTTGTCATATCAACAACCAGTCGAAGTTTCTCCAAAGTCAAGAAGATTAGAATTGTCTGTAAAGTAGAAAGAGGGAATGATTGGTTAGCTGTGTTAAAAAATACTCCTTTTTTTGTACATTTTCGATACTCACATTAGGCGCAAGCCGTATCCAAGCCGGTGTCCAACCACGGAACAAGAATCCAACACCTTCTCTCTGAATTGCTTTTTGTAACCTTCCAATCAAACTTCCATCTCCATTTGTACTACTTTGCATCACTCTTGCTTTAACAACATCTGCAGGTGAACAAACTGTTGTAGCTACCGTTCCAGCGACAAAACTTGCTGAAAAGTGTAACCAAGTACCTTCTTTATAATATCCTGTTGCTAGTAAAGCATCTTTTGCTAAATCGTATGTTGCCAGCTGTGATGCGTTCATCAAAATGGCACGAATCGTATTTGGTGCCACACCTCTGAATAAAGATCCAACGCCTTCTTTTTGTACCATTTTATATAAACCTGTTAGTGCATTCGAATAATTATATCTATCTGCTGGTTTTTTGTTAATATCAGATGTCATTCGAACAAGGACAATATCTGCTGGATTACCCGCTATTCCACCCGCGGCTCCCGCTATACTTGCTGCTGCTGCAACAGACCAAGGCGATAACTTTTCCTCCTTTTTTCCATCTTTGTTATACTTTATTGTAGGCTTAATTTGTGCTTTAAGAT
This sequence comes from Meira nashicola, assembly GCA_001600355.1. Classification (NCBI taxonomy): domain Eukaryota; kingdom Fungi; phylum Basidiomycota; class Exobasidiomycetes; order Exobasidiales; family Brachybasidiaceae; genus Meira; species Meira nashicola. The sequence goes on along the minus strand of BCJU01000001.1, from coordinate 4,647,351 downwards.
AATCATAAACACCAAAACGTGTAACGCTATAAGTCATCTGTCGAAGTAAACTAGCTGTTAAACCTGTATAAATTCCTGAAATACCATCACTTCGAACTGCTCCGACTAATGTTCCAATCGTTCCTTGTTTTGCTGAAGCAGTTTGTAATCTTGTCTTTGTAACGTCTAATGGATGTGTAAAACATGCTGCAATACTTGCTGCCGCTCCTCCAAGCCAAAATGGATATGAAGGTGGTTTTTGATTTTGTTTTTCAAGAGTGGCTGCCAAAGCCTCCTTTCCGGAAGGAGATGGCATACTTTTGAAAAAGCGTATGATATTCAATCGATCAAAAGACGGATCGTGGTAAAATAAAAAAAGGCGGCGAGTTTCTTTTATTTCACTGGCTTACACGCCAATCAGAATTATTGCATATTCTCAAAGCAAAACGAGAAAAGAAAAAAAAGATGCAGATCAGTCTTACTCTCTAGCCGCCGCTACGCGATAGCGCAAAAATCGATTTCTTTTTTTTTGTTTGACGTCAGAGCTTTATTCTTCTTGTCTTGACTCGGACTTTTCCTCCGTGCCCTGCGCCCGCCCGTTTTAAGGCCCTGACACTACGGGATTTTTTTCCTCTCTAGACTATGTATATCCAATTTCAGGCACACACAAAATAAATTGACGCACATCAATTATCCGTTTTATCAATGTGTGTTCTGATTCGTGTATGTACATACGGAGATGCTATTTCCGATGAATGATCGAATTGTATCTGTATTCATGTTTGGCAAGAATGCAGAATGCATATCCGAGTAGCTACCCCACAAATATCTTTGAGATGTTATCTTGTAATGCACATATAATGCTTCTTAGTGAAAGGAAGCCCTGTCATCATTTCTCTCGTAACAATCGCAAAGATGAGCGGCCTTACCAGGAGATAAATTATCAAATAAGCCAAAGATGTGTTTCCAACGAACGCGTAAATGGGCGGCGGCGCTCTTGATAAGAATCAATCTTGCGAAACAGTTAAAACGTTCATTCCCCCACCTTATCGGGCGGGCGGCGTGCTGTGTGCACTGCACAGACACAATTTTTTGTCGCACAGCAATGCAATTTTACAAGCGTAAAGCCAAGAGCGACTAAAGAACTCAGCACATCTTCTGTTAATTAATTTAAAGACCATTTTGCAATCTTCTACCATATCTTCTATCAGCTTTTGGTCTTTTTTATTTCTTCTTCTTTCTCGGTTCTTCTTCGAAATAAAGCGACAAAAGTCAAGATGTCAAATCATCGAGACCATCATAGTTCCAATACGCCGCTTCATTCAATTCTGAAAAAGCCACATCCTGCTTCTTTGAGTGAAACGCCTAGATCTAGATCTAAATCTCCTTCTCATAGCCGAGATTCATCTTATAGCAATTCCGAGATTAATCTTTCCGGCTTGCAGACGAACATTCATCCGTCTGATGTAGGTCATGCGGCTTCCCAACCGATTCATCCATCTCCACTACGAACTGAATCGCATTCTGCAGGTGATGATACCGTTCAAGCAGCTGCACCAACAAATCTAACACAAACATCATCTGCATCTGGTTCATCTTCCAATCCGGCATCAGTCACATTCTCTGTACCGAATCAATCATCTTTGACTGCTCAAGCAACAACTTCGACCGTTCAACCACAAACACGGAATGATGCACCAGCAGCATCGCCACTTCCATCAATATTAAAATTACCATCATCTTCCAGGTCTTCCCGAAATTCCAGTCGTAGAAGCAGCTTGTCTCAGTCAACAAATAATCAAGATGGTATCGAGGGCGAAGGAAGTGTAGATACGATCGCTGCTCCTAATCAATTACAAACAGCTTTACTTCAACTTCCGACAAATGATGATTCATCCCCAAGTCAAGTCTCTAGCGCATCTTCTATTCAAAGATCCGCTTCTCCCTCACTAGCTTATGATCGCACACGATTGGTGGGTGGTAAAGGTGGATATGGTGGTCGACGTGGAGGACCTGCTTTAAACAAGAATAGGACGAGCTCAAGCGGAGGTTTGAGTGATATTGATATCCGACCGAATTATGAACGTAAAGTTGGATTTGATACAATGATTGATGCAGATGATACGCCAAACGGATACTTTACATTTTGCTTACAAGTCAAATCTCGTGGTTACTTGCGTACAAAGAATACACGCACGTTCATGTGTGCAGTTGATGATAACGGATACAGTGAACGTGCATTGGAATGGCTTATGGAATCATTGGTGAGCGATGGTGATGAGATCGTAGCTCTACGTGTATTGGAAGGAGATGCAGAAGAGATTGATCAAGATGCTGCAAGGGAAGATGCAAGAGAATTGATGGCTAGTATTGTAGAGTTAAATGATGAATTCGGAGATCGATCAATTTCGATCGTAGTGGAATTTATTGCTGGAAGGGTGACAGATACGATTCTCAATGTGATTTACGTCTATAGACCTGATAGTATTACAGTTGGAACACGTGGAAGGACAATGTCTACATTTCAAAAGATGCTCGGTGGATCATTTATTGGAAGTTGCAGTCGTGATATTTTGAATTTATCTCCCGTTCCAGTTGTTATCGTTCGACCTGAAGCGAAAGTCAAGAAACATTTAGCAAAAAGACAAAATGATCCAAAAAGAAGAAGTTATCATGATTTGGTTGCATTGTCTAAAGAATCTCATTTGCCGCTCAGCGTTGGACATTCGAAAAGACAAAGCTTGTTATCTGTTCCCCATAAACATTAGATAAGTAAAGTATATACATAGATTTTCGGCATGCTCTATCTATAAAAAGGTGTAGTTTTTTGTGATGTATATTATCGTTCAAATGTCATCGTTTTCAATTTCTGAATGAGTGAGAATGTCTGACCGAGCGGGCTCTTTCTCGGCGCGCTAATAAGATGGTATCGTTGTCCTAATGCCGAAAAAGCGAATACCGCCTTTACACTTCCACCTGCACATGTTCCGTAATCAGAGGTGAAATATACAGGAACAAAAAAATCTCGAAATGAAAGTGGGATAAATGTATTTTTGGTGAACATCTCTTCTCTCTAATATCAACCATCCTGACCTTGATAAGGATGAGCTCATCGAAGAATTTTCTTCAGCCTCGGTTGATCAAACTTCCTTCTGATCCCGATCATGCGCTGAGTGTTGCATATGAGGCAGGAACACCTAATACACCTTTGATCGTATTCATGAACGGATTAATGTTGCCATCTTCATCGTTTATGCCGGCTATTGAACAATTTGTAGAAATTATCAAATCTGAACAAGAAGAATATCGTCAACCTGGAATTTTACTTTGGGATAGATATGGACAAGGATTATCACAAAAACAAGAAAAGACGCATGATGCATACGATGTGATAGAAACGTTACAAGAACTTTTGACGTACATATCTAATCCTAAAGACTCAATACAACGTCCGATCATCTTTGTTGCAAATTCGATCGGATGTCCATTAACGCGAATGTATGCTGAAAAATATCCTTCTTCCGTTGTTCAAGCGATGTTATTTCTTGATAGTATGATGGCTTCAAGTGATTTCGTTTCAATCTTTAATGAACCTGAAGATGAAAAAGAAGCTTCAAAGTTATTACCTGAAGAAAGAGAAGGTATGAGAATTGCGCGTGAAAAGATGCTTGCAATCTTTCATCCAAGTGTACCTAACCAAGAAGGATTTGACAGAAGTCATTTACCCCAACAATTACCTAAAAGTGATCAACTAAAACTTAAAAGTGAACCTTTTCTAACTGTATTGGGTCATGATCATGCATTCTTTGCAGCTGATACCGAAGAAAAGCTTGGAATACCTGCCTTTGTGGTAGACAAATATATGAACGCAGAATGGGACAAGTATAATCTAGGCTTACTCACACTTACCAATCCTGATCACGCTCGTGGTCCAATACGACCCAAGAATGCCAGTCATTTCATTCAGGTTTCTAATCCAGACATCGTTGCACAAGAGATGTATCTGTTGTACAAGAAAGTTCAAAGGCATGAATGACATTGCGAGAGGATACAATTTTTGATGTTTGCATTTGTTTTTTGTTGGTATACGAAAGTGGATATTGATACAGCCGAAAATAGATAAAAAAAAGGATCAAGGTCCGATAACAGCAGACATGAATCTCTTGTAATCGCCAGAAGTCTCTCCTTCTACACGATTTTGTAATCCTTTTCTATGTTGAGTAACAGCATAAGCTCGTTTTAATTCTTCAAATCTGCCTCTGTTCCAATGAGCACGCATGACACGATAAATTAAACGTTCATCTTTTGTTCCCATTCCTTTCATTGATTCTTCCAAAAGATGAGCATCTCTTGAAATACCTGGTGGTCCAGGTAAAGCAGTATTTGCAATGTATAAAAGTGCATCTTTCATATGACCACTAAATTCCGAATTTACCATATCTGCCAATGATTTACGATGATGATGTTGATATGCTTGATTGAGAGCTTGTAAATGCGGCGTAGAACGTGCGATCATTATGCCACAAATTTTGATCTCATCCGTACCTGCACCACGAGCTGCTTTGAATATATCACGAGCATCTTGTTCTACCAGATTATGATCGATAGGTGCATTATCATCCATTCTTGTACCCTCCAAAGCCATAACAAACATTCTCTTTGTCTTCATACTGAGTTCTCCTTCTACAACTTTTACCATATCTTTGTTGTACGTTGCACGATAGGCTTGTTTCAAAAGCCAAATTTCTGAATTGGTTCTGCACAAGATTATTTCATTTAATAAATCTTCATGTGTTCCTGCACCTTGACAAGCACGATGAACGAGCCAAACATCGTAACCTAAAGGACCTAAACATTTTGCACGTAAGCTACCTTCAAACCAACCACTTGTTTCTTTTTCCAAAACAGAAATCAAATCTTTTCCAACTGTTGCACGAAATTGATGAGAAGTTGCATCAATTTGCATTGCATCTAAAGGAGCTAAAGTTTGAATTAACATCTTTTCATCAGTTCCAAAACCTTTTGTTGCTTTACGAATATTATCGACTACTAATTGTGCATTGAATCCTGGTGGAGGTGGACTGGGTTGTTGTCCTGGTGGTGCAGGAATTGGAACGCCAAGGTAGAAATTGCCCCCGCCAGTACCACCAACATATCCTGGCTGTGGTGGAGGTGCAGCATATCCGCCTCTGTATCCACCTCCATAAGGTTGTTGTGGTGGTGCACCATATCCTGCATGTTGGTATTGTTGTTGATGATGTTGATGGTGATGATGATGTTGAGGAGGTGGTGGGGCACCGTATCCATACTGTTGTGGAGGTGGAGCACCGCCGCCGTATCCGCCAAAAGGTTGATTATTGTATGGGTATGCCATTGATTTGTAATTATTAATATCGTTTGTGATGGTTGAGTAAAAGTAAGATATATGTCTTTAAGAGTGACTGTTTTTATATACTCGGAGTCAAAGGCTGTGTTTTTTGTCCGCTTTTTTCAGGAACATCATTCTATCTTATCCGACTACAGTCTCAATTTACCTTACACCTTAGCGTAGTTTGGAAAGGTGTGGGCGTTTAGCGTACAAAGAATATCCCTCCAAGCACATTAGCACTGTGCACCGCCAATTACACAGCATTTGAATTTACATAGAATATGCTGTGACAGCCTTGGCTATTCATCAATTCCGAATCTCGAGTAGAAGGTTCCGAGATTGGACTTTGAGGTACATATGTATATGACTTTAGTGCATCTGTAATCGACATTGCAGACGGAATAGATTCTGCTATATTTCATTCCATCTTTTCAGTATGAATATGAGCATGTATGAAGATATTCATTTACCTTAAAACTTTCTTTATTGCTGTACATCTTTCAATGGCGGGGCGTACTTTATTTGTATATTTCTAATTACACTTTTTCACTTTATTTGTGAAAGGACAAATCTTCTTTTCAAAGAAAAAGTATTTGATTGTCAAGGTTTTGGCAATTCTACAAATCTACTTCCTTTTAGCAAAATGATTTACTTGAATTTATTCATATTCTTGTTGTTCGCAAATGCAGACATTCTTAATTTTTCGCTTTGCACTTCCACTGATAATGAAAATAATTTCCCTCGACATCCTATAGATCTTGAACTTCGTCTAAACGACCAGAAATAATTGTTGGTGTCAATTCGGCGCAATCACCTGATCATGAAATGAATCAAATGCAGTCAAAATCAAAAAAGGGTCAAAAAAGGAAGAGAGAAGGAAAAGAAAAACATGATGAAGATTTGCAAGCACAAAAAGAAAGAAAGAGAGAATATACACGTTTGAGCGCAAGAAAGAGAAGAGAAAATATAAGAGAGAAAGTAAGTTTTGACGAAAAGAGATCATTCATATAAAGCTGATGTTAAATTGATTATTTTTAAAACAGGGACCTGAGGCTGTTGAAGCAGAAAGAGCTTTACAAAGAGAATATCAAAAGAATTACAAGGCTAAAATGCACAGCAATCCTTTCTCCTTAGAACAATATCACGCAAGGAAAAGAAAGAATGAATTAAATCGCTATAAAAGAGAAACAACGAATGAAATGACAGGTGAACAATATAGAAATAAACTCAATGAGGCAAGAAAGAAAAGGAGAAAGCTTCAAAAAGAGAAAGATAAACCATAACTCAGAGATAATTTTCAAAAAGAATAAGAATGCCAGTTATACACTTTGCATTATTTTGACCATGACAATCTGTATTAATGAAAACAGGAATAATGCCTTGAATTTCTTGCATTTCGAGAGGTTCCCTGTGAACAAATATGTCAACCAAAAAAAGCAACCTTTAAGCGGTAAAAATTGAAAAATGAAATCATTTTCTTATTTTGTGAACCTATTTATGCGCTAGTCATGCACGATGTGTGAACCTCAACTGCTACTGCTAAAGTGACTAAATAACAGACGTGTGAACATGTAAAAAAGCACACGGGAAGTGCTTGCTTTTATCGATAGGCCACCATAGCCGGAACATGATGAAGAGCAGTAAGGAAATATATACATAGAGCGATGTTATAAGAAGAGATCATATTTTTTAGTTTTTCATTAAAATTGTCTATCCTCACAGCCGTAATTCGGGGCTGAATATTGGATAATACACATCGACAACAAAGTACCTAATGAAAGTCGTTGAATTAGATTAAATACTGTTATCTGTTTACGCTCACTCTGTTTAGTCTAGATTTCTTTGATGATATATTTTGTCATTTTCACATTTGCTATTGCAATTCTAAGCACTTTCATTCCTCTTTCTTCCTCACAAGCTTTTTCAGATGACCATATAGATCTTGATTTAAGACTCGGGTTACCGTCTTCTTCAAATTTAGATACAGAATTAACTAATATCCCTCATCATATTTCGACTCTGCCTCATAACTCTGTTGATGACGTACATATGATTGACAAAGAACAAAATAAGAAACGCAAAGCATTCGATACCCCAAAGAAAAGCTCTCGCAAGAAAGTTAAACAACTTACACCCGAAGAATTAGAGGTAGAAAGAACAAAAAATCGTTTAAGAGCTCGGAAAAAGAGACAAGATATTAAAAACAGAGTGAGTGAAACAATTTGTTATGATTTATTTTATTTAAATTAGACTTATAATAACATTACAATAATGTTTGTGAAAGGGAGCAAAAGCTATTGAAGAAGCAAAAAAGAAGAAAGACGTTTATACACAAAATTGGAAAGCAAGATTAATTAAAGATCCAGCAAGACTTCAACATCATCGAAAGGTAAGACGTATTGCAGAAAAGAAGAGATATATTGCAAAAATATCAAATGAAGAAACTGCAGAAGAGTTTAGAAGAAGGCACAATGAATTGAATAAAGCGAATTACAAGAAGCATAAAGAACGTAAACAATAGAGGATAATCGGGGCTAAAGAATGATGTGTGCGGTGCATGTTTGCATAAAGCAATGCAACATATGAGTTGATTAAGTTATGTTTTAAGTGATAACGCTTTTCGTCTTGCACACCTGTACTGTGAATATGATGTTTCTTCATCCTTTTATATTCTTCCTTGTATACGTTCAAATCTTTATAAACAAGACTTCTGGTTTTATTAGCGAAGAGGATGAACATTGGCTTTCATCAGTCATTCTAGAAAGTCCAGAAAGGACACAAAACCCAAGTCAAGCAGAAATTATTCACACGACTCCTTCAACTGTAAATAATCAACAGCCAATTTCCACAGCAAAGAAGAGAAAAAAGTCAAATAAAAGAACAGCGGAAGGTCTTGAAAGAAGGAAACTACAAGCGAGAATGAACAAAAAACGTAAGAAAGAACAAAGTGCAGAATCTCTTGAAGCATTTAAAGCAAGACAAAAAGAATATTCAAAAAAGCACTTTTTAAAAATTCGAAAAGATCCTCTGAAAAATGAAAAATTTAAAGAACGTCATAGAATAGCTGCTCAAAAAAGTTATATAAAGAAGAAAGAACAAGATCCTGAGGGACTTGCTGAATATGTGAGGAAGAAAAATCAACGTTTTCGTAACAAGAAAAGATTACAAAAGAAAACCGAAGACACCAATTAGCCAATCGAATATTCAATTTAAAGCTTTGTCTACCTCAAATGTTTTGAGTGATTACACTTGTAGGTGAACGAGTAGGTATGTACTTCCATTGCAAACCAGGTCAATTTTCACACCCCGAGAACATCGGAAATGATGAGCGGGCTAAAAGCAGGTACATCCTCCAGGCGGTAAGTCAGTTCAATTTACTCCTCCGAATTCTTCGGGAATGAAAAGCGGGCTACACTACACGTACCTTTTAATTAGGATTGACCTGCATTGTCACAAAAGAGGCAGTTTCAGGCAGTAGAACAGCTTTCGGCTACGTTTACAAGGCCCGTTACCGGTGGAGAAAAAAAAATATTTAAAAAGCAGCATACATTCAACTTTTATCTTCTTCTTTCCTCTTCCAAATCATCCCTCATTCCAATATGACTACATCACAAAATCAACAAAAGTCAAAAGAGGATTCACATATCGGTCCAATCGATCGAATGGTCGCTCTCAAAAGAATTAATGATGCTTCTTCTCCCGATTCCGTTCAACAATTTGAAAGTGTAGAAAAACCTTTTGCTTTGGGAAATGCAAATCGAATAGCATATGGAGGATTTTGTGTTGGAGTAGCAATCGCATCTGCTTATCAATCTTTACAAAAGTCACAACTATCTTCACTTAATATTTATTCTGTTCAAGCATCTTATTTAGGACCAACAACATTAGACGCACCTGTTCGTTTAGAAGTTACAACATTACGTGAAACAAGAACATTCTCAACAAGATTAATAATCGTTAAACAAGATCAAGGTCACAAAGATAAAAATACGGGCATTCCTATTTTACGATCAACACTTGCCTTTCTTATCGATTTCGTAGCTACAAAAGGAGATCGAACGATAAAAGGAATGGTTTATGCAGATCAACCTGCTTACAAGGTAACCGATCATTCCGCTTTACCAACAGCTCAAGAACGTCAATTACAAGAAGTTAAAGCGGGAAGGTTAGATAAAGGCGTGATGGATGCTGTAAATGAAATGACAGAAGTTGTTCGAGATCTTTATCAGCAAAAAATGACACCTGAAGGATTATTATGGGATAATCTCGGTGGGGTATTAACAGAAAATACAACAAAGCAAGATGAACGTAAGACAACTGAAAAAGTTAGTTATGATTGGTTCAAATATCTACAGGAAAACTCTTCTTCAAATCAAAGTAGTCCAGACATCCTCTATCCTCCAAGTGAACGTGCATCAGCTGCATGCTTTTATGGTTTGGTCTTGGATGGCTACCTATCCTTTTTGCCATTAGTGTTCAGTCACAGATATTTATTTGATGCTGATGCATGTTCTTCATTAGATCTTTCATTACGATTCCATGTTGATGATTTGCGACCAGGATTATGGAATCTTCGAGAGATGAGAACGATTGCTGGACAAGACGAACGTACTTATTCGCAATCTAGGCTATGGCAAAAAACGTCCGATCGATCCAACACAAAAGATGGCGAGGAGGAATTCAAGCTCATTGCTACAATGACGCAATCTTCTGTCATGCGGGATTTCGAAAAGGATAAATCGAATCTTTGAAATAGTCTAGGAAGCATCACAAGTATAGACATTAGAGCCAACTACGAGTCCATGCAAAAAATTGATTCAGCACTTGACCAGGCTACCGTAATTGTGCTTAAAGAGGATTGCTGGGCTCGAGGTATCTAAACTCCCTCACTTATAACTCTCTGTCTGGAGTAGTTATCAATCTTGTGCACAGCGAAATCTAAAGTAGCGTAAACTTTATTGATGTTGCTCTGTACTTCAGTCGACGGTGATGTTCATTGCGTTCGGACCCTCTTCGTATTAGAAAAATTCCGAGTCTTTACCGAGATTTTTTCGCTGAATCCTAGCGCTCAAGCCTCGACTTTGTATCATGGCGCTGTCAATTTGTCCCTGCAGCTTGTCATTCTGACAAGATCGGATCGCCTTCTGTCAAGATTTGATCTATAAAGAAAATAGAATATTCTTATTACATGATCTCATAGCAGAACGGATCTGCATAAAGAGATCCTACAATATTCATTTGAAACCCTTTCTATTTTATTTCTTTCGTGTTGGAATGAAGAAAAACTCATTCTCGGGATGAATTTCAATTCCATATAATTATTGTACTTTACTATACTTTTCCTTCCCGTCTTCACCATAGTAGTAAAAGATGATTTCTTTCTGTTTACGTCTATTCACCAGTTTATGGTTATTCATCGTTATTGTTTTCTTAGCAAGAAGAACATCATGTTCGACTTACTATTTATCAACTGATACACGTGGAGCAAGATTTTGGAAAGATTATACTTTTGTTACAACGGATGCAATACAAGAAGAAAATTTAGCAACGTATGCAATTATGAATGATGCATTTGCGACTGGAATTGCAGAATTAGGTCAAGAAGATCCTTTTGCATTAAGATTAAGTGTGGATAATACGACTTCTAATCCTCCTTTTCGTAATAGCGTAAAGATTCAATCAAATTATGCATACGGAGATGGTTTATATGTGTAAGTGTTTCAGTATATAAAAGCTGGTTGAGAATTTATCACTGATATAAATCCTTGTTATTTCTAGTCTTGACCTTAATCATTTTCCGAGTGGATGTGGAATTTGGCCTGCATTTTGGACAAAGAGTGGAAATATGAGCAGTAAACAAGAGATTGATATCATAGAAAATGTGAACGATTTAAGAGAAGGTCCAATTATAGCTTTACATACAGATCAAAAATGTCAAACAGAAACTATACCAGCTTCAATGACTGGAACGATTAGTGATCAAATAAATTGTCATCAACAAAATCAAAACGTAAGTGGTTGTGTTGGTTATTATAAAAACTTAAAACACGAACCAGCAAAGATATATGGAGGAACAAGCAATCTTGATGCTCAAAGAAGAGAGGTTAAACATCAAAAAGGTGGTTCTTCGTTTGGACAAAATGGTAGAACAGTAATTGTAATGCAAAGAGATCTTCAATCTTCTCATATAATTTCAGCTTGGGCTTTTAATAGTACGGAAGTACCGGTAAATTTGAATCAAACATTATCTTTAGCGGGAAATGGAAATGGACAATCGAATCGTTCAATTTCTATATCAACCCTTGAATGGCCTTCTCCAAATGTTTTATTTTATTTACCTCAAAGTTCTTGTCAAGAGGAATGGCAAAGGCATTTTCTAGTGAGTAAAAGAGGTAGGCTTAGTATGAAAAACTTTATATATATGCTTAAACTTAATTTTACTATTTGCACAGGTGATCAATATAGGTCTTTGTGGTAATTGGGCAAATAATACGTATAAAAGCAGTGGATGTTCAGCACAATTCGGTACATGTTCCAATCAAGTTGCAAGTCAAATGTCATCTTTTGATAATGCATTTTGGTCAATTAATTCAGTCACTATTTTTGCTAGCAATAATTTCAACTTGAATCCTGTTTTAGAAGCTGAAATTGCTTCTTCTTCGAATGCTGTTTATTCTTTACGTTTTCAAACTCAAACTTTCTCTATCGTTTTAATTGTTATTCTTTTTATTGCATTCTTATAATGATGAATACAATATATATATGTATATATGGCCTATGCCAATTTAAATACAATTACCGCTACTGCTTGATTCGCCAGATTTGCATGCACGACAATTAGCTTTTGTAGTTTCATAAGCCGCTTGATAATAACCTGAAGGACAATTTGCACAACCTTTGCAATACCATTCAAACTCATCAGGACGACTGTTTGGATCAGAACGTGCATAACAACAAGTACCCGTATCAGTACTTGAACATTTTACCGTAGAACAAGTATTTGCATTGTCACATTGTAAGCATGATTGACATGATTCAGGTGGATTCTTTGATGCACTTGTACCTTGACAAAGTTCTGCTTGACCAGAAGGTGACCAAACAAGATTTTCATTGCTGTTCAAGAAAGGATAAAAAGGGTGAGCACAAAGAAAAAAACAGGATTTATAGTGAGACAATACCAACCGATAAATGCTAAAGCAACATGTTCCTGTTAAACTTTGATCATTTGGGCAATTTTTACACCATGATACGCATTTTGGATCACCATCACAATTTGCTGCATAGATCTTGATTGCAATTAAAATAGCAAAGATGATAGTAATCTTCAAGGAGAGGAGCAAGTTAGGAATCTTCATGGTGAAAAGTAAGTTGTAGTATTGAGTCAAGAAGAAACTTATTATTTTAGTAGTCTCATATATCACTAATTTATGCAAGTACCTCTGAAATTATCTAGGGTGAAGATTTCGATCTTATGCATCGGTCAATGTGACCTTATTATAAAATCTTGTCACTTGTCATTACCGCAAAAGGCGCCGCGCGGTTGCTGAAAATATCCAACCCAACTCATTTAGGATATATTTTATCAAGCAGTCCACCCTCTTTTAATAAAAAATGATGAAAGCAACCACTTCAAGTTTATCAAGAATGTCCTGTCGGAAGAAGCCTACTTGACAAATCATCTTTTTAGAATATCTTCCTTACGGATTTATTAAAAAAGTAAAGCTTGAAATATAACTTCGGAGAATAGTATTGGTCAAATGAAGAACATATACTATAATATATAAAGCGGAAGCCATTCTTGCGGCGATTAGACGGTACCGAAATGAATAACTGAGGCCGTTTCTTACCAACAAATATTAGTCGTTGCTTACAAATGTGACCTTCTAAGCTTTTAGCGTAACAGTTATACGCTATTCATTAAGACTGAGATCAAACTCAAGCTGAATACAATTTTAGTCATTATTAAAAATGATCAGTGAAAAATCCTGTGCATGAAATTTTGGCAAGAAAAACAAGTTTAGTCAAAGGTTCAATTTATATTCCTCGCTTAAACTTTAAACATGTGTATCTAATTTCGGTCAACAAGAATTCCCACGAATCTTCTTGCTTGTTCTATTTGGAGAATTTGAAAAGGGTCTAGTATTGTATGAACAATGAATGTCCTTAAGTCTGAAAGTGGGGTATTTCAGCGAGAAACAATGAACTTTTTTGTTCCTAGCATGAGTCGGAGTAACCGATCGCTAGACGGGAAGGCTAACATTTTTAGACTACTATAGTGCATCAAATAAAAACCAACTGTAGCAATACCCTCAAAATCCCGGCTAAATTCTCACACCGGCTATTGCACAACGCCCTTTGCTTTTTTTTTGTTTGTGAATCAAAAAGCCACTACTGTACGTGTGTGCTATGCTCAGAAGACAGACAAAGGCCTCCTACGTAGACTAGACTAGTGTATACGCATATAGTCTAGTACTAGAATATTACATAGGTAGTTCTACATCAAAATACGCCATCCTATCAGTACACGCGTTGCAGTACGACAATTGCGAGTGATGACATGCATTCAATCTGCATTTAATATTTATAGCTTAATTAAACTAGAGGGCGGCAATCAAGCAGTGCCCAATCTGTAGCATCTGTGCAAAGCTTCACATTTGATTTCTTTACATACCCGGATTCTTTCTCTCTTACCATCTTTCAAAACATTCTTTTTGGACATGTTAAATTGATATTTATGGTGAAATTGTCATCGACAATCTCATGACGCATATCAATTCAGATTCTTCACCTTTGATATGGCCTCCGGCGAATCTAACCGGAACGTCATCTTTTCCGATTGGGAATTTATACGAAAAGAAGGACGGCCATGAAGGTTTAATTAATACAAATGCACTATGGAATGCTACCGATCAAATCAATTATCATCAACATCAACAACAACATTTTCAATCAACTCAAAATGATGTGATTGGTGAAAGTTCAAATAGTCAACATGTAGCTAATCTTCCTAACGATGCATTCGGTGCATTTTCACATCATCAAGGAATTCATCCACCTTTGCAGCATATACCTCAACCTTTACATCCCCAAGCAAGCATATCAACAATTTCTCAGAAGCCTGCAATCAACAATGCATCCTCTATCGCTCAAAACACAGTCACTCTTCAAACGCTTCCCAGACCTGATCATTCGAGTGAAGGCAAAGCAGATGCGTCTAGTTCATCTGATCCACCCAAACGCACAAAGAAGAAGAATACAAATACAAAACGTGAACAATACCGATCATGCGATCAATGTCGTTCAGCAAAAAGTGCATGTGATTTAAAACTTGAAGCTCCTTTGGTAGATGGTATTCCTGCTAAAGCTTGTTCTGGATGTGCTAGACGTGAAATCTTTTGTACGGCTTTGTGGCTAGAAAGAATGCTTGCTCAAAGAGAACAAAAGCGAAAGAAGCATCCTAATGACCAACAGAATCAGCAACAGACTCGACAAGCCAATGCAGCCCCTTATCCAACAACTAAGGATCAATCGCCACCGATCATTGCGCCTGCAGGACAAATTAATCAAATCAAAAGTAGCCCAAATCAATTTTTGACGCCAATCCCAGTTGATGCGACTCAGCCTTTGACTAATATTAGTATCGATAATTCTCAGCCAAACATGTGGCAACACCTTTACGCCCTGCAAACATACAACTCGCATACTCTTCCACATACGAGATTAGAACAAAGTCTAGGCAAAGACGTAATGATGGACCATCTAGAACGAAACAAATTCAAGATCTTCTATGAGACTTTCGAAATACCGTTCTCTCATTGGCTTGGCCAAGAATGTATTCCACCGCCTTATCGAGCAGGCTTAGCAATCATGAATGATAGTCGAACAAAACAGAAAGGCGATATACAAACGAGCTCGATGCACAACTCAGCAGAAATTGGATCACATCGAGGCAATGAGGCTCTGCAACGTGTACTGAATCAGGCAATGCTCGAAACCGGTTCAGATGCGATTGGAAAGTGCTCCTTCGCTTCGGCGCCTTTCTTACTATCTTCCGTTTACATCTTAGATGCTTTGATGGATTCAAAACGATTTCGCGGGAATCGTAATCCGAGAACTGCTGTTTATAATGCGCAAATCGAATCAGCATTGCATTCAGCAGTCTTGGCGAGTGCTTCTCAGTATGGCAATCAAAGCGTTGAAACTCTTGACGCTCAAAAGCATATGACCGCAACTGCTTGGTATAAAGCAAAAAAGGAATTGTTCGAATTAATCTCTGATACTTGGTCTTTCCGTTTGGCATTGGGCTTGCTTATTTTTGGAATGACAACACCTCCGACACCCGAAGATGGACATGTTGATTCACCCACGTCTGAATTATACCAAAATACGCTCTTTGCAGCCACAGAAGCCTGTCAAAGATTACGTCAACTTTGTCAATACGTTCGAAGAATCATCTCCAGAAGTCGCAGACAAAGACGTTCTGCTGCCGTTGATAGTGATATTACCGAGTTATTGGGTGCCCTCGAATGGCTTGCAATCATGATTGATACTGTCAAAATCGTCACTTATCGCACAAACGTTTCGAATCCCTTAACGATTGCTGCTTCCTCATTAGCTGATTCGACTGAAGATCAAACGGATTTGCTGGAAGGCAACGTGGATGTGACAAGCTTTACGTCAAGCTTTGATACTGATGATAGTGACGGAATTGAAGACTTGGAATATTCTCAATCGGATGACGTCGCGAATAATATCTTACTACTTTCTAGACTAGATCTCCGTTCTGAAAGTTCAATTGATGGTAGTGTGCCTTCGTCATCACCACAAGTGAGCTTTGCTGCACCAAATGAAACGCAAGCTTCTTCGAGCAACAGTCTTTCGTTGGCCAAGCAATCTGTATCTTTATCTCGTTGGGAGGACGTAAAGATGTGGAATATGATCATCGAACGAACACGTCAAACGAGCAGACAAGCTCGCGTTCAAATCACACAAACTGGCAGTATTGATACTGAATTGCTCTTATTGACGATTCGAAGGGCAACTTCTTTGAAAATTTTATTGTGGAAAGCAGTGGCAGACTATGCGAATTTGTCGAGATGCGAGAGTTACATGAATGGTCTTCTTAAAATATCTGCTGGTGGCAACATTTTTGGACAAAACGTAGCTGAACAAGATGAGGCATATCAAACGATCGTTGAGATTATTAGACTTTGGCATTCAATCTTTGGTGAAATGGCTAAAACAGCTATGGACTCATTTGCATCTTTACCCAAATCAGCAAGGTCCATGCTTTCTTTTGTGTGTAATCATGTCGCGTTGGGGACCTTGCATTTCTTCAATATCGCCGAATCTATTCAAAGAGATCTCGACGGAAGAAAGAAGAGAAAACAAAGCATGCACAAAGCAACATTCGATGGTTTGCCAGGTTTACACAATCATTCACAACCTCAATCAAATGGAAATCGGGATACAAAGCATGAGTTTTCTCCGCAACATCGATCTCTCAGACTTAATGCAGCGGAGCATATCTCATTCGTTGCAGAGCTTAACAATGTCTATGCAGATCAAAGTGTTGACTTTTCTGAAGTGAACATGTTCCCAGGAGAGGTAAAGGTGACAGAAGCAGTTCTATCTGCTTCTAATAATGCTTATCATCCAGACTTTTGGCACCATCCATTTATCAGTATGTTTTTACAAGCTCAACATATGGCCGCTTATGAACTTTTACAAGAAGCTCAAGCTGCCGTTTCACTTCAAGGAGCGTATGATGGTCGACCTTTACCATCTTTATTACGTTCTGCCGATGTTTGCCTTATTGCTATCCAACGCATGTCAAGCGGTCTAATTTCTGTTCCAAGACCTGCTATCGAAATAAAGATGCAATTGGAAGTTTTACAAGCAATGAGAGCATCTTTCGGATTTTAACGAGTTTCATCTTGTTTGTACTTTTTTTTCTTTAATTTCTGTACCTATACACTCTTTCTACTGTATCTTACTCAGTCTCTTTCTCAGTTTTTGTTTCAGCAAAATTGAAATGTCATCGCAATAATTATTAACATATAAAAGAATACAAATTATAAGGAAAACAATTCAACGAGTAGTATAACCACCATTTGCAAAGATTGTTTGACCTGTAATCCAATTGCCATCTGATACTAAATGTTTAATTATAGGAGCGATATCATGAGTATCGGTTAAACGACCATCAAGAGCTTGTGATTTATGAAAAGCAACTGCAGCATCTTCTTCTTGAGGATAAAAGAAAGGAGTATCCATCGGACCTGGAGCGATTGCATTTACGGAAATACGTCTTTGTTGTAATTCTTTTGAAGCTGCACGAGTGAAATGTTCAACTGGTGCTTTTGAACCTGCATAAATTGAATAATTACCTGTAAAAGCAGCTAAAAGGGAAGTAACTGTTGAAACAATTTTACCACCGTTTGATAAATGAATTGCAGCGTATTTGATAAAAAAGAATGCAACTTTTGAATTTAAATTAAACATTTCTTCATATTCTTCTTCACTGATGTTTACAATTGGCTTTTTAATAACTTTTCCAACGTTATTGATAGCAATATCAATTTTACCAAAATCTTTTTTTACCTTTTCAAAAACATCTTTAATTGATGTTTCTGTACGTAAATCAGCTTGATAACCTTTATGACCTTGACCATTTAATGATTTAATTGCTTCTTCGGCAGATTTAACATTTGCATGATAAACGTATGCAATCTTTGCTCCATTCTTGGATAAAAGTTCGGCAGTTACAGCGCCTAAAGCACCTCCAGTGATTAAGACAACTTTGTCTTGTAAAGAAATTTGATTTGTAGACATTTTTGACTTAAAGGTTTTATTATTTGTGAATCTTTGAATGTATGAAATAATATTTTCGATTTTGTGCTCAAGTATTTATACCTTTCAAAAAAAAGCGGAATTAAAGTATACTTTATGATCATACACTCATCACATCATATAAAAACCTTTTAACAAGGATCGCTCCAACGGAACGGACATGTGGCTGGCTGATAATGTCCACATCACTTTAGTTCAAGCATACACACGCTAAAACGGGCTACATCGAGACGCGGAGTTGTGAAAGCGGATTTGTGGAATTAAAAAGTCGGAGTTGTGAGCCCATTGTTCAAAAGACAATGCCGTTTTTGTTAAAAAAGCGCAGATGTAGAAGAATGGTGTGATTTTGGTTTTGATCATACATATAAAATTGTGAAATAAGATTAAATTTGTTTGAAAGACGGAGATGTGATCGATTGTGAACTTTTCAAAAAGGTAAAGGCTCTGTTGATCTGTGCGGAATATCGGAAGGGAAGCCAATAGAATTCGACATAATGTGCCCACTAAACAAATGCAAATTATGTAAGCCAAAATATAATCTTGTCATTTGACATCTTCTTTTCAAAAGTCGTTCGGAAATCTAACAAAAAAGCATCACGAGGACATTGAACGGGTAAAGACAAGCCGACATCATATGAGTTGGTAACGCGCTAGCGCCTGCGCAAATCTTCTCTCACCCCCCCCCACGTTTTGATAAATTAGACCGGTCACAGGTGATTATTATCCTAGGCTTAGAAGCAAGTTTCGTTTTAGAGCGGTGACCGCTGACATGCACCCCGCGTTGTCCGGTGATCTTTTGTCACTTACTTTTCCGTAAATAATTTCTAATATGCTTGAGGGATATATAAATGAGGTATGGATTTTCTTTTCTTACAACCATCTCTTCTAATAAAACACAAACTACTATTTATCATGCTTTCAATTTCTAAAGAAGGGGAGCTTATTTATAAGCATGATGGAGAAACATTATTGATCGAAGCATGGGGTGAGAATGCTGTAAGGGTTCGAAGTACTCTTTTATACGAATTTCCAAAAGAGGAATGGGCATTAACCAATAAACCTAAACTTTCAAAGCCATGTCAAACAAATATTGAAAAAATACCTGAATCAGAACAAAAATCATTTCAAGGTATGGTGGGAGTTGCAAATCCTTCTATCGGACCAGGTCATTTGATCAATGGTAAAATATCAGTAACAATTTCACCTGTCGGAAAAATGATTATCAAAAATACAAAAACAAATAAAATTCTTTTGGAAGATTTTGTTCGTCATCGTCGAGATGCAACAGATCCAAATGTGAGCGCATTAGAATTAGAAGCAAGACAATTTCGATCAATTCCTGGTTCTGATCATTTTCATATAGTTGCAAGATTTGAATCACAAAGTAGAACTGAACAAATTTATGGTATGGGTCAATATCAACAAAGTAATTTAAATTTAAAAGGAAGTGATTTAGAATTATGTCAACGTAATTCACAAGCAAGTATTCCATTTGCAACTTCAAGTTTAGGTTATGGTATTTTATGGAATAATCCTGCTATCGGTAGAGTTGTTTTTGGTCAAAATGTAATGTCTTTTGAAGCTTTAAGTTCAAAAGCATTAGATTATTGGGTAGTTGCAGGTGATACACCAGCAGAAATTCAAGAAGGATATGCAAGTGTAACAGGAACAGTACCAATGATGCCAGAATATGGTTTAGGATTTTGGCAATGCAAATTACGTTATCAAACACAAGAAGAATTATTAAATGTTGTAAGAAAGCATAAAAAGCTTGGCCTTCCAATGGATGTTATCGTTTGTGATTTCTTTCATTGGCCAAAACAAGGTGATTGGAAATTTGATCCAACTTATTGGCCTGATCCAGAAGGAATGGTTGCTGAACTTAAACAATATAATGTCGAATTAATGGTTAGCATTTGGCCAACATTAGATAAAGGATCTGATAATTATGACGAATTTCGTGATTCAAATTTAATGATTCGTTCTGAAAGAGGTTCACAAATTCAACAAGAATTCGAAGGTGAATGTAGATTTGCAGATTTCACTTCACCTCAAACACAAAAAGCAGTTTGGTCAATTGCAAAGCGTAATTATCACGATAAAGGAATTAAAACTTTTTG
Source organism: Meira nashicola (assembly GCA_001600355.1). Classification (NCBI taxonomy): domain Eukaryota; kingdom Fungi; phylum Basidiomycota; class Exobasidiomycetes; order Exobasidiales; family Brachybasidiaceae; genus Meira; species Meira nashicola. The sequence goes on along the minus strand of BCJU01000001.1, from coordinate 4,627,032 downwards.
GCTTGATGAAGCCGAACCTGAATTTTGTCGATATGATTTAGATAATTATCGTATGTTTGCTGGTTCTGGTCTTTCGGTTGGAAATAGTTATCCGGTTGGATATTCAAAAGCATTTTATGATGGTCAAATCAGTTCAGGTCAACAAGAAGGTACAATCGTTAATTTAGTAAGATGCGCTTGGGCAGGTTCACAAAAATATGGTGCTTTAGTTTGGAGTGGTGATATCGCTTCTTCTTGGTCTTCTTTTCGTAATCAATTAGCTGCAGGTTTAAATATGGGATTAAGTGGTATTCCTTGGTGGACGACTGATATTGGTGGATTTCATGGTGGTGATCCAAATGATGAAGAATTTCGTGAATTGATGATAAGATGGTTTCAATGGGCAACTTTTTGTCCTGTAATGCGTTTACATGGTGATCGTGAACCACGTCAACCACAACATGGAACAACAGGAGGTGCAAGTTGTAGAAGTGGAGCAGATAATGAAGTTTGGAGTTATGGTGATGATATTTTTAACATTTGCAAAAAATATTTATTTTTACGTGAATTTTTAAGACCTTATACTCGTCAATTAATGCAAGAAGCACATAAAGATGGAACACCAATCATGCGTACAATGTTTTATGCTTTTCCAAATGATCAATTTTGTTGGTCAATCGAATGTGAAAAACAATATATGTTTGGTGATAAATATCTTATTGCTCCTGTTTTAGAAGCAAAACAAAAAGAAACAAAAGTTTATTTACCCAAAGGACATCAATGGAAAAGATTAATTGCCAGTAATGTGGAGAATGATGGTAAAATCACTCATGATACAAATGTTTTAGAAGGTGGTCAAATTATAACTGTTGTTTCACCAATTGAAGATATGCCTGTTTTCGAATTAGTGTAAATAAAAAATATCATCAAATGTCATACTGCGAATTAGTGCTAAGGTCATAGGTTTGTTTATGCATTTAATCTCTTCCTCGCGGCACCGATCTAGCGCGGCGCAGGTACCGTGTGTTATGTCTTGTGACCTTTATAAATGTCAGGCGCTGGCGTATAATTAGAGTGTATGTTTAGTGTAGAAAAAGAAATGAAGAAATTAAAATTGGGCACATTAAAACGACGGTCCGGTGAAAAAGAAAGACGTGAAGAGAACAAACGCCTCATTTTCCCTGTTCCCCCACAACATCCATTTTGATCATGAGAAAAAAGAAAAATTACTAACAATGTCTAATAATGGCTCATCATCATCAACTTCATCGCCGACAACATCAAATGGATCTCAGGTGGCTGCTATTACTTCTAACAAAAATGTTAATCAAACTATAACAAAGACTAAAAATGATGGAAATGAACCACCAATCATGCGAAAAGGATTACAAGTTTTATCAAGAGGTCATAGAGCATGTAATGTTTGTAGAAGACAAAAAATGCGTTGTGAAGGTTATACGAACGGATCATGTAATAGATGTAGGAATACGAAACAAGAATGTATTTTTGAAATTCCGCCTGTAAAATCAAATTCTCAAACTACTACAACACAATCAACAGCAACAACATTGAATGCAGATCGAGAAAATGCAAATCATGCAAGATTTCAAAGATTAGAATCTCAAATTGCAGATTTGCATTCTATGATGAGAGAAGTTATTTTTGCAACAGCGAACAAGAACGCATCTTCTCCGCAAGATATACATCAATCTTCAGCCTTGCAACAATCTGCACTACCACCGCCACCACCACCACAGCAGAGCGAGAAGTTTGCTTTGGAAGAAAGACCTCGTAGTCTAAGTACAAGCACGACCAAGTCTACTAAGCGTAAAAGGCTAGATGCTGGAGATTTGCCTGAAGAGGGATTAGGCGCACCGCTAAAAACTTTGAGAGGATTGGCAGAAGCAGCAATACGAACTCCTAGGTTGGAAGTTAATCCAAGCATAGCCGATCCTCCAAGTCATGCGCCATTCTTATTTCAGTCCGCCGGTCCTTCTCGTGCTGTTTCACCTGTTTCAGGAAATAGGCAAGCTGTCAAATTGAACGATATTATTTCAAACGGTACATTAGATGAAACAGAAGCAAGACGTCTTTGGTCTGTATTTTCTCAAGGTTGTCCACGTTTCATTGCTGCTTGTTTTGTACAAGATGAAAGAGCTTCAAGTGAAGAAGATACATTTTCACTCACAAGAAAAGCTTCAACATTTTTATTCGTTACAATCTTAGCAATCGGAGCGCAAATCGATTCAATGTCTAATGGTAAACATGCAGCTTATCAAATATGTTGTCAACAAGCACAATGGTATGCTCAAAGAACTTTACTTTTGCATGCTCCTCAATTAAGAGTGGAAGATGTGATGGCATTAAATTTAATGGCAAGTTATAGTGATTATGGATGGCTATTGAGTGGTCACGCTGTTCGAATTGCACAAGAGTTAGGACTTGATACTTACTTTAGCAAGATTATGAGGATGGATCATTCACTTTCATACAATTCTCAGAGGAGAGAATCTTCTATATCTTCTGTAACCTCTAGAGCATCCGCTGAACCACCTCTGAATGCAACAAGCGACAGCAATGACGGTTCAGAAAGTGATGTTCCTCGCACTTTAATTATGGGAGCTCGAATCTGGTTTTTTAGCTTCTTGTTGGAACATCAAATAAGTTATGGAGCCGGTCGAACGGCAATGCTACAGCATCATACCGTTGATGGATGCAGAGACTTTTTACGTCTACCGTCTCCTCTTGTTTCTTCAATTGATGCTCGCTTTGTGGCTACATTGGAATTAATGGTAATTCGTGAAAGACATATAAATTGTCTCGCTCCTGTTGATCAACCTATTAATGATTTAATGCTTGGAAACGTTTACACTCTCAATGAAGATTTACGCTCTTGGCTTGATCATTGGACAAGAGATCTTCGACAAAGAGGTTATGAAGAAAGTAGCTTTTGGATGGCTTCTTTACGTTTACAATGTGCAACCGCAAAACTATACCTTACAAGTACTTCTATAAGAACAGCAGGTATAGCTCAACATGGAAATGCACAAACACGTTGGGACTCTCTTCATGCTGGTCGTAGAGATTTAGTCGTTCAATCTGTTAAAGCAGCTTCTGATGCTCTAAGAATTGCAGTAGAGAATAAAGAGTATTTCAATTTATTAAAATGGGCACCTCATTATACCGTCGTCACGGTAACATTTTCGGCAGTATACCTGTTAAAAGCAATTCGAATCTTTCCATCAAATTATCTTTTACCTCCATCAATCTTACAAGACGTTTTTGTTCATAGTGAAATGCTCGTTTCTCGTTTGAAAGAGATTCCTAGTTCCAACAAATTTGGCTTAGTCGTTTTACACATGCTACGACAATGTTCTAATCAAGTTGAAAATCGATCATCTAACAATACCGCTCAAGGTAGCCCTTCACATCAAAGAAATATTCGTGAAGAGGATAAATATAAAAGTTTCACAACCCCTCCTCCTCCTCCTCCTCCTCAAGCTCAAGAACAAAGATTCATGCAAAATTCTTTTAGGCCTATTCAAGGTACTACTACTTGGAGTGGCTTTGCACCTGTTCAATCGACAACATTTATACCTTTTATGAACGGAAACGAAACTAATTTACCACCCTTACAAGCACCATCCTACTCTACTTTACCAGACACTCATCAAAGGTATGAAAATTTTGATCAAATTCTTTATGAACTTGGTTTAGATGAAAACTTTATCGGTAGTCTTGATGATGGAAGCGATAAATATGTCGACCTCAGTAATTCAGCACCTTTTTAACGATACTGCAACCTCGTACAGTACTATTGTATATTATCACACAATTATCATGTCACTATATTCAACACAAATTATGATATTGTACGGTTTTTTATCTACAAATGCAGTTTACAAATTTGATTTAATCTAATTCAAACTTGCAAAAGGTACGCTATCTTCATCTTGAATGGGTGTCTTTAGCAAGAAAGCGTTTGTGCATTTAGCCATAGTTGGACTTGCTCTGCTGATTGGATCTGTCATGTAGAAGTTTGTGATTGGACGTAATAGAGGTGCTCCTGTTGCTTTTGCTCCCTTGAAGTTTCTTTGTAATTCACTGAATGCCAAAGATGTTTGTCCGGCAGGTTCGGCTACATCATATCTGATCAAAGTAGGACTGATTTCAAATAGACGATCACGAATATCTAGTGTTTCATCATATGGCAAAGGTGTTCCCAAAATTTCTGATAATGCTCGGATCACTTTCCAATCTTCACGAGCAGCACCAGGTGATGGAACAGCGGCACGCGTTAGCTGAGTTCTACCTTCTGTGTTAACATATGTAGCAGTCTTTTCGGTGTATGCTGAACCTGGCAAGCAGACATCAGCAAATTGCGCTCCAACATCACCGTGATGTCCTTGGTATACAACGAAAGCGTCTTTTGGAATTGCATCAGGTGAGAAATCATCAGCGTTGAGTAGGTAAACGAATTTAGGTGTAACATTTGCTGCTGCTTTTGTGGGCACAAATCCGACATCGTAAGCACCAACCTTTGATGCTGTCCTTTGTAAGATGTTGAATCCGTTCCAATCAGGAGCTAAGAATCTTTGCTTTTGGCTTTCGACCAATTTGGCCAAGCTTGACAAGATTGCAGGTCCATCAACGTGTTCTGTAACAGCGCTACCAACGATGATCATTGGCTTCTTTGCGTTCTTGAAAATCTTTGCAAATTCTCCACCTTTTCCGGCAATAAGATCATCCACTGCTTTGGCATCTGATCCTACGTGATGGTAATCGTATGTCAAATCAACATTTTCACCAATCAAACCAACGTCCAATCCGTTGTGCAAGAATGCTTTGCGGATACGGGTGTTGATAATTGCTCCTTCGTGACGAGGGTTAGTTCCTACAAGCAAAACTGCATCAGCATCTTCAATTCCAGCAATGGTCGAATTAAATGAGTAATTGGATCGGAAGTCAACGCCTTGAGGAGGTGGTAGTCCACCTGCGGGAACGTCGAGTGCCAAGTTTTCTGATCCTAGTCTGTTGATCAAATCCTTCAAAGCGACCAAACTTTCCACATCAGCTAGCGATCCAGCAATTGCCTTGATCTCATCACCTTTTGCTCCTGATGCTGCTAGTCCCTCTGCAATGGTAGTCAATGCTTCAGGCCAGGATGCTGTAACGAATCTATCTCCTTGTTTAATCAAAGGTGTGGTCAATCTTTGGTATTTCAATCCATCTGCAGCAAAACGTGTTTTGTCATTGATCCATTCTTCATTGACGTCATCGTTAGTGCGTGGCAAGATACGCATAACTTGAACACCACGAGAGTCGACACGGATATTGCTTCCGACACCGTCTAAAACATCAATGGATTCTGTCTTTTTCAATTCCCAAGGACGAGCATGGAAAGCATATGGTTTTGATGTCAAAGCACCGACGGGGCAGAGATCGATCATGTTACCAGACATTTCCGAATCAATCATCTTTTCGACGTATGTTCCGATTTGCAATTGATTTCCACGACCTGACGTACCTAATTCTTGAACACCAGCAACATCATTGGCAAATCGAACACAACGAGTGCATTGAATGCATCTGGTCATAACGGTCTTGACCAAAGGACCCAAATTCTTATCTTCAACAGCACGCTTTCCAGTGACTTCGTGAAATCTTGAACGATCGGAACCGTAACGCATAGATTGATCTTGTAAATCACATTCGCCACCCCAATCGCAAATGGGACAATCCAAAGGATGGTTTGCCAATAAGAATTCCATTACACCTTCGCGTGCTTTTGCCACTAAAGGAGTATCTGTGAAAATTTGTTGTCCAGGCATGGCAGGGAAAGCGCATGAAGCTAAAGGTTTTGGTGCCCCTTTTGATTCGACCAAACACATACGACAATTTCCAGCAATAAGAAGACGTTCGTGATAACAAAATCTTGGAATTTGAGCGCCTGCTTTCTCACAAGCTTGAATCAAAGCAGTTCCTTGTTCCACTTCAATCTCTTTGCCATTGACGTGCAATTTGATCATCTTTGGTGGTGGTTTAGATGCTTCACTTGCTTGTTTACGTGAAGCAGAAGTAGATAAACATCTTGTAGCTGTGCTTGTATTTGCGAGTGATGGCCTAATATTTGCCAAACTGCCTCGTGCAATACGAGATGTAGAAGCGACCGATCTCAACATCATCATTGAAAAAGGTAAGGGAAGAAGATCGAAATTTCGTCAATTGAATCGATTCGAAACTTTCCCTTTTCCTAATTGAAACTTCCGAGACGATCACGAAAGAGCCGGAGGTGATGGGCGCAAAAAGGATGATGATCGCGAACAAATGTTCTTGCTTGTAGCTCTCCGATTCCTTTTGCACACACAAACATACGCCAAAAAATTGCAGCAGCCAATCGTGGTTCGGAATAGTGCAACTGCTGACACCAGCTTTTAGAAGAAAGCCTGGGCGCGGCGCAGGCGTAGTGAATTCTTACGCGCTGGATTGACTAGCGAAAAAGGCTGCCAGCCAGAGCGCGGGTATGAATGAATTGAATAATCCGACTCTTGTATCTTCTTCAACCTATGAGAATGCTCGAAATCCTAATACGCTGCTAGAGATGCCAACCCTTTCTTAGCGCGCTTATGCAGCCAACAAAAAAGAGATCACGAGCGCAGTCCTCTTTTCCTCACTGGTAAAATGATGATGATGATGATGAAGGACAAGAAAAGACACGCACTTATAGTCTTCACACAAATTGACAGTTCAAAAAAGAGCGAGCTTTAGATTGAAAAGACGCTGAGCATAGAATTGAGCGATTTATAAAAGTACAGTAATGAAGCAAATCAGACTTTGTTTTGTTGAAATACTTTGGAAGGATCTGCATTACGAACGCTTAATGTACTCCTTTCTCCGGATGAATTAGGAGTCATTTCACCTGATTGAGGTGTTGATGGCAAATCTTCTCCATTCGTAACACGTAATAATAAAGCACCACTTAAACTTCTATGTCTTCGTTGATGTTGACTTTGATTTTTATCTAATCCGTTCATGCTTGAAGCAGTGTTCATTGCATGCATTCGATCTTCCGCTCGTTCTTCTTCCGTTTTATGAGCGTCTAAATGGGTATATTGGGAAGGTGGATATTGATTTGAAGCATTATATCCTTGTGGAGAAGATGGAGAATATGGAGATAATTGACCTGAACGTTTTTGCATCGCTCCGGAATATCGTCCGCTTGGATAATGTGGTGTACCTCCATTAATAGAAGCACGTCCACGTTGAAGATCTGAAGGGCCTTTTTGGATGTTATTATGCGAAGGAGAGATCAAAGTTGGACTGAGAGGTGGGCTTTGTTGAATAGCTGAACCTGCGTATATGCTGCTTAACGGTGGACTAGGATGATTGCTAAGTCCTAAAGCACTCTTTGGTCGTTCAGGTATATTGTATGAGCTTGCGCTCCAGCTTCTAGTCTTCTTTGGATCATTTTTAACATCAATCATCATCATATTTGAACTGCTAGAAAAGTATGTTCCACGTGCAATTGAAGGTCGCGAATTTTCATATCCGTTTGAACCAACCGCAAAACCTTCATGTAAAGGCATTTCACGCAAAGGTGGTGAACCATAAGGCGAAGTGGGTGAAATCGGTGGCGAAGAACTTGAAAGGAAAGAAGGCAACATATCCATCGATTTAGTTTTCAAAGCACTCAATTGTCCCGGTGAATGAGCAGATTTTGAACTTCGGTCACTGCTATTGCGTAATAATATTGCATCTTTGTCTAATTGATCATGATCAGGTGAAAGTCCTGGTACAGGTAATCCGAACGGTTGTGGAGATGCGAGACCGTGACCTATAGACATGCTGTGGAACGAAAGAGGACGATCGAGAGCATTTAGGCTTTGCCGTGATTGTGGTCGACCGTAACTCTGCACTTCATCTTCTCCTACATTTTCACCATCCACTTGAGCAGAATCAATTCTCGTCAAAGCTGCCCAATGATTATCGTCTGTTTCTGACAAATTCTTTTCTTTATCCAAGTCCAAAACGGCCATCGATTTACGTTTAATACTTCGTAAAGTTCCTCCTTTGCTCGATGTACCTGCTACGCCCAATATGGAGCCCGTTCTTGATGTGGTATTACCCCCCCTTCCTTGTTTCTCATCCCATCCTTGTGCTGAAGGATCGGCAAAAAATTCGTCCAAATTACGTGAAGCCATTGCATTTCTCTTTCTCTTTCTTACGAACCACAATAGGCCAAACAAGATCGCCAAAAGTGCGACTGCTCCTACTATCCCTCCTGCTATAGCTCCTGCATTAGTGTTATGCTGCTGCTGCTGCTGCGAATCTTGTGTAGAAGTTTGTGAGGTTGATGTTGATAATGCTGTAGGCGTTGTAGTTTGTGTTTCAACAACAACTCTTCCTTCTGATGATGTCGTTCGAATAATCGTTTGTACAATCACACTTCCGCCCGCTTGTGTTGTCGTTTGTGCTATCGTTTGCAGTTGTGTTTGTGTCTGTCTTTGTGAATCATCCGATCTACAACGTGTCGAATATAACGTTGAAGTAGGCGAAGCTTGTGTTCCTATTGATGTTTCTACATTATACGATGTTGAAGCTACAACTTCTCCATCTGGAAGAGTAGATGTAGCTACAACGGGATTTGTAACCAATTGAGTCGTTGTCACTTGACCATATAGAGTCGACGTTGGCACTGCAGAGCATCGATTCGACATGATGAAAAAGATCAACCTGCTGGTGTATTCTATTACTGTTGTGATGATGTGGTCAAAATGACCGAGTTTGAGTTATCGATGGCGACGATGATGATAGAGTTACACCAACATCAAGAAAGGATTGTAGTCAGGATGGTGACAAAATTTAGGTATAGACGGATGTTTATGATCAAAGATCTAGGGTCGAAAACGCATGTGTACGTGGGTGTGCATACATTGACGAGGATCATTAATTCTTTCAGCTTTCAGAGCACTCTCTTTCATCGGAAAGCTTGTCCGAGGAAAATGTACATACATCCATCCACTCATCTCCGATAACCTCATCTCTCTTTTTTTTTGTTGCAAATTGAAATTATTGATAAAATGCATTTACAAATACATATGTTCGTGCATCTCCGATCGTGAGCATGGATGCAGGTTTATCACAAGAATTATCGTATGGCTTTTGTTCCTCGAACAACTTCTTCCCGCGATATACTATTTTACGCACTTTAGCAGTCTTTTACAATTTTGTTCGCACGATGCGAGATTATTCTGCAACTTTTTTTTGATGTTGTTGCGTGATTTAAGTGAAACGTTCAAAGGCACTTTTTCTGTCTAATAAAATGTTTCCCATCAAGATTCTCTTACTGTGCCCATTCTTTTATTCGACACGTTCTTTTACGAATGCGTACTTTTTTGACTGAAAGGGTGCTACGCTAAAAAGTATGTGTATATGGGTGTAGGGTTCAAGCCCGCTAAGAAATGATAGATCAGGTCTTGTTAAAAAAATAAAGCGCCGAATATTTTCAAAGTCCACGGGGGCATTAGGACCTGAAAGTTGATAAAAATAAAAATGAATGCAGGGATTGAGATCTTTCGTCTTGACCGATGCGGTATAGAGATGATGTGCGAATTGATATAATCATATTCTTATAAGCTTAGGCAAGGCAGTACATACGTACATACATACATAGCAGACTATATATTTACTGCCAAGATTGTTCATAATATTTTTTTCAATTACCGCTGATCGTCTTCGCGTTTTCGTGTTTTAAACTGATAAAGGTCAATAGGGGTTTAATGAATAGTGCCGGCGCGTGCCTTGTCAATTGCATTAGCGGCGTGATGATTTCCAATTCGACCTTCAACTTTCTCGCAAGCTAGGCCTTTTCGCTTGTGCGTGAGTGCGCTGCGCCACAACGTGTTTATTTTCGTTATTTTCGGGTTCAAGTGAATAACTTAAGAACATCATTTCCTTTCACGCCAAGCCTTAATTGTCGTACCACTTCATCCTTAACACATATGTCCACTGAATATTATACTTATGCTGGTCTTGTGTACATGTATACATATATATCTCTGTAGCAGCACATCACGCCATCATTTCTGATAGAGATATACATATGTATATTTTGATCAGATCACTAGCCTATCCACTACACTGGCAAATGTACGATTACGTAGATTAGAGCTTTTTTCATTCTCTTAGTCTATTCTTTTCGGCATCTCGTACTGATAAGAAAGAAGATATGCAAAAATCTTGTTTCTAAGAAAAGCAACATCTTCCCCCAAATATAATTGATATAATACATCCCTGTTGCACACCGTAAGGGTCAAAGTTGATAAACAACTTTTTAGCGCCAAAAAATAAAGTATCAAATGCGTAGAAAACATTATTCCTTCTTCATTTTCCCACGCCCAATGTCCAATGTTCTCATCAGAAGAATGTGATTCCCGACGTGGAAGGCGGGAAAGTGTTGATATTCATATTCTATATCTTAATTTGTTCTTATCACGTGTATGGTAACACCAATACAAGACTTTAATGTTTCAATCTTGATAATTGATCTTCTTATACTTATAAATATCGAAATTCATAATTGACTATGATACAGGGAATGAGAAATAATTCTGGTAATCATAAAAATCAATGACGACGAGTGATACCAACTTCACAAACAGTAGGTTTACGTAAGAAACCTTCGATTGTATCAAGAGGTTGGTCTGGATATTTGAGCACGATATCATAACGATGAATGAGTGTTGCAATCAAAATACTCAATTCTTGCATTGCAACATTTCTACCCACACATGCTCTTGGCCCAACGCTGAAAGGAACAAAAGCTTTTTCATACTTTTGACGAGCACCATTAATCAACCAACGATCAGGGTTGTAAGATTCTGCATCTGATCCATAAACTCCTTTATCACGATGAATGGTGTATGATGGAACGGAAACGACTGAACCAGCTGGGAAATATTTGCCTTGAATCGTTGCACCTCCAACGGGAACAATACGAGGTAATCCCATTGCTGAAGTAGAGTGGAAACGAAGAGATTCAGAAAGAACTGCATTAAGATAAGGCAATTCTTGTACTTCATCATGACTTGGAACATCTTCTGAATCCTTTAAAGCATCATCCAATTCTGCTTGTAGCTTTTGCATGGCTTTCGGATTTGTGCAAAGATGATAAATGATTGCGCAACTTGTATTGGAAGTTGTATCACTTCCAGCGATCAACTGTGTTAAAGCTTCACAGACCAATTCCATCTTTCCCATTTGTTCACCTTGATCGTCTTTTGCATTTTGTAATTTTGCCAATAAATCTTCACGATCACTTCCATGTTCTAAACGTTCGTTGACACGAGAAGTTGCGATACCCGTTAACTTTTTAACAGACGCTAAACGTGTACTGAACCAAGGTAATTTTGCAAGGTATGGTCGCATCCAAGTAGGTGCACATCCTAATGTAGCTGAATATTCTCCACGTTCATTAATAATTTGTACGGCATTACATGTTGTTGTATTTTTCTTTCCGAAAGCGTCTTCGAATTCAACTCTTGCATCATCTGCACCTTGTTCTAGCATTCCAAATGGTTTTCCAAATGCCAAATCACCAATTGTATCAAATGCAAAAAAGTTTAACCACATCAGAGCGTCTAACCAAGCACGTCCGTTCAAATTACGAGGACCTTGAACGTTTTCTTTATCTGCTTTTGCGCAAAATTCATCCCATCTGTCCACTAAGAGTTGAATTTCACGTCTAATAAAAGGTTCAAAAGCAACGATACTCTTTGGAGCGAATGTATGCGAAACGATTTTACGTTTACGTGTATGTTCTGCTCGATCACGCGTGTTAAACAAACCACGAACGGCAGGTTTTGGTGGAACGAAAGCATCGTAAAATTCTGATTTTAATGTTCCTTTTCCATGTCCATAAACGGTTTCAATTGCATCAGGATCAGCGATTGAAATGTGATTTGGTGCTAAACGAACGAATTTACCATATCTGCTGTGAAGATCGTGAACGATTAAAAATCTTTTACCTTTTTGTGCTTGACGAACTAGCCAAAGGTCAGAAAGATGAGCACCAACAGGTCCAGGAATGAACCAAAGATGAGGTGCAAGAAAGAATGGAATCAAATGAGCAACCAAAACGATTCCTACAACTGTTATTGCAAGATTGAAAGGAGAAGAAGATGCCCATGTGACAAATTGACGACCTTGATCGATTAAATCCGTTTGTACCATCTTGAAAGACTTTTTTTGTGGTGATGGTAATGAGCTTTAATGTGTAGGATAAATGAAACCCGGCTTCTTAAATACCTTTACCGCGGGCTGAATCACCCTTCGCCTTGACTTCCGACAATAATCGGAGTTGCTGTTCAGAGAGGCGTTGGAAAAAGCCGCACGCTGCTGGAATTTCTCCACACTCTACTAGTCTATGTAGACTATGTATATGGAGAAAGGCAGATATGTGCGCGTGAGTTTAAAAATACGTCAATTATCATTTGTCAAAAATACTCTATGCAGAAATACACTGGTCCAAAGCGTGAATTGATAAATTCGGAATTGAGCCCGCGCAGAGCGTAACCGAAATGACAAAGTCAAGCTTTGTTAATTTTGATAAATATGTAAAGTGGCTGCTACAGTGTATAAGCCTATCTTCATACCGCTTCTCCGGCTTTTCCGATAGAATCCCCGCACTAAGAATAGTTTAGCTTCTAGAAGATGACACTCTTTCATTTATGTCAATTTTAATCTTATTGCGGGGCTCCAAGGGTATTGTTCATATTCCATTGCAATGATTAAAAAAGGGAGGGAAGGATACATAACAATCTAATCTATTTATTGACTTTTACTGCTTTGTTGAATGATCAATTTACCTTCTTCTTCTGCTCCACGCCAAAATGCTCTTTGATCATTTTCTGGTGCACCAATATGCGTTGGTGCAGCAGCTTTTAACGCATTCACAGCAGCTGCTCCCATTCCACTTCTTTCTAATGCATCTTTGCGTGTTTGAAATTCGCGTTTACGTAATAAAGTTTCTTCTTCGCTATCACGCCAAAGAGCACGTTCTAATATATGACGAACACCACTTCTCATTATTCCATAAACGTGTTCTGCTGCTAGAGCTAATAATAAACTTGCAATTAATGCACCTGCAGTTCCTGAAGTAGGTAAACTTGAAGGTAATAATCTTGAGAATGATAAAGGAGAACGTGGTGAATGAGCTGGATCGGATGGATAAACGATTGAATCGACAACCTTTCCTGGTGTAACTCCATCTGTTCCTCCTGGATGTAAATGAGATCGTAAAACGGTTTCATAAGGTGAATGACCAGCTAAATGTGCTTCAGGAGAAGGTTGAAAGAGGTAAATCAAAGAAGCATTCAACATTGCAGAAAGCCATGCAATAAAACCTAACACTTCCAACCAAGGTCCAATCGATTCAGCTCGAACGGGTACAGGACGACGTGCATTAACTGTCATCTTTAATGCATCAGAACGCAATTCGAAAAAGTTATTGATGAATCCCATGACTGGAGCTAAAGGCCAAATGACTGACCAAAGAACGATATAACCGAATTGAGTTGCCATTTCTGCATAATCTCCAAATGTATCATAATTTGGTAAAGTTAATTCTTCTTCAATTCTGTGTAAAAATTTTCCTTCGACGGAACCTTTTGTTTCTGATGATTTTGATTGTTTCTTTGCTTCTCTATATTCGTACACTTTATGCAAAATGTACGGTAATGCTGTTTCAGTAAAAGCACCGATCACTTGACTTGTAGTCAAAACAGCAAACAATTGAGCGTGCATTCTACTTGGATTTATTTCAAATTTCACTGATCCTGTCAAGTTACGCTTGATGTCACCTCTTTCTTCTGCTGCTTGTAAGCTTGATGCAAAAAAGCCATGTTGAACGATTGTATCCATAATTTGTTGACCGAATGGAATATAAACAAAAGCACTTAATGTTAATGCACCATAAGCTACAACAGCTTGTAAAGCAAACATTTTTATCGTTAAAGCAGATTGATGAGTTCGTACGCTAAAGTGATTCTCCCATGAAGTTAATGCAGAGGCTGTAGCTTGCCATGCTGCCATAATTTGAGGAACACAAACGACAAACAAAGCCGTTGGAATGAATGGAACTATTGCTTTTCCAGGTCCAGCATATAATTTGGAAACAAAAACTTCAGTTGCAAACATTGTTGTCATTGTTGCACCTAAAAGGGCAGCAAATAAAAGCATAACTGGAATACTAAAAGCGATGCGTAATTCTCTTCTCCACCATTCAAACACTTCTTGATCTTCACCTGTAGCAGGATCTTTACGAATGGTTCTAGGTTTGAATTCATTTCTTCTTGCGTCTACATGACCAACGCCTGAAGTACCCCAACGAACGGCTAATTTGCGTTCTTTCATTCGCCATAATTCAACAAAAACGCATGACCATCCGACCAAGAGTAAAGAATAAACTGGATGAAAAGGAGCACCTGCAGCCCAAAATGCAAATCCAGCAGCTGCAATTGAAGCGAGAGATTGAAAGTAAAAGTTTAAAAATCCATAATAAAGAGCAATATGTTCTCCGAAATGAGATCGAATCGAATCCAATTCTTTAATGCTGATCTGTAAGCCTGATTTAACGTTAGACCATCTTTTTAACCAATCATGATTATAATCAGGATTATGAATTGGCGTCATATCTTTCAAATGTGGAAATTCTTTTGAACCTATCAAAAGATGAGCACCTTGTGGTTTTGGTCTTGTTAAAAGATCATAAACGAACCTTACACGATCGGCAGGACTAAATTGTTCAGCTTGACTATGAATTCCACTTTTACCCAAAGAGGAAGATCTTGATAGGCTATTCACTCCTTCAGGTTCAACTGTACTCTTTACTCCATGAAGATAATCATGTAAACTTTCCAATTTACCACTTGCGACTAACGTTTGATCGGGAGCACGAACAAAGATTAACAAATCCGATTCATTACGTGAAGATTGTCTTGTTGTAACTTGTAATCCTACTAATCTGATAGCTTTGATTAATCTTTCATATTCTTCAATTTTTGCATTTGTTTCACTTGTAGAAGGTTGCTTTTTTGATTTAATCAATTTAGGATCTCTTGCTTCAAATACTAAAACAAAATCAACTTCAGGTGATAATGAATCATCCTTTTCTGGAACAGCAGGTGGTACATTCTTTAACGGAGGTGCGGGTTGAGCAGAAGACATTTTCTCTTTATGATGATGATGATGATGATGAAAAGATGTTAAGAAGAATTAGAAGTGGAGTAAGTTTTTGTCAAATGGACTAAAGGGGAACTTTTAGCGTGTGTTATTCATTCCTAAAATGGTCTGTGCCAACTTGACAGCTTTACGTCACTTTATGCACAGCACACACATTAACAATACTCTGCGCTGCACGTGCAAGATGTCAACAAATGCATGTTGCAATGCATAGTGCTCTTTGGTTTGATTAAATATGACAATTTACAACTAAGCTAGTCTCGTTCCTATCTTACATTCCGATAAGATCTTTTCACAATTCCTTCTTTCAAGGAGGTGGCTGAGAGAAAGGTAAGATCTCCTTCATAGACAACAGCAGTGATAGTAGTAGTAGGTGGGAGCTATTAATAGACTTATTTACCGAGCAAGCCCTTTTTGCTTATCGCGCAGTTTGGACCGCTTTGTTTTTACTAGCCGGCGGTAATCAAGTTTCTTTTGCACTGCATCAAGCCGTATGCCGCCCGATCAACGCGTTTTAAATTGGTCAGACGACCTGCACCTTCGGCAGAAAATACGGCAAAGTGAGAAATTCAATGCATTAATCGGCAGTCGTACCCCGAAAAGCAGTGCAGTGAAAGGGCTCTATCTGTGTAAGTGTTATTCTATCTCTTTTTTACTTACCGTAATTGATAGAAAAACAAAAAGAAAACGAAAAAAGGGGTTCATTATCAATCGTGTTCGTAATTGATACGGGTGATCTCCCCCTCTCTCCTTCTCCCCCTCTTTGCCGAAAAGCCGACTGATGGCTGAGTTTGTGCGCCTTTATCTCGATAATATTTATGATTTGTTTTGTTCCTGGACACATACGCTACATACTGTGGCATTTCATAAAAATGTTTATCCTACTTTTAGCATCCATTACTTATGACTATAAACAGCGAGAGAGAGAGTATTAAAGTATCAAAAATGATCATATAAGAGGCGGCTATATTGTTCAATTCCACCTTTCAATAATAAAAGACTTTTATCAAAGATGTCTTTACCATTTATGGAAGAATTGAATAGACAACAATGGGGAACAACATTATCAAGAGGACAATACTCACGTTTATCAACTCGATCTGAAATTATATTCCCTTATGATGATACTTCATTTGATGAATTACACAATACCGATAATATACCTTTAATCGAAAAAGAATATCAACTTCGTGATGGATTCAAAAGAGGTTGGTCATCTATTTTAACATGTTCATGGGAAGATGCAAAAACGACTGTAAATCGAAGAAGAAGGAGATGGTTTTGGTTATTTTCTTTATCGGTTATAATATTTACAGCTTCAGCATTTACAGCTTATCGATTAACAACACACTTTTATGGTGATCATGATCTGCTCATACCATTCTCATTCGGTCCACGCGTTCTCAATTCTACTTGTTGTAGCAAAAGAGCAGATTATCTACCATATACTCTCGATCCTATTCATGCCCATCAACCTTTTTTGGATGAAGATATATTAGAAGCATGGGTTGCGAATGGAGAACTTAATTCAAAAGCAGATTTTTCAAAACATATTCGAATAGATGGAATAACAACTTGGGTAAACGGATCAGATACACGTCATCATGCAAATAGAATTTTATTCGGAGAAGATGAGAAAAGGATAAATGAAGAAAATATAACAACAAAAGATTTTAAATCAGTTCAAGAATTAAAGAAAGAACTTGATTCTCAACATGCATCACAAATTCAAAATTCCGAAAATAGATTTCGTGATCTGAATGAATTACAATTTAGCGTTCGTGCTGCAAGAAAAAGTTTACAACATCATTTAGGAACTCATCATATCGTTTCAACGGATTTTTGGAATGGAGAAGAACCTAGTAAAGGAATTCAAGATGATCATTATGGTCATCATCGTGGTCAAATACCTCAATGGTTAAATATAAACTCTCCTTTAGTAGCTTTATCAAATTCAAACAAGACAGAATTACCTGCAATTCGTTTACATCATGATTCACAAATATTCGTTCCATTCAATAAAGATGTCGAAGTAGAAAGATGGCGAGATGAAAGGTTACCTACGTTCAATTCAATGGCAGTAGAAGCTGTTTTAGGAATAAATATGACAGGTTTATCACAAACATACTTTTTAGCATCTGATGATATGTTTACAACTACTGCAATGACAACTGCTGATTTTTATACGCCTCTTTTTGGACCAACTATGCAAATTCAAACAAATTTATACGTTCGTGGAATTCCAAGACAAGGAGTAGGAAGTGAACTTGCAAGTATGGAATATAGTGTAATGCGTTTACGTGAAAGGTTTGGAACGCCCGGATTCAGTTATTCTGCTCATATACATAAGAGTATAGTTCAACCTTTAATGTTAGAAAGTAGAATGATGTGGAGAGAAGAATTTGATAAAGCAAGTTCGAAAAGGTTTAGAGGTGATAATATGATGATAAACAGTCATATGATGTCTTATGCAATGATAATCGAACGTCATCGTGAAGCACTCTTATGGTCTTTTTTGGTTGCAAGGATCGATAAAGATGGAGATGGAATTTTAAACGATAAAGAATTCAAAGGTGCACTTGAAGAAATGAATGCAAACGATATATCTTCAAACGTTCCAGTTCGATTACCTAAACGCATTTCAACTCATAAAGATTATCAAAATGAAAATTTAAATAAAGCAAAATTCCCCTCACCAAAAGCAACAAGACAAATATTTTCTTCTTTTGATGGTTATGCGTATGCAGAACCTGATAATTTATTCAGAGATCGAACTGGAAAAGGATTATATCAAATGCCTTTATCTCTATTGCCTCCTTCTGAAGATGATAAAGCTCAACAAAAGATTTTCAAGGTTGATTTTTGCAAAATTGAACTTTCAGTTTGTTGGCCAAGAGATGATCGAGCTCAATTGATAAAGTCAACAAATGAAATCTTTAAACGATTCGCATTCGAATATAGAGGATGCGGAGATTGCTTAATAACTCATTTGGTTGGAAAGAGTGGTGAAAAAGGTTTAAATGCATTTTTACCTGATAGAGAACAACAATTTCCTCAAGAAGCTATCGTTGCATCAAAAGAATCACAGAAATACAATCAATCAACTGATGCTTATCATTTACCTTTAAGTACATTTTATCAAAACACAAACTTCTCACTTCATCAAATCGCAATGGAGAATGGATTAGGATTATCTCCTTCGCCTCTTTTACCTTTACTTCCAAATTTACGTTTATTTGCTATGCATTTAATCATGCGTTATACTTACTCGATAGGAACATCTTCTGGTTCATTTGAAATGCTAAAAACTCCAATAACAGCAAGACTTGCATTGGAAAAAGTTCGAAAAAAGATCAAGATGAAAATGGCTTACCTTTGCTTAAACGATGATATAACTATGAATCCTAATCGTGTTAAAATGGAAATGGATAAATTCTTTCACGATATCTGGCCAAACAATCAAACAAGATTACCGTTCGAATTGTCAAATTATAAATCAATGTTTTAAATTATTGTACTTTTATTATGTATGTCATTATTACGCAATTTGATACCAATTATACCATAACATATAATGAAAAGTTATAATTACTTTACTATCGCCGAATTTGCCGGTACCTTTGCTATTTTCCGTGGGAGAATAAGAAGAACCGATCGATGTTTCACGCTAAGGTTTACTTTATCAAGTCTAATATCACGCTAATCAAGTACTGACCCTGATCGAATTCAAGCCGCATTCTGTTTTAAGATTGAACCCTCATAGCGATTATTAAAATTAAAAGATCTTTCCTCCTTCCGGCATGCTAATTTAAAAAGACTTAATGTTCATTCGAAATTAACGATGAAGAATGGAACCTGACTTCCCGTAGAAGATAACGCAACTGATATAACCCTAAAAAGCCTGCTTGTATCTTAACCTGTCAATTAACCAAACGGCGGTGCCTTGCTTGTACTGGATGGCTGTTCGGCATACAATTCAGTCTTAAATCGGCAAACGTAGACTGTAAAATCACATAATTCCAAGCCACGGAAAATTTTCTTTACACTACGTAAACATGCAAGTTGCATATCCTCTCTTTTACGCGCGAAAATTCTTTTTATTTTGATTTGTTTGATCGGTTCTAGGTGTGGGTGGAGAAATAAAAATGGCTTTAGGGGCTAAGCTTTTGTTGGCGTTTGAGCAGTGCAGAACCCGCGCGTTTGCGAGAAGTTTGTTGATAATACATATTTGATTAATTTGACTTGACTGATGTAATGCTTTATGCAAAACACAAACTTTTTTACGATCATCCAATCCAAACTTTTCCCGCTTAAGGCGCCGGCGCACACGGGTCAGGCACGGTTCCGTAAGAGAAAGAAGAAAAAAAAAGTCACCGCGCTCTCATGGTATACGAATTGACAAAACTAGTTTTGTTAGGTGACCCTTCTCGGCATTTAAACACAGCCTTTACTCATGCTGCAATATGACCTAGAGCCAAGAGACCAAGAGAACCAAGACATTCAATATCTTTCGTTGAAATATATTTCCTTCTTATCAGGTCGGATGTATATAGATAGAAAGTATGTAATCGAAGAAGAAATGGTAGAACCTCTTTTCTTAGGAACGAATACATTTCATTGCCAATTTTCTGATCCTTTCCAGGTCAATCGAGGGTCTATTAAGATCGATTATGGGGTGTTTTATTTATGTGCGAGTGTGATGTTGCGTGAGAGCCGCTAGTTAAGTGAGAAATAAAAACAACCCGTATTTTACTCTTACCTCGCGTGCGTGAGCAGTGTAATGCACAATCATGCATGAAATCTTCAGTCAAAGGCACATGAGCGTGCAAAACATGCAAGCCCTTTCGCCCGCACAATGTAAGCAGCCTCTTTTCAGGTTTTTTCGATTGTTTGACAGACATCAATCAAATTACATATGTATACACATCTATCCATCACTCTTTCTTTCTTTGTACATGCATCATTCGGTTTTATGTCATGATGAAGAGATAGATTGATTCAATCATCGACATTAGAATCAAAAATACGACACTAAAGAACGAATCACCGATCGAACAATAATATCACGGATTTCACTTCATTCACAAGACAAGTGTACAGACAGCAACTTTTTTTCTCATTCACAGGAATTCGCATTCGTCATCTCGAAAAATCATATTTTGTCATTCCTTTCCTATTCATTACAGCTTCTATCAACACTATCCCCATACAATAGGGGCAAATCCGGCCAAAAGGAGCTCCACTCTGCGACACGCTTGCAGATTGACAAATATTGCTTGTTCCCTAAATAACTCAAGTAGAAAAGGCTGTGTTTCTTTGGACCCGTGCAAATTCGCAGCAGAAACAAATTTCAGCGGCGGAATATAGGAATTAAGTCTTGGCGGAGTGCAATAAAAAAGTCACCGTGTACTTGCGGATAAGACTTGTTATATACAAATAGAGGAAAAGGGATTCCTGATACGATCAAATATCTCTTCATTTCCTTCTCTCAACTCGCTACCTCTCACATCTTTCGCCATAATTTTCACCAATCAAGATGTATTCGATACAAAAGAGGAACCAGCGCATACTGGCACCGGTCCCTCGGGCGGGAGTATGGGCGGTTCTAGTTCTATCCAAGATCGCGTCCGGAGCTTCCGTGCCTTCAAATTCTCACGCTCTTGAAAAACGAAAGCCAATTCTGACAGATAGCGACATGAAGACAATCGATGGCAAAGTACCTCTAGATTTGATACTCTTGATTGGGGTGACGATGGGTTTTGCCTTTTTATGTCTTTTACTCGTATGCGTCAATTTGCGTAAACCGTGGGTTGGTGGATCAAAAGAGATTTCAGAGGAACGAAAGAGAGCCAAAACAGATTTGAGATTAAGAGGCGCAGGAAAACGATTCGTAATTGATAGAAGACCAACCAACAGAGCTCATCACGATTCATCGATAAGTCACGCTACTGTTGACAGTAAAAGTCAATTATTAGCACCAATGCATAATCCTGATGCATACAACAAATCTTTAAATTATGTAGGACCAAAGTTGTCCCAAGATCAGCCATCCAGAGCAGCACGAGGTTATAGCTTTTATTCAAAAGCAGATCTTGCAGCCAATGCAGCAACCTTTCAAGACGGTAAACCGAGAATGGTAATCGGAGGACCACGAAGGCCAAATCAACCTTCAATGCTAAGCACATTAGCAGTACCAACACTACCAGGAGGAGATGGAGCATCAGATACTTCTTCAACCGCATTCAGTTCGCCCGATCCATCATCGAGTGGTACCAAATTGAGTGATGGAAGCAGTGGTAAGGGTAATGGAGGTCCAACAGGTCCGAGACCGATTCCTGCACATGCACGACCCAAGCAAACTAGACAATATTCCCATCCTGAACATCAAAGACGGATCAGTAGTACATCAGCAGGCGCTTTACGATGGTACGAGCGCAATCAACGGGCTGATTTACCTCCTATGCCACCATCTTTGGCAGACCGAGCATATACAATCGAATACGATCGAACTTCCCCATCCCGTAACGGAGGTAATGGAACACGATATGCTCTGCATAGAAGCAATACTGATGGCAACGGTAGTCCTGTTCGATCTTCTAGCTATTTCGACGGCTCAGGTTCTGAATCACATGAAGGATCCGGAGCAAATACGCCTTCTTTGCAACATTTGCAACATCCGCTTCAGCCCAGCGTTAATCATATGATACCGCGAACAAGGGCCCTAGCATACTATGAAACAGACCCTGAAGCAAACGCGAATCATTTGACAGGATTGTTAGATAATAGACAAGTACCGCCAACATCCAATACTGCATGGCGCGGATATCGTTAAATGCGTATGACAATCTCTCAAAAATCTACAACATACATCCAATTCACGGACAATCAATTTCCAGATCGCAAAGGCAGTTGTGCCCTCAGTATTTCGCTTTCTTGTACGCAAAAAAGCGATACTGATTGCGGCCATGCTTTACAGACAACATTGTAGTAATTAAGGATCCCATTTGTACTATATAGACTACCTAAAACTCCCCTTTTCCTTTCTTCCTCCTCTTGCTCCTCCGCCTCCTTTACAGATTCGAACACGGGATGACAATTCTCATTAGAATACCTCTTTCTGCATCATAGCATGGACACTATTTCATTCAATTCATCACACAGCATAAATTTCATCTTGTATCTTCAATTGAATCATTTCGTCCTTAATCTAAAAGAAAGATAACTTTGATGAATTGCAATTTAAGCAGATTGGATCACCTCCCTCAATACAACTGTCGGCTGAAGAAGATAAAGGTCAAAGCGCGTGAGATTTAGCTTGCACTTGAGAATAGTGCATAATGCTATAGGCGTTTGGTTAAAGCACTTCTTCTTTGATCCTAACAATCTTCTCTTGCTTCCCCACAAAGAAGGATTGTATCAATTCAATGACTTTTCGATAGAATGAATACGCCTTCTACGCCTTCCATGTCGGAAGGCTTTGGTGGACCATCAACGCCAACACAAAGTCATCCAGGTTCAGGACAAACGAATATGGCAGCTCCAACACCAACACCGGTCGGAGGTAGGGCATTTTGTTCACCTGCAATGATTCGAATCTTATTGACGCCAGCAACAGCAGATGTGACACCTGATGAATTCGAAAGAATGACAAGTGCGATAAGAAGGATTGAAAGTATTCGTATCTCAGATTTACCTTTACGTGCGCCAGGATCTAATGGACCTTCACAACGAAAAGAAAGAATTGCTTCTACTTCTCCTTTAGCAAGATCGGGTGAAGTGCATATCTCTTTCGTCACTTCTTATGATCCAAGTCATTCTTTTTTATCGCCTTTTAATGTTCACAAACAAGTTTTAGGCGTTTTGGGTGTTTCAACTTGCAGTTCTTCAAACGCATTTGAAGAATTAGAACGAGCACCGGCCGCTTTACGACAATTACACCCAACTGCAGTTGTACATAGAGTGTTTGGTTTTGATGTTGGAGCTGCTAGACCTCAAACGATGGATTTAAGTGCATTATCCAATGCAAGAGCAGCGATTGAGAAAGCAGGAGGTGGAAATATGATGAAATCCGCTTCTTCTGCTTCAGGTATGAATGTAGAGACAGGGATACCGGATGGAGGTGATATGGGAGAAGAAAGCTTAACGAAAACATCCTTGGACTCATCAATGACACGAAAAATGGGTCAAGCAAAATCATCAATAACAGATAGCGAAAAAGATTCAACATCTTCTGGATTTGCTGGACGTTCATCAACTGGTTTGGTCATCTTTCCAGCAGTTAGAAGGGATCTGAAAGATGTTCGATTTTATCTCAAAACGCTCATCCCTCAATTCGTTGCCGATCTTTTAGATGGTTTGGATGATTTTGTCGGTGATTTACAGGGCAAACCTCTAGAAACACCTAGAGAAACATTGGAAGGACCTTCGGCAAATGCGAGTGGGTCAAATACTAGCACTTCTCTGACTGCGTCAAACAAAGGTTTAGGTGCTGCAGCAACGAGTGCAGCAAGTAGAGCATCTGCTCTTTTCAGTTCATTTTCAACAGCAGAAGATCCTTCATCCTCTTCAACATCCCGAAAAGTCTCAAGGAGCAGTAAGAACATTCTTACGCCAGCTGGCGTTGGACCCACTGGAGCCGGAAGGTATGCCAAAGTAAGGGCGGATTACTACCTTCTGATAGGAGATCTATGGAGTGCAGCTAAAGAATACGATAATTGTATGAGCTTGATGGGCAAGGAAAGGGCAATGGCAGGCGGTCAAGATGCAGTATGGTATGCTAGCGCATTAGAAGGATGGGCTGTGACCCGAGTTTTGACTATACGCATGGGTGGACAAGTTGCTGAGAAGGCGCCATGTACTTCAATGCCGCTAGGAGGAGTGAAGGAAAAGGAAAAAGAAAAGGTTGTGAGCGATTTCCAATTTGCAGGAAAGGATTGGTCTGATATTGCTGAAGCATATAATCTAGCTTTGACAATTTACAGCAAATGTTTAGCTCCTGCTTCGTATTTGCTAGATACTATGCGAAGTGTCAATCCAGAAACACCGCGAGATTACACTCATCCTCTCATTCATACATCAGCCTGTTTGGCATATGCAAGACTATTACTGGCAATTTGGGCATCCGGAGGCTGGAACGGGGAAACGTTTGATCAATTGCTTTTGGGAGGTGTTCCCCCAGCTTTGGCCGAAACGACAAGGCCTTCGCCTGCTGTGTATATGCAGCACTCAACCTCAAGCGGTATCAGCAGGAGCGATATTGCAGCACCTGCAAGTCTTTCATTGACAAATAGCTCGACAAATGCACTCAAAATGTTGGATCAAATTCATCTTTACAGCAGTTTGGCAGCCATTTACGGTTGCGTAGGTTTTGCACGAAAGGAAGGATATGCTATTCAGAGATTGCAATCATTAGTGGTGATACTCATCGCTCAAGGCGTTCATATGCAAAAACAACAAGGTTCATCTATCAGTGAGGCTTTACGAGCAGGCAATGCTGCTTATGGTACGATTAGCACTCAAATATCTTCCATAGGAGGCGGTTTGGGCAGTGATTCGATTCTCGTTCTAGCCTTGCAGATCTGTCAAACGTACGGTATTAATGTGCAATTGATGCCACTGCTGGACATGGATCGTGGACATATCCTTTTGCGTGCTTCGGTTGATGTGAAGAGCGGTAAGCGTCTCAGCTCGCCGATGTTGAATCGCAACAGAGCTGCTTGGTCAATGAGTGCATCTTCTCCTGGCAATGGAAATGATGTTGATTGGAAACGTTTCTTGATCGATGAAGCTCAAGCACGTCAAGCTGCAATAAGTGAATTACTTGAAGAACCACACTTTGGTTGGATTGAGCAACAGATTGCAATCTTGAAGGATACCATTTCAATTTGCGAGATGTTGCAAGATAAACAATCTCTATTATTCTTTGGTGCGATTCTTCTTCGAGACTTTTGGCCATATTTAGGCTTCGAAGAGCAATTCAGACTAAAAGACGGATTTGCCAAATTGATGGGCGAAACGATTAGTGGAGATGTGGGCAACACGAATAATAACAAAACCTTGCAATTGCAATATTGGGGTCCTAAAGATCTTTTAGCAGGGATGCAGCTGGAGAGCGGAACTACGAATCAGCCGCAAAAGGTGTTTTTCAAAAATCTACCTAGAGAAGGAGAGAAACAAAGTATTCCAGAGTGGGCAAAGGGTAAAGAAAGCAAAAATGCTCATTCAACGACCGAGAACGGATTGATGCAAGACGAATTAGCATCATTTGTTGTTACTCTACATAATCCACTACACATCCCACTAGAACTGGAGAGCATACGACTTGAACTTCAGACACTTGGTAGTTTAGGACCAACATTCGAACCAAACGTACGCAAGAATATCATTCTACCACCCAATGCTTTCCACGTCGTACGATTAAGCGGTATTGCCAGTGGAGAAGGTCGATTATGTGTAAAAGGCATCTATATCAAATTGCCTTTCTGTGCTGAACGCTTGTTCACGTTTGAGTATGCTCAAGGGGTAGCAGAGAAGACGCTATGGAAAGCACAGAGTGATGTAGATGATAAATGGACCAGAACGAAGCGTATTGGTTTAGACGCCAGAGGAAGTGGAAGTACCGGTATTGGACTGCAAACTAATCTACAACCAAAGTCCAGATCTAGGACACAAGAAAGCTTATGGATCTTACCAGTGATTGCCAAGATTCCTCTCGTTGAAGTTAGACCTTCAGCTGGCTTAAAATCGGGCAGTGTGGTATTGTGCGATGGTGAAGAGAAAGTCATCACTTTAACGCTTCAAAATAAGAGTGACATGATTGTCGATCATATTCAATTCGTATTTGATGATGACGTTCAAAGAGATACAGTTGAACTTCTTGCAGAAGGTCAATTGGAAGCGGTGGATGTGTATGAATTAGAACAAGATTTGATCGAAAGGCCATTCTTATCACTGACGGACAATGGGGTCGCAAAAGGCATGCAAAATGGTACTGAATCCAACTTGAAGCTTGAAGTCAATCAAGCAAGAACATTTACGTTCCGAATCCGTGGCAAATTGGATGTTCGTAGAGCGTCGATTCGAGTACAGTTCGGCAACAAAGCAAATAGTAGGGAATTGGGTAGAGAGTATTTCTGGACTAGGCAAGCACATTTCTCGTTCGATGTCCGAGTATTGCCTACAGTATTCTTGGACGGACTGGAGGTAATCAGGGCAAGAAATATCGACGTACCTTCTTTAAAAACGATGCTAGATAATGGAAATGATCTTGACAAGTATACTGATGCATCAGAAGTTACGATTGTTTCTCTTGCCGCTCATAATACCAATCCGGGTGGGGAAATTGAAATTTGCATGAACGTCAATGACTCTATCGGAAATCAAAAAATTGTTCGTAGATTACCAGCACATTCTTCCATACGAATTCATTTCTTATTGCCGAACGCATTACCGAAAAATATCAAAGACGATTTATTGCAACCAATTCCCAAGCTCGTCGAACGACAATTCATCGTTTCGAAAGTCAAACGTACAGAATCACAAGAGAGAACCTTACGAGCTTTGTTCTGGGCTAGACAAAAGATATTGACAAAATTGAGCAACAGTATATGGAAAGATGTTAAAACTAGAAAGACTGGCTCGATTGGTCTCTCTGGCTTAAGATTGGATAATCCACAATCGATCGTATCATTGTATGCTGATCCGATCGATGTTCAAACGACAGCATCAAAAGGTGTGCAAATTAAAGCAAAAGCAGAACAATCGGTTGGACTTTCACTTGAAACGCAAGCGCACGATTTTGTAGAATTGCATTTTGAGGTTAAAAACAATAGCGATGCTACCATTCGATATCTTCAATATCGCTTAGCAACCAATATTGACGATAAACAATTATCTCAGCATATCTTGTGCATCGGCGGTCATATGCACGGATACATTTCGCAACTCCTTCCAAATAAAACTCAAAAGGTGTCCATTGGTATTTGCTTTTTGACAAAGGGTATATTCATGCTCGAGTATCTCGTTACACCGTCACGTTTAAGTTCTTTAGGTCATCCCGATGAAAAAGAAAACTCAAAAACGGATGATGCCGTGTCCATCACGTCGTTCTTATCCGGCAATGCAAAATATTCGTATAAAAGCATAAAAGTACATGTACATTAATCATTATTTCGTTGGCAATAGGATAAAGTATGCAGATTGCATTCATTTTAAAAATCTTCTTTTTTGTCCGCATTCTAATCGTCTTCGAAAGATCCTTCTTCCTCTTCGTCCCATTCTACTTCGATTTCATCTGTTGCATCATACAGCTGATCAAGGCCTGTTAAGTGTCGTAGATACTCTTCGTCATTACAGGCTTTTTGAATCATCTCAAATCCTTCTTTGGCGTACGTGTCAATTACTGTCTCGCTACAAGCTGTACAGCGATCGTAAGCAGGTCCATGGATGAGAAGATTTTGAAAGTTGAAAAGAGAACCACGTATCTGGTGTGGAAGATGTCCTAAAATTGAATCTGACAAAGATGAATTTGAATCAGTTGCAGTACCTCTGCTACCTGACGCATTCTGAGCAATGTAAGCTGGAGCTCGAATTCCAAGAGGATGTTGTAAAATAGAAACCATCATCTCAACTGTGGTTGCACTAGCAATAGAAGCTAGACCCGGTCTTGTAACTGTACACATTTGATCCAAAGTACGATCGGTTAAAGAATCTGTAGGTGCAACTATATCATTGCAAAAATAACAACCTAATCGAGTTGAATGTGTTGAATTATGCTCTTTCGGACTTGCTCCATGTCGCATAGCCAAAAAAGTATCAAAACCAAGTGCAGTGTTGAAGACCATCTTTGACTTCACCGCACCAAGTACGGTTGGTAACCATCGACTTTCTCTTGAGTCCATCAATAAATAAACAACATCATGCGAATCGAAAAGTTCTTCAAGAAATTTGACATCCTTTTTGATTTGTTCAACGTTGCTTTTCGGTATTGGATGACCTGGCATGGGTATATTGAGTTGATGACCTTTTGATTCAACACCAGGATAAATCTTTCGTAAAGCATTAGCAGCACATTCAGCTTTTGGTTTCCCTCCTTCTAAGCAATCATTGAATTCGAACAAAGGTTGTCGAACCGGATTAGAAAATGATACTGTTGAAGAATCAACAAGGGTAATCTTTCTTATTCCCCAGCCCAAAAGTGTTCTTGCTACGTAACAACCCAAAGTTCCTGCACCTAATAACAAGCATCGTGTTGAGCTTACTTTTTCCAAATCGATTTCGGGTAAAATTCTCCATCGCATTAACTTCAAATTTAGATCTACAGCTTGATCTGCCAATCGCTTCGGATCCATCAAAGGTCCTAAATCTGCCATTTTTGGTGCCAGCTTTCCCGAAGTATTCCTCTCCCATCCAACTGCTGAAGGCTTTGAGGGTAGATCAGGCAGAGATGTGAATCGTAATATCCGATCTCCTAATCGTATCATCTGAGAAGATTGATTATTAGCATCAGAAGACGTATCAATGCATGATAATTCTGCCACAATACTTTTGTCGTACAACCCACTTTCTACTTCGTTCCTCCAACATACCGCTCGTATTCTTTGAACGTTGAATCGTACAGACAAGAGCGATAATAAATTCCTGAGCGGCCAGCCTGGCGTATTTGAAAGAGCTGAAGGGTCAATGAATCCAATAGCTCGATCTTTTTCATCAACATCTTTGAAGAAATTTTCGAATTCCATTACCTTTGTTGTTGAGCCGTCCGGTCGGATTAAAAAGAAGCCATGATCTACAACTCTTGACCTTTCTTGCAAAGATGATGTGAGCTTTTTCAATTCTTCTTCTCCCCAAAATCTTTTCACATTTGACCAAACAGATCCGATTGTATGCCAATGCGGTTTAGCTAAAAGTGCAGGAAATCCGAACCAGTAATAAAATTTATACTTTTTCAAATCTGAGAAGCATAAACAGATGAATCGGTTGAGAATCGGTATAGGATCTTCTTCTTGCATAATAGCAATCAAAAGAGAATTTGCAGATTCTTGAAGTATTTCCATCTTATCTGCCTTTTTGAATTCTTCGATAGTATTAAAATTCTTCAATGAACCTTTAATGTCGATTTGTGTTTCTCCTCCCACCATTTCTTTACGAATATCATCATCTTGAACTGTTTCAAGAGAAGAAGAATCTAAAGAAATACTTGTTGGTAACCGAACAATTTCAGAAGTTGAACGATCTTTTACTTGTTTTCCAATCGTATACTTTGCCTGAATTTCAATCCTGTCGTCTGACAGTTGAGCACGATCGATTTTGAATGATGCTAAAGTTGTCCAAAATGAAGGTGAAATTTGTGATGAAAAAGGTGAAAATTGTACTGGTTCCAAAGTTGATGCGGAGGAGCCACTTGAATTGTTTTCGGTCATGATTGTCGTACTCGTAAGATGGAGAGGAAGGTAAAGAAGAGCGTGTCTCTCTTGCAATTGAATGCCCTTTTGTAGCATCATGTGGCCTAAGCGCGTAAATTTGGTCAAAGATTAACACAAGTAACACACGCACACACGCACAATTCATAATTCATATCCGGAGTTAAGTTCATGTTGCGCAGCGCTGCGTATTGCCTAACTTACCTCCAAGATACGTGTTTTAATGGTAAGAACAGCTCATGATGCAGTCGTATCCTGACAATGTTTCGCATTTTAAAAGGTCAAAGATGATATTACACAAGATTGTTAAGATAAGCTATGTAATGATGCTATACACATCCTTTTTTTCTTATTGTCTACAAATTATTCCCAACCGGCGCTTCCTCCTTGATATGAATCATATCCACCTCCATTTCTTCCATTCAATGCGCCTCCCTGACCCATCTGTCTCATACGATCAGGGTGAATACCAGATGAAGCATTTGATTTTGAAGGAGGTGGTCCGGGTGGATAAGCAGGCGGTCTTGATGGCGGAGGTCCTGGTCGCATTGGTGGCGCTCCAGGTGGTCTTGGAGCAGCGGAATTGTCTGATCTGCCATATGCATAAGGATTGGGTGTAGCAGCTGTTAAACCTGATCCGTAAGGCGTTGCTCCTCCAATCGCACCAGCAGCTCTGGACGCTCCAGCTGAATAACCCGTACGTGGTGTATAACCACCCACTCTTGGCGTCACTCCGCCTCCAACCCTTGGTGTCATTCCACCAGTTCGCATTCCTATACCCGGTGTCATTCCACCTGGTAATGCATGTCCTGGTGTTCGTCCTCCAGGCAAATTGTTCGAAGTTCCAGCACCTGAACGCATAGCACGGGTTGTGTATTGTGTTTTGAATGCGTTGCATAAGCTGACCATATCCGGTACTTCTGCATCGTTCAATTTGTATCTTCCAGGTAAGATTCTTACAGGCCAACGTTGAATTGGAGCTTCCTTATTCGCTTTAAAGCCAAGGACAAATAAGCCTGGCCTTTTCTTATCAATAGCAAAACCATATTGACTTCTTGTTGGATTTGCTAAAGAGAAATTCGTCAAGAATTTATTCAATTCTTCTTCTGATCCATGATACTTTTCGTGATTCATTAAAACATCAACCATTCTGGCCATTGGAGTAACGTGATTTACCAACAATTCATCAATATCCGAATAAGATGATCCTCCAATATTAGTAACCCGCAAAATACTTCCGATTTCTTGTTGAGGGTCTTTGTCTAATTCTTGCACTTCAACATGCTGATATACGCCCTCATCCACTTTCCAAGTGACGGCAAGGTAATCGTCCCCTTTACTGCTCGGTCTAACAACTGCTGAACCGCGAGGAGCGTTGGCAAGATACTCTTCAGCTTGACCAGCTTTGAAGTTATGGAAATCAGGATGACGAATGAATCGTGTTCCTCGGTTGGCATTTTGACGTTTTTGACGTGTTTTCTCTGCTTGATCACGCTCCATTTCTGCCAATTCTCGATCAAAGTAGCGCATATCTACTTCTGTCTTTCTCCTTTCCTCATCCGCTGCTCTTGCTTCTTCAACATGTGAAGGCCTTGCGCTCAATTCTGCTCGAAGGTTCTCCATATCAACATCGATGATCAGAGCTTTCAATGTTTGACTATGTTTAACAAGATCGTTAACCCTAGGTATTTGTCGGTCCGGATAAAGATTACTGTCTTGTGGAAGCAAATATTCTTTGTGAATCGTACCTTCGATTCCGGATTCCAATTGAACAATAATTTTATCTTTCAAAATATTTCTCACTTGAACGGTAACGATCTTTTGATTATCAAATGTAGCCCTTGTCTCTCCTGAAAGTGCAATCAAAACTTCATCAACAGTCGGCAAAACGAAATCTTTCCTCTGTTCATGTAAAGGTTCCACCAACTCTCTTGCAATGAATTCCAACATGCTCAACTTCCTTTCTCTCTTTTGACCTTGACGTGCCATTTCTGCCCACAAATTACGCTCGTAATCTGCCATATCGATATCTTCCAATTTTGCCCTTCTGCCTTCATCTCGCATCAATTCATCACACCATTGGCTAGGATGTTGATCAGGTAATCTGTCTTCTTCAGTCTTACGTAAAGCATCAAAAGCGATAAAGCGTGCATACTCATATGCTTCAGGATGTATTCTTGTTCGATCTAGGGCATCAGCACTTCCTTGCATTTTCACTTTTCTTGCCGTTCTGGGATCTTGACGAGGACGAATGATCAAAAATGAACATGCATTATGCCATACGTGAGCCGATAAGATTGCACTTCCACCCCTACTTAGCATTTCCGAATCTGCTGCTCCGATCGTCAATGCACTTCGATTGACCACATATCCACCCAATTGTGTATTGATTGCGCGCATCAAAGCATCTGCTTTTCTTGGACCTAAACCTGAGACATATCGTAAAAGACTTGCATAGTATGAATCGATACTGCACCGATTAATATCAACGCAAATCGTATTGACGATCGCAACCAATGCTCGTTCAAGAAAAAGGGCAAGCCTTTCACGTGGAATCAAATGTTGATATGCATCATATCGTAAAGCCAATAGGTCTTCCTGCTTAAGAGCAGCAAATTCTTGAACGGGCGATTGAGCATATCGTGCCAAAGCGAGACAGTAATGTGACATTGTGTTCAATGAAGGATATTCTTCTTTTGCCCGTTCGCTATGTCGGTACAATCTAGCAACGTCATCGTGAACGTGAATCACATCAATCGTTGCAGCTTCAATTTGCTCTTGCGCGAGATTTTGATTTTGCAACTCCTCCACATTCTCTTGTACGAGATTTTGGATTTGTAGTCGTAGACTGACGGCTTTAGGTGAAAATCCACTAACTACGATCACGTCAGGACGTCTTTCTTTCAACAATTGTTTGAATTCACGAGACGGGTCAGGTTTTTCTTCCTTTTGTTGAGAGTCATTCGTGCTATCGTTCACTTCTTCTCTGGGCTTGTTCAAAGTTTCAAATGCAACTCGTTCACGTAATCGGCCTCCTGAATCCAGGAATACCATTTCGATCTCATCTTTTCGAGGATCTCCCCAACCATTCGAAACAGCAAGTACTTTGGGTACATTATCTCTCCCTTGCTTCATCTCGTCCTCTTCATCATCATCCTCGTAATCTCTACCGTAAGGCTGCTGCAATTGTTTTTGCTCCAACTCTTTGCGTGCCTTCATGCTTCTGGATTGGTACGGTTGACAGTCAATGCGCTTTGTAAGGGCAACCTCGCATGCTCTTCCGATGAATTCCCAACATTCATCCCTTAGCCATTCCTTTGCCCATAATTTAGCTGCAGGATAAAGATGATCTTGAAGAGCTTGCCTGATGATCTGCTTTCTTTCGTCGTTCCACAATCGACTTGTCTCGCTCATACCTTCACTACAATACATGTCATACAGCTTTTGCTCAAATGCTCTCGCATCTGTTTCTCGGATAATCAATTCGCTTTCGACCAGCAATTCGTCTTCTGCTCGTAGGATCATGAGATATTGTGCAGGTGAGGGCAGCTTTTCGGTTGCAACAACGACCTTAAAATCTGCAATGGGCTTTCTGAGCAAGAACTTGAAGTTGTAATACGGATGTTCTTCATCAATCTTGTATTGTCCTCTGTCAGTTGGCTTAACGCTCAATAGACCAGCACTTCGTAAAAGGGAACGTGCTTCTCTTTTGATCGTCGGATCTCTTCCGATCTCATAAGCCAAAAGTCTTCTTGCTGACTCAATTGCACTGTGTACGGATGAAGGGCCGTTTTGTGTGCCTATATATTGATCAGCCAAAGCGACCGGTGTCAATTCTTCATCTTCAGTAAAATAAGCTCTTGACTGTCCCACCAAATTTTCCGCTAATTGGGAAGATGAAATACTGAATTTTGTAGAAAATGGCGCAACAGTAGTCGATTTCAATTGATCGTATTGTCCAATCACTGTAGGTCGTTTGAAAGTTACATCACGCTTTGCTTGAGCATCACGCATTCTTTGCCCGTAACGCATAGTGAGCCAATCAGCGACATCGGCAACTTCATCTGTACTTTCAGTTCTTTGGAGTGATTGCTCGAATAAAGCCTTGTCTTCTGCTGAAACGAAATCTCCACCGTCTTCACTAAGTTGATTAAACGTCTCGCGTAAGGTGTCACGACGAGCCAAGAGAGTCTTGAATTTGAGACATGCCGATACTAGTGCTGAAAAGTCTCTTCGCTGTAATAGGTCAATGATTTGATCGCCTCTTCGAAGCTCATATTCGTCAATTCGATGAGCGTAGAGATACATTGCTTCTCTGCGCAAATTTATAATTTGTTCGACCATTGAACGTACGCATGTAAACCAAGCATCACGATATTCGTAAAATTCACCGGATTCGTTGAGAAAACTTTTGTTGCTTCTGAATGAGAATCTGTGAGAAACCCATCTTGTGCATTCTTCGAGCTCTTCTTCGTTCAATCGACGTTCAAGAAGTGATTCTCCTTCATCTCCAGGTAGGAGAACTTGGAAGCGCTCTGGGAAATCCGCGTCACGTATTCTTTGATCTTCGGTTGTCATCATTCGTGCTTGAATTGCTGAAGGCTCAAAGATATCTTCAAAGGTCTTTGCTTTGGCTTTTGTCTTTCGTATTGATCCATCCGGAAGCTCTTCAGCACCTCCCTCTTCAGGCTCTGCCTCATCTTCAGATGCACTCAAGAATCTTTCGTACTCTTGTCCATCGCCAAAGACATCGTTGAGTTCTGCCCATGCCTCTGCATCAATTCCAGCTCTGGATGGATCGAAACCAAAGCGACCATCGCGACGTGCTCTTCGTTCTTCCAATTCAGCTTTTCTTTTTGCGCGTTTCTCTTCTCGTCTTGCTTCCCTTTCACCTTCACTTAAAGCTTCGTCCATTTCAGATTCGTCATCATCGTCGATAAAGTCTTCCATTTCATCTTCGTAATTGTAGGGAACAGGCTCACGACCACGTCTATCACCTTGAGCGCGCAATGCATCGCCTACGGCAGGCAAATCTTCGTCGTCATCATCGTCATATTCATCACCGGCTCGAGCTGTCGTACGCCTTGGTGCAACGATATCTTCATCATCATCGTCGAACATATGCTGCAAATCGCGTGGCTTACGTGAGGGTACTTGATCTTGTTCCATTGCATCAGGTGAAACAGAAGCTCTTCGGAAACGTTTCAATTGTCTCTGTTTACGTTTAATGCCGGTGTTTTCCGCCAGAAGATCTAAATCATCTTCATCGAGTTGCTCATTTTCCTCTTCTTCCTCTTCTTGTCTCTTTCTTCTTCTTCTTTCTTTTTTCTTTCTTTTTCTTGATTCTTCATCTGATCCTGCATCGTCTTCATCTTCGTCAACGATGAAACCTTCGGCTATCCGCCTGGCCTCTTCCGGATCATCATCTTCTTCTTCGCTACTGTCTTCATCGTCATCACTTCCTACAACATTTCCTTTTGATTTCATGAGATCTTCTCCTGATTCTTCTTCATCATCTTCTTCTTCCCCTCCAACTTCCGAAACAGCACGATCTGCCTTGTCTTCCCTTTGACCAATTTCTCCAGTCTCTTCGTCATCCTGGAAGCGTGGTTGAACGGGAAAATCTGCTTCTTCCGAATCCATTGTGATTATTATTCCACCAAAAACCTTTCTTGAATAAAATCAAGAAGAGGTAATTGAAGGAATGAAGATGGTTGTATGGAGTGAGATTGAAAATTCAGGCAGGCTTTTTAGAAAATGTCAATCAACAAATCGCATTTCTTCCGTTCCATCCACAAAGGCATACAGTGTATAACACACGCACGCCCTTTACATGCATCATCGCACACCGAACTGTGAACACAATATTGGCACGTGATTTGACTCGTCTTGAAAACGCGATGATTCTGGGGAGCGACATACGCGTATAATGTTCAGCGCGTTAGACTTTTGACACTCTGCTAAGTCGCCTTACATTTCTCGCGTATATTACTGTAATTTGTGTTGCTTTTGGGAAAGAGTTAACAAGGCTTGAATAAAGTTATATGTAGGTCATATTCTCATCTTGTGTCCCATCTTCCAAAATCGTTGTCAGATCGCAATGGTGATTATCACCAGACCTCGCGATCCCAGCGATCCATTTTATCGTGCTGCTTCTACGGAATATAGTCAAGCATATACATCAATCTTGAAAGCAGCACGCGGAGCAACATCTTCATCGATCGCAAATGGTGCAAGTCCTGTTCTAATTCTTGTATCTGTCGATATTGATGCTCTTTGTGCTGCACGTAGCTTGACATCTTTATTCGCAGAAGATGATATTGCACATAGAATTTGCCCAGTTGATGGATATGCAACACTAAACAAGATTATTGAAGAAGACGTTGTGGGAAATGCAGGATTACATACGATTATAATGCTCAATTTGGGTTCTCTATTATCCTTACCAAATTACTTTACCACACCCAATAACCCAATGCCAGACGCATATATTCTGCAAAAATCATGTTCGGTTCATCTAATCGATTCACATCGTCCTTACAATCTGGACAACCTTTTTGCTACATCCGAAATGATGGATCAAATATTCGTTTGGGATGACGGAGAGATCGAAGAGCGCTTAGGAAGAGAAGAGAAAGCATATACAGCACTTGAATTTATCGATGATATGAGCAGCAGTGAAGAAGAAGACGAAGATAGTGAACAAGAAGGATCAAGTAGCAGTGCAGGTGAAAGTGACGATGATTCAGCAGAGAATGCCTCACAAGGTTCTCAGAGACCCAAAAAGAGACGGAAAAGGCGTAATGATCGTGGTGAGGGTGAACCAAGTCCTATGCCAAAGACGAAAAAGTTACCAGCAAACATTCTCGCAAGTCATCGTAACGTTTTGACGCGTTATTACAATAGAGGTACGATGTATGGCATGGGAGTTTCTGCAATCCTGTTCTTACTTGCCGGTCGATTGGGAAGGGCTGACAATGATTGTTTATGGTATGCAATCGTTGGCTTGACATCGCAATACATCAATTCTCAAATTCCGCATGGTCATTATGAAGAATTGGCAAAATCTATGTCTTCTGACGTACGATCACTCAATCCCGTCACGAATCGGGATGGAAAGGGACCTGCAAAGCCTGCCGATGCTGATGATGGCCGTATACGAGTTATTCAAAAAGAGCTTCGATTCACACTTTATCGTCATTGGAGCTTAGAGAGTAGCATGTACCATTCCTCTTATGTTGCCGGTAAATTGGGAATATGGAAAGAGAGAGGAGTTTCGAAACTTCGAGGTTTGATGGCTAAGATGGGATTATCGTTAGCACAATGTCGACAATTATATGAACATATGGATTTGGATTTACGACAAACGCTCGTTTCACGTATTGAATCTATCGCTCCGGAATATGGCTTGACAGAGTGTGTTTTTCCCTCATTCATGCGCACATTCGGATTCAGAAGCTCGCCAATGAGTGCTGCTGATACAGTGGATGGTCTTGAAGCTTTACTATGTGCTGCACATGGAATACGTATTGAGGTGGACGCACCAGGATTAGCATTTGGCGGTGTGGGAGCAGGTGTAGGAGGATTACGAGGTGCATATGCGGCTGCAATGGGTGAAGCAACGCAAGGCAGTGACATGTTTGGAACGAAGAGAATATGGCAATGCAAGCCAGTCTCTGGATCATCAAAAGATTCAGATGGACGTACAGCATCTGGCGCTGAGGATGTGAATGAAACACAAGATTCAAATACGCAATCCAATGTACCCTCTCAGGCAAATACCTATTGGTCACAAAACTTCTTCACTGCATATAATGCTCTCGATAGTCGAAAAACTGAAAATGTTCGTCTCTTACGTGCAAGTCTAAGCTTATCAAAAGCGCTTCACGATATGGTGATCAAACAAGGTGTTTTTATTATTGAAAAGCAAATGATTAGAACGTTGCGTAATTTCCGTTTAGTAATTTTAAAGGATGGACCGGATATGCGATTATTTACAAATGTACAACTTTTATCTCGTCTTGGATTTTGGTTGGTAGATGCTCTACGTGATATTGTTGAACAACAACAAAGTCAAAAGCGAAAAAGAAGAAAAGGAGGCGAAGATGGAGAAGAAGGGGATGAAAAGTCGTCAGTGTCTTTGCCGTTTGTCCTAGCAGCTTTAGATGAAGCAAGAGATCGATATACCGTTGTTGGTATCAATGCAAGTATGCAATATGGTAATGTTGTTCGTAATTATTTCGGTTTGCATTTCCAAGAAGCTGCTACAGCTTCGCATGCACGAACTAAACATGATCAATTCGAATCAAGCGCTGTTGAAGTTCGACAACAAGATTTCAGTGCATTTGTTGAGGAATTGCATGGCATACTTTGAGGGGATCAGCATGCCACACTTTGAGAAAATTCTGTATTATCACTCTTTATATATCATTTCATTACCTTGCAACAATTTTGAAAGTCTTGCTGGATCTTTAGATAAATTCAAGCTTTCGGGTTGTGTATGAAAACTGCGTAACATCCGAGGTAGGAACGGCTTTGATTTGAATATTCGATTGGTCAATTGATGTCTTTGGTTCTCTTTTGTAGTTTTTTCTTGCTACGAGCACGTTGATTTTTCTTCCTCAGATAATCAGTAAATCCCTCAGGATCTTGTTTTTTCTTCTTAACATAACTTTTTTGAGTAGCAATTCTTTGACTTTCTTTAAATTTTTCAATTTTAGTAGGATTGTTTCGAATTTTTGATAAATACTTCCTTCTATATTCTTTTTGTTTTGCTTTAAATGCTTCAAGAGATTCTACACTTTCTTCTTTTTTACGTTTTTTATATATTCTCGCTAGCAACCTCCTTCTTTCAAGACTTTCCTCTGTTATTTTGTTTGACTTCTTTCGCTTTTTTTTTGTCGAATCTTGCTGTTGATCATTTTCGATCGAAGGAATCTTGTAAATAGATTCTGGTTGAATTTGGTTTTGTGTCCTTTCTGGACTGTCTAGAATGACTGATGATAGCCATTTTTCATCCTCTTCGCTGATAAAACCAGAAGTCTTGTTGATAAAGAATTGAATGCTTACAAGGAAGAATATAAAAAGATGGAGAAATATCATATTCACAAT
The DNA here is from genome assembly GCA_001600355.1 of Meira nashicola. Taxonomy (NCBI): domain Eukaryota; kingdom Fungi; phylum Basidiomycota; class Exobasidiomycetes; order Exobasidiales; family Brachybasidiaceae; genus Meira; species Meira nashicola. The sequence goes on along the minus strand of BCJU01000001.1, from coordinate 4,588,282 downwards.
ACGGGTTTGCAAGACAAAAATATTTTCATTCAAAACATTATCTTAATCACCTTATTTGTTGCAATGTTCTATGCAAACATGCACCGCACACATCAATCTTTTGCCCCGATTGTCCTCTAGTATGGGGTGGGAATGACATGTTTGGAGCTGTGCAAAATGACTATACGTGAATTCAGTTTTATGCGTACAAACTTGTTTTCATGATTCATTTCATATTTCATCCCAGAATAAAAAAAAATGTTCCCCCATCTTTGTTATGTGCTTTGTATAAGAGAGAGTAGAGTGATCATCTTTCGGCCGTAAGAGGTGGAATTGTTGCTCAGGGTATTCTTTAACTGAACATATCATTTTGAGTTTTCACATTCTTTTATTCATAGTTCTTCGGTCAGGCACAGAAGAAGATTCACGAAGATCAATCTTTCGCCGAGGCATTAGAGATATACAAGAGTTGCCGAAATATATTCTTATCTTTTTTCAAACTTTCTGGATCCAGATTTGATATTGTATGTATGTACATACATAGGTTTATAGCATGTATACTACGTACACCGATGACCGAACGTTCCTCGGGGAGAATCAAAGTTCAAAGAGGCAAGAGGGAGAGAGAGTGAATGTCAAATCTTGCTGGTTCGGCTGCACTGCACTGCACGACGCGATGTGTGGTAGGGTGCCAGGCCAGCGAAGAAACTGTTATTGGCACACTGCCTAAATGAAGAAAAAGAATCTACCCCGCTGACCGAGTCAAAGCTCGGCGTTGGGGAGAATTGCACTAAATTTCTTGATTTTTTTTTCTTCTTGCGGAGGTTGCGTCGTCAGAACTGTATTCGGTTCAAACATATTACAGGATTTTTTAGTTCGATGACATAGTTAGCGTATATCATACTAGCCAAGCGTGGGAATGGCAAGATTTGAATGCAAAATTCACACTTTCTTATGCCCGAACTTGCTTTCTTTTTCTTGACCGAAGGGGAGGGTGAGTATATAAAAAGTATACATGAAGTTAAATTTTATCTTCTTCCCTCCAGACATCATCTCCTAGCAAATCAAGATGACATCCTCAATCTTTCAAACTTCTATCGATTCGGACATAATTAATAATCCTCTTTTTATTCCAGCATCGATTGGATTAATCTTTATTGCATTATGCATTGCTTATCCTGATCGTTTGATTGGAACGCATGCACGTAAAGAAATCAAAACAATTAAACCTACTTTTCCATTAATTGGTAATACATTTTTTGCTTTACGTATTTATCTTAAACAACGTAAATCATTACATGAAGTTTTACGTGTTCAAGAAAAAGATGGAAAAGGTGGTCAACCAATTACGGCAACATTTCCAATTTTAGGTAAAAGAGCAATAGTTATCAACAGACCGGAATATATTCATTTTTGTCAAAAGACAGAATTTGAAAATTTTATAAAAGGTGGACCATTTTTACGTGCATTCGAAGATCTTTTAGGAAGTCATGGTATCTTTGTTGCAGATGGAGATGTTTGGAAACGTCAAAGAAAGATGGCTTCACATATTTTTAGCGTTGGAAATTTTAAAACTTACGTTCAAGAAACGATTCATAAAGATTTGGATATTGTGAACGATCTCTGTTCTGATGCAGCAAAACAAAACAAGTCAATCAATATTTGTGATGTCTTTTTCAGATTCACTCTTTCAACTTTCAGTACTATGGCATTCAGTGCAGATTTAAATTGTTTACCTGATTCGGTTGAAGGACTTAAAACTCGAAACGAATTCGCAGATGCATTTGATAGTGCTCAACTGGTGGCAGATAATAGATTTTTTGATCCTTTACCTCTTTGGTTAGAATTATTCAACATGCAAGGTTTCACAATGCGTAAAAATATTAAAATTTTAAAGAAATATTGTTATCGTATTATCGATTTACGTTTAGCAGCACAAGAATCAGGAGAAGCAAAAGGTGCGGTTGACAGTAAACAAGGTAAAGATCTTTTACAATTATTCATGGAAATGGGTTTAACTCGTGAAGAATTATTACCAATCGTTTTAAATTTCTTGATTGCCGGTCGTGATACAACTGCACAATCTTTAGCATGGGCATTTTATCGTTTTTGGCAACATCCTGAAGTTGTTGATAAAATTAGAAAAGAAGTAAAGGAAAAGCTTGGTGATCGTAAATTAGGTTATGATGATTTACGTAATTTACCTTATTTACATGCTGCATTTTATGAAGCAATTCGTTTAAATCCTGCCGTTCCAAAGAATGCTCGTTTAGCGGTAAAGGATACAATCATTCGACCTTATGCAGGAGAAAGTGTTCCTCTCTCAGGAAACAAACGTGATTTACCCGATATTCCAGTAAAAGCAGGCGAAAGTGTTTTATGGAGTGATTGGGCAATGGCAAGAATGCCTGAAATTTGGGGTGAAGATTGTAAAGAATATAAACCAGAAAGGTTTTTAGAGTTAAAAACAGATGGAAGTGGTGAAATGCAAGTTAAACAATTTCCACAATCATTCTTTCATGCTTTTAATGCAGGTCCACGTGTTTGTCTTGGTCAAACTTTGGCAACATTTGAAGGAATGGCAGCAATTGCAGAAATTACGAAATACTTTGATATCGTTTATGATGATAAAGCTTTAAGGAATAATCCTCCTATTTACGCAGACAGTGTTACACATCCTATCGAAAACCCTTATTCTGTAAAATTCAAACCAAGAGCTTAATATTTGTTCTTTTTAATTCTATAATTCATAAAAATCAACCAACAGAGACCAGCTCTTTTTTAAAAAGATTGAAATCAGACATGTCCAGTCATTTCGAACTTTTCTAAATGAAATAGAGAAGAAAGTTGATGAGAAGATTGATTCAATTCCATTTTAATAACCACTTACTGTTTGTTTCTTTAACAAAATTCTCCATCTCTTTTTTCTCGGCAGGAGTTGCTTTGTGTGTATTGACTGACATTGCCTTCGTTACAGCAAATAAAGCCAATGCTAACAAGATGACTGTTTGAGTAGTATAAGAGTTCATTTCGTTTGAAGTTATAGATAGTTTTGGACGAAAGCAGAAAATTGGGGTTCACATTATCACTCTTTATATAGTCCTCAATTCGTTTACCTTTTCAACCCAAACTAAGCCCCTTCATCGTGGCGAAGAAATGTTTACGCCCTCTACGCATCGATTGCCTCCGACAAACTAGCACAGCTTTGTGTGTCATAAAAGAGATCTGATTGGGAGTGAGAGATTTACATAAAGATAAAATGGTAAAGTCTGTTATCATTAGAATTCGAGTCTTAATCTTGTGCCACAACTTTTTCTTCTTTGGGTGTTACTTTTTCTTTTCTTCAACCGGTGATAATTTTTCTTGATCCAATTCATTTTTTTGTTCTTCATCTGGAATTGATCCACCTTCTTTGATTGAATAAACACGACGTTGTTTAAGTTCTTTATTAAGAGCGTTTGATTTTCTTGGACTTACAGTTGCTACCAATTCATCAACTTCTTCTAGTGTAAGACCACTAGTTTCATTAATGCAAAGATAAGCAAATAAGATGCAAATAAGACAACAGCCTGCCCAAATAAAGAAAACATGAGGACCTAAACCAGCTTTACCTGGACCTTGATCGACGAGATCTGAAACCAATACAAGTATGAAAGGTGTCAGTATAATTTATAGTTAGTATCTTTGTCAAGTGATTTAACTCACATGGTGTTGCATAACCAATACCGAAATTCCAAATCCATTGTGAACCTGTACTTATACTTATTCCTTTTGCACGAACAGAAAGTGGATAAGTTTCACCCGTATAAACCCAAGTTGCAGGACCCCAAGTTGCTGCGAAACCCGCAATATAAATACAAACAAATGCAACCGCAGCAGCTTGAGCAGGACGATTTGAAATTGGTTCAGCTGATCCAACTGCAGCAACGATTAATTGAGAAACGAACATCCAAACTGCACCATAAATGAATAAAGGACGACGACCAACACGTTCCATCATCCACATTCCTGGTACGGTTGAACAAACGTTTACAACATTTGAAATGATTGAAAATATAAATGGATTTTTGGCTCCTGTACTTTTGAAAAAAGTTACGCCATAATAAAAAATGAAATTGATTCCAGTTAGTTGTTGTAATGCTTGAGAGATTGCTCCAACTGCAACTCTTGTAAATATTTTACGTTCTCCCATTTCAAATATTTCTTTAAAACCACCATTTCCTAATTGAAGTTCTAAATCCAAAGAAGCTTGAATACAATTAATCTCTGCAATCACATATTCCGAGTCAGGTAAACAAGAATTAAGTCTTGCTAATGAATTCGCTGCAAGTTCTCTTTGACCTTTTTTGATATACCAACGTGGAGATTCAGGTAAAATGAACAATCCTGTAAAGATAATAAAAGCAAAGATGAATTGCATTGCAATAGGAATTAAATAAGAGCTTTGATTTGGCCTATGTTGTGTGCTATTATCAACGATTGAAGCGATCAATAAACCGATTGTGATCATCCATTGATAACATGTAACTAAAGCACCACGAATCCATTCTGGACTAATTTCTGATTGATATAAAGGAACGACGCAAGAGATTGCACCGACACCTAAACCAGCAACGAATCTTCCAAAAGCGAATAAAGGAACTGCTTTTGCAACACATTGAATAATAACACCAACGGTAAAGATAATAATTGCAAATTGTAAACCACGTCTTCTACCTAAAAAGTCAGACATTGAAGAAGAAGCCATTGCACCAACAAAAGTACCAGCGGAAAGGATTGAAACTACGAGTGAACGATGACTTGTACTTAAAGACCAACCTGGTTGAGGTGGATTATCTTTACCGATTAAATTACCTGGAATATTATATTCATAATATGTTCCAAATTGTTCTTTAAAATTTTCCATTTCAAGAATGCCTGTAAAGAGACATACTCTCAGTGAAATTTGCTATATAGAAACACTCTAACTCAGCTACTACAAACCTGAAATAACTCCCGTATCATAACCAAATAGAATACCACCCCAAGCAACGAATGCAGCAACGATCAGAGCAGGCAATGCTTCTCTGAACGTTCTCGGCTTTGGAGCAGGTAAGCTTCTTCCTTTTCCACCAGAAGGTAAAACTGGCATTACACCTGGCATGATGATTGAATGTTTGATTCACGAGAATATGTTATTAATGGTGATGAGAATTGGGGTGATTTTTGGAAAGAAAAAGAAAAAGAAAGAGGAACTCATTCCTTTTAAGCTTATTACTTCCTTCAATTTTGATTAATTATTTTCACTTTTTCGAAATGTGGGGACGGAGAGGTATTGTCCTTGCTCAAAAAAACAGTCTTCGCAGAAGGAATGAGGAAAATACGGCTCCGAAATTATTTGAAAATGACAGGAGTCAAGTACTCCGGAGCACAGAAAAAGAAACTCTCAATAACCCGCTGTCAGCTGTCAAAAGGATTTCTTTTGATTTCGGCTCCGTTTATGCCGTTTTAATTAGGTAAAATGGAGGAAGAGTTATAAAAATTAAATTTTTTGTATAATACACTTATTGAATCTGTGAAGTACAATCTTGTTGACTTGGTGGTAAATGAAGTGCCTCAATGCCAAAAGGTGGAGGTAAACTTTCTTGCCATTCAAATTGATTTCTACCATTAATTTCTTTACCAATCATAATTTGCTCTTTTGAATAATTGTTGATAATTTCTACTTTTTCGATATTCTCTTTTATCCATTCAATTGTTCCTTGATGATCATCTTGACAACTTACCATTTTCACAATTTCAACATTTGAAGAGAATTGACATTCTTTACGTTTTTTTAGAAATTGAGTAAGACCATTAAGTTTAAATCCAAGAAGGCATAATTCACGTAAAGGTAAAGTTGCAGTAGTGAAACTGAGCATGTTAAACGTTAAATCGGATTTGTTCATGAATTCAGTATCGTTGCTTTCACTGATGTATGAATCATAACCAGGCATATAGCCTAAAGATAAATTTTCCAACTTTGTACAACGCTTTAAGCCTTGTAAGATTGCTTTTGCATGATGTGGGTATAATTCGACATGAAGATAAGTGATTGAATTGCTGATCAGATGTTCGAAAATCCATTTTGGAGTCTGATCCAAAACTCTAAGAAGTTTAAGATTTGGACAAATCGGTGAATATTGCCATCTACTTCTTTTCGGTCCATCTACCGTTGCAAAAACATCAATTGTAAGTTCTTTAAGTTGAGGGAAACTAATAATCTTTGGTGTGAATGAATTATCAATTTCATCCTTCTTGTTTAATTGATAATCAAATCGACAAATTTCCAGTGTATCTTCTGCAATTTCAATAATTTCCCATGCTTTTGATTCGAAAACCATATCCTTACCTAATCCAAAGGTTAGTTCTACCACTTTAGCCTTTGAAAGAATTGTACGATACATCTCTTGAGGAAGGAAGGTGTTATACGAGATACCAGAGATAAAGATATCATTCAACTTGCACTTGTACAACGGGTTTTCTGCTAGATTATTTTGATTTAATTGCTCTACGTTGACATCCATAGTGCTCACCAATCGTAATGAAATCAATCTATCACACTTTAAAAGTGAAAAACGGACAAAATGAACCACTTTTTTCACCCTTTCAAGAGTGACTTTATATTTGAAGCCATCATTACGCTTGAAAGGGCTTTGTTTTGCAATCACGATCCAAAGTTTTTTAACATTGCTAGCTTTTACGACTTGCATAATTTTTACCACTTCCTCATCAACCACCGCGTCTAAATAGATTGGGACTGAGATCGAATCAAGATTGCCATTTTCAACAGTTTCTTCTTTTTTGATTTCGTTTTCATCTTTTTCAATTTGCTCTTGACTACGTTCTCGATGAAGTTGAATAACTTTTGCAACTTTTGTTGAACAGATTTTGGGTTGAGAATCTAAATAATCACATCTTTTCCAAAGTGCTGAGCATGTTCGAATGAATTCTTTCCAGCTTTTACAAACGAGTTCAAGCTTGACTAATTCGATCGTATTAAGATGCAAAAAGATTTCTTCAAATACTTCTGCTGGAAATGAAGAAAAGGAAGTTTTAGTCATTTTGATTTTTATGGTGGTGGTTGTTAGGGTTTATCATTAATTTGCTCAGCAAGATGAAAACTTCTTAATAAAATATTGTCAAACGCCTTTTCTTCCGGCACCGCTTTGCTAGTATTTAATTTTTAAAGGTGCCGCTCATGCCAACTTGTTCGGACCGTAAAAGAGTGCCGGGCATGAAATTAAATGTGATATAAATTTGTGGGGTCAGTTTATAGTTCAAATTCTATCTTTTCAACAACCATCTATCAATCAAACAAAATGTCAATGTCAATTGAAGATTGCGCAACTATCAGAGAACCAAAACCTGTTCCTGAAACACCTAAAAATGTTTTTGATCAATTAAACATGAAAGGTAAATTGGTAGCAATCACTGGTGCATCAGATGGAATTGGATTATCAGTAGCAGAAGCAATTGCAGAAGCAGGAGGTGATTTAGCATTAATTTATAATACAAACACAAATGCAATTCAACATTGTGAACGATTGATGAAATTGCATAATGTTCAAGCTAAAGCATTTCAATGTGAAATCTCGGATGGAAAATCAGTTCAACAAACAATTTCTGAAATCGTTAATAAATTTGGTAAATTGGACGTTTTTATTGCCAATGCTGGAATGTCAATCTCCAAACCAATCTTAGAACAAACAGAAGAAGAATTTAAACGTCAAATGGATGTTAATGTTGGAGGAGCATTCTTTTGTGCAAAATATGCAGGAGAAGTATTTAAACGTCAAGGTAAAGGAAATTTAATTTTAACAAGTTCAATTTCTGCTCATATAGTTAATGTACCTGTTGATCAACCTGTTTATAATGCAACGAAAGCAGCAATTACTCAATTAGGTAAATCTTTAGCAAGAGAATGGCGTGAATTTGCAAGAGTGAATATCGTTTCACCTGGTTTCTTTAATACAAAGCTTGGTGCTTCTCCAAAATGCATAAATGAAGCTTATCGAATGGCAGTCTTGGGTCGTCAAGGTGATGTGAAAGAAATAAAAGGTTTATATCTTTATCTTGCTTCAGATGCTTCTAGCTATCAAACAGGTAGTGATACTATTATTGATGGTGGTTACACCTTGCCTTAATGACATATTTACATAATCAATGAATTACATTTTTTACTTTGCTCTGCTTCGCCCGCCTTTCGAATTTCCCATGTCATCTTGTACGTAGCTAAAGCATCATCATACTTACTTAAAATCTTTCCTCCCACTTTTTCTCTTGAATCAATTTCATCAACGATTGCTTGAATTTCTGTTTGGAATGGATCATCATTTTCACATATAATTTCATATTCACTTGCACCATTTTTAAGAATTGCAAGTTTTGGATTGGTTTGGTATAAATTCGATAAACGTAAAAGCCAACCATCAGCAATAATGTCAATTTCAGTTGAATAATCTGATCCATGTAATGCAACTCCATGAATTAAAGTTGAAATCGTACCATAATCATGCTTCCATGAAGCTGTAGTTATACGTGGAATACGCTGTTCTGATGGAATAAGAAGATTTTCATCAAATCCAATCTTGTTTAATTTACCTGCAGGGCATGTATGTTCAACTGTTCTTGCTTGAATGGAAGAATGATCAATCTTTGATCCGGATAAATAACGAATTAAATCGATAAAATGCGTTGCTTGTTCTACAATTGGACCACAAGAAACATCTTTATTCCACCAATGTAACTTTATTGTTTGTTCGTATGCCATTATATAACGTGCATTTATACACATTGGTATAATTTCTTCTTTTTCCATTATCTTTTTTAATGTTTGAACAACATTTAAATAACGTAAAACATAACCTACACTCGTTACACCTTTGAAGTCTTTATAATGTTTTGCAACCGAATCACAGTCATACTTTGTTGGATCTGATGCTGAAACTGGCTTTTCTGTTAAAATTCCTTTTGCGTTTGGGAATGCATTAAAAATTTGAACGTCTGTATCTTTTCCCTTTACTTCTGTTCCTCTAAAATGAGGTGGAATTCCAATCACGATCAAATGAATTATTGTATCTTTTGAAATATTTTCAGCTGCCTCTTGAATTGTTGCAAAACATTGTGTTTGTGAATATGCATTGTTTGCCCTCAATTGTTTTTCTTCAATACGTTGTTTTGCAAGGTTTAAAATTGGATCAATGATTGCTAATACCCTTAATCGTTCTCCCAACACATTTTCCAATCGTTCACTATGATTCCACGGTCCTTCTGGCGAACCAAAGTTAATTCCTCCTGCACCCGCAAAGACAACATTAAAGATTGAAATTGTCATCTTGACACAAGCAAGTAATACAAGTAAATGGAAGATATGAGGCAAGGGTATGAGCACAACTTTTTTTTTACTTATTCAATTCTCCTTTTTGCCCCCTTCTCCCCCCCCCCCCAAAAAAATGAGGTGTGGCTGCATTAAGACGTTTTTTACTTAATTAGCATACTATGGACGCCGGTGCCGCGTCGGCGTTTCGTTCGGTTGCATAGTGTGTATGTGTATGCACGTATATTACATACAACGGTTACCGTTGTCATATGAACGTTCGTGCATAAATGCTCGGAAGTCCGAACTGTCATCCTTTGTCTTTGAATGGAATTGAAATTCGCTTGACTTTTCTGAGAAGCGGTCCGATTTTTTAACCTAATATAATAACTGCTTGCTTATGTTATACCAAGCGCGGCTTTTTAGTATTTCGCGCCCAGCTCCTTAAAAGGCTCCGAATGTGACTAATTATATACTAGCTCATGAGATATGATGAATCATAATGACATAGATTTCTCTGAATAGGTGGATATGTTCTTAGAAATACAATGGTAATAAGGCGTGCTCAAAGTTTACCAAGAATGTCAGCTGCACGTTCTGCGATTGCGTATAAAGTAGAAGAAAGATGAGTGGAAAGTTGCATAGGCAAAATACTTGAATCGATAACAAAGATATTATTCGTTCCGTAAACTTTAAATTGAGAATTTACTACTCCTCCTAATTTACGTGGCATCATTGCTGCCGTTCCAATAGGATGCCAAACACTTTCAAATCCATCCAAGATGTATTGTTTCCATTGATCATAATCACCCTGTTCCTTCGTTTGTGGAATTTGATCATATCCAGGTGTTTTTTCTGCACTTTGTAAATCAGACATCATTGCATTTGTATTGAAAATCTTTCTTGCTCCACGATTAGCAGCAACTTGAATGTCCATATCAATTGGTGCAGACCAATAACGCGGATCAAGTTTGGGTTGATCCCATGTATTACTCGAAGTTGCATGAACGTAACCACGAGAAAAGCTTAATAAAGCCCACATTTGTTGCATGAAAGAATCATCAAGTGTAATAAAAAACGTTTCTGAAACTGGCCATTGTTCTTCAAAAATACCTTTGATCATAAGTTTGTATTGACTAATTAAGCCATCTTTGCTTGCTGAAGCACCTGCATCGACTGCTTGTTGTGCCCATTGATCGATATTATTCTCGATGTAAGAACGAACAGAGGTTGTATTACCATTCATTATTTGATCGATAGTATTAAGTGAAATAGCAGAAGATGGACTGCCACTTTGAGCGCCAACGTCTTGTTTAGCCTTTCCAGAATTGATGTTGTTTTTTTGTTGTTCACAAAGATTTCTTCCAACGCCCGGAAGATCAACTCTTGAATCGATTCCCAAACCACTCACGATCGATTGATCTCCAATACCTGATTGTTCTAAAAATACTGGTGTTCGAATCGCACCTGCAGCGATGATGACATTCTTTGCATTCACTTGGACCTTTTGTCCATCTTTTCCATGTTGCAATTCAACCCCTGATGCTTGAGCATAACCATGACTCTGAGTCGCATAAAGCATTTTCGTTGCTCTTGTTTTTGTCAAAATGACTAAATTTGAACGTTTTTCAACTTCTTCAGTCAAATACGCCGTTGCTGAACTTACACGTAATCGATCTGCTCCTGAATCAGGAATGTTATATTGCGGAATCATTCCAGAGCCGCCTCCAGCGTTGCCTGTTCCCAAATCGACAAATGCAGATGCATTGAATGCTTCTTTTTGTGCTTGAATGAAAAGATCTTCTTGTGGGCCTAAGTACATTTGATCACTGAATCCAATTGTGACAGGACCAGAAGTTCCGTGAGCGTCTGAGTCAACTTTTACCTTTAATTTGTTCACTTGATCTTCCGTTGGTTGTTTGTAATTTTGGAACTTGGTATTGTACTGCTTCAATGAATCCCAATTCCATCCATCGTTACCTAGATCTCCTAAAGCATCAATTTGTGATGCAGGAGGTAGGGTGAATGCTCCTCCATTGATACTCGTACTTCCTCCCAATCCCTTACCTTGATGCATAGGGTATTGTTTATTACTTGAAAGCTGTTGAGGTTCAGTTTGGAAATTCCAATCATACGTATTATCACCAAATGCTTCAGTGTATGCGCTGAATGATTTAATCTTGTCATCATTGCGTGAATCACGTCCTGCTTCAACCAATAAAATTCTTTTTGCACTATTTGCTGATAGACGTGAAGCTGCAACTGAACCTGTCAATCCACCACCAACGATGACGAAATCGAATGATTGTCCGGATAAACTAGATGGATCGGTAAGTATTGTACCCGCTTGTCTTTGTACAAGTTCTGGCCATTCATAATCTGATACGGGAGCTGCATATGATGTCTTGAGCGTAATAGTCAAACTGCTCAATAGAACAGCAAATGTCAAGGAGTACTTCATCTTGAAACTCAGTTGCGAGAATTGTGATGAAAGGAGGTTGATCGGAGTTGATCGTGATTCAGCATTGCTTATATACCTTTTGTTTGATTTGTTTGATTCCCCTAAGGCTCCGTGTTGACGGAAGCCACTCCTGTTCTATCAAAATTAAACCATAACTTGCCCGCTTCCCCGTCTTACGCGGTCGATTCGACACCTCATGGCGGCCATCCTGCATCTGTACAAAGAACTCCGAAAGGACAGGATATGAATGAAGCTCCTCTTCGTTTGCGGAATTCTTGTAAATGTGCAGATGAAGTCAAAGTTCATTTTGTATTCAAATGAAGTCTCACTTTTCTTTCTTATTTCCTTGCTCATATCTGTTTCGGACCTAAAAAAGCCGAACATGTGTAATGATCAAGTCAATTGATGAGCAAAAATCTTTTAACTTGGGTTTTAGCTTATTTTTTGTTTGTGATCATCGGAATTGCGTGTCAAGGTACGTTACACTTTATAAGCGTAGACTAGTCTAATGAGCTGTAATTTACCTTGTCATTGCGCAGCGCTGCGCCACAGTGCAGTTGCATACAAACAAAAAAGTGGACGTTTGTTTTGCATTTATGCATGCATGCTTGTGCTGTGCATACAATTGCTCGAGCGTAGAGCAGCGTAACAATATTTCCGGTTCCTGCAGTAGGAAAATTCATACGGATTTCAATAGACCGAATTTTTGAAATTTCTTCTTGGGCGTCATTATTCAGAGGCACAGCAAAATTACGCTTTACACGCACAGCGTAGCGCAGCGCCCTCTCAAATCCCGTTAGGTCATGAAAGACGTCATTCATGCTCTTCATTCGATCAAGACGGGCTTGTCGAAACGATGATTAAACTCACGTGCTTTTGATTTTGATTGTCATGTCTTCTTCAGATACGCACGAATTCGTTGGACAGAGGACGATAACATGTTGGTGATCGGATGCTTTTTTACAGCTTTTTGTTGCGTAACACAAATACAGTCTTTTTTCATGTGCATTCATTCAGCACTGCATCGTGTAATGGGAGTGATATGAGAGACCCGAAAAGGCTTTCCGTCTCCGGTAATGCTCGCAATGAGTAGGAGTAGAGGAATAATGCCAGCCTCATCCACCCGAGATAGCATTTACCCCTTTTGATGGAAGTATGCGTTACGAAGGAATCGGATAAGGTTCTGCATCTTAAGCATAGCACAGCAACGAAAAACTGAGCTCAGCACCTCAGAAATTTGCTTTCAAATGCATTTATTGTCATGCTCTAGCGGCTCGGTATAATAAAGACATCTGATCAATGCAATCTACAGCCATACTTGGTTGCTGTGCTACTGTAAGGATTTAAAAGACAGCCTTTGCTTTGTTGAAATGATTCGAGAACAAAAGCCTCTCTTCACTTAACAATGAAGAGCTCTAAGCGATCATTACGCTTGTCTATCATCTTGTGCTATGCATTTCTGTCCGTCATACTTCATTCAAAGGGTGTGACAGCTTTGCCAGCTTCTTCTGACAAAGAAAATTCTCGTTCTTCACAAGTAGACGAAACAAATTCACCTTCAACTTCTTCAAATTCAAGAAAGAGAAAGAGTGAGCCACCAAAAGCAAATTTACACAAACCTTCAGGACATGCAGTCGTATTTTCAGACTTGAAACTTGATGATACTACAGCAATCGATCATCTTGCACGAACTGGAAAGTATGATATAATGCATATTGTCGGAACGGGAATCAGTGATCATGAACGCGCTCAAGGTCACTTACAAAATTTTGCCAAACAAAGAGGATTAGATCAAGGTAAAACAAAGATTCGATATTATAGCGGAGGTAAAAATGTTCTTGATAATAAAATTGAAGATACACATGAAATAAATTTTCAAGGTTCTCCTAAACGTGTCAAATACGATGCCGATACACATTTAGCGCAAAAACTCGGAAAAGGTAACAAAGTGGATGTGTATCATATTGCTCCTTCAAAAGAAGATCATATGAACAAATTAGCAGATAATAAAGAAATCAAATTACGTACCGTTCATCATCTCGCCGGATACAATTCCTATTTGCAATCTAGTTCGAACAAAGAACCCGAATTAAAGCATTGGAGTAATTTGAATTCACGCATAAAAGCCAATCATCCAAAAGCTGATCTTCTACTATCAGCAACGCCGGTAACTTTCAAAGATCAGGGAGGCTCGACACAACCGTTTAAAAAGTTGCAAAACGTCTACCCGGCCAATCATCTTGAAGCTGCCAAACAAGATCCATTTCATCGAAAACAATTGGAAAGGACGGAAAAGTTTGTTGCACCGCATAGACAAAACAGTAACATTCCTCATTTGCATCCTGGCGAATACGATAAACAACATGCTCACAAACCATTGCAACATTTGATCAACCAAGCTAGATTTGATGAAGCAGAATAACCTAAAGACAAACGCCCATTACGTGATCATTTTAACAAATATATTGATCATGCACTCCCGATCGTCAAATCAGAAGCAAAAGAGAAGTATCCCAAACTAGATTATAGGCTAGAACATGGTGTTCGAGAAGCATTTACCAAATCTCCAAGGCTTGAAGTTTGTGATGGCGTTCACATTGCATGTGTGAATGATGTTAAAAACCGAAAAGATCATTCTGCCGTTGTTTCAGGAACATTTTATCGTGATACAACAAATGAAGGCCCTAATGCGCAGATGAAATTAAAACCTTCTCAACCTGGTGATCCACATCATGGTCATTTGATCATCAATCAAACGGGAAAGAAAGCTGGAAATTTGTTAGTGAATGCAGCAAAAAAGGAAGTGAAACAACCTCAGAGAAAGGCTATGCAATCTAAGATGTAGATACCCTGCTTATAGTGCGCTGGATGTGGCTCACAAAGGACATTTCATCTTGCATTACGCCGCCTAACTTACGTGTGTCAATGGAAGTGCGATAAACGGCGGAAACTGGTTCAGGCGTAGAGTAGTGGAAAGAGTGAAACCTCAAGGTCCGAAAAGCATTTTATGCGATATGTATTGTACACTCAAATAAATCGAAAGCTAATAAAACCTTAACGTACATAGGCTTTTGAAAAGTAGGGTCCATACAACCGTGCTCATTGATAATAAACTTTCCACAATTTAACATTCATCTTATTTCCTAATCCATCAACAATTTTGACGTTCACACTCATTTTCATCGAAACGGTGCTCATTATGACTTTATTTGCAAGGGCTGTTCCCAATGGGAAACATCACCTATTAAGAATGCAAAAGAGAGCATTGGGAGATCAGCCAAGCGCGCAAACATCAGAACAACAAGCAGGTCAACAAGCAAGTCAACAAGCAGGCCAAACGTCAAACAACGTATTCAAGGCTGATCAACCTCAAACAGGTCAACAAAGTACCTCATCTGAATCTAGCCCTAATTCATCTTCTCCTGATAGGTAAGTGAAATGATCGTAAATCTCAATCTGTTGATGAAGGTCCGAAACGGGTTGAAGGAATGCTTAAATGAAGTAAAAGTGTCAGCTTAGGGACATAATTACTTGACCGTCTGAACGTTTCAGTCGAGATAATTAACCCTTTCCTCCTGAAATCATCATGGAATATTACCAAAATCATCTCCTATATGCACCATTTATGCACAAAAAGGGCGCGTATACTCAAATAGGAGAGTCATGATTCATTTGTCCTCCGCGTGACGAGTACGGTCTTCCGTTTTTTATAACCGGCTTCACCCTTTCTATTCATTTGCAAGAAGATGAATTGTACTCTGAACACTTTATTGGCTCGTCATTCCGCTCAAACGAACGCCCTTTTTTTCTATTGAGGGATAACGCCCTGGGATGTTTTTCTTTTTCTGTTGCTTTGGCAGTTGAAGTGCTTTTCGTGTTTCCTTGAGCGGATCCGTTGATGACAATTGTGCAATTTGTTTTGCTTTTGACCAGTCTAAAGCCCAAATCGAACGACAAAGGCTATTGACATTCTTAATTGGCCGAAATACTTCTTATACGTGTATTTCCTTTTACGAGCGGTACTTTTTCTCCCCTTTTGCGTGCTCGTCACCTTCTTTGCTTAACATCCATCTTTGCGATCATTTTGCAAAAATGCTTTCCGCTCACGCAAAGCATATCAAAAGACAAACCTCTTCATCTAATTGGGAGAGAAGATCGCCTCTAGCCAACCTCTTTGGAAATGAAGGTTCTGAAACTTCCTCTTCTTCTCAAAGCAGCTCAGGCGGAACGACTTCTTCACAAAATGCAGGAAACACAGGAAACACAGGCGGTGGCAATACTGGATCCGCGACAACTGGATCAGGCAATGAAGCTGGAAATGGTAACAGCGCAAGTAGTTCTGGTGGATTGAACGGCGGAAGTTCTTCAAGTTCAACTAATAGTGGATCTCAAGAGAAGCAACCTTCTAATAATACTCCTGTTCAGCACACATTCACGTCCTCCTCATCACTTGCACCTACTAGCACATCATCAATGCCACCCTCAAGCACAATGACAAGTTCGTCGGCTACAAGCACAATGACAAGTATGCCACCGCCAACGAGTACATCATCTACACTTTTACCTTCTTCAACGCATGTGACTAGTGTGACTTCAAATGGACAAGTTGTTGTTGTTACTAGCACTATTTCAGGTGTTCCAGCTCCTACAAGTGTTCCCAGTGGTACAATAAGCTCTCATGGAGAAGAAAGTTCGGGGCCTAATGTTGGTGCTATTATTGGCGGTCTTGCAGGTGGCTTAGTAGGATTGATTGTTTTAATTTGGTTGATTTTGTTGCCTGTCCGCGCTAGAGCCAAACGTAAGCAAGAAGTGGATTGGTTGTCTTTCAAACCTGATACTCATGAAGCGAATGATGATCATCAAAATGATTCAATCTTCCGCACTCCAAGAGCAGGCGTTGGCGAAGAAGACGATGAAACAGTGATGAAACGTATGAACAGCACTTCAGGTATGTTGACAAACTCAGAATCGTATCAGATGCAAGATGTCGGACAAGGCGGAATGACTTTGTACGGTCATCTAGATGGAAATCCACGTCAACAATGGCAAGGGCAAGGTGGTCAAATGGATGCAGGAAATGCGAATGCTACTGAATATATGAATAATCAAGGTGGATATGATCCAAATTATCACGGCTATTATAATGCACTTTATCCGCCCAACACACCAGCTGGCTTCAATATGTATTCGCCTCATACATCTCCTGAAATGGGACCAGCAATCTATCGTGGTGGTGGAAATGTGAGCATCGGACGTGGGGGTCCCGGTGGTCCTCCTGGTCAACCTAGTCCGTACGGCACCCCGACTGAAAATTCTTTTCAGAACTACAATTATCCAAATATGCCACCTACAGTTGCGCCAATCGCACAGAGACCTAATCCACATTCCCAATCTAATCCTAGTTTGCCCACAAGTCCTTCAAGTGAAGTGACTGCAGCACAAGCAACTAGTTTGAGCAGAAATGCTTCTGTTACAGCAACAGCGGTATCGCACGGTGGAGGAGGAGGTGACAGTAGAGGTGGAATTATGGCAGGAGGTGCTGCGATCGGACCATCCAATTCAGGCTCAAGTCAAATTGATCAAACGCATAAGCAAACATCTTCCTCCGTTACTTCACCAACGCTTCAACGTAGAGAGTCAGGTAAATTATTACAAGCAACAAATAAAAGTGAAGAAGATGTTTGTTTGCCGTATGAACGTGAAAGTCCTGCTCGTTCGGCTAATTCGATTCAACAACAAAAGAATTTGCATCTTGTCAACCACGATGATTGAGACGACGAGAACTTTTCAAACCTTCTGCTGGCGAGAAGGATAATATCCGACACGATGAAAGAAACCTTTACTTCATCAGAACACTATATATATAAATATACACCCATTCCAGCCATTCCCATTTTGACATCTTTCATAGCTTTTCAACCTTCTTTTTATTTACCATAGCTATTTAATAGAATCCTTTTCGTATTCTCAAGCACATGCTATGCATTCAAGCGTGATACTTTGAACACCCGCATGGTGCATTTCGAGTTGATCAGTGACTATGAGTCAGATGAGATTGAGTAAAATACAAATTGAATACAATGGGTTTGCAACAGCGATGACGTACGCCAAAAGTAGAGGCGAAAGAAGACTGGGTATCAAAAATCGGATTAGATGACTACGATGTATTGCGCAAGACTGTAAAGTAGGGAAAAAAAGAAGACAAAGACTGGTCAGTAGAGGATTGAGCTAACGTTTGCCATTTTTACATACCTAAAACAACCGAATCACCTCGTAAGAACATCTTTGGAATGAATCGATCCTTATTGACCGGTTTGCGATTCTTGCTCTTTGGCTGCAAATAAGGAGGAAATAGAGAGAGAGAGGAGGTGTGAGTAAACAATGTTCGAATACTTTCTTTTTCAAGTATATAGCATCCACTTACCACTTCTGTCCACATTTCCTTTACATTTTCAAGTACCATATTACTGTGTCTATCGAAAGCTTTCACTCTTCCTAGAAGTTTCTTATTGTTTCGTAAAGCGATTAAAATTTTCGTATTATTTCTAACTGAACTTTGTAAAACCGATAAAGGACCTTGACTAATTTGAAATTCTTCTTTTAATCGAATTTGTTGTTCATCCAATTCGGAGTTGGGTGTATTGACGAATTCTGCCATGTTGATTAATGATGATGGAGGTGGTAGCGGTGGTGGTGGTGGATATGATGGGAAGCATTAATGCAACACTAGCAAATCAATATCAATAATTGTCAATATTCTTAACACGCGTCACGTGTACTGGGCATACGCCTCCACCCCCAATCAAATTCAACTTTTGATTAACTTCCTTTTTCACTTCCACCATCAATGGGGTCATCCCCTTGTATTCTCTTTTTCAGCTTTACATAATGAGAAGAGGAGGACCAGGGTTAGCAGCTCTGGATAGATCCATACAGTCCTCCGCACAATATTCAACATTAGGATCCGAATTAACAGCATCACAAGTAAACGAATTACGCAATCAATTAGACGTTTTTTCCAATGCACTTCGACAATTTGCACAACAACATCGAAAGGATATCGTTCGAGATGCAAATTTTAGACATGCATTTCAACAAATGTGTGCGAATATTGGAGTTGATCCATTAGCAGGTGGACCTCCAAAATCAATGGCAGCAACAGCATTACAAAGAGGTACAGCCGGAACAGGATCTGCAACAGGTAAATTGGCAGGATTATGGAATGACTTTTTGGGTTTAAGTGATTTTCAGAATGAATTAAGCATTCAAATCATTGACGTTTGCGTTTCTACAAGAGAGAGTAACGGAGGTTATATTTCTATGAAACAACTTATACGATCATTAAATCAGATGCGATTAGGACGAAGTAGTATAGCTTTAACAGTTGGAGGCAAATCAGCAGATTCAATCATTGGCTCTGTTACAGAAAATGATGTCATTCAATCAATCAAATTACTCAAACCTCTAGGAAGCGGATATGAAGTGATTAATTTGGCCAATGGTGAAAAGATGGTTAGGAGTGTACCCAAAGAATTGGATGTAGACAGTACGATTGTGATGTCCTTGCTCAGTTTGTCGATCGTATCATCAATGTTACCAACGGATGCTCTCGGTCAAACATATATAACCCAAGATGATCTCATTCGAGAGAATATCTCCGTCAATAAGACAAAATGGACAATGGATCGTGCCAGCTCCGTTTTATTTGGTATGTCAATCGGTGATGGTTTATTGTGGGTAGATGAAGGCGTACACCCTGCCAGATACTATGCATTAAATCTTTCCACGAATCTTGCATGACCCAATTGATAAGAATTAAGCATATATGTAACTTGTATTTTATTCATTCTGTACTTCTACACAATTATCTCGAATTCCATGTATTGATCTATGTATACACACTTCTTCATGACACAGTACAATTTAGTAATCGTCTTTTGATTTCTATTGTCTACATATGTGCAGAAGCGAGAACCGGGAGAAATGTTAAAGTTAATCTGGTAAAAAGTCTCCGCAATTCCGAGCCAAAAGACGTAATGCTTGTGTTTTGTACAAATAAAACGGGTCCAAAACAAATTACGACGCGCACGCAAGGAATGAATACTCGTTTAAAACGTAGAGCCGGGCTTAGATGAATATCTCTTTTAAGCTTTTTCTAGTGAAATTTGTGTGCGTGCGCTGCGTAGCTCAGGCTAAGTCAAGGCTTGCAAGCAGATGACAGGGTAGAAAATGTATGTAGATGAAATCTGACCTTTCTTTCCAGCAAATCCGGCATGACCCTACATTGTGAGAAGTCCGTTCGTTGGATTTGGAATTGAAAAGGAAAGGTTTTCTTCTTTTTGACATACATAGCTTATAGAATAAAGTGAAGTGCAAGAAAACCCGATAAAATTGAAAAATGCAAAGGCATCCCCTGAAGAAGATATACATGAATGAAATCATTGTTCTATGCTGACAATAGCTAAGAGATAATGAAGATGATTATCATGCACATGCTATGTTCATGCATCTTAGTTCCCTTTCTTTTAACTCGCTGTGATATGATCGGGGCTTTTGACCTGTGTCTGGACGTGCGAAAAAAAGAGAGAAATGCACTAAGCAATAATTAGAGCTTTTAGGCAGAGCCGCGCGCCGCGCAAAATAATACACGACTCTTTTTATGCAGTGAAATTGCCGAAAAATGACGAGCATCGCATGATGCTTTTGTTCTTGTGTCTAGGTGTACAGGCAACAAAAAAAAAGGATCAAAAATAGTCCTTTCATTGGTGCTAAAAATGGTGATATATAGAGTATAGGGCATCTCAACAGTCTCTTTTGCCCTTTTCTAAATATGTTCATTACGACGTTTTTAATTTGATTCGAGTTTATTGCTTTTATTCACTACTTTGCTCATACCACAAGCACTCTTCCTCCACCATCAACGGAGGAGACTTTTGGATCTCTCAAAGTTGTTAATAATCTTCGCAACGTAGGATTTTTATTAGCCGTTCTAGATCGGATGTGTAAAGCAATCAAGAGTGATCTCATCAACGCGTTGTCTCAATTTTCTTCATCTTCATTCACACTTTTCTGGTTTGGATGGGCGGCCTTTTGACTTGCCAAAATTAATTATAGAGCTGACTCTTCAATTCTTTTAACTGTCAAGCGAGTTATCTCTGCTTAAAAGAAGGACACGCATCTACGAAATCCGAGTCAACTCTTTCAATTATATCATTCCATACCCGAGTGGACTGCGTACAGCCTTTGCTAACAAACAATTCTTTACAACCACATTTTCAAACCGTCTTATCTCTCTCTTCAATCACACGTGCAAGATCAAGCTTGATCATTTCTTCCGACAAAATACCTTTCCACGTCTTGCTCTTTGTGAATCATGTCGGCCGCTGTTCATTCTTTCAATCCCAACCCAGCCTCAGCCGCAATGTCATCAGCTGCATACAATTCTGCGGGTGGAGTGAGAAGAGCTTCCAGATCCACGACATGTGTTTTGCCTGAAGAGGATCAATGGCCAAAAGATTTTGTCGATCATCTGCTATTACTAACACAAGCAATCGTTGACGCTAAGCAACCAACAATTATAGCTCAACAACAGCAACAATCTCAGACACAAACTTCATTTGCTAACAACGGTAATACAAGCAATGGACAAGCAAGTCACTCTTCAAATGGTAACACCCTCAATAGTATAACATCAAAGATTGCTGCTTTGGGTACCGTACCTGAGCCTACTCCTCTCGAATCAGAAACAAAAGAAAACGGACATAGTGTTCTCAATCTTCCTTTGCCACGCTTCCATTTCGAAAAGGGCGATAAACGTGCAGAGCTGATAGAGGCAAACATCGGAAAGCTTGTTGAAAGATTATGGAGTGCAGAAGATCAATTAGCCTTGGTGAAACAACAAACCAGTCGGACTGACAAACGCGCCACACTACCTTATCCTGTCAGTCAGGCACATCCTCAAAGTTCTTCATATCCACTCTCCTATCCGCTAGGCTTTGATAGTTCTGGTCCAGTACTTTTGACCCCTGCAACACCTGATGAAGGAGAAGCGACAGAAACGCCAGAAGGTGCAATGGGTGCTTTTGAACGTTATAGCGATGAAAGTGGTTTGAGTGCACAAGAAGAATTGCGCTTGCTCAAAGCACAAGTTCAAGATATTGCTCGAGTATGTAAAGCTGTCGCTTTTGGAGATCTTTCACAGCATATCACTGTGCCTGTGCAGGGTCATGTGATGGTTGAACTAAAGGATATTATCAATCAAATGGTGGATAGATTGTCAACTTTTGCAGCTGAAGTAACGCGTGTATCGCTAGAAGTAGGAACACAAGGAAAATTGGGCGGTCAAGTTGAAGTAGAAGGAGTTGAAGGAAGGTGGAAAGAATTGAAGGATGTGGTGAACCGTTTGGCAGAAAATTTGACCAATCAAGTGCGTGGAGTTGCTTTGGTCACAAAAGCAGTCGCACGTGGTGATCTATCAAAGAAGATTGATGTGCAAGCTGATGGTGAAATTTTAGAGCTCAAAGTCACAATCAATGTGATGGTGGACCAATTGAAACAATTTGCTAATGAAGTCACTCGTGTTTCTCGTGAAGTAGGAAGTCAAGGTCAATTGGGTGGACAAGCCGATGTACCTGGTGTACAGGGTGTTTGGGAAGAATTGACGATCAATGTGAACAGAATGTGTTCCAACCTTACTGAACAAGTACGTTCTATCGGTATGGTGACAACTGCTGTAGCAAAAGGTGACCTAACAAAAACAATTGATATCGAAGCGGAAGGTGAGATGGCACAATTAAAGGATACCGTTAATTCCATGGTGGGACAATTACGAATCTTTGCTAGTGAAGTGGTGCGAATGTCTATGGAAGTAGGAACGCACGGAAAATTGGGCGGTCAAGCCGTTGTACCGAACGTAAAAGGAACATGGAAGAATTTAACCGATAATGTGAACAAGATGGCCGATAATCTAACATCGCAAGTGCGAGAAATTGCACGTGTTACGAAATGTGTCGCCGAAGGTGTGTTGACGGAATTCATCACTGTTGACGTCAAGGGTGAAATACTCGATCTAAAAATGACAGTCAATAATATGGTTCGGCAATTGAAGACGTTGTCCGATGAAATTATTCGTGTATCAGTAGAAGTAGGAACAGAAGGTAGACTAGGAGGACAAGCGAATGTTGCAGGTGTTAAAGGTCAATGGCAAGTTCTCACTGAACGTGTCAATATGATGGCAAGCAATCTGACAACCCAAGTGCGTTCCATTGCAACTGTTACAACGGCTGTAGCACGTGGTGATCTATCCAAAACAATCAATGTTGAAGTTCGCGGTGAATTTTTGGATTTGAAATTGACAGTGAATAACATGGTGGAATCATTGCGTACATTCTCCACAGAAGTCACGCGAGTTGCCAAGGAAGTCGGTACAGAAGGTAAATTGGGAGGAAGAGCAAATGTTTTGGGAGTTGGTGGTACTTGGAAAGATTTAACTGATTCCGTAAACACAATGGCTGCCAATCTAACGTTGCAAGTGCGTACGATTGCTTATGCAACAACAGCTGTCGCTCGTGGTGACTTGACACAGAAGGTCACAATTCACGTCTCTGGAGAGATGTTGGATTTGGTCAATACGATCAACAATATGATTGACCAACTAAGCTTCTTTGCCTCTGAAGTGACTCGTGTAGCTCGCGAGGTGGGAACAGAAGGTAAATTAGGTGTTCAAGCTCAAAAGAAGGACGTCGAAGGAATTTGGGGCGAAATTACCGATAATGTCAATATTATGGCCAACAATCTAACATCCCAAGTGCGTGCATTTGCACAAATTACTGCCGCTGCTACTGATGGTGACTTTACCAGATTCGTTACTGTTGAAGCATCTGGTGAAATGGACTCTCTCAAAACCAAGATCAATCAAATGGTGTACAGTCTTCGTGATTCGATTCAAAAGAATACTGCCGCAAGAGAGGCAGCCGAATTGGCAAACAGGAGTAAATCCGAATTCTTGGCAAACATGTCTCACGAAATTCGAACACCGATGAATGGTATCATCGGTATGACTGCATTGACTTTGGAAACAGAGTTGTCTCGATCTCAACGTGAAAACTTGGTCACAGTCAGCACTCTTGCAGGAAACTTATTAGCGATTATTGATGATATCTTGGATATTTCCAAGATTGAAGCAGGACGTATGAACGTTGAAGAGATCCCATTCTCACTTCGAGGAATCGTATTTAGCGTTTTGAAGACATTGTCTGTTCGTGCTACTCAAAAGAGGCTCAATCTGTTGTATGAAGTTGCACCAGATTGCCCTGACCCTTTAGTAGGAGATGCTTTGCGTCTCAAGCAAATTATTACAAATTTGATAGGAAATGCTATCAAGTTTACTGAAGCAGGCGGAAGGGTTACGTTGAAATGCGCATTGAAAGCAATGGCATCACCTTCACAAGCCATGTTGGAATTTTGTGCAAGTGATAGTGGTATCGGTATTAAACAAGATAAGCTAGACGTGATCTTTGATACTTTCTGTCAAGCAGACGGAAGTACGACTCGCAAATACGGTGGTACTGGTCTTGGATTATCGATCTCACGTCGACTTGTGAATTTGATGGGTGGTGATTTGTGGGTACGAAGTCGATATGGTGAAGGTAGTGATTTCTTCTTCACTATGCTTGTCAAATTGGATGATGGATTTGATACTGTTCAAGTTCGAGACAAGATGCGACCATATCAAGGTCGTACTGTATTCTATCTTGATACATTGCACGATCAAACTGGTATTCGTGACAAATTGGAAGAACTCGGCTTGCGCGTTACAGCAGTTCATTCGATCGAAGAGGCATCTGCTCAAAGGAGACGAATCGGAAGAATTGATGCAATCGTTGCCGATAGTTTGTCAATCGTTGAAGATATTCGTAGCTTGGACCATCTACGATACATCCCAATCAATCTCGTCTCGCCGAAACCACTTGTGCTCAACCTTACTCAATGTTTGGATTATGGTATCTCAAGTTATATCAACACACCTACTGAATTATGTGATTTGTATTATGCACTATTACCATCTCTCGAAAGTTCAGCAAGTGTTCCAACCGAAGGTCAAAATGAGATCGTTTACGATATTCTGCTTGCCGAAGATAATTTGGTCAACCAAAAACTTGCACGCAAGATCTTGACCAATCAAGGACATCGAGTCGAAGTCGTTGATAATGGTGAATTGGCACTACAGAAGGTTCGTGAACGTAATTATGACGTCGTTTTAATGGACGTTAGTATGCCGGTTATGGGTGGTATTGAAGCAACTCGATTGATACGTGAATTTGAGAAAGAGTTAAGCGCTCAACAAGGATCGATTCAACGTGTTCCAATTATCGCTTTAACCGCTCATGCCATGTTGGGAGATCGAGAAAGATGCATTGCCGCTGGAATGGACGGATATTGTAGTAAGCCGTTAAAGAGTCGAGATTTATTGAGCACGATGCGACAAGTTGTGCAAGAAGCCCAGGCGAAACGATTGCCTGAGAATTGAAGATCACAATCTGTCAAAACAACAACATCTACACCATTTTAATTGTACATCAGTTCTTTTTCATGCTTTTTCTTATTCTCCTTTCTTTATCTCTCGCTGCCTTGTACACTTTTTCTTTTCTTTTTTCAGCACACAATTCTCTTTACATGCGTTTCTCTGTACGATCGAAAAAGAATGTCACTTTCATTCTTCGTCATCTTTCGTATTTGTCTTTTGATCCGAACATCTTCTTTTTATTTATTATAACGTGCTCCATTCAACTTTTTTCTTATATAGCTAGATTGTGCACATACTTATGCAATGTAATCATATACTGTCTCATTTGTGTGTGTGTGTGTTTATTATATACAAATAGTGATGACCGTTAAGCAACCAATGCTTCGATGTGCTGCGTTTCAGATCAAAGCTGAAACAATTCTCCACGTACCTGAGCAAATGCAATCATCGTACGCATGTTCACAAAGACTTCATTTTCGTGCGACAAATTGGGATAAACAGGCTAAAATACGGATATCCTCATAATGTTTGACTTGAGGTACTTGTACCTAATTTCGGATGAGTGAAATAACCGCGCATTTCAGTAAAATGGTAAAAGGAGCTCCGGAGTCAAAGTTCGATTAGGTGTACGATTCTGATATAATTATGCTGTGCATTCATTCAGGCACCGGCGCACCGCTCCTTGTTTATGTACAATGAATGATGAATAAAGAAGGTATCAATAAATGAAGATGTGTTCTATTGAGCAACTCGATCTTCAACAACTCTTTGTCTCGCATCCATCTGAGTAACAATAATAAATCGAGATGTACTCATGCAACTTTTTTGAAAAGCTTCTGGTCTTTATCAGCTGCATATACTTTGTTATTGCAAGAACTGCTGATTTGCAATTGGGCGCTACTTTACAAGAAAGGAACATAAAACCTCCTTCAAATAATGAAATGAACCCATCCAAACGTCAATCTGATGCAGATCAAGGTCATCGTCAAGGTGGTGGTTATTCGACTTGGTCAGAAGCGGAAAGTGAAGCGAAAAAGTTGATCGGAATGATGACTTTGGAGGAAAAGGTGAATTTGACGACAGGAATTGCTCAAGAATATTGTACGGGTATGACCGGTAGCGTTCCTAGATTAGGTATTCCATCTTTTTGTTTATCAGACGGTCCAACGGGAATTTCAATAACTTATAATGTTTCACAATTCGCATCTCCGATCACTTTAGCTGCAACATGGAATCCAAACTTAGCTTCTCAACATGGTTTAGCTTTAGGTCAAGAATTTCATGATTCAGGAGTCAATTTCGTTTTTGCTCCTGTTGCAGGTGGTCCTTTGGGTAGATCTCCTCTTGGTGGAAGATTTTGGGAATCTTCAGGTGCTGATGAATATTTGACAGGGGTTTTGGGATCAAAAATTATTAAAGCGATTCAAGAAGATGCAAATGTCGTAGCTTGTACAAAACATTTTATCGGATATGAACAAGAAACTCATAGAAATATGAAAACACTTTTGCCCCAAACACAAAAATCATATTCGTCTGATATTGATGATTTTACAATGCATCAATTATATCTTTGGTCTTTCGCAGAAGCTTCAAGAGCAGGAACAGGTCAGATCATGTGTTCTTATAACCGTGTCAATGAAACACAGCAATGCCAAAATGATGCATCACTTAATCGCTTGCTGAAACATGAGCTAAACTTTCGCGGCAATGTTGTAAGCGATTATGGTGCAGCATACTCCAATGAAGAAGCAACAAATAATGGTTTGGATCTCTTGATGCCTGGAGAAGGTCAATTTGGAATTTATCCAAATTATAGAGGTGCTCATGGTGAAAAATTAAAAGATGCAGTCAATTCAGGAAAAGTGAAAATTGATCGAATTGATGATATGATCAAGCGTATCTTGACTCCAATTTTACGCTTCCAATATACTTCCAAATTTGACAATTTTATCACACCAAAAATTCATAACGCATACGGCATCGTAGATACACCTACATCGAACGAACTTGGTAGTAAGGTGCAAAGAGACCATTTCCGAATCATTCGCAAAATTGGGAGTGAATCAATCACAATGGTAAAAAATGAAGGAAACGTTTTGCCTTTGAATAAATCAAAGTTGAATGATATGAAAGCAACGATTGCAATTCTCGGTAGTGATGCTCACGGCTCTACAGATCAAGGAAGATCGTGCAATCCAAATAATGAATGTGACGATACTTTGCATGATCAAGGAACACAAACGGATGGTCAAGGATCAGCATTTGCTTATCCTCCATACATTATCAATCCTTTGGATGCGATCACTTCATATGTGAAAGATTCGCCTCAAATAAAAATTCAAAGTTCTCGAGGCGAACATTTTTCCATACATACTTCTGATCGTGCTTCGCATGCGGTTGATCTAGCCAAAACGGCAGACGTTGCAATCGTTTTTGGTAATGCTAGAGCAAAAGAAACGGAAGATCGTAGTGACTTGCATCTACGCGAACATGCCGATGATTTGATCAAACGAGTAGCAGCTGTCAACAAACATACGATTGTCGTCCTTCATACACCAGCGCCCGTCTTGATGGAAGAATGGATTGATCATCCTAATGTGACGTCTGTCTTGTTTGCCTATTATCCAGGTCAAGAGAGCGGTACAAGTCTTGCTCCAATATTGTTTGGTGATGGATCTCCTTCGGGTAGATTACCTTTTGTGATTGGTAAAAATTTGAACGATTGGTTGCCCAATTCGATATCTGATCAACATCTTACAACGGATCCAAGAATTCCTTTCTCCGAAGGCATTTTGATCGATTGGAAATGGTTCGACTCTAAAGGTATCACGCCCAGATATCCATTCGGACATGGACTTTCATATTCTAGCTTTTCTTATGCATCCTTTGAAGTCCACAAGGCATTCTATCCTGACAAAGAGAAAGAATTTACCACCAATGAAGCATTTGAGCCTAATCAGAAAGTCCAAGGCGATTCTTTATACGATACTGTTCTTGAAGCAAGTGTTACTGTAAGCAATACTGGAAAAGTGAAGGCATCAGAAGTAGTACAACTCTATGTTTCCTTCCCGAAAGGCAGCATTGGCATGGTCGCATCCCATCTCCTTCGCGGTTTTCACAAGAGGGAGATTGGGTCAGGTGAAAGTGTCAAGGTTACCTTTTCTATTCGTCGAAAAGATATTAGCATTTGGGATACCGTTCATCAGCGTTGGCGTATACCATCTGGAGAATTTACTTTTTATACCGGTCCACAAGGTGCCACAGATTGGGACAAGAAGTCGCAAGCTCGCTTTTCGTTTTGATTGACCGCCACACGACTATACCCATTTTCAAATATGATCAAGATTGATCATGACATTGTACCGACACTCCATTGACTTTTTCCGAACAATGACATTCCACATGCTTGACTGGTTCCTTGCTGCTTTCATCTTGTTCCCTAACCAAACAACAACAAGCTTCTTTCTTGTTGTCCATATATGTCTTTGTTTGACGTAATTCTGTATCATACCTGTTCTCTCTACCTGCTTCTATGTAGAAAGCAGGTTGAGGTGTACTAGGTCTGACGAATTCGATTTGATCAGTCATGTTTTCTTTAACGGTGGAATATTATGATTGCAGAGAACAGATGATTAAAAGTACAAGAATTGACGTGAATGTATGCATGTGCTTTTTTATTTTTGAATGCGGCCTTAACGCCGTTTATCGAGCTTATCGTCTATGCCTGTCTGCCTGACTAGTGTAGGACGCGTATAGCAATCGACCATGGATTTAAACGCGGAGATAATGATGTGTATTTATTGTTTTAGTACTTCACTTTCCACTTCTTGAGCAGGTTGAGCAGAAGGTACAGCATTTACACTGTTTGATCGAGAAGCAGCTTTACGACTACGACGTGCTCCCATAACAGGTCCTTGCATTCCTCTTTCGATATCACTCTTTTGTGATTGTTTATTGGCAAGATCTTTTGATTGACCTGCTTCAATTTTTTCTTCAGTTGCTTTCATTGCAGCTTCATCGGAAACTGCATATCTGCTACTTGCACGAATACGTTCACCATAACGAATAAAGATGAAAGGAAGTGGACAAGCTAAAGCCAATAAACAAGCTAACAATAAACCTGCATAAGGAATTGTAAGATTGTTGAACATTTGCGTTGTGAATAAAGGGAAAGAGGCTGCCATCATATTACGAACGAAACCTTGAGCGGAAATAGCAGAAGATGCATACTCTGATCCATAGAAATCACTCAAGTAATTTTGAACGGCATCAAAAACAAAGAAAACACCTGCGATCAGGAAGAATAAACCAATTTCTGGACCGATCCAATGAACGTGACGATAACTTGTGAATGCGAAAATGAACATACCAGCGGTACTCATTAAAGCACCAACTGTGGCGTAATATAATCTTGCTTCAGGAACAGGAACGCCTCCGTTACGTTCACGAGCACGATCGTAAAGGGTAGTTGCATGGAAATTGACACCCCAAGCAAAGAATGTACCCAAGATTGGTGAAATGTATGCTAAACCACCAACACCTTCACCCCAACCATGCAAACCTTGAAATACGAGAGGGATACCTGCGAACAAGGCAAAGATTAATGCCCATTCGTATGCCAACCAAAGACTGAAAAAGAGTACAACTGGTTCACGAACCAAGAGGATAGCTGCACGAGTGGTAGAAGCATGCAATAATGCTTTGATTGAAGGTGTCTCCAATTCGGCAGCAGCACGGAAACGCATATCACCAGTTTGTTTGCGTAAATTTCTTGCCTTTCGTGTCAAGATCACACTTCCTCTTGTTTCACGCAAAAAGATTAATTCGATTATCAAAACTGCACCATTGACGATCAATTGAACCCATTCGATCCAACGCCATCCTTTTTGTTGAGCGATAAAACCGTTGTATAAAGGTGCACCAACGGTACCCAAAACGGCCACAAGACTGAAAAGAGCGACTTTGTTACCACGTTCTTCAGTTTTCCAGATTGAAGCTAAAGTACCGGGAATAATTGTAGTTCCAGCGGCACCGAAACAACCCAATAAGAAACGTGAAACCAAAACAGTACCGATATTCTTGGCAAGAGCCAATGGAATGAAAAAGATGACGAAACCTGCATAACAGATCAAATAGACTGGTTGTGCACCAACAAATTCTGATAGAGGACCCAAGAAAAGTGGGACAATGGAGAATGCAGCATTGAACAAGAATAAGCCAACTTGACCGATTTCGTTGGAACAGCCCAATTCTTGACACATTTGTGTGATACCAGAAGAATAACCTGCAGTTGCTAAACCGATGAAAAGACACATCATACACAGCATACCTGTGGTTAAATTCTTCTTTTTGGCAGACCAGTTCATTGGGTTTGCAGGATCATTTTCTCCGTCCCAATCTACCAAAATGATATTATCTTTTTCATGGGATGAAATTTGAAGATCGATTGGATCTGAATTTGCTTTTTGTAATCCGATCTTTTGCAAGAATGATTTCGTTGCTGGTTCTTGTTCTTTACCATCTTTGAATTTGAAACTTTCTTTGTTTTTCAAAGAAGCTCTTCTTGAAGCTGATGGTGTAGTGCCAACAGCGGGCGTGTTCGCACCTGTAGAGAATCCATCATGGGTGACTGATTCATCATTACTTTGTTCGTTTGCATTCACATCTGTTGTTGAATATCTTTCTCCGTGTGGAAAGAAATTTGCGTGAATTGAAGTTTGTTTCAACACCATCTTTTCTTTCTTTACCTGTAGAGGGGTATGGGGAAGTGATGGTGGGGTGAATCCGAAATGTTTATGGGGCAAACAAAATTTAAGGGACGAACGGAAAGATTTCTTTTGCAAGGACTCATGTGAAGCAATCCCTCCTTTACCCGATTGTCTCATAGGTCTGTTGTTGTGCGGGATATCTTACCGAAGAACCGCAGTGCAAAACAAACGACTTGCTCCACCTCGATTAGCCAGCCCTTCGCTATGACGGCCTCACCTTTATCCGGACACTAAGAAAAAAAAGATAAAAGATTCTTTCTACCGTTCAAATTTCTCGGCACATTTTCTAGATTGCATACATACATACATTTTAAAATCTACCGATACTTCCGGCAACTATTACCCTTCGCAAGCAAGGAAATTAGAAATGTCACCATATATATTCTTAACAGCTAAAACGCCGTTCTTTAAGCCACATTTTCTTGGGTAAATTTGAAGATAAGTATATATGCGAATAAAATACTGATCCCATGCTTTTCAATTTCGACCAGATAAAAGAAGGTTTTTGTTTACTATGAATAAGAAACTTTTTTTCGATTTAAATTTTCCGATGACAAATTTAAATTTACGCAATATAAGCTCCACTTTTCGCACGGAAGAAGAATTAGACGCGTTGGACAAGGGTTAAGAGACTGTAATTGTACCAACGTTTTTTCTATGACATATTTTTATTGTTTAGCGGGAATGGAAACGAATCTGGACAGGAAGCATAAAGAGAGAGAAAGGGCTTCTTTTTTCGCCGAATACGCACGTATATGCAGGTGCTGGTTCGGTGAAATTGTCAATTTTAACCAACAAAAATTTTCTTTTTTCTGTTTTACTCGGCTATAGATGGAAAGCGGATAGTCAATGTAAGGATGGATATTTCTCGCCAAGTCCATCATCCTTATAAATCCACCGAAGATGGGCCGAAGCAAATGACTTACTAAGCAGGTGTTATAATCATAAAAATAAGGCACTGATATTGCGAGAATAGATGTGTATTGATATAAAGTAGCAAGGCCCATTGAAAAAGAAAGATATCTATAGAATCATAAATATTTATGTACAATTGTAGTCGAGAAAAAGATGAATAGGACAGCATGACTTTGAGCAAAAAAGCATCTTTTGTTTAAACCAATCCGAATCTTGGAGCATTGAGGATGATGGCCATTGGAAGACCAGCCAATAAACCGGCGATTGGGATTGTGACAACCCAAGAGAGGAACAAAAGGCCAACTCGTTGCCAATTAACTGCTTTATGTGTACCGTTCATCAAACCAACACCGACAGTTGCACCTGTGATGCACATTGAAGTTGAAACTGGTAATTTGTATTGAGAGAAGATTAAAATTGTGATTGCTGCACCCAATTCCATTGATGTACCACGAGAAGGTGAGTGGTATGTAAGTTTGTTACCCATAACACGCATGATGTTGTAACCGTAAGTAACGAAACCGAGAACTAAAACGAGAGCCAAGACTGCGATTTGCCATAGATCTACAGGTAATTTAGATGCAGCTGCATCACCTGTATGCCAAGCAGAGTAAATGACTGCCCAAGGAGCGACAGCGTTACCG
Source organism: Meira nashicola (assembly GCA_001600355.1). NCBI lineage: Eukaryota > Fungi > Basidiomycota > Exobasidiomycetes > Exobasidiales > Brachybasidiaceae > Meira > Meira nashicola. Next base: position 4,555,653 of record BCJU01000001.1, on the reverse strand, counting down.
ATATCATTTGCACCGTGAGCGAAAGAAGCAGTGCAAGCAGTGATCAATTGGATGAATGAGTATGTGTGTTCGACTTCATTTGGGTATTTTGTTGCGTGAGCGTAAACACGTTCCATTCTTGCTCCTTCAGGTGTACCTTCGATACCTGTTTGTGCTGCATGGATATCATAGTTCATACCATAAAGTGCAGCAACGATGACGTAAGCAGGAAGACGTTTGACAAAAACTTTGAGGTTGTGAGTTTCGTAAATCATACCTGGACCCATTTGGTTTTCATGTAAATAACGCATTGCCCATCCCAAAGGACCTTTCTTTTGACGAAGTTTAGCATGGAAACGTTCATCAGCTTCAGCTTGTAATTGCTTTTGAGTTTTACGTGGTTGAAGTTCTTCTTCCAATTGACCGAGAGTGGCAATCTTGTCTTTCTCATCTTCACTTGGAGTGTCTGCATCGTTGTGTTCGACATCGTGTTGAATGACACTGTAATCAGGAACTTTGGCAATGTTACTACCTTCTGGGTAAGGACGAGACCACAAGAAAGGACCTTTGACGATTTCCCATGCTTGTAATGATTGATCTTTCTTGATAACTTTGCAGTGTAACCATGGAAGGAAAAAGATTGCACTAACCAAGCACAAACCTGCACCTGTACCAACGGTAGCAGCAGAGATGAACCATGCAGGCTTTTTGTCCAAACCCAATTTTGGAGAACCTTTGTAAACGATTGAGAGAGCACAAACTGTACCTGCGATCAAGAAGAAGAAAGGAGAAGTCCAAACTGCGTATGGAACTGGGTTCTTGCGCATATGAACGACAACTTTGATCAACATGAAAGTGATTGCACCGAAACCTGCAGCACAGAAAGGAGCCATTGCTAAACCAGCAAAGATGGCACCTAAACCTTTACCGTTGTTCCAACCCCATTGAACGGAACGAGCACCAACGGTAGCAACACCAACACCGGCGACGGCTGAGATTAAAGAGTAAGTTGAAGAAACGTGAGCTGAGTGACGTGTGCACCACATAACCCAAGTTGAAGCACCTGCTAAAGCACAAGTGAATGCTAACATTTGAACGCCTGCATTACCACGGAAAGCTGAATTTGGAATGATACCGTTCTTGATTGTATCGGCAGTACGTGCACCTACAGTGAGAGCACCTAATAATTCAAACACTAAAGCGCAAACCATTGCCCATCTATAACTGATGGAACGTGAAGAAACGGAAGTTGCCCAAGCGTTTGCTACATCGTTTGCACCATTGTTGAATGCGTCCAACATGGCAAACATTGTACCGATGGCAAAGATGTAATCATATTGATGTAAGACGGCCATCTTTTCAACTCCGTAAAAAGGGGAAGAAAGAAGAGGAGGAGGATGAAGTTGTTGTTGTTGAAGTTAGATAAAAAAAAAGGAACGGTAAATTTTGTAGATTGACTTCTTTATATATCTTTTAATTTGTCCCTGGATTAATTTCTTGACCGCAACTCTAGCATTCCGCCTTTTTGAATTAAAAAAAATTGAATTTTCTTTTCTCTCCTTTTTTTTCAATGAGAAAGTGCCTCCCTTTCCAACTCCTTTCATTGCAGGCGCCTTTCCCTGATGGCCGCACGGTGCCGCCGCAATTGTCGCATTGGACTTCGTCACTCTTTGTGGCGTCTGCAGAGGCGGAAAAGGTATTTTTTGTTGGCAAAAAAAATAATGAAATGAAATGAGGCAAACGTTATTTTCTTCTTTTCAGATACGATTCATTTGCCGACAAAAAGTTCATAAAGAAACTTTCTCTGTCTCGAAGATCAATTCGATTAAAAAAATGAAATGAAATGAAATTATATGCAGGTCCGAAAATGAATTAATGCACGTTGACAATAGGAAAGGATACCTCTGAACCGCTGAAGATGGCCATGAAAATTTTTAATTAGCGTCTAGGATCCGCATAATTGAATCAAATCAATTTCTCTTTCCCCTAGACTTTTTGCTTACCCCACCCTAGGAAACTGTCTGATAAACCTCACGCCAAGCAGTTGCACGTTCGCTGATGCATCGATTTAGACTTGACAACTATCATGTCCCTTACAGGGTTAAAATGAAAAAATAAGCATTTTAGCAGTATAAGAAATTTATATGCACCTCATACCTAAAAATCGATTTTGGCAGGTGAACTTTACGCTAAAATACTACCAATTAAAGCTTTTTAAGGCTCTGCGCGTACGCCACAATTGTACACACACGATCAATTCCAAAAAAAAAAAAACAAAAAATAGAAATCAGAATAAAAGATCTTGTAAACCTGTGTAACCTTCTATGCATACTTACATGGTACATACGACAGGCCGTTAATAGGAATATAGTGTATCCGGATTTTGACTTATCACATGGCTTTTCTAATTATGCGTAGAATCAACGGAGTCTAAAAATCCAATGCCAAGACCGGGAATGTAATTGTAGATTCTCAAACATACACACATAAACTGCCGCCTATCGCCGATGCGGGAAGATCATAAAGAATAAATGCATAAATGCTGTGCATATAGAGAAGATGAATTGATTTTGAATGGTATATTTTATTCTTATGGGAATATGAATAGATAAAAACCGCACGTGTACTTCCTCTTTTGCCAAGATGTTCGAGCCTATCGAATCTTTGACCATGTGCCATCTTGACTTGGCAAATTGATGTCCCTCGATGATGTATATGTTGTTGTCTACTATGTATAAGTAAGACCGTAAATATAAATATACCACGGATAATGATCTCGAACTTTGACTTAAATGAGAGAACGTGGTTATCCAAGATGACAAATCCGACAACGCTAAATGGTATTTAAAGGTGGCAAAAAAACAATATAGAACGCTAACTGGAATTGAAAGATGTCAAGAAACAAGCTAATTTTGCCATCATTATAGATCAGATGGCCTTTTCTAAACATGAAATGATCATAATGAGCAATAGTTACGTAATCTAATGGGGACGCGTTCTATTTTGAGGAGAATTTCATTTTGCAAGCGTTGAGCGGGGAAGCTAAACTAGCTTTGTCCCATTTTTTGTTGGCGTATCTTCTCTTTCATTAACAAACATCATTGCTGGCCATGCTTCAGCAAGAATCTGAAAATGAACGGCTTTTGGAAGCGAATCATCAAGTTGAAACGAATTATGGTTCTATAAGGAATAATACAGCAGATACACGCAGAAATGACGAAATTCTGAAAAAGACAATCCTTTGTGCATCTTTGTTTACATTTTTTGGAATTATGTGGGGTCACTTTTCCAGTCAAATACCAGTAACAAAGGAAAATTTGGATATTAGTGATCGTCATTTTGGATTGTTGTTATTATTTGATGATTTAGGATCATTTATTGGTCAAGCAATTGCGACTCGATTTCCAGCATTATTACGATCTAATTTATTAACACCTTTGATTGGTTCTTGCGTTGTGAGTGTAGTTGGATTATCAAATCTGTCTCGAACGCCAACTCAATTTGGAGCTTCAACATTAGCAAGTGGTATTTTAGCAAGCTTTTTCGATATTGCAATCAATGTTCAAATCGTAATTCTTGGTGCAATCACAGGTCGTGCTGATGCTCCTTTCTTTCATGGACTATTTAGTGGTGGACAATTGATTGGTAGTGGGTTGGGAACGCTTTTAACTCGTTTAGCCGTTCCATTTGATTTACGTGTGATTGGAATGTTGAGCACTCTTGCTGTCATTTATTTGATACACTTTCCCATCGTTCGTCTTTCTGGTCAATTAAGTTTCGATGAAGATGAAAATAACACAACAAACGATGAAGTACACAACAATCTCCCTAATCAAGCCACATCTCGTCAAACGATTCGAACCAAGATTATGATTCTTGCTGCTGTTGGCTTTTTTAGTTCTTTATGTGAAGGTTCACTTTCTGAATGGGCTGGAATATATTTAAGACAAAATCTGGATACGTCTTTTGCTGTTGCAAATTCTGCTGCTTTTGCTTATTCGATCGGAATGACAGTTGCAAGATTCGCAGGTACATGGGCAGCAAGAAGAATTGGCTTAAAAGCTGTCATGTTATGGGGAAGTCTATTGGCAAGCATTGCAATGTTTGTTGGACTTGCTTTGAATGAACAAAATGCATTTCTTGCTTCTTTAATATTTGCTGCGATTGGTTTAGCAAATATCACTCCACTTTCAATGGCTTTTTTGAGTAGCTTTTCACCTGATAAACAAGCAATTTCAGTCGCAAAAATTTCACTTGCTCAACAAGTTGGCTTTTTCGGTGGTCCAGTTTTGATCGGTAATGTTTCTGGTTTAATTGGTCTTCGACTTGCACTCACGATTTTACCTTTTTCAAGTTTAGCAATCGCCGTTTGGACGATTCCTCTAGATGTATCAGCAAGATAAGATAAAACATCGCATTATTTTTTTGTATATTATAAATAAGTATAAATCACATCTGTAGCACTAAAAAGAAGTCACCATTTACGCTTTCCCATTAAAACCAAAAGAGTCTTTAATGCAAATGAAGGTTGATCTTGTGGTACTTTATGACCTGAATCGAAAACTTCAATATAACGTAAACCACGTTCGATATCTGTTGCAATTGCTTGTTGTTTACCTTCTAAATCTGTCAAAATTGTTGAAGGAGGTTTAAGGAATCCTTGAAATTTATTCTAAGTAAGATTTTGAAGGGCTAATTTTGTTCCATTTGTTTTAAGGATTGCATCTAAACGACCATTTAAAAGATAAAATTGATTACTTGATTCGATTATTTGAGCTAATAAAGAATGATTGAAAGAAGGCGTTCTATCGATAGGACCACTAGCATCTTTGTCATCAGGGAATACTGTTCTACAATGAACATATTCACCAGGTTGTTCAACGTGAATATAATTTTGAACTGCTGTATTGTTTAAGAATATATCTCTTGACATTGTTGCATTCTCATCCACTACTGAAGGATTTGGTTTTTTGATATTATAAACATTGAATGTATCCGATTTATTATAAACGATATCTTCCATCACATCTCTTAGATTACAACCTGGCTTAGGTGCAGGAAGTCTACCTTTAGCTGGATAATGTAGATTTTGATCGGTAAAGAAAGTATAATCACATTTATCTGATTCTTTTTTAATTGTTGCTAAATCTGAATCGGTAAGATTCAGGATATTTCGATTCGTTACTGAAAATTCATAAACAGGTAATTGTCTTTGTGTGATACCATCGGTGAACACTGGATCGATCATCATACCGGCTTTATACGTTGTAAAGCCTGCAGAGACCATCTTTGAATGAATCTTGGCAATGTAAGTTCCTCCATAACTCTCCCCTAGCAGATAAATATTCTTCTTTGCAAGTTCTGGAAACACTTTTAAGAAATTCTTGAACCAGAGGACAAATTGTTCACTTACTTGATCTTCATTTGTGTTTTCAAATTCACCTGTTGTGAATGAAACGCCAACAGGATGAGCAACATAAACAATGTCAGAAGCAAGAGTGAAACTATATTTATTAGGTCTAGTAGGACCTTCGTTTGAACTTTGAATCAAAAAAGGACCATTCTCTGTTACTTGTCCACCAATGCTTGAGCAACCCGGGCCTCCATTAAACCAAATTGCTAAATTTTCACTCGGTTGAATTGAATCTTGACCCCATAACCAAAAGAATAAACTTCCATTCTTTACTGTAGGTGTATCAGGAATTGGAATATTACCTGCCCAAGATGTTTTAGTTTTAAAAGGTAATAATGGAATTTGATTTCCAACTTGATATTTTTTTGCTTCTGGATTAGAAAATTTTAAACTTGATTCGCATTTACTGCAACCTGCTGAAGGTTCAACTCCTGCTGGTAGTACATTAGGCCATGCATTAAGGCAAGAACATAAGCAAAGCCAAATAGCCGTTAAATAAACAAAGTAAACGCTACTAAACATCTTTTCAGAGAATGATGTGGTTGTGATGAAGTTGTTTTGTTTGAAACAATTTCATCTATGGGTTCTCCTGGCAAAAGACGCAATAGGGGGTAGGTGGTGGGAGTGGAATGAAATTATTTGAATCGGAGGTGCGCATAGACTACGTGCGGGCCGCTTCTTCATTTTTCTGCAATAAATATAACTTAGCCGGGTATAACCCCTCAGACGTCATTAAGCCCTAAGTATCATGTCATTGTCCAGAGATTCATAAGATTATATAAATTACCAACTACGCTTTCCAAGCAATGCCAAAACAGCAGCAAGGGCAAAACTTGGTTGATCCATTGGAACTTTATGACCAGAATTTTTCACTTCAATAAATCGTAAACCACGTTCATCTGAAGCTAAAGCTTGTTGTTTACCTTCTAAATCTTTCAATGGAATCGTTGGAATTTGTTTAATACCTTGTCCACCGTTCCAAGTTAAATTTTGAAGACCAATCTTTGTACCATTTGCTACCACAATTGCATCTAAATCACCTTGAAGCATATAAAACCTTTTACTTGATTCAATCATTTGAGCTAAGATTGAATTTTCATATGAAGGATTTTGATCGACAGGTAAACTTAAATCTGTATCATCGTTTGGAAAAACATCTTGACACTGAATATATGGCTTTGGTTCTCTAACGTTGATGTACTTTTGAACGTTTATATCGCTTAAGAAAATATCTCTTGACATTTTAGCATTTTTATCAACAACAGTCGGATTTGGTTTTCTGATATTATAATAATTAAACGTTGGATTTTTTTGCGTCATAATGGTAAAGAATAGACCTTTTGTGTCACATTCATCTTTGAATGATGGCAATCTATACTTTGCCGGATACTGTAAATTCTTTTCCAGGAATGCGTTGTTGCCACAAGTATCAGAAAGGTTTTTTATTTGCGCCAATTCGTCTTGCGTAAGTTTAAGGATATCATTATTCTTTAATGCAAAATAATATGCACCCAATTCCGTTTGAGTGTCTATAAAGGTGATGATAGCATCTATCAACATACCACCTTCGTATTTATTGATTCCATTTGGTGGTTTAGCCGTGTAATATTGATGTATGTAGCTCCAGTAGACACCGGCATACGATTCTCCGATAAACCATAACTTTTTATTTGATAATTCGGTAAAGATTTTAAAGAATTCGTTTAACCATAAGACAAATTGTTCACTTATTTCTTCTTCACCTGTAAAACTTCTTTCTCCCGTAGTGAATGAAACACCGGAAGGATGAGTAACGTATAAAATATTTGCTGCTTTTGTCCAACTATAAGGATTTACTCTTGTTGGTCCTTCGAACTTGCTTTGAATTAAAAAAGGACCATTTTCTGTACACATTCCGCCTATACTACTGCAACCTGGCCCTCCATTTAGCCAAATAATCAAATCATCACCAGGTGTAATCGAATCTTGACCCCATAACCAAAAAAATAAACTTCCATTTTTTAATGTTGGAGTGTCAGGCACTTGAATGTTTCCGGCCCAAGAATTCTTTGTTTTAAATGGAAGTAATGGAATATTATTTCCAACCGCAAATTCTGCTGCTTTTGGATTCTTGAACGTTAAACTACTCTTGCATTTTGAACATCCAGCAGAAGGTTCTACTTCTTCTGCTTTGCGCGCAAAAGATGATGATAAGAATAGAAGCGTGAGAAACAAGTGAGCGAGGGAAAATGAAAATGTGAGCATCGTATATGGTAGATTAATAGTGTTTTGATGAGGGTTCAATGTCAAAAATATTTCAAATACCGCTTCTTATATATGTTTATTTTTATTTTATTGATGTGGCTAATTTGGTCATTCGTACATCACTTCTCTTTCCGCTTTTTCTCGAATGTTTTTTATGAATCAGTAAAAAGCGGTCCGCTGCATTCATTTCCTAAGGGTTCACCCATTGATTACTCGCTCCGTTTTTGTTTGGATTTTCAGCTTATCCAAATTATTCCGGTTCCGTTTTAAGAATCAACTATAAATAAAATTCAGAGTAAAACCCCCTAAAAAACTATAAGTACAATTCACTGCTACCAAGGCCTCTCTCCAAGTAAATTTAAAACAGCTGCTAGCGAGAAACTAGGTTGATCTTGTGGCTGCCTATGACCAGCATTAAAAACCTCGATATATCTCAATCCACGTTCTTCATCGGTAGAAATTGCACTTATTTTACCTGATAAATCTTTTAATGGATGACGAGGTGGTTTAAAAAATCCTTGTTTATCTTCCCATGTTAAATTTTGTAAAACTAGTCTTGTTCCGTTTGCTTGCAAAAGTGCATCTAAATCACCGTGCATTATGAAAAACCTTTTACTTGCTTTTATTGCATGAGCTAGTAAAGAATGTTTGAAGGATGGTTTTCGATCGACTGGTAAACTTTGATCTGTATCATCAAAGAATACTGATTGACAATGAACGTATTTTCCTGGCTCTTTAACGTGAATATACTTTTGTACTTGAGTATTATTCAAAAATTTATCCCTCGTCATTGATAAATTGGTATCTGTTACTGATGGATCAGGTTTTTTGATATTATAAATATTAAATGTATCCGATTGATCCATAACAATATTGAAGAAAACGTCTTGTACGTCACAATCTGTATTTGGAGTTTGCAAACGTCCTTTAGGAGGATATTGTAGGTTTTTATCGAGGAATTTACTGTAGCCACATGTATTTGATTCATTTTTGATTTGTTTAAGATCACTTTGGGTAAGATTGAGAGTCTTTTTATTGTCCAAAGAGAAGTCATAAAGTGGAACCTGCATTTGATTGGTATATGTAGATAAGAATGGATCGATCAACATTCCTCCTTTGAACATATTGACTCCGTTTAGCCTTCTTTTCATGTAGGTTTGAATGAGGTGAGGTAAATATATTCCAGCATAACTCTCTCCAATCAACCATAAATTCTTATGTGATAACTCTGTAAATATTTCAAAAAAGTTTTCCAACCATAAAATAAATTGTTCACTTATTTCTTCTTGATTTGTGAAATTTCGTTGACCTGTTGTGAATGCGACTCCAACTGGATAATTAACATAAAGTATATCAGCTGCTAAAGTCCAACTGAATGGATTTGGACGAGTTTGACCTTCGTTTGTACTTTGGAGTAGAAATGGTCCATTTTCTGTTGTACTCGCAGAGGTGGAGTCGCAACCCGGACCACCACTGAACCAAATGATTAAATTGCGACTTGGTTTAATTGAATCTTTACCCCAAAGCCAAAAGAATAAACTTCCATTCTTTACTGTCGGTGTATCTGGGATTGCAATATTGCCTGACCAAGATTGCTTAGTTTTGAATGGTAAAAGTGGAATTTGCGTTCCAACCGAGAATTTCTCTGCTTCAGGATTGGTGAATGTTAAACTTGATTTGCAAACTGTACATCCTGCAGATGGTTCGACTCCAGGTGGTAATAAACTTGCAAAGGATGTTAACGAGCGAAAGAGTATGATAAACAAGAAGACAAACATAATGGATAATGCTATGGTTGGAATTCAAAGAGCGCAAACAAGGAATTGTAACACAAAAATCGATAGGCGGTTCTTAAAAAAATATAATGCTGAGCTTAAATTCATTTGATTTTTATTCTTTTAAGAAGGTTGAAATGAGCCCTATTGTTAGTAGGATCCGCTAAAATTGCAATTTCCGCTTTTATAATTTTATTACGGAGCCGATGTTTGTAAGATAAATATAATGATTGTCCATTAAAGTCTTGGCAAACACTACAAAAAAAATGGGGCTATTAATTCACTATGAAAAAAACAACCTGCATGATGATTGTACCTGCATCATCATTGTGATTTAGGTGAGGTCCAAGTAGGATGACCAAGTAGAGCAAAAATAGCATTCAAGCCAAATGAAGGCGCATCACGAGGGATCATATGACCTGAATCAGAAACTACAACTAAACGTAAACCTCTTTCAAGTTTTGTTGAAATTGCTCTTTGATTTCCTTCAAGATCATAAAGGGGTATATTTGCTTCTTCTTTGAATCCTTGACCGCCATTCCAAGTTAAATTTTGCAATGCTAGCTTTACACCTTCACTTAAAACAAGACCATCAAGTGTTCCAGCCATGACGATAAACTTTCCGCAAAATTCAATCATTTGAGCAAACAAAGAATGTGTATAAGATGGTGTACTATCACCTGCATCTGATTGATCGGTATTATTTTGAGCGAAAACATCTTGGCACATTTTAAATGTTTGACGTGGAGCATGAATATAATCTTGAACATTGACATCATTTAAAAACTTTTCTACTACTGTTTGTTGATCATCAGGTGTTTCTTTGTCGATCTTGATGTTGTAATAATCAAATAAAGGATTATGTGCGGTTGCAGTTTTAATGTACAAATCGAATGGATCGCAATCTGAAGAAGCAACAGGTAACCTTCCTTTTGCAGGATATTTCAAATTTTTAGAAATGAAATCAGTCAAATTACACCTGTCTGATTCTGCTTTAACTGCTGCAACTTCTGCGTCGGTAAACTTTAACGTTTGTTGATGATCTTTAACGAATTGATAAGCTGGAGTCTCAAGTTGAGCTGTAAAATCTGAAAATGCTGGTGCAATAAGCATTCCTCCTCTGACAAATAACTTTTTCGTATCCGGATTACGTTTTAAAGCTTGAACTGTAAATGGATAAGCTTCTCCCATATAACTCTCTCCTGTAAGATAAATGTTAAATTGTAAAAGTTCAGGAAAAACTTTAAAGAATTCTGCTAACCATAATGCAAATTGTTCGCTTACTTGATCTTCATTTGAATTTGTTGTAGTTCCTGTTGTGAAAGAAACACCTACTGGTTGAGAAATATAAACAATATTTGCTGCATTTGTCCAAGAGTATTGATTAACAACTGGTGCTCCTCCATTAATGAGAAAAGGACCATTTTCTTGCATTTGTCCAAGCTGACTTGAACAACCGGGACCACCGTTCATCCAAATAATTAAATCTCTTCCAGGATTAATTGCATCTTTTCCCCACATCCAAAAGAATAAAGATGCATCCTTTGTTGTGGCAGTATCTGGCATTGCTATATTTCCTGCCCAAGAAGGTTTGGTTTTAAATGGTAAACCTGGAATATTTGTTCCAACTTGATATTTTGCAGCTTCTTGTCCAGCAAACGTTAAACTTGATTTGCATTGACTACATCCTGCGGAAGGTTCCACTCCAGGAGGAAGAAGACGTTTTGATGGCCAATTCGTGGGAAAACACCAAGTAATAGAAACAAGGAACGTCAATGAAAGAAGAAATGACGTCATAAACATCTTCACTTCAAGTGATGTGTGGGTGGAAAATGCAAAAGAAAAGGGTATATTGATCACAACAAATGATTGTGTTGGGGGTTTATATACCAAAACAATATTCGTTCGAGAACAAGTAATTTGTATGACCATGCATACAATTCAAAGGACCGTAAGAACAACAACTTTGCCCGTTTTATATAATTTCGTAATTCCGTGGTAAAATTGACGTACGTTTACGCTCGGCACACCTTTCATGTAGCTGGGCGGAATTTTAAACCGAATCCCAACGCCGACGACTCCTCCGCCCTTTTTTCTCAATTTCGGTATAACATCATCATCACCTTTTAGACTAGACTATATCTCAATCTTGCACTTCTCTAGCGAAAGTGCGACTCGGAACCGTTTATTTCATCATACGCTAGTGTATATAATGCCAACAAAAATCAAAATTTACTTTTTCAAAAACCATTGTTCGTGACCTAACAAAGCATTCAAAGCTGAAAGACTTAGTGAAGGATAATCTCTAGGAATCATATGACCTGCTTCTGGAACAATAATCAAACGAACATTCCTTTCTTCTTCCGTTCCGAAAGCTCTTTTATTTCCTTCCATATCATAAAATGTCTGAGTTGTTGCTGATTTTTGAAACCCTTGAGCGCCATTCCAAGTTAAATTTTGAAACGCCAATTGAACGCCTTGAGTGAATAAAAGTCCATCTAACATTCCGCTCAAAATGAAAAATTTCGAACTTTTTTCAAACATTTGAGCTAAAAAAGAATGTTTATAAGATGGATAACGATCAACGGATTCGGATTGATCAATATTTCCCGGCTTGAAAACGTCTACGCAAATTTGAAATCGCTGTCGAGGTGCGTGAATATAATCTTGTACACTCGCTCGATTGAGAAATACTTCTACCGCAGTTGGCTGATTGGAGGGTTGTAAGATTGGATTTTTGATATTGTATATGTTGAACTTTGGATCGCGATTGACGGTAAGTGCTACGTATTTCGAAAAAGGAGAACAACCTTCAGAGGGGGAAGGTAATCTGCCACGAGGAGGGTAAGTTAGATAAGTGCGAAGAAAAGTTGCAAGTTTACACTTCTTTGATTCTGCTTGAATTCTCGCGAGACCGTTAGGATTGATTTTCAAAGCATTTTGATTCTGTTTGGCGAATAAATAAGCCGGAACTTCTAGTTGCGTTTCAATATTTGATAATAAGGGTGAAATTAGCATTCCACCTTTGATTGAAAGATGTTGGGTTTGAGGATTCTTTTTGATTGCGTCGAAAAAATAACCAGCTGATTGTCCCATATAAGATTCTCCCGTGAGCCAAATGTTAAAGGAAGCAAGTTCGGGAAAGATTTTGAAGAATTCGATGAGAAAGAGAGTGAATTGATTACTAATTTGAAATTCGTTTGTGTTGCTAGCTGTGCCTGTAGTGAATGAAACTCCAACAGGTTGAGCAATATAAAGAATGTTTGCAGCCTTTGTCCAACTATACGGATTAGGTTGTGCTTTATCAGTTTGAAATATAAATGGTCCGTTTTCAGTTAAAAGTCCTACAAGAGAATTACAACCTGGTCCTCCGTTCATCCAAATTACCAAATCATTACCTGCTTGAATAGAATCTTTACCCCAAAGCCAAAAAAATATAGATGCACCTTTTGCAGTTGGTGTATCAGGTATAGGAATTCTTCCTCCCCAAGATTGTTTTGTTTTGAATGAAAGGAAAGGAAGATTTGTTCCGATTTGATATTGTTTTGCTTGTTTTGATCGAAAGGTGATACTGGAAATGCAACTTGTACAGCCTGCACTTGGCTCGACACCTTTTGGTAAAAATGATCTTGGATCTTTGGCGGAAATGTTAATCTTTGATGGTGGTTGTGCACCTACCGCTCTTGCAGAAGAGTCTTGTCTCTTTTCTGAAGATTCAATGCAGAACAGAAATGATAATGCACCAATCAGAAAAGGTACGATTGTTCTTGTATTGATGCGCATGTTGTTGAAAAAGAAGAAGAAGAGAATGTGTTTGAAAGGAATGATTGATTCATTTGGGAACCTTCAGAAAGAATGTAAGGTTTATATGTGGACTTGATTGGAGGGTGTTTGTTTGCATGTGAAGGTAGAAAAGCAAGATGTTTATTGGTTAAAGTCCGACCGGAAAAGGCGCAATATGTGTTTAATTTCCAAAAATAGCCAAGAGCGGCACCGCTCTCGAAAGAACAAAATAAAATGTAACTCGCGTTGACATAATGGCATACATTCGGCTAGATAAAAAGCGAAAATAACAAACTTTCTTTTCTAAAGAGAAGGTAACTCTCAGGGGAAATTTTCACATCAATTCTTTGTTTTATCGGTATAGCGGACCGTAATTAATCTCCTGAGCCAATAGATGAAAAGTGCATAAACGTGGGACAATCATTAATTGAGAGAAGAGCTGTAAAAATTCTTGATCAGTATTGGATATTAAACTCGGAAAAAGACACTGCTCATTGATCAATACAATGAGGATGGTCTGCATCATGAACGCAGTTATTTTGCGCACTTTGCCTCTTATTGCTTATAACACTAGCATTGAGATCTGTTGGAAAAAATACCGCCATAAGTACAGCGAGATTGAAAAGTGTAAAATGGATGCGCATCTCTGTAAAAGTTGAATCAGTTGATGATGCTGTATGGAAGAAAGGATGAAATTCAAGAAAAAGAAAACTATGATACATATTACCCCTAAGCATTAAAATCTAGTAAGGAGATTGAATGTATAAATTATCGCTGTCAACTCCTAAGCATTTGAGCCTGATCAATTGAGTTAACATAACAATTAGAGCGCGGCACGGAGAGCGGCCACCGAAAAGGTGCATTTACGCGTATTGTTGACGGAAGTCCTCTGACAACTCATTTCCTCATACTCGCCTCATTTCCTCAAATTCGATCCGTTTGCTTTAGCATACATTCATAAGGAAGCATCTTTTAATGTGACATCCCCCCATCATGATCAACCATCTTCAACAATGTTTTTCCTCACTCTCTATCTCTTTGTCACTCTTTTAGCAGTGCGATCTACCAAAGCAGCAACTTGTAATGCGATCGAGCCAACAGCAGGTTGTAAGCAATGCACTTCAAGCTTATCTTTTGCAGGAACAAAAGCAGCAGCATACAAAGTAGGAAATCAAATTCCAACTCTTCCATTCAAAACAAAAACTTCTTGGGCAGGTTTAATGCCTGTAAGTGGACCCAAAACACATGATGCTTCCGTCTTTTTCTGGTTATGGGGACAAGATGCGCAAGTTTCAGGTGACGATCTTGTGATTTGGCTTGCAGGCGGACCTGGTTGTTCAGCCGCAATGGGGGGAATGATGGAGCAATCAGGTCCATTTATTTATCGTAATGCAGGTCATAATAATACAACCGTTAACCCTTATTCTTGGACAAAAGTTGCAAACGTACTCTATGTTGAAAACCCAGTTGGATCAAGTCTTACAACGGGAGAAAGTGAAAATATTTCAAGCGAAGATGCTGCGATAGATTTCGTTTCATTTTTGCAAAACTTTTTTTCAACGTTTCCAGAATTATCCAAAAAGAAAGTTTGGCTAGCAGGAGAAAGTTGGGCAGGCACAATGATTCCCTACCTTAATCAAGCTATCTTGGAAAAGAAACCAAAAAGTGTTCCAGCAATACAAGGGACATTAATTATTTCCGGTCTCATAACAACACATAACGTATCGGAAGATTTGGTAGCATATCAATATGCAAAAGTATATCAAAAGTTAATGAAGTTAAGCAATGAAGATTTAGCTGACGTGAAAGCTGAATCAGACAGATGCAATTTGACAAATTATCTCGATAAAAATCTATTTTACCCACCTCGAGGACGTTTGGCAGATTTCAGTTCAGATGATTGCAATCCTTGGGAAGCAGCATTGAATGGTGAATTTAACGGATGTGAGTTGCAAAAGAAGTACATATAAGTTTGATATTTTTAACCAGTTTGTTTCTTCTATGGTGATTAGACAATATCGCTGCTGCTCAATTCACTAATGCAGACAGTCTATTATATGGAGCAATTCCCGCCTTTTTCAATAATGCAACCGTTCAAGCATATATTCATTCTCCCGCAAAAGATAATGCAAAGAGATGCGTTCGCGGTATATTTTATCCAGACGGAGATCAAAGTTTAGCACCTGATCGATCACCAGATTTTAACAAACCGTTATTAGCAAGGATGATTGAACAAAACAAAAAGTATATCTTGATGTCAAGCGAATACGACTATAAGCTTATCACAAATGGGACTATTGTAGCCTTGCAAAATTTAACTTGGAACGGCGCTCAAGGATTCTCTAAAATTCCTCAAACTCCTATTTTTGATGTGGAAAAGATACAAAGAGGATTGGCAATCACTGAAAGAGGTTTAACTTTTGCTTCGATCAAAGGATGTGGTCACTTGTGAGTATGATTGTACATAAAGCCATTTGGTAAAGGCTGACACTAAAATTCATCCTTCTTTTCTACAGTATGGGACATGATTTACCCGCTCTGAGTCTCGCTGCTATTACGGAATTACTCGGTAAAGGAGATTGGACAAAGAAATAAGACTTTGCCAGCCAACGAACAATAATTGACATGATTTAAGATAATAATGAGATTGCATAATCGTGAGCCGTTGCGTGAGACCGAGAAAGAGACAGTGAGAATAGAAAGAGAGAGAAATTATACATGTTATGAAAGAAAAATCAAAGGGTATCATTATGGCATTGCGTTTAAATGGAGTCAAGATAAACTTTTGCTTTCTTTTCAGCATCTCCACCTGCTTTGACTATCGATTTTACACGATCATAAAGACCAAATTCACCCAATCCATGCTCCGTATAGTTTGATTGACAAAGTGCACCTGCTTGACCTGAATAATACCATGTTCCGTCCATTGACCAAATTGTATGATCAGGATCAAGCATTTTATGAGATGATCCACCACCGTATTTGTTATTTCTCAAAGATCCATTTATCCATGCAGGCTTACTTAATGGTCTTTGATGTGCTGGTGGTTTGGGAGTTTCTTCCATTCCAGGTAAAACGGGAGAACCTTCAGGTGCTTCAAAGAAGTGTAAAGGATGTTCTCCACAAAATTCATCGGGAGATTTGAGATGATGCTTTGAACCTAAATTACCTGCACCATGATTGTTCATATAGTATGGCAAACGTGCTAATTCAAAAGCAAGCCAAAATGATTCCTTATCACCGTGGAAGAGCCAATAAGTTACTTGATCACGAATCACTTGCAAATTCATCCAAGCAGTAAACAAAAGAGAAGCGAAAACGTGCGCTCTACGTTTATCAACAACTACAACACCAGATTCTTGTCTGTAATGAGTAACATGTTTCCAGAAATAACTTTCTTCTAATGATTTACTTGGACCTCGAGACTTTTCACCTAATTGATCCAAAATCCAATCGTTAATCGTTTCACGATAATCATCCACATTTCTATCGCTAAAGAATAAAGTTCCTGATTTTTTATAATCTTCTTCTTCAAAGAATGTTTCTGGTGGTTCTAACAAGATCGTATCAACATCTGCCAAAATCACTTGACTGAATTGCGATGCAACGACTGCAAATGCTTTTGTTGCCCATCCTTGTGCTCCGACTTCTTTGTTATCGAATACAGGAGTTCCTTTTAACCCAAGCATCTTTACGTTTGTGAATGTAGAAGTGAGGTAATTGCGCATAAATAGAGGTAAATCTTCTTCATCTCTGTAAACGATTTCGATTGGCATTTGACTTTTATGAACATCTCTGATCGTAGCGATGAAATGATTGGCAAACAAGAACGTATTTCTTCCAACAGAGATGGCAATTCCTCTTCCTTTCTTGTTTCCATTAAAGGACACGTTGGATAATCTGTTGTATGTATGACGTCTGCGTAATTCACGTACACCGGGAATGAAGAACCATAAGCTACTTTCGTATGCATCCAAAACTTCCTCTTTGATTCGATGATCTTGTAACATTCTTGCATACATGCGCGTGAATAATCCCATTTGTGCAAATGTAGTAGAATCGGCCAAACTGTTTGGATGATCGTGCAAGAAAACTTCAACATCTCCGATATAGCTATCGATCAATTGAGCAGTATCATTTTGATCAGGTGTAAGTTTTAATAAACCTCTACCTTCTTGATTCATGGTAAAAGTTGCAATCAAAAATGTTAATAACAAAAAGACAATACTGAATAACATCGTAATCGAAAGTCTTTTAAGAGTTTGAGCAGCTCGCTTATATGCTGCACTACTTGCAGCTGCTTGCATCATCTTTTCTTCAAATCGATCATTTGTTGGGCTTTTTGGTGATGATGATTGACTGAGGGCAGTATAATGCAACTCTCCTGAATCTTCCCCACGAAGCCAAAAAGACATTTTCAAAGGAAGGACTTGTGACCGCTAAAAGATAAAGGTGACAAAGTCGATCGAAACGAGACAATTATGTATAAGTGATGGTGGCAGTTAAGAAAGATTCTGTAGAGATGTAATAAGCTTTATTTCAAGGTATGCTGTGTATTATGTTTTCATGACTGATCAGATCGTGTGCGACATGAATGTATGCGTGCGGCATTTGGCTCTAGATGCATCAACAAGCTTGTTGTTAAGCATATCCAACCTGCGAACAGCTTCATTCCTCAAACGCATTGTATGTATAAAATGTTAAATGACTGAGTTGAATTGAAAGATATAGTGAAAACCTTGTGTGTGTATGTGTGTGAACAAGACCCTTGTGATGTTCCTTTGATTCGTTTGAATGGCAATGAGGAGAAAAAAGGCAAGTTTATTAGCTAGCATTTAATGTACAAGCCTGTCTAAATGCGTGCCAAAAACGAAGCTAGCGAAAGATTAAATTGAAGTGAATGTGACTGTTTACTTGCCTTTCACTGTAAATGGCATGCCGCTAGCTAATTCCGGACATGCTGCACGCGTTCTGCCAAGGGGGTTGGTTTATGTTAGGCTTCCCTTGTTTGCTTTGTGCTTGTACACGAAGTATGGTGCATACATTCAGGGATAATTTAAGCTTCCAACACGCTAGTGAAATTGTCACATACCTGCTTGATTATGGCATCCTGAATGTTTGACTGAGAAACAGACTGAATGTTCATCGTATGTACCTGATTTGTACAATTTGTTACTGTCATCTTGTGCTCCTTTGGAATTGAGTTGGAGGTCATTCTAACCCTAATTAGTCCAATGCCTATCTGTATGGAAGACAAAGGAAATTTGAGTATCTTGATCAAGATCTGTCGGATATTCGGATGAATGAGCTTCTTCGTATTAATGAATCTCGACAAGCATACAAATGTGACAATGAAGATGATATACATGACTTGAATTGGTACAGATGCTATTCTGCTTTACATCCATGGAGATGAATTATGTAAATCAAATCAAGTCCATGGGGATGAATAAAGTGTTTGTGTTTTGATCTTGATGAATTTTTCCTTGATCGGACTTGAATAGCTGATTACCCAACCAAATAAATACTTCATTTGGCATATAAAGCAGGTTCACATTTTGTCACAATATTCGGAGCCGAAATGAACCTTTTTCTGCCGACGAAAAGAATATTTCTGGTTTGATTTTTTAAATTGGAAAAAAATTAATAAAGCGGATCCGTTCTTCTTTACAAAATAATTACACTCCTTCAAATGCTTTTTTTTGTGGTGTACCTTTAATGAATCTCGAGAAAGATTTCTTTTGCAGTTTTACGCATGGATCGACAGGATTTGCAAGGATGTACCTTAAGAGAGAGAAGTGCATACATTCAAGTCCATGCATCATCAAGTGCGCCCCAATTTCTCTATAAAAAGGTTGCAAGTTCAAATAAATGCACAAATCTTTTTCCTCATATTCTTCAATCATCTCACATACATACTCTCTTTTGATCTTGAACAACAATGATCTTTAAAACTTTCTTTTCAATTCTCTTTTTGCTCCTTTTCAACGTGGTCAATGTGATTTCTCAAGGTCCTCCTGGTCCTGCACCCGCGCCTGCTCCTGCTGCCGCTCCTGTTGTAAATTCAGATAGGTCAGCTCCAAGTTCAAGTCCAAGTACAGGTGCATCTTCTGGAGTTGATAATGGAGATACATGGCATACGAGACCAAAATCTATTCCACCGCCACAATTACCAGATCTACCGCAAACTACAGATTATTCAAAAACACCTTTACGCAGCTTTCTTCCGCGCGGAGTTGAACCTTCTGCAGGTTGCGTAAAGTGTCATTCAAGTTTAAAGTTTGAATTCGATTCTTTAGCAAAACAATTTGAAGTTGGAACTCGAATTCCAGGTTTACCTTTTCGAACGAAAAAGTCATGGGCAGGTAATATAGGTATACCTGATACTGCTACGGTAAAAAATGGATCTTTAAATTTTTGGCTTTGGGGTAAAGATGCTACTGAACCTGGTGATGATGTGATCTTTTGGATGAACGGAGGCCCTGGATGCAGTTCTCTACAGGTGATTTTTGGTTCTTGATATCATACTATTCTATATTTTCGTTGACTACGTGCTGACCCCTCTATTTTTCATCGCAGGGAATGGCAGGAGAAACAGGTCCTTTTATCTTTGGACCCGATGGACCAAAGCCAAATCCGTACTCTTGGACTAAAGCAGCAACAATGGTTTATGTTTCTCAACCTGTCGGTGTAGCATTCACTACTGGAATCAATAATAACACAAATGAAGATCAAATTAGTGAACAACTTGCTTTATGGCTATGGGAATTCTTTTATCATTTCGTTGAATTATTTGATAAGAATATTTATATCGTTGGAGAATCGTATGTTGGAAGATATGCTGCTTGGCAATTTGACGCTTTTTATAAGAATCCTGCAGGCGATACACCTAGAATGCTAAAAGGAGGAATGCTTATCTCACCTGCTTTTTCCGATTTAACCGTTCAATTGGATACACCTACTTATCAATTCGCAAAGAAACATCAAAGATTGTTAAACTTTACTGATGCAGATCTTGCTTCGATTAAAAATGAATCGGATACATGTCACTTGACAAATTTCATAAAGAATCATTTAACTTATCCGCCAAAAGGACGTTTACCTGCTCCCGACGATCAATGTTATACATTTGATACGTATATTGATTCAGCAAAAGAAAAGAATCCAAATTTCAACATGTACAACATCAGAAAGCCAAATACGGAACCTGCTGGTGCACCAACTGCGATAGAAAAGTTTTTCAATCGAACTGACGTTCAAGATTATATTCATGCACCACGTCAAAATTTCAAACTTTGTAAACAAGTTTTTGCTGATGATAATCAAGATGCATCTGATCCACCAGATAGAACTCCTTCATTTCAACATTCAAAATTCGCAAAAATGATTGAATCAAGTAAAAAGTTTATCATTATGAGTGGAATGCTTGATGGTTTAGTTTTGACTGCAGGAACGGAATTAGCTTTACAAAATTTAACTTGGCATAAAGCTCAAGGTTTTAATTTACCTCCCGTTTTACGATTATGTGATATGGAAGGAAACGTTCGAGGATATTCAACCGATGGAGAACGGGGATTAAGATTGATGGTCGTTCCTAATGCCGGACATATGGTGAGTTCTGTTTTTTCGACAACTTCTTTGTTTCATTTCAATACTGATATCTTTTTTCTCTCTTTCATATAGGTGCCAAATGATGAACCTTCTCTGAGTTTAAATGTTGTTTTGAACATGCTTGGCCGTGGTAGTTTATTATGCTAATTTGTTCAATATCAATATAGTCTTTTTTTTAAAAATAATCTAACTTATAATGAAAGAAGACATTCTTTTACACATTTATTTGTGGATTTTCATTTCATTCTCGAATCGTGTTGAAATGTACGGAGTGCATTATCTGGTGAGTTTGAAACTGAGCAAAGTCCGCTAAAGCCACTATTGATGAAAGCACTTTTCCACTTAGGACCGAAAGTGTAAATGTGAAGGAGAATTGAGTCAGTACCGGAAATAGTTCATATAAAACAAATAAACAAGAAATTTCTTTCTATTCTTTGTTCATGCAAGATACTACTTCTATTATGCAGGGACAACGGATCCGTTAAAATTTCGCGCCGTCCGTTAATGAAGCTTTGGGTTTTATTTTGGCGGCTTCATAAACAAGAAAATGCTGTGACCGACCATATTACGTTACTCCGCTAACCCAAAAGCGGAACCCCATTTAGCAAACAAGGCAAAAGAGATTGAAATTATTCATACTAATATCGAATTTTCCCTGTTCATGTCTAAAAGATTAGATTCAATGTTCAAGGAAATCAAAGTAAGAGATGGATCATTTAAAAGCAACAAGTCTTGTCTTGGCAGAACAGACTTTTAATCCTTAGCACCCTTTATCGCACTCTTTTTCATTTTCACTAGAACATGGGTCCGTTGACCATCTTCTTCCGACTAGCAATACTTCTCTTTGCTTCACTTCATATTTTATTAACATCAGCACAATTCTCTAAATCAAACAAGAAGAATTCGAATAACAACAATCGACCAAAACCGATTCGACCACCCAAATTACCAAAACTTCAATTAAAACCAATCTATTCACGTCAAGCACTTAATAAATACTTACCTTTTGGAGTTGAACCTTCAGCAGGCTGTATTCAATGCAAATCAAGTTTACGATTTGATAATGCAGAATCGAAAAAGTATCAAGTTGGAACAAATATTCCAGGTTTACAATTTAAAACCAAACCTTCTTGGGCAGGTAATATAGCAATGCCAGACACTGCTACAACAAAGAATGCGTCTTTATTCTTTTGGTTATGGGGAAAGGATTCTCATTTACCAGGAGATGATTTAATCATTTGGATGAACGGTGGTCCAGGTTGTTCAAGTCAAGTTGGAATGATGCAAGAAATTGGACCTTTCATCTTTCCTCCAGGTCAAGATCAACCAAAACCTAATCCATATTCATGGACGATTGGAGCAAATTTGTTATTTATTTCACAACCTGTTGGTGTAGCATTCACAACAGGAATAACCAAAAATACAAATGAAGAACAAATCAGTCAACAATTAGTTTCTTGGCTTTTCGAATTCTTTAAAATTTTTCCAAAGTTAAGGTTTAATAAGATATGGATAGTGGGAGAAAGCTACGTCGGTCATTACGCTGCTTGGCAAATTGATGCTTATCAGAAAAATTCTGCAATGAATCGTATCAATGGAATAAAAGGAGGAATTCTGTTTTCGCCGGCATTCTCTGATCTAACGGTTCAACTGGACACGGCTGCTTATCCATTCGCTAAAATGAATCAAAATATTTTAGATTTTAAAAGTGAAGATTTAAAGACTATAAAGAATGAATCAGATACTTGTCAATTAACCAATTTCGTTCACCAAAACCTATTTTATCCACCTCGATCAAGGTTACCGGATCCCAATGCAAATTGTTTAACGTTTGATTTATATTATGAATTAGCAAATCGACATAATCGTTATTTTAACGTTTATAATATTAAACATCCAAATACACAATTACCTGGTGAAGCTTCTCCTTTGGAATTATTCTTGAATCGAACAGACGTTCAAGATTATATTCATGCTCCTCGTGAAAATTTTGTACTTTGTAAACAAGTCTTTGCAGATGATAATCAAGATGCATCTGATCCACCTGATCGAACACCTTCTTTTCAAAATTCAAAATTCGCAAAAATGATTGAATATAGTTCAAATTTTACAATCGTAAACGGTTTACTTGATGGTTTAGTGATGAGCTCTGGAACTGAATTAGCTTTACAAAATTTGACTTGGGGAGATAAACAAGGTTTTGATTTTCCACCAAGTGGTAACGTACCTTTATGCGATTTAGAAGGAAACAAGAGAGCATTTGCAACGCAAAGTGAACGTAAATTACGATTGGTAATGGTACCTGATGCTGGACATCTGGTACCAAGTGACGAACCTTCTTTATCTTTGAATATTGCCTTATCAATGCTTGGACGTGGAAGTTTATTTTGTTGATTTGTAAACAGGATCGAGAATGCAATTTGATTTTATATCAATGATGAAGTATTATACAAAATGTAACAGGAGGTTACTATTTTTCAATGAATTGCTTAGATTGTTCAATGCTTTGGGTTGGAGTGATTCTTTGTTTATCTTGCTCTTCTTCTTCTCTTGGAGGTTCTTCTGAAGATATACGACCTTCTTCGATATTGGCAGGTGTTGCAGTAGCAGTATAACTTGATTCTTCTGGTAAAACAGCATTAAGCGAAATACCGATCAAAGCAGCAATCAGATAAGGTTCTTCAACCACTAAAACGATTGCTTGAATTAAACCTTTAAGACCTTGATTATTTCCCGAATAAGTGAAAAAGTAATCAAACCAAGTAGGAACACAAAGGGAAGCCAAACCTAAAGACATACCGCAAGTTGCAATAAAACGAGCACGTCTATCCCACTTTGCATAAGCCATTACACGAATACCAGAAATTGCGACCGAACCAAAGAGAAAAGTTGAAAAACCACCTAAAACGGAAGGAGGTAAAGCAACAAAGATTGCAGCAAATTTTGCAACGATTCCCATTATGAACAAGAATACTGCACAAACGTAACCTGCATTTCTTGATGCATTTCTTGTTATTGCAATCACGCCTGCATTTTGTGCAAATGTAGTTAAAGGAGAAATCATTGCTAAAGGTGCAAGTGAAGCTGAAAGAGCATCTGCAGCTAAACCACCTTGAATTCTTGATTCAAATTGTTCTCCTTCTATTGGTAATTGTGAAACATCTGAAGAAGCAGTTACGTTTGCAACCGTTTCAGCACAAATTACAGACCAAGCTGCTAGCATTGGAAGAACCAATTGACCACGTAAAGATAAAGGGAATGTTTTTACCCATAAAAATGTGAATGCAGGTGCGGAATCAATTGTTGATTTATTAAAATATCCTGTTGCACCTGCGATAATCATTCCAACGACCAGACCTATAAAGACGGAAGCAGATTTGATAAAAGGACTTCCGAATAATTCGCAAATGATAATTGTGATAAATGCAGAAAAGCCTAAACCAATCAAAGGAGCTGAACCCCAAAGATGTTTTGTGACTGGAGCATTATTAGAAGGACATAACATTGTATGATCGCTCATACATGGACCTGAACCGCCTGCCCAATTTGTAATTCCACTTTTTACGAGTGAAGCACCAATCAAGAATAACATCATTCCAACGATTAAAGGTGGAAACAATCTTCGAATGAGTTTTGGTGGAATGCATGCTAAACCGATAAAGAATAAGCCAGTCAAAGAAGCTGTTCCTAAAACAGCTCCGAATTCTTTTGGACAAGGTAATTTTGTACCATCTTGAGCAGTTGGGCAAATACCAGATGCATATGCTTGAGAAAGGTATGCTAAAGCAACATTTACGAATGCAAAAGAAGTTCCAGTTACGTTTAAAATTCCAGTTCCGATAAAGTATTTAGATTTGGGTACGTGAAAACGAGAAATTTGTAAAATTGTACCTAATCCACACCAGATCAAAGAAGCAGAAACGAGATATTGAACGTCGTTTTCACTCAAATTTGCTCCACTCGATCCTCCGATCAACAAAGGTGGCGTTACCACTCCTCCAACCATTGCAAGTGCATGTTGAAATCCTAAAATCAGGAGTAAAAAGTAAGGTATCCGATCATGTACACCATAAAATGGTAATTCTCTTTTAGCTTTTGTCACAAAAGGAATAGTTGGAATGAGTAAAGTTGCATAATCATGATCTCCAATCCATGCGTCTTTTGAGATTAAACTTTTGGCGAATCGATTGAACTTTTGTACGATCGAATGACTTTTTGAAATGTGTCCAAAGTCATCATTATTACCATCATAACTTTGAACACTTGTCTCTCCTTCCATCTTGTTCATTGATCAATTTGATACCGAGTTCATCAACTTTACTCAAGTCGATGGTGGTTCCCAACCGAATCATTGGAAGGAGAGAAGAAATCAAGCGTACATTTATAGTCTTTGTGGTTGTACTCCAAAAAAAACACAAACAAAACTTTAAATTTCAAACGGGCACAAAATGATTCTTACGCGTAAATACGCTAGCAAAAGATAAGCCCGTACGATAAAAAGACACAACTTCATATGCATGATTGATACAGTGCGACAAGTTAATCCTTCCCGTCCGAGTACGCGAAGGATTAACAATACCTGGCCTAGTGCCAAGGGAAACAAGTACAAGTATACTATTGTTCAAGCATAAAGAGAGCTATAGATAATGTACTGCTCTTATCTAGCATAATCGGAAATTGCTATACCGAGTGTATAATAGAGTGGGGTAATATGATAGAGTGAGTGTATGATCACATAGAATATGATAATAGACACCGATAAAACGGAATCGTCGCAACAATACAAGCCAATGTTGTTGGTAGTTGTATTTACTGAGTCCCTTAATGCCCATATCACATTAATTTACTCTAATAAGACTAAATAATGTCCGATGGAAAAACGAGCCTTGTTTACCCTTGTAACAAAAAGCTTGAATTGAGATTGTTAAGTATAGACAAGAGGACGTACAAAAAAGTGTGTATCATGTTCGGAGATTATACTTCCTTTTGGCATTTCTGTCTTTTCTATTTGAATGAATTCGTTCTTTTGAAAGAATTTGAATGCTGCTGGAGGTTCCAAAGTTGTACCTAAATAAACATTTTTTATTTTACCATTTCTTGCTTGTTGTATTAGTGTAGCAAGTAACCTTGAGGCTATACCATACTTCTTACTTCCACGATATTCTTTTCGGACGTAAAGCCTTTTCAAAGTCGCAATTAAATCATCATTCACTTCGTTCACCTTTAATGCAATCACTCCTACAATTTTATCATCTACTTTAGCTGACCAAAATCCTCCAAATTTATTCCCTTGATAATGAGTAGGAATATTGTTTAAATCGTTTAACTCGCTCGGACTATCAGCTTCTTCGTATGCTTCTTCTTGAACGTCTATAATAAGCTTTTTAACATCTTCTTTATCGGTTTCTTTAAAGGACGATACTATTATGTCAGAGGATGTTTTATCGTTCATCCTATATAACTATTCTTGTGATCAAAATAATTGGGGAATGATGATGTATGTATAAGTTATAGCTTTGATCGATGCCTTCTATAAAAGCTTCTTTTAAAACTCAAATTATAATTTGCTAGCAGCATGTTACGTGCAGCGGGCTACTTTTGGCTTTAAGGTGTGTGCTTCATTGTTAGTCCAAGCGTTAAGCATAGCCCGTTCTTGACTAACGCATACGCATGTTTTGATCTTTCCCCCGAAAATGTATCCCCGGAGAAGCTACACATATCTTTGGTATTCGTATGTGGTGCACTAAAAATGAGTGGAATAAGTTATGGTCATGTCTTTGCCTTATAGCAAGGTTATATGATGACATGCACGAGATACAATCCCTTTCTTTATAATTTTAGCTGCACTTATATTCACTTTTTAGTAAAAGTATGATATTGACTAATGTTCTTCGTTAGAAATAGAAGTTAATTTGACAATTATTTGGGCAACTTCTTGTCGGCAGCTTGGGCTTCCGGATCAGCGTTTAAGTTTTCAAGCCAAGCATTAACATACTTGTATGGGCTCAAATCGACCTTACCGAAACCAGCGATTCTAACCCAGGCAAAGAATGAAATATCGGCAATGGACAATCGATCAGTGGCAATGTATTTGCTACCTTTTTTATGTTGTAATTCCAATTGTTGTTCTAAAACTTTGTAAAGACGATGTGTTTCGCCTTCAAAACGAGTGAAAACGCTCTTGCTTGGCTTTTCGCCGTATGTTCCTTCCCAATAATGATGAGCTGAAATGAGTAGAAAAAAAGAAAGAATGGATTAGTCATTTTGTCATAATTCACCTTGTTTTCATTGCGAGTACATACCATAGTTCACGTTACCCTTTTAAGTATAGCGCGTATAGTTAAGATAGAAGCGCGTTAGTCAATGTCATCGTTAATCATGTATAACAACTCTCGTTACTCACCTGAACAGGACCAAGACCGCTCAATTGGAAAGCGAGCCATTGCATAACGACTGACTTTTCGATAACATCTTTTCCAAAGAATTTTCCTTGTTTATCATATTGTTCGACTAAATAATATAAAATTGCACCACTTTCCCAAATGGTAAAATCATTCTTGCTATGATCAACCAAAGCTGGTACACGACCATTAGGGTTAACCTTTAAGAACTTTTCACTTTTAACACCTCTTTTGGGATCGTCACCAAAGTCTAAATCGATCACATCAAACTCCAAACCGAGCTTTTCCAATAAGATGGCAGCTTTGAGAGGGTTTGGACCTGGTCCTTTGTGTGTATAGAGTGTAAATTGAGCTGGCATATTGTGATAATTTGTCTTTTACCTTTTAGAAAGAGAGAATAATATCTTATGGAGGAAGACGTGTAAGGTTGTTATTCAATGAATTGCTGTTTATATATGATGAAGTACATGTATGTGTATAACTGTGTGGGTACCCTTCTATTTCTCCACATATCCAAGAATAGAAGAAGTTCTTCTACCTCCTACGTTTGGTACTGGAACATAAACCCTTTTGTACGACAGAAATGTGTGTGCATGTAGAGATGGCCCATGCTTTTTCCACTCCAAAAGTGCCTTAAGAAGGATCGTTGCCACATCATGGTAATACACACCACAACTTTAAGCAAATGCCGGTTTCGTAAGGTATACGCTAGCGCGTTAAAACCCGTATGGCTTGGAGAAATCCTTAAAGCCGATCGGCAATGAGTAAAAGCCGTTGAGGGATACAACTTTATCCACGTCAATACGAGAGAATGTATGCATGCGTGCGTGTCATTAATTCATTACTTCTGCATAACAATAAAAACCAAGATATAAGAAACTACAATCTACTAGACAAGATTTCTGTTTGAAGGGGAAATGAAGTTTGTTGAGAAGTATTCTTGCTCACTTTTGCAAGTTTTCCGAATCCATCTTTATGTTCCCATTCAGCTTTACTTAAAACTCCATAAAGCCAAATACTACCATCCAAATCACCTAAACATGCAAATCTATCTCTTGTAGAAAAAGGAGTGATCATATGCGTATTTATAGCCTTAACTTTTGCTGATTCATTTTCACCTGATAAAGCAGCACCTTTAAAATCAATTTGGCCGAATCCTAAAGCACGCCAATCTGTTAAACCACAAAAACGTCCGTTTGGAGCGCAAAAGAAAGGCATCTTTCCGTCAGATTTTGATTTTGCTTGTTTTGCATCAGGTCCATGAACTTTTCTCCAAGAAGAATGAAATAAGTTAAATGCGAAAAGATCACGAAGGTTATCAGGAGAAGTTTGTTGAACTATATCTTGATGAATTTGAAATGCTAATTGAGCTAAAGGCATTTTAACTAATTCTCCTGCTGGTAAACCTGTAAGTGGTAATGCAACTGCACATCCTCCAAGAGCATGTGAAAAATCAAGATTGATTCCAGTCACTTTCTTACTTCTTCCGTTTGCTATTGTGATTGGAGTTAAACATCTTGTTGGATCATGTGTAGCTGCAATGTTTTTAACTATAAAAGCTAAAACTATATCCGATCTACTAACGAAATGATCTGTTGAAGAAGTTTTTAAATAATCATTTGCTTCTTTTTGTAGTTGAGTAACGTATGTTCCAGGTAAATGAATATACTTGGCTTGCATTGTCTTCTCTGGTCTACCGAATTGTAAATCATAACCAACATTTGCCATCAGTCTGACCTTATCCCTAAATCCTAATAAACGATATCGTAAAGGTAGATTTGGCTTGGCATTTGCATCAATAGAAGCAAAGTTATCCTTCAAGATTGCAGGTTGAGGAGGTGGCTGAACACCTCTAATGACATCAGTCCATGCTGAAAGAATATATTTGATACAAAATCCATCTCCGATTATATGTGCAAAAGATAGTGATATCATTGTTGCATCATTAAATAACGTAGCTTGAGAAGTGAAAACAGGTCTATCTGTTTTCATCAATTCATCAAATGTTTTAATTCCATTGTGTGAAGTTAAATCTTGTTCTTCTTGATTTGAAGGTGCATCACAAATGAAAGGTGTTTCACTTAAATCTCCTTGTATGCGATCTGCTCCTCCTGGCCAATAAGATTGAAGTGGACGATTACTGCAATCTACTGCAAGGAATTGACGTTGATTTTTAGGTAAAAATGCTTCTAAAGGAGAATGTTCTTTAAGCACTTCTTCTTTAGGTATATGATATGCTAATCCACTTTGAGCTTCTTTGCATTCTCTTACTTGAGCGGCTAAAAAAGGCCATGCTTCTACTAATTGATACCAAGATTCTTTTATATGTATTAAATCTAATTGTTTATCGAATAAAAATGTGATTCTAGTTTGAATATCAATATTACCGGTAGTTGCATCTAAAACTGGAACTGGCACAATATCAAAATGATCTTGATGACGACCACCCTTTATTCTTGTTCTTGCAATTGTTTCCGTATTGATCACGCCCATTGTTGATGAAAGTGTACATAATGATGGTAGAAAGGAAAGTTCAGAAAAGGGACTAGATTATAACTTCAAAAATTCAATAAAATGATTAGTCTTGGTTCCTGATTGATAGCGTATTATAAAAATTTAATTAAAGACACATGTATAACGTATGTGCACCCTGTTTCTTAATGTTCTAGGTTATAAATTAGCATGGGTAAGAAGAGTTTTCCTCGGACCTGGGCTAACATCTTTCCGCGCTTTTCCATAGATTAGAATAAGCATGTAAAATTTTCAGACCTCGCTATTTTGCTTCACAACGGAATTTCGGAAAAGGTTCTGTCAAAAAATAAAAGCTTATCTCTAGCGCAAACTACATACGAAAAAGAGAAAACAAACAAACAAATTGTGATTTTTAGTACTTTATCTGTTCGGATAATTTTTGTAGCGTACTTTATCGGAGATTTAATTGATCCGTTCGTTATACTTACTTATCTCTAGCGTGAGACTGAAGCAAATTGCATAAAACCTGATAAACGGCGTAATAAAATTGTGATTACGCACAAATATTTGAAACCAAGAAATAATGCACGCACGTAATCTGACGCTTTGTTTGTTTTTCACCGACATCTGAGTGGCGTATTGGCATTGTCGCCGAGGCTTCCAAAGTATGTACGTCTGTCATTTTTCGGTTTTCAAAACTATCCATTCTTTCGTACGAGCGGTGCGGCTCCTAACACGAGTAAATATTCTTAAAAAACGCGCTAACGGAAGTTTTATTTTTGATATGATGACATCTAGTATTTTCTCTTATGGTAAACGCACTTTTTCAGTCTTTACGCTTCCGATCTTAAAACTCGTTCTAGATGCAGGTTTATCTTTTAGTGTACTTTTAAGCATAGCCGAAGTTTCAGCAATCACGATTACGATCTGGCTCTGCCAAGATTTATGTAAAGGGTAAGGATCTTCTTATTTACAACAAACGTTGTGATGTCGTTGTCAAAATTATAATGCACGCTGTATTACCTACATACACACCTACATACATCAAATGCATGTAATATCTTTTCCTAAGAATTTCTGTATAGGTATGATTACGTTTATTGTTATGCATATCAATCTGAATCACACAGAACATCGTTACAATGAAAATTTTCTTATCGATAGTTGCGGTTCTATTTCATTGTCTGAGTTTAAATTCCGGATCTCATGCTAAGGAATCAATGACCATGTGAAGTCTATGCACAGACAATGAATGTCAAACCATATGGGCGGCCTTTTACCTATCCGGAAGACTCGGAAAATAATTTTATTTTTTGGTAGGAAGTTTAATTAAAAAAAGTGCATCTGTATCTTCGGCATATCTTTGTACAGATGGTTGTGAAAGAGATATGTATGATTGATTGTTTATACATATGTATACATATATAATGATTGATGTAAAATAAACATCCTCTTCACCATCACCTCCTCATCCTATCTTTCAAAAATGCATTTTGCTTTCCTAACGATTCCATCAAGCGGAGAATTTAACGTTCAACTTGCAACTGCTAATGAATTGGTTAAATCGGGTAATAAAGTAACTTTCTTAAGTGGCAAAGAGTTAGGCAAACATGTTGATACTCTTCGCAAATCTCAAACTGATCCTATTTCGGCACATCTGGTCAACTTTATTCCCCTTGAGCAAAATAAATCCGTAACGGACTTGTAAGTGATAGGTTGAAGTTAAAGTACAAAAGACAAAAGACTAAACCGTTATCAATTTTTTTTCTTCCAGCTCTCCAACTGTAAGACAAAGACTATCTCATATGCGTAGGAAACCAGGAGATATTCGAAGCCTTCAAGCATGTATCGATATTGGCTTTCCATCTTGGCAAGACTTTCATGCAACTGCGATTGACGTTTCGGAAGTTTTGCAAGTTATTGATCCTGATATGGGTAAGTGCACAACAATCAAAATCAAAAATAAAGAAGGCTAACATATATTTATATCTTTCACTATAGTCGTCGTTGATGCTTTATCACCTGCCATGATCACTGGTGTTCGCCTTACTGGACGTTCATTTTATCTCACCATCCCTTGTTCACCTGGACTAACAGCATCAAGTAACCTTACCTCGCCACATGCCGCAAGTGAGAAGCGTGATGGTTTGAGTAGTGTGATAGAAAGTGAGTTTTGTTATACACTCCTCCTTTATTTGAACAGTATCGACTGACAATCATCTTACTCCAGGTTCATATTTACGAATGAGGGATTACTTATACTGCATTCAAAAGCCATCTTATTTAAACAAATCAAGAAGACTTAAAGAACAATTATCTTTAAAATCTTTTGGTCTTCGTCAAGATGTTACACTTTTACCACCTTATTGGAAAGATGAAAATTGTTTAGGAGGAATTCATTTTAATGTACCCGGATTAAATGATTGTCCTCAACAACCATCTTCTGTAACATTTGTTGGTGCAGGAATTTCACCAATTGAACCTTCAATAACACAAATAAGAACAGAAACAGAACAATGGTTAGATGATGCATATGCAATCGATCAATCTGTCGTTTTTGTTAACATGGGAAGTATGTTCGTTTGGTCGGAAAAAGAATTTCAACAAATGATTTTGGCTTTTGAGACTGTACATAAACATTTCCAAGGAAATGTGCGCTTCTTATTCAAAGCAAGTTTAAAAGATGGTCATTCTGCAAAAGCCGGATTAACGGAAAAGCAAAGTGAATATATTCGACTTTCAGGTTGGATTGAAGATCAAAATGCAGTTTATCAACATCCTGCGTTAAAAGTTTTCATTCATCATGGAGGAGGTAATTCTTTCAATGAAGCAGTATATTTCGGAATTCCACAATTGATCATAGGTCAATGGCTAGACCATCATGAATACGGTTTCTTGGTAGAAAAATACGGAATGGGTTTACGTTGCAAAAAAGCACCTTTAATTAATTCTACTTCAATATCAACTTGTCTTTTACGTTTATTAGGACCCGAATGGAAATCAATAAAGCAATCAAGCGTTCAATGGTCAATACGTTCTCAATTAGCAGGCGGTCCAAAGACAGCAGCAAAATTATTAATGATGAACACAAAGAGACCTTCGATTTCATCACTTTCTTCTGGTCTTTCTACTCCACTCACACTTTTGGGAGATATGGAAAAGAGTAACCTTTAATTACTTTCATTTATATATATATATCACTTCGAATCTTTAATATTGTACATCTTTTTACACCTCAATATTTGGTAACTTTAATTAATGGGAATGAATCGTCATCTATTACTAATGATATTATAAACGAGCACTTTCTTCTACTTCAACTTGTAATCCTTGTATTATTTTTCCCACCATCTTAAGAACTTTGTCGACCAATTCCAACTCGAAATATTTCTCATCAGAGATTGTAGCAATGCGTAACGATCCATGAACAGAGTAAAGGGCGAAGCAGCTGTGCGGAGAAAGAGGTGATAAGTCAGTGAGTTTTGCATAAGCATTTCTCCAATCACAACATACTTACAGTGTCGGATCCGTATTTCTACCAAAGTGATTATAATCAATAATGTTAATTTGACTTTTCCCATTTTCATGACCAAAAGAGATTGGCATAGGACCTTGTGAAGTTAATACTGCGTTACTCTTTTTTACTACATTTTCTTCTTGTGTTGCAGCAGATGTTGGTGGATTGTTTTTTAACATTTGTGCTACTTCACTTGCATATGCTATCGAATGAGGTGATTGAAGGAATTTATCTTGTTGTTCTGCTATCTTTTTGGCAAGTTCTAAAACTATTTTATTATCCTCTTGTTTAAATTCTTTGGCTTTTATTGGAATCCATATTGCACTTGGTACGATAGCCATAGATATTACTGGATCTCCCGATTGCCCTTCACATTGAATCCACCTAGATGCATGAGTGCTAAAATTTAACATACAACCAATTGAATCTTTATTTTGGTCTGGAAACAATCTTTGCATTGCCAATAAAATTGAAGCAAATACTGCTGTTGTTGGTGAAATTCGGTTTCGCTTTAAACCAAGAAGGATTCTTTTTGATTCTTGTTTATCGAATTGAAATAATAAATTTTGCATTAAACTCTTCCTTTCCGTATAAGATTGATGTACCGGTGTTCCAAGTTTAGGATTTTGCTCATACTCAGCTATTGTTTGCCTTTTTTTCATTTCTCGAGATATATCATCAGGAGTAGAATTGTACTTTTTGTTGTAAGCAGCTTCAAGACTTCCTGGAAGACGTAAAGCGAGAAGTTTGAGATCTTCAGGTTGAAATGTAGAATCTATAGCCTTTTCAAACTCTTCTTCTATAAGAAATTTAGCAAAACTATCCATCACTCGTACACTGTAATGTCCTGTTAGTGCATGTGAAGTATGTAATACCAAACCTGCTTCTCTTTTTCCTGGACCAAGTACCAAATATGACTTGCATACTCGATTAGGTGTATTTAGCTGTTGTTGTGCTACTCTTCTACCAAAATCATTCACGCTATCTGATGAAGTAAGATGAACAATTTTGGTTGTTATGTTTAGCCATTCTTTTGCTTGTTGGCTATCTTTTAGCCCTTTAAAAGAAGCCTTTTCTAGATGTTCAGGAGCATATTCGATTCCTAAAAGTGGATATAGCTGTCTAAGAGCTAAATAAGCTGGTCCAAATCGTCTCTCCAGTCGATCGTGTGGTATATTGGTTTGCAAAGTGACTGTAAATATTAATTGATACTTTAGAGGCATCTTTGTTAGTATCGATTAACAATTATGATTTCAGAATCAAACACTCACATTTCCTCCTTGAGATTGTTCAGTAGCATTGATCAGAAATTCAGCCCCTTTCAGATCACGTTCTAAGACGTTTCCATTAACCACTTTCCATTCTGTCATCTTCACTGTAATTCTAGAAAAGACTTGAAATGATGATGTAGTTATGAATCTATTTCATTTATTGATATTTTTTATAATTTTTATGCAATGTATCACATGCATCTAGAATCACATCACCGGATAGAAATCTATTATACTTCCGATTCAAAATTTCTTATCTTTTAAAAAAACAACAATGCATAATAATGCACATGCACGTTTAGCGTAAGTTTTAAGATTGCATGCATAAATTCGATTTTTATTCAATTTATGCAACGGTACACGCATTCAAAGTAAGACTCTGATTGTTATTGTTTGGTTTCAGTTTCGGAAAAAATAAAAAGATGTCGAACGTGTTTTTAGCGTAAACGTGTTCAGTTTCACACTAGTTGCGGTGTTCTCGCTTGTGCTACTGCATATACCGTGCACCTTTACGTCAACTATTTTTTTAAGATAGCAAGCAAATATGTACATGATTTTGATCTTTGAAAATTAACATCATCATTGCCATCATCTTGATTGTTATAATGGATTCATATCTTTGGAAAGAAGTACAACCAAACGTATTTCAAAGACCATGTACAGGTCAAGAGCATTCTGCAAGTTTTAATCAAAATATCGCTGATGGTCATACGGAACTTTCTCTTTCGGTTAAATTTGATATCAATGGTAAAGATCAAGATGAATTAGAAGAAAGGATAAAATTAGCATGGAAAGCATCACGTATTCGACATCCAGAGATTGCATTAGAATTATCAACGGATATGAGTACACCTCAAATGATGATTTATAGATTATTGGAAGATGAAGAGCAGATAAGTAAATGGATAAAGGATACTTTGGTCATTTGTGATAAAACGCAAGATTGTGATAAAGTGACTGAAATGACATATAATCGAAGATTACCAACTATTGGCAAACAATCTATGCTCTATTTCATTCCAGCAAATAAACAACTTGATTCACAATCGAAACATTGTATCGTTTGGAACGTTTCACATGCAATCACAGATGCGTTTAGTATAATTGCATTCTTGAACGATTTGATAGAAGAAGTTGTACTTGCTAAACCAGGATCCGGTCAAAATCGATTTAGTGATAAACCAAGATATGCATTAGAACGTTTACCTGCAAGTCTTGTTGGAACGTATTTGACTAAATTTCAACCTTCGAAAGAGGATGAAGAAGAAAGTATAAGTTCAGCGAGAGAACAAGTGGCATTATATGAGAAAAAAGTGAGTTTTAAAATTGTTCATATTAATACAGTGAAACAA
This sequence comes from Meira nashicola, assembly GCA_001600355.1. Taxonomy (NCBI): domain Eukaryota; kingdom Fungi; phylum Basidiomycota; class Exobasidiomycetes; order Exobasidiales; family Brachybasidiaceae; genus Meira; species Meira nashicola. The sequence continues at coordinate 4,519,835 of BCJU01000001.1, read as the reverse complement.
TTTCTGACTTTTTTGCTCTTCCTCTTTAGTTACCTTATTCTGTTGCAATGAAGCCAAGAAGTGATCATGCATCAAGGAATCACTTTACGCATTGTTTGTTTGACAAATTCAGTCAATCAGAATCAAGAAGGATAATTAAAAATTTAAAATCCCAAAAGATGAGCGTAACATTTGCAGCAGCAGCAGCAACTATTTTAGCAGTTTTAGATTTATACGGAACAGGTAAAGAAGAAGGAGCGCTATTAGGAATGACGAGAAATGCACGTAGATGGTTAAATACACAAGGTATTGATGGTGGTGCAGCAATTCCAATGGCAACTGATGTCGTTTTCCTTTGGATTCCTTTTGATGAAAACGTTCGAATTGGATCAAATATAAATCGTGTTTTAGCTCTTGCAAAACGTATCCGTCAAGAACTTTCACCGCATTTACGTGGTCCACATTATATGGCATCTATGCAATTGATGTGTAATGAATATGTTGATAATTTACGCAAATCCATCACAAAAGGGGAAAAATCATCATCATCTGATGAAAAGGAAGAAGTTCCAGCTTCACCACCTGGCTTTTCACCTCAAGGAGTTTTAGAGCTAAACAAGACATGGGAAAGTGAAGGTGTAAAAGTGATTAGAAGTGAATTTCATCATACAGGAAGACAAGTTAATGCATCACCTTGGATTGGAATGTTTTCTTTAGATGAACAATTAAACATTTCCATAGGATTTGATGAAAAATTCTACGAACCTGAAGTGATTGCAGACTTTTTCGCTCGTTACAAGACAAAGTTACTCGATTTATCATTAATGAACGAATCACATCAACCTCAATCAAGGCTTTAAGAAGGTGGAAATTGGTTCTGTATGTATACTAATTAATACAAATTAACCCCATAATAATGCTTCGGCAGCCTTGTTTGCACGACCACCAGAAACGTGTGAAATCGGAACGAGCTTATTCAATTCTTGTACTTGTTCGTTTGTTAAAGAGATAAGGCTTGAATTCTCATGAACTCTTTCAGCTTTTGTTGCTCCTGGAATTGGAATAATCTTTCCCGTTTTATCCGAATTGAAAAACATCCAAGCGAGAGCGACTTGAGCAGGAGTTGCGCCTATTTTTTGAGCAAAGCTTGTAATATTTTGTGCAAGTTTAACATTCTTATCCAAATTATCACCTTGGAATCGATCGAAAGCTAATCTACGATCTCCTTTGGGAATATCATTCAAACTTTTAACTGCTCCAGCCAAGAAACCACGACCTAAAGGTGAATAAGCAAGAATAGAAATATTAAGATCTTTTGTTGCTTTTCCAACTCCATTTTCCAAAATATCTTGTGTAAACATTGAATATTCAACTTCGACTGCACTTAAAGGTTGAACAGCATGTGCTTTTCGAATCGTTTCTTCTCCAACTTCTGATAAGAAAACACCTTTTATTTCTCCTTCTTCGATTAATGCTTTGAATGTTTTCATTGTTTCTTCAATTGGTGTCTTTTTATCACGTCTACCAGGACCGAAATAATCAACGGATTTCGTATTACCTAAGATCGATTTAACATTATTGAATGATTTACGTACACCTTCATCACTTCCATCTGTTGTAAATGTTTTAAAATCAAAACATCCTTTAACATAAATTGAAACTTTTTTTGCATCTTCAGGAAAATGTTCAAAATATCTTTTTAATAATCGAATTCCTGCATTCGGATCTTCTTTTGGTCCATAAAATTCTGCCGTTGACCAATGAACGGATCCCATCTTTACTGCTTCTCGCATAGCTGTAAATGCTTGTTCATCATTCACTGGTTCATCTCTCCAAGTCATTCCCATAAGACCGTATCCGAGTGTATTATTTGATGTCATCTTTTTTGGTTGTGTATGGTTGATGGAAGAGATGAACAATAATTGTTGAACAACCCTTCCTTATATACCGTTCAACAATAAGCATCAAAACGGAGTTTATGCGTTTGACATGCATATGACGAATCAGTCGCGAAACGGATATAGAGCGCGTCCAATGGGGGTTATGTCAGCGGAGATAGTTAATAAGTAGACTATTTGCTATGGCTTCTGCTTAGTAAACGGATATGTAACTCTATATCCGTGCTTTATAACCGCCCCGCCGGAGATGTGAACATCTTCTCCTGCAGGTACACTAGGGCGGGCCTCTAACATTGAAGAAGCATAAAGAGTGGCTTACTCGGACTCAAGACGATGTTCGTTGTTCACATGAATAAATCCGCTTTTACTACTTCAGGTAAATGTATAGTTTGTTGTGAGTGACAAGAATATTCATGATCGTATAGATTACAATATTTTAAAGGAAATCTTCTCATCAACGTCCCATCCATCCACCATCAACTACTAAAACTTCACCAGAGATATACTTGCTAGCTTCGCTTGCTAAGAATAAGATTGGACCAGCAAAATCATCAGGACTTCCCCATCTGCCTGCCGGAATACGTTCAGATATTTGACGAAGACGAACAGGATCTGCGAGTAATTTTTCATTCATATCTGTTGCAATATAGCCAGGTGTGATTCCGTTCACGTTTACGTTATGCTTACTCCATTCGTTTGATAATGAACGAGTTAAATTTGCAACTGCAGCTTTTGCAGATGCATAAGCAGGGACTGTTAAACCACCTTGATAAGATAATAAACTGCAAAAGTTAATAATTTTACCTTGTCTTCTTGAAATCATATGTTTACCAGCAGCTTGACAAAGAAAGAAAACGCTATTTAGATTAACATTAATAACATCATTCCAATCACTTTCTAAGAAATCAACTGCTGGATTTCTACGTTGAATACCACCACAATTGACTAAAATATCAATCTTACCATCCAATAAAGGAAGTGCACGATCAAAAACACTTTTTACTTGTTCCATTTCGCTCAAATCTGCTTCAACGGTTGTATGATTGTTTCCAGGTAAAGGTTTAAGAACGTTGGTAGTTTCTGTTCCAGGTCTAACTACAAGGCAACATCTTACACCAGCTTGTGCTAATGCTAATGCACAAGCAGCACCAATTCCTCTCGTTGCGCCTGTGATCAAAGCATGTTTGCCTTGTAAATTGAACAAATTTGGTGCACCATGTTGAGAAATGGATGGAGTTGGATCAAGTGAAGGAGTAACAGATGCTTGATCAGTCATCTTGAACGGGAATGATGGTGTAATTGTTGAAGCAAGCAACTGTCAACGTGTACGAGGTTAAATCTGCATTTAGCCTCAATTCATTTCATCCTATGCCTTTTTTTTTCTCCATGTCAGAGTGCGTGGCGCGTGTGTTTTTGGCATATGTACAAACCGGTGTAAGGCGCTAGAGCAGTCCGGAGACATATTCTCCACCCCGGTCTTGACAAGTCATCAAGTTGAAATGTATGAATTGAAAAACTATCTTGTGAGATTAATATGTACAAATTCTATTATTATGAACAATTGTTTCTTTTAATAGCCAGCAAAAGGATCAACAAGACCTTCAAATGAATCACCTTTGACTTGCTTTTGCCATAATTGAACATTATTGGTAATTCGATCACCGAACAAAGGAACGAGTGTTTGAGATGTATTGGCTACGTGTGGGGTGATGATGACATTGGCACGCTTTGAGCCTCCTTGTTTTTCATTCACTTCCTTATCAGCTTGATCAAGTTCTAAATTCCACAAAGGATGTCCTTCCGGTAAAGGTTCAGGTGCAGTAACATCTAATCCCGCTCCAAACAGTTTACCTTTACGCACAGCATCGACCAAATCATCTTGTCGAATACATTCACCACGAGCGACATTGACAACAATCGCTTGTTTTGAAGTAATCTTATCAAATTGTGCTTTGCCCAAACATCCTTCTGTGTCTGGTGTAAGTGCGCATGTAACAAAGATTGCATCTGTGTTGACAACGTGTTTGTCCAAATCAGATAAAGATCCTACTTGAATATCACCCTTCCATCCAGCTGGAACTTCTTCTTTTTTGAGAGGTTCTGCTTTTCTGCGTAAGATTGTCACGTTCACCTTGAATGGTGCTAATAATGCCAACAATTCGATTGCGATTCCACCTGCACCCAAAATTAAAACGTTTGTATTGTATAATGAAAGAGCTTTTGGAGGACCCCAAGAAGTTGCATGTGTACGTAAAGGTATGTTACGCAACAATCCCAAAGCTAACATCAATGCATGTTCTGCTACAGGTCTAGAATATGCACCTTTTGCTGATGTCCAAGTACGATCGGAATACTTTTGTGTTAAAGAAGCATATGCAGTGATACCTGCCATGGGTAATTGAATCCATCCGATTTGCTTATGTTTTGCTAATGTGCTTTCTAATAAATCTTTTTGACTTGCACTATTGTCTAACCAAATAATTGCTTTTGTATCTTGATCAATTTCTTCTGCTCCTAATTGAATTTTCACTTCAGGTGCATCTTTTTTTAAACGATCTTTGAACGTTTGTAAACCTGCTTTTGCTGTTGCACTATCAAGAGGCAAAAATGCCAAAGCACCAAAAGGAGGAATAGAATAGGTAGCAGACATTATTATTAGATTGTGATGGTAATGAGCAAGAAACAATTTAACGCTGGCAACTGCGAATAAATGCATTCCAAGCACGGCCCCCCACCCTCACACGAGCACAGCGTGGGCACGTTTTGGGCGTATAAAATTTCTAACCGGACCGGAAATCAGCAGCTAATGCAGGTACGCGTGTATTCTATATACACAATATGTTTTGCCCAAAACAGAAGCAAAACAAGCGAAATATGACGTGATGTACATAAAAGAAACGCCTTCTTGCCAAACATTTGCACTGCAATTACCATCCACAAAAATGACTTCTTCATCTTTCAATCTACAAATGACAAAGCCAGGCGTGGCAGTTATCACAGGAGCATCTTCAGGAATCGGTCGTGCTACAGCTATCGCATTATCAGAAGCTGGTTGGACATGTGTCTTAAGTGGAAGACGTGAAGTAGAATTAAAAGAAACGGCGAATTTGATCGAAAAAGCAAGTGAAGGAAAAGGTAAAACATTAATCGTACCTGGAGATTTAACACAAACAGGAGCAGCAGAAAAAGTATTTGAATCTGCGTTTCAAACTTTTGGTAGAATCGATCTTTTATTCAATAATGCCGGTATTGCTCAACCCAATGGACCGATTGATGAAATTGATTTTGAAGCATTTAAAACTTTATTACACATCAATGTTAGCGTTCCATTTGAATGTACAAGCTTAGCATTCAAATATATGAAAAAACAATCTCCTCAAGGCGGTAGAATTATTAATAACGGATCCATTTCATCAATGTCACCTCGTCCAAATTCTGCACCTTATACTTTATCAAAACATGCAATAACAGGTTTAACGAAATCAACTTCTTTAGATGGACGTAAATATCGTATCGCTTGTACACAAATTGATATTGGAAATGCTATTAGTTCCTTAAGTGCAGCACATGGAGCAGGACATGCACAAGCAGACGGATCTATCAAAAAGGAAGATATGATGAACGTTGGTTATGCAGCACAATCTGTTGTTTATCTTGCAAGTTTACCATTAGAAGTTAATGTTCTTAATCAAACAATTATGGCAACAAATATGCCATTCGTTGGCCGTGGCTGAGAAGATGTATGTATATAATATGACAAAAAATTAAATCCACTTTGAAAGCTTGCTCTGCAAAATATAAGACTAGATTAAGCCGGGGTAGAAGTCTTTCCCCACCTCAGTACTGCAAGGTTTACGACGGCTCCGAAGGTATAAGAAATGACTTTCATTCCTGTTCGGACCGTAGTCAAATAGAGCTAAAAAGACATCCTTTTGTGGGGCCCCGGTTGTCTTTCGCGCGAGAGTTGTGGCTTTTGGTTCGGGCTTCCGTTCAAAAAATAAAAGAAGTCTGTCGTGTGTTTCAAGTGGAATATCGATTTTGACTGACTTTATGGCTCTTTTTAATAATTAATGTTACGGCAGTACAACACGAGTGGAGTTAACACAAGTGGAGATTTGCACGAAATAAAAGTATCAGGTAATCCTACCTAGGGGCCGGCGCAAAAGCCACGCGTCTAATGCACGCATGTATAGTACATAAGCCAAAGAACAATAACAAAAAACACAGATTCTGCATGATGGAATTTTGACATGAACCGGTCCCTAATGGATTTATGCGAGGTTATTAGATTCATTTTAACAACCACGAACATCCTTCTACAACCATATAAAGAAGGCTAGATGGAAATTGTTCATCTTCATTTCCTCTTCCTTTAACAACATTTGCCTTTTTTGGCTGTTCCATTCCTCCTTCAAGCTTACATCCCTCCTTCTACTTTTAGGGGACATACTCTACTATCATGTCTTCTTACAAGGCAACACGTATCAGTAACGGTATCTTTGGATACGATGTCGGTCTTTCAGGATCAACGTTGCTAGCTTTTATCACTGCATGTTGTGCAACTGGATTCTTATTGGTCGGTTATGATAATGGTGTCTTTGGTGGTTTGGTTAATACGCCTTCGTTTCAAAGTACGTTTAATAAACCGGATGATAATGTGATCAGTAATATCGTCAGTTTATATGAAATTGGTTGTTTCATTGGTGCTTTATCAACTTTCGTTATTGGCGATTATTTAGGTCGTCGTGGTACAATCATAATTGGTTCTCTATGGATGATCGTTGGTGCAATCATTCAAGCAGCAGCATCAGATGTTGGTGTAATGATTGCAGGAAGAATAATTTGTGGTGTCGGAATGGGTATAATTAATGCAACCGTTCCTGTTTTACAAGCAGAAACAAGTCCAGCAATTTCAAGAGGTAAACTAGTAGCAATCGATTTGACTGTTTTGAACATCGGTATCGTTTTAAGTTATTGGATCGATTATGGATTCAATTATAGTTCAAGTTTATCAACCAAAGCAGTAGCTTGGCGTGTTCCAATCGCACTTCAATGCGTTTTTATCGTAATTATCGCTTTGATTGCATTGATTATTCCTGACACTCCTCGTTGGCTAGTCAAACAAGGAAGAATTGAAGATGCAGCTTCTGTTTTAGAACGTTTATTAGACGAACCAAGAGATTCATTCCAAGTTCAAAGTCAATTAACTGCAATTCAATCTGCATTAGAACATGAACAACATGAAGCAGAGAAAGTAAGCGGATGGTCAAGATTGATCGCGCCTGGAGGTGGAATGAAGGATGATTCTTTACGTACCAGAAGAAGATTATTACTTGCTTGTTTCATTCAAGCTGCTCAACAATTAGGTGGTATCAATGGATTAATTTATTATTCAAGTACATTATTCCAACAAAGTATCGGCTTGGACAACAAACAATCTGCTTTGCTCGCTGGTGGTTTAAACATGTGTTTGATCTTAGGTTCAACAATTTCAATCTTTTTGATCGATAAAGTCGGTCGTAAAAGGTTACTTATCCCATGCATTGCCGGTATGTCTGCTGTTATGGCAGTGCAATCCGGCTTGGTATACAAAACTCAACAACCAGGAGCAGATGCAGTTTATGGTCGTGCAGCAAGTGCAATGTTATTCATCTTTGAATTATTCTTCAGTATTGGTTTTCAAGCAACTGTTTGGCTTATTCCATCTGAAGTCTTACCTCTCAGCATTCGTACAAAAGGTAGTGCTCTTTCAACTGCTTCAAATTGGATTTGCAACTTTGCTGTGGTCAAATTTACGCCTATCGCTATTACAAACATTCGTTATAAATTTTACATCATTTTTGCCATTCTCAATGCTGCTTGGGTACCTGTCATTGCATTCTTTTTACCTGAAACTGCATGTAAATCATTGGAAGAGATGGACGAAGCGTTTGCCGTTGATGGATGGCATATTGACAGAATGGAAGGAGCCAGAAACAATCAAGCAGCTATCGAAATGCCAAAAGAACGTGCACAAGAAGCTGATTCAGATATGGATCAAAAACTTTAATTTTTTTTAAAAATAGGATTCTTTTTCTGATTAATTCAACTTTACTCAATTTTCCATTCTTTTCATTGTTTGTATTATAAGCTAATGCCACTGCTCTTTTCGTAATCGAAAATGATATTTATTTTAACGACATTTTGTATATTTGTTTTGAGCATCGCATCGAATGTCTATCTACCTTTGCTATCCGGAACAGATTCTCGTCATTTTTTGAATTGGCCGGCGCCACTAAAATTATCGCACGATAGACCGGCCTAACATGCCTCGATTTTATACAACCATCGGTCCGAGTCACTATTTTTCCACTTCCAACAAACAGTTCAGAAGCGAATTTACTGAAAATCGAAGCAGATTTGGCTTTTTGCCAGTACGGACCGAAAAGATGCACAGTTGCATTTAGCCCGCTGTGCGGCGCAAGCTGCGCTGCTTAAACAGCCCGGCAGGACTAAAAATTGACGAAAGGCAAGGTACATGTTACGACGTACATAAAAACAAATTGGGCTGAAGAAGCTGCGGGGTACCTTTTAAGTTTAGGCAAATTAGCACACAACAAAAAATAAAAATAAAAAATAAAAAAGGCCCGGCTAATAAATGCAAGCCTACTTTAAGTTGTGTTCGGCAATTTTGACGTTTTATTTTTTGACGTTTTTGGGCATCGGGCCTGTACACATTCCTTTTTTATGTTGTTTCTTTTGTTAGGTGTGCCTCTCTTCCATTTGCAATTTTCGAAATAATTCTCTGCAACACAAACTGATCGATCGTTTCCTCCGTTCGATCAAGACATCGTCCGGACTGTGATTTATACATACTCCGGTACATTATTGCAACACAATGACACTTCATCTCAGGTCCTATAGGGATACCAACGGTCCCGCTTATACACCTCCTTCTCCTCATCATTCTGTCAATAACTTTCATGATTCTTCTCCATCAATTATCAAAACGCAAACACAAAGAACAAAATCACAAATGACTACTACAATTTTATCTTCATCCAAACAATTTGGAACGATTACTTCTCCGACAAGTAGAACATCATCTCCAAAACAATCAACTACATTAATTGCTCAAACAGAAAAGATGAACAATGGAAGTAAAGATGGTGCTCGAATCGAAGTATTGTCAGACGCATTTATTGGACTTATTGGTGATAGACCTCATCTGAGAAGATTATTGAAAACAAAAGATGGAAAGGCTTTATTCCATGAAGCAGGAATTTATCTTTCCGATTCAAATACAGTAATTTTATCTTCAAATCGATTCCAAAAACAAGGCAAAGAAAATGATCAATATGCATGTATTGTTCATCTTCCCATCGATTCTGTGCCCAGATTGAAAAACAATGATTCAATCTACCCGGGTGAACCAAGTGTTCAACTGCAAGAAAACATGTGGAAGCAAATCACAGTTCGAGAATCATTGGGTGATGATTTGATCATGCCAAACGGTGCAACACGTTGGACTATGGATGATGGAAGAGAGGGTGTTTTATGGTGCGAACAAGGCAAGCATGATTTAAATGCAATTCAAGATCCAACACAAGCATATGTACATTCTTCTTTGGTCATATACGATCCCAAGAACTACTCTACGAAGCCCAAATTGGATTCTTTTCATGGCAAGCGATTCTCAAGCTTGAATGATGTTGTCGTACATCAACAATCTGGCGCAGTATTTTTTACTGATCCGGATTATGGTGTAGAACAATTGTTTAAACGTGGACATGATATTCAATCGGGCGAACATGAATACGCTCCAAACGGTGTTTATTGCTGGTTACCCAAGACTGGTGAAGTGACTTTGCTGGATTCGAATTACGTCAAACCGAACGGATGTACTTTTGTACCTGATCCTAATTACCCAGCATCTTCAGGTATTGGTGCTTTGATTACAACTGATACTGGTCGCTTACACTTTAAACATACTCGTTGTCCTATATCAGGCAAAAAGGAAGCGAATTTCATCTGTGATAAAAGCAAACCTGCATGCATATACGCTTATCCGGTCAATTATCAAAAGCACAAATCTTCACCTGATCATCCTTTTGTGGATGTTGATAAACGTCAATTGGTTGCAAATTCTTCTTGTTCTGGCGCTCCTGATGGCATTCATCCGGACGAAAAAGGTAACGTTTGGGCTGGTCATAGTGATGGAGTACATGCATATTCGATCGATTGGTCAACGTTATCGAAAGCACAAACATCTTCAAATAATAAAGCAATAGGCAAACTTATAGGTAAAATTCGATTACCAAACGGTCATGGTGTAGCTAATTTCTGCTGGGCAGGCAAAGTTAGTGAAGAATGCCCTGATCGATATCGTATGCTTCTTTTCGCTGAGGATGAATTGTGGGAAGCAATCGTAGGCGTGAATGGGTTTGACTGATTGAATGATTAGTTGTATCATAAAATTTAAATTTTTAAAATAACATTGTATCATCTTAACGTAATAATCATCATACTGTACATTGTGAGAGAGAGAAAAGTGACAATCTATCAAAAAGTTCTATCGTAATTCATTCGTCTACGACCATTGCTTTTATCACACCTTTACCATCTACAGATTTACCGGTTTTCATCGTTTCGAATGCTTGATCTGCTTTTGATAATGGGAATTTATGTGAAAGAATAGCTTGAACGATTGGTTTGCCATTATGCAAAGAAGCCATTACGGGACTATTTGATAAAAGTTCAATTGCTTGTGGAAACATGTTTGCATAACGAAAAACACCAACGATATCCACTTCACGTAATGCAGCAGCATCCATTGGTAAAGTCATTGTTGGATGACCCATTCCGATCATGCAAACTACACCTCCAGGTTTAGCAGCATAAATTGCAGAACGAACACAAGTTGGTACTCCAGTACATTCGTAAACGACATCAAATCCATCTTGATCGATATTTTTTAAATTTGATTTTATATGTTGAACTAATTCTTTTTCATCAGTAAATTGAGATGAATTTGTATTAAGATAAGTAGAATCACACCAACCCAAACTTTGTGCTAAATCCAAACGATTTTGTGAAACATCAATAGCTGATGTTGTACAAGCTTGAAAATGTTTAGATGCTGCACATGCTAATAAACCTACTGCTCCTGCTCCTATTACCAAAACAGATTGACCTTTAACGAACCTTGAACGTTTAAAAGCTTGTAAAACAACAGCCAAAGGTTCTGCTAATGCTGCCGAATGCATATCAACATGATCAGGTAAAGGATGACATAATCTTATAGGCCAATTAATAAATCTTTGTAATGTTCCATGTAAATGAGGAGCAGTTTTTGCACTTGAAGCAAAACGCATATTTTTGCAAAGGTTATACTTTCCCGTTTGACAATAAGAACATTGTTCACAATTACGACCAGGTTCGATTGCGATACGTTGTTGAAGTTTAAACTGGTGTTTATTCTTTATAGCAGAACTTGTAGGTCCAAAAGCAACAATTTCACCAACAGATTCATGACCTAAACACATTGGATGTTGAAGTGCAAATTGACCATTCTTTCCATGACAATAATAATGAAGATCACTTCCGCATAAACCTGTTGCACGAACATGAATTTGAATTTCATCTTGTAATGGAGAAGAAGTTATCGTTTCTTCTATACGTAAATCATTTGGTCCATGTAAGACTGCCATCAAATTCGTATTGGATCCTGTCGTGTGAGCAGCAGCCGTTACCGACGAAGTAGCATTATCTATACCATTTAATGCAATCGTTCTTTGTTGTGTTTCTACAGCAACTGCCATCTTGTACGAACAAATGAGGAGATTAGATGATGGAAATAATGTGAAATGGTATGTATGATAAATGCTAATCTTATAATGTCCCTTTCTGAAAATAATCATAAGGGAGCGGTGGGGCGCGGAATTATTGAACACGTTCTAATGCATAATCAATCCCCCACTTCCAGAAAAATAAATTTGAGCCTCGGACCGGTGGGCTTATACGTACTGCTTGCTTAATAAATAAAGAAGGGCTCTGAGCAACTATGCTTTACGCCAATTTTGCATGCATTTAGTGTTGCATAAGCGGGCGCACACGCTGACTCTGCGCCGGTGCTCAACTTAACTTTAACATCGTCTTCCCTCGCTTTTATCAATAATCACGACGCGGGCTCAGCATTCCGATCCGGTTTACATCCAACAAGCCATGCATTCATTCATCGGATAATGAACAACGACTACAACAAATCCATTCTCACTGCTTTGAAATTATTTAATCTCAAGCATGTCTTCTAATTCAGACAATCAAATTCAATGGCACAGTCAATATGATATCAAAAGTCCACCCGTAAAACCGGAAGGATATGTACGGTTCATTGTGATTAGTGATACGCATAGCACACAACCTAAAGTACCAGATGGGGTAAGTAGATTGTGAAAAAAATATTTCTACAAATTGTACTCATCTTGCCTGGCCTGGGCTACAGGATGTTCTATTGCATTCTGGTGATTTGACAGATATTGGAGGAACGAAAGCATTCGAAGAGCAACTTGCATGGTTAGGGTGAGAGAGAGAGGGTCAGAGATGAATGAATGCATTACTAGTACATCTTGCTGACTTGCAATAATACCCTCTTGCAGAACACTTCCTCACCGTTACAAATTCATCATTGGCGGTAATCATGATTTTGGTTTAGATGATAAAAGAGGCTGGTACAGTGAAAAGGGAAAATTTATTCATGCCAAATTTGGTTTCAATCATGCTAGCCCTGAAGAAATCAGGAAAGCAGTTGCACAATTTGAATCACAATCAAAATCTGATGGAAGAAACAAATATGTAGAGGACGAACAGATTGAATTTTCAATTGGCGAAAAGATTTGGACGTTGTACGGAAGTCCTTGGTCACCTGAATTTGGCGGTTGGGCTTGGAATTATAAAAGAGGTCAAGAAGCAAAGGAATTGTATGATCGTGTAAAAAATTCCGATATCCTTCTCACCCATACACCGCCTCATAATCTTGGCCGATTAGATGTCATCACAGATGGCAAAACTCACGTCGGATGCGAAGAATTAACAAAAAAATTCGAAAATGGAGATTTGAGACCATTATTGCATTGCTTTGGTCATATTCATGGTGAGCTTTTAAGAAAATTTGTTGTTTATTAGCTTGATGCTTAATGACTGGTTGTTGTTATTTTTTTATTGCATGGTGCAGAGGCGTACGGTTCCCATTTGCAAACTTGGGACAATAAATCAGAAGGTCATCCCAAAACACTCCTTCTAAATGCAGCTTTGGTAGAAATGAATACGAAAATGCTCTTGGCAGAATCAGCTATGAAATTACCCATTCTAACTTTATTGCGTTGGCTAGGATATCAAAGACCTGCTTGGTTACAAGTTGGCTTGAAGTATTCTGTAAAGAATCTGTGAGTAGAGAGGAAAAATGTCGAATGCTCACCTCATCTGATCATCTCATTGTATCGTTTGAACAGACCTATTATTGTGGATATTCATCCATCCAACATCAAATCAAAGCTTTAGAAAGAAAGTCTTTATCAACAGCTGAATTACCAGTATTTTCATTTACCTCAACTATTGCAGCGGAAAAGAACATATAAGTTACATGAAAGATGACGGTTGACCCAAAAAAAATGGTGACTATAAATATAAATAATGATGTTGTATTGTTCAGACAATCAAAAGCTTTCCTCACTTTTTCAAGTCTTCATATTCTTCGCGTAATTGCGTCATTTTGGCTTTAAGCATATTTATGCTTACAGGTTTCGTTTGCCATTCGTCCATCCCACAGATTTGTAAACCACGATTTTTATCTTGTGGAGTACTCAAAGCGGTGATTGCGATAATTTTTGGTCGAATGGGTAATTCGTATTTTCGCATTTCTATGCAAGCATCAAAACCATCCATCAAAGGTAAAGATATATCCAACAAAACCACTGTTGGCTTGTAAGATTGAAACTTTTCAACTGCTTCAACTCCATCTTTTGCTTCTGTGAACGGAATTTTGAGTTTGCGCAAAACAGTAGTAAGCAAACGCATATTGATCGGATTATCTTCTACTGCTAGAACGCGGAAAGATGATGGATTTTTGATAGCCTTTGCGATCGCAGAAGGTTTAAGATCCAAATTCTTTTCAGTAGCGTTAGCTGTAGATGTTGGGTTGCCTCGAGGCGTTGGAAGTGATGAGAAAGGCGAAATATCTTTTTCTGCAAATGTGTCTTGAATTTGATTTGTTTCAGCGATTGGCGTAGATTGTGAAAAGTAATCTTCTTCTTCGTCTTCTTGTCCTGCTAATGGAAGAGCTGTTTTATCCACTATTGGTCGATTTGCACCGGAAAGATCTATATTTGTGGCCGATTCCGCTTGTTGTGCAAGTTCAAAGGCTTTGTTCTTCCTAACGCCCATATCCATAGGAGCTTCCAGTAATTGCTCCAACGTGTTCCAAGTAGAAGGACCAAAAGGTGGAATGAGTAAAACGTGTGGTCCACTCCTCACCAACATCATCGATTCTGGCTCCGGTCTTAGTCTGAGCGCATTTCGAGTGACAATGATCGAATATACGTTTGGCTGACCAAGATCTGAAGGTAATTGAGCCTCAGAAGCGGATAGTGCATTTTCGTGAATGACGTATAAACGATATTCATTCTTGTTATGATATGGAGACTTGTTGCCATTAGCTGTTTTCCCTACCGAAGGAGGACTTCCTTCAGAAATGCATTGCACCCCGTGCTTTTCCATAATCGATTGCAACTTCCCACTTATATATTTCGTTCCTGCCTCGCTTTCAAATCCGATAAAGCTTGCGTTTGTGAAAATGCTTTTATGTTGTTGATTTGTGTTCAATTCGTCTTCGAAGTCTTTGTCAAGCTTTGGATTCTTTATAATCTTGCCTCGTCTTGAAAAAGGAAGGAAAACATTTACACATGTACCTTTGTCAATCTTACTTTGGATCGTGTAAGCACCACCCATAGATTTAATCAATGCAAAAGCTACGGTCGATCCTAATCCAGTGCCTTGAGAAAAGTCATCTGCTTTTAAGAACGGTTTCAGATAGCTATCCTGTAAGAAACTATCCTTCATACCAATTCCTGAGTCTTTAACCTGTAATTGAATCCAATAAGTATTTAAAGAAATCCTTTCGAGAAGTTCTATTCCCTCTCCTGGCATAGAACAAATAGAAGTGGATATTTCTCCATTCTTGTGTTGTGTAGAGGCCTCTTTTTGTACTTCTTTTATATATTGAGTAAAAAATGCAGAAGACGAGAGACGAACTTCTACTTCTACTAAGCCTGATTGCGGTGTAAATCGGATCGCATTGCTCACTAATCTTCCCGTAATCTTGTGCAACTTTTCTCGATTCCCAATAGGTGAATTTGTCAAACTTTCGTCAATTTGGATCGTGATTGATGGAGGTAAAGTGATCATTGTCAGATTACCTCCAAGTACATCGGGCGGTTGAACATGTTTTGGTGAAATTGTGATCGGTGTGGACGAATTTGCATTTTGTGAATCCGTATTTTGTAATTCAAGTCGATCTTCTGCTTCTTTTTTTGCGGCAGATTCCATCAATTCAGCAATTGCAGCTAAACTCGTATTTCGTGCGTCAGAAGTTGGAGTATCTGTTTCATCTGAAGGGGTGATGGAGAGACCTGCATTGACAGCACGAAAGATGCGCATCGCTTGCAAATCTGAATATCGAAGTTCTTCCCGACAAGCACTTTCAATCACTTCACCAAAATCAAAAGATCTGAAAGAGTCTCTATTGTTTATTTCAGGCTTTTGTTTCCTTTCTCCACTTGAACCGTCAAACATATTGTCCAAGGTAAGAATGTCGTCTAAAATCGTTTTTAGCATCATACTAGAAACGTGAATAGATTCTAACTGAGGAGCTAAAACTCTTGCTGCTTTTATCGTTTCACTTCCTTCATACATTTTCGATCCAGCTGAAGTAGGCATTGATGCATCACCGATACTCCTTCTTGCCATCATTCCGCTCTCGAAAGTTAGATCAGCTGACCATTTTGCCTTTATTTCTCTTCCAAAGAATGTATCATCTTTGCCCCCTCGAAGGCCTTCTGAAACGCCCATAATTCCATTCAAAGGAGTACGTAATTCGTGTTGCATAATTCGAATAAGATTTAATTGACCGTTGCTGATCACAGAAGCTTGCTCTTGACAAGCAAGACCGGCCAAATGAATTGCTAACATGGAACAAAAATCAATTTCCATTGCACTCACTGCATTGGTTTGATCCCATGTAAGGCACAACATTGCTAAAGGTGCTTTCCTAAGATTGATCGCGTTCTCAGCAACGATTGGGATGACCAAACAAGTCGCTACTGAACTTGGTAAAATAGGTTCAATGAGCGCCACCGCATCTTCTGTTGATAAAATACAACAACATGGTAATTCATCCTTTGAATCTTCCTTTACTCCATGAACACCATAAGGACATTTTCGATTTGGCGATTTTCCTGTACGCTCTACAGCAGCACTTCTGATTGGTGCAACTTGTGATGATTGATCAAGTTGTAATAATTGAGATTTATTTCGTGAAGTGTCTGATTTTGCCATTTCGAACCAATTTTCAAGCGATGAAATAGTGCGATAATCCTTCATTTGAGGAACTAAAGTAGAATCACCTGAAATTGCAACCATAGAAATCCATTCATTGCTATTAATATCCTTGTTTGTCTCAGTCGTAGGCGAACTTCTTGAATGACTTGCACTTTCCTCTTTTCGAGGATGGAGGGAGAAATTGGAACCGTCTATCAAACAAGCCGATTTCGCCGATAGACTTGAACGAGCTACAGTAAGCAAATTTTGCATCGCATCAACGTCCTCCAATATACTGGCATACACCGGCTTTCCATCTCCCAGCATTGGGCTTGATGGACTTGCTATTATTGGCTTATCGTCAGGCATAAGAGGAAAAAGATCACTCATTCCAGGCATTTGCAAGCCAACTGCTCTGACGGTCGCATTGGAGCGCAATCGATGCTCTAAAGATTCATTCAAGCTGGCAACGATTCTTGTAGAGTCTCGTTGAAGCTGTCGACTTTTATCTGCAAATTCACTAAGAAATTCGTTCTCCATTGCTTCTTGCGTCATACGTGCAAAATCCAATAAAATCTTTGCACCATCCTTGTCAAAATTAGGGCGAGGCTTTATGGAAAAGATGCTAAATCGACCTGCAGGAACAGGCGAAACGCTCACCTTGCAACAAGGAGTTTCCGAACAAGATAAAAGAATCGGTGCAGATGCATGAAATCGATAAGACATATCTATGTGAAATCCTTCTTTGCCGAAAAGTCGATCAAAATGCCAATCTTGTGCCATATCTGGAACGACAAAAATATCCGAATCACCTTCTAGTAGAAGTGCATGTGAACAAATGCTAGCACAAGCCGGAACTTGACTTATTGGTGGACCATCGGCTGCTAAAAAGATGATATTTTTGTCATCTGCACTTGCAAATGAAAGAGTGACCATATCACAATCGAAAATACGTTTGGCCATTTCCACATATCGTTGTAAGTGCTGCCGTACTTGAGGTCGCACGATACCATGTCTTAGTCTGTAATGATGATATAAGAAGATGCGATCAGATAATTGAGATCCCTATAGAGAGTTTTCTTTTAAATTACTTACAATGCTTCATGCCTTTTTCTTCTCTTTGTTAGCGGTAATTTGGGAGCAGCAAGATGATGGAATTTATTGAAATAGTCTATATCGTTAAAGAAAGGTTGATGAGCATTGCGTCAAATAATGAAGTGAATCGAAAATTGCTTACCTATGTTATCCATTGGAATTCCTTGTGCATCATGAACGATTGTTAAATCTGCTGAAGGAGAATGTTGTATTGGATCGATCTCTTTGTCATCATCGCATAATTCCCATT
This sequence comes from Meira nashicola, assembly GCA_001600355.1. Taxonomy (NCBI): domain Eukaryota; kingdom Fungi; phylum Basidiomycota; class Exobasidiomycetes; order Exobasidiales; family Brachybasidiaceae; genus Meira; species Meira nashicola. The sequence continues at coordinate 4,502,042 of BCJU01000001.1, read as the reverse complement.
TGCCTGATTGATAAGCAGCGAGAAACCTTTTCCATCCTTGATTATCGTCATTCGATGGTCGGGCTGGAGCATGAACGATTTTTGGTTCACTTGTGAGAAAATTTTCGAGCCCATGATTACAATTTTCTACTTCGAAGCTACTACCCGCTGAACTTCCAATCTGATCTTTAGAAGATTGTAAAGAACACGAATCCAACGCCATTTCTACCTCAGCACTGAAACTTGAGCAGATGTTGCGCTCGAAAAGAATCAGTGCTTCAATCGAGTAAGATCGAAATGATAACAATAGATGGTTGTTGGCTTCAACATGTTTAAATTAAGGGAAATATTTCCTATTTCTATGCAGAGGAAAATTATGTGTATACTCTATTTTTGTGGATGTATGCATCTGACTACCTATCACAGCCCAGTGCACCTGCCAAAAAGAGAAGCAATCTTTTTGATAGCATTCATTCGAGATCTATGTAGGTAAAGACTGCATTGGTCTCATGCACATACGGTAAAAGATGAATCAAGAGGATTCATGAATCTTGAAGCATTTTGTCCAATGATTTAGCGCCCTTAAAATTGAAGGGAAGCCACATGCGAAAAAGGACTAGACTTATTGTTCACTACCAGGTAGCAGTACAAAACATACAAAGGAGATCATGAGTGTGTATGCTAGATAACTTGAATATGAAATCCAATGTCGGTAATTGAATTTTGAGAGCAACTTTTGATAGCTTCCAACAAGGCACAAGACGGTCAAGCATGCGTGTGGACAGCGCAGCGCCACTCTTCTTCTTTCTCTCAAAATGGGTCGAGTAAATCTTTATAGTCGCTTGACATCTTTCCGCTCGACAGGGAATACTTTAGTAGTAGCTGCTCTCGATTTTTTATTTTTGAATATGCATGTTCTGAGTACATATATAAACTGCTTATTTTGGGTAAAACAGGCCCACGTAATAAAGTACTTGATGCACAAATGTGAGTGAGGAGTGGACTAGACCAGACTACATGCGCGCGCGGGCGTATTTTACGTATAGACTACAGGAGTAATTCAGCTAAAGGCTCAGGTGAATATTACACGTGTTTCCGACAAAAGTCTAGAATATGAATATGCATGCAAGAAGCGGAGTAGCCTTATGAAATAAAGTTTTGATGAATGGCAGACCTACTCTACCCTTTGCTGCGATCATAAGCAAAAAAAAAAGGATCATTGTGTTGAAAAACACAATGAATATAGAACTACAGCCAACCAATTTCAATTTAATCGCAGGAGCTTTAGGTACATTTTTATGTTTGTACGGATCACTTTCTTTTTTGGTCAAAGAACGACTTTATATGAATGAAGCACCTTTAGCTGTTCTTGCTGGAATTGGATTGGAAAGATTAGCGCAACTTTTACGTTCGACTGTTGATCCTAATAGCGATGCAGGTTTACGAGACGATTTGGATTCTATTGGAAATAATTTGAGTAGACTAGTCTTAGGTATTCAATTGGTTCTCGTTGGAATTCAATTACCACATAAATATTTACGAAATGAAGTTCAAAGTCTTTCAATCCTTTTAACTTTGGTGATGGGAACAACATGGTTAATCACTGCAGGATTATTGATGGCAATTATTCCAAATTTATCACTTTTACCTGCTTTGATCATCGCTTCTTGTGCTACGCCAACAGATCCAGTTTTGAGTAATGCTTTGGTAAAAGGTTCTTTTGCCGATAAACATGTTTCACCTTGGTTACGAAATTTAATCTTGGCAGAATCAGGAGCGAATGATGGTTTCGGTTATCCATTCCTGTTCTTAGCTTTGAATTTGCTCAAATCAAAAAGTGTAGGAAAAGGTTTGTTGTCTTGGTTTGTGGATACATGCATTTATCAAGTAGGATTAGGAGCCGTATTCGGTATTATCGTTGGCGTAGCAGCAAACAGAATCTTACGTTTCAGTACAAAACATGATTATATCGATAAGGAAGGTTTTCTATGCTATGGAATCGCCGTTGGTATCTTTACAACTGGTATTGGAGGTTATTTGGATTTAGACGATCTATTCTCTGCTTTTGTTGCTGGTAATGCTCTTACTTGGGATGACTGGTATCGTCGTGAAACAGAAGAAGAAGAATTGTATAATGTGACAGATTTGTTACTCAATTCGACCTTTTTCCTTTTTCTTGGAGCAACAATTCCTTGGTCGTCTTTCACAGACATGGCTGCAGAAGGTGTCACAATATGGAGATTGATCATCTTGGGAATATCAATTCTCCTTCTACGAAGGCTACCTTCACTCGTCACATTTCATCGGCTCATTCCACGTTTACGTGGCTCTTTTGGAGACGCAGTCTTTATGGGCTATTTTGGCCCAATAGGTGCAGGTGCAATATTTTATATGACTCTTGTCATCGAACAATTACAAGATCAAAAGGAGAACGAAAGCGTGAAAAGAGTTTTAACTTTAATCACTCCAATCACATATGCTCTCATCATTTCTTCTCTTATCGGTCATAGCAGTCTAATTCCCTTTGTTGGAATCTATTTAGACAAAAGAAGTGCAAAACAATCTATCAAATTACAAGGAGAAGAAGAAAGTTTACGACACGGAACAAATGACGTTATCGCTCATGATACCCTTGAATCAGAAGCACAACCGGAATCTTCTACCGATCAATCTGTTTCGCGACCACAAATGGGCGAAAGACCAAGGAATTTAAGTCGCAGACGTTCAAGACGTTCTTCACAAGCTTCATCGCAAGAAGGAGCATTTGATTATCAGAGACATTGGAAGGATTATGCAAGTTGGAGACACAGTACTTCTCATGCACCATATGACGAAAGTGATCATCCTTCTGATTTCAGAAATTCAAGAAGACATGTCAGACCGGAAGAAGAGCAAGATTCATAATAAGACAAAACATGCATATATTTTTTGCTTTTGTTTTGGGCAAAACAGATCTTTTGCTTTTTTTTTATGTACCTGTTTTGCCCAAAACAGATTTTTTGCTTTTGATTTGGGCAAAACAGGCACATATGTTTTGCTCAAAACAGATGTTTCGCCTTTGTTTTGGGCAAAACAGACACTATATATTTTGCTCGAAACACATATTTTAAAGAACTCTAGTCATAATCACATTTTACAAGTAAGCCAATAGATCATATCTACACTGTAATTTTCTAATCAATTCGTCCATTCTATATCGGTTCGTCCCGTGGTTCGATCAAAATCTCGTTCACAGCAACGTGTTCAGGTTGCGTAAGAGCATAGATGATCGAATTGGCAACATCTTCCGCATCAAGAACCTTTGCGCCAGAAGGTTCTCCGTATTGTTTTAATGCTTCTGCATCTGTTGACATATTTAACAAATCCGTGCTCACATTTCCAGGTTGAACAGCTGTAACACGTAAGCCTTTGCCGGCAGTTTCTAATCGTAAAGCTTGCAATGTTGCTTCAACGAAAAACTTGCTTGCTGAATAAACTCCCAAACCAGGGAAGACTTTTCGTCCTGCATCGGAAGAAATGGCAACAATATGTCCTTTTCCGTTTTTCAACATACTTGGAACAGTATTTGCCAAGCAATGCAAAAGACCTTTACAGTTCACATCCACCGTTTGCTCCCACTGTTCAGTTTGAACGTTTGCCATCATGGTGAAGTACATCACCCCAGCAATACTGATCACAATATCAACTTGACCAAGTTGTTCATTCGCAGTTTGAACCAATCTTTCTACTTGCTTTGCATCCGTCACATCCGTTGGAATAGCGACAAAGTCCTTTTCTGAACGACCGCTCAAAGTGGCTGCGATCATGCCCTTTTGCACTTTCTCTAATGCATCTTTCCTTCTTGCTCCAATAGCTACCTTTGCACCTTCGCGTGCCAAAGCTGTTGCTACTGCTGCACCAATACCAGAAGATGCACCTGTCACAACTGCTACTCGTCCTGACAATCTTCCTTTTGTCGTTCCATTCAAACCTGCGACTCCATTAGTGTATCCATTCGAAACACCGTTTTCCTTCTTGGCAGCATCACTGGGAGGAGATGGTAGCCATCCTCGAGCGTAAAAGTGACGCAAGTAAGTGTGCCACAATTGCTCATCAATCTTGGGACGTGGTAATCCTAATTTTTCGAGAATAGGTCTTGTCTTTGCGTCATCCAATAAGGGTGCTTCTGTCAAACCTTCAGTGGTCGGCATTCCTCCCTTTAAAATATCGGCAGTAAAAGGAAGTTTAGTATCTTTGTTCCTTTCCTCGATACTCTCTTGCCAAATAGCTTTCCATTTGTTCCATGGTAGCTTCTCGGTCTTGTAGCCAGAAGCCTCCAACAATTCAAACAATTTGGTTGCCAAGAGTGGTGCTGGATCAGCAAGATGGAAAACAGTCTGCAAATCCTTTTTTCCATCTCCATCGTATTCGCAAATGGCTGTGATGGCTTGTGCAACGTAATTGACAGGAGTCATTTCACATCTCCATCCTTCGACTACGGGTGCTTTGCCCAGACGTAGAGATTCAACGACAATTGCATTGAGCAAGTCATATGGATTCGAAGAACCAGTTTCATTGCATCCACTCAAAGTACCTGGGCGGATGATGGAAGCATGAATTCCCCTTTCTTGTGCCTCCAAAACAAGTTGTTCGGCCACCCATTTGGTTTGGCCGTATCCATCTGGAACATCTTGAACAGCTTCTTCTACTGTAATTTGAGCTGATTCTGTCCAAGGTTTACCTGTGACAGGTAAAGCGCCATTACTTGAGATATGATGAACAGTTGCGCCACCTAAAGCAGCAAGACGAAGAATCTCTCGAGTTCCTCCTACATTAGCAGCACGCAAAGCTGCATAAGGGTATACCAAATTCACAATTGCAGCACAGCTGATCACGATATCAACTCTTTTGGCCAATTGTGCAAAGTGCTCTTCCGAAAGACCCAAACGAGTTTGAGGTAAGTTTCCAGGTAAGACTTCCATGCGATCCAATAGACTATCATTCCATAATCCAAGGTCATTCAAGTTATTTCGAATACGTGCTAAGCCATCAGGCTTGTATTTCTCGTTTGGTTGTGGGAAACGCACTAAACAAACAATCTTTGCTGAAGAGGCAGCGATGAGAGAGCGCAAAAGAAATGCGCCTAAATAACCTGTCGCGCCGGTTAACAAGACCGTCTTGGCATCTGATAGACGATGTCTTGGCGTTGGAGAAGAAGGATAACGGATTTCGTCATCTAATTTGGAATCAGCTGCCATGATTGCGGGAAGATCAGATTGCAATTCGGCCAAATGACCATCTCTTGCTGCAGTCACTGCAGCAAGATGGCCTTTCAAAGAAGCATCTGCCGCTAAAGCCGAAAGAGGGATATGGAAACCGAATGCTTTTGTTAATTTGGAGGCTAAATCGGCCAAAGCAAGCGAATGTCCTCCCAAATCGAAAAAGTCGGCTTCACCAACATGAATCGCATCACGTGGCACATTCAAAGCAGCTGACCAAGCTTCAATAATTGTCTCTACACGAATTTGTCTGGCGCCTGATGCGCTCGCTGCTACCGGTGTACCAGGTCGGGTCATTGGCGGAGAGGGCAAGGCTTTCGTATCAATCTTACCGGAAACCGTATGTGTTGGCAATTTGTCCAAAGCAATCCAAACAGAAGGAATCATATAATGTGCCAAATCATTGGTCAAAAATCTGCGTGCTTCAGGACTATGACCGAGAGGTTGTTCAATATTGGGCCAAGGACGATTGGTTGCAGTAACGTCTCTGACAATGTATGCCACAAGACGCTTTTCGATTCCTTCGCCATGTCCAACAACCGCACAAGCACGAACAGCCAATCTTTTCGTGATTGCCGTTTCCACTGCTCCAGGTTGAACGGTATAGCCTCGCGTTTTGATATAGCCACCGATACGACCTGTGATTTCCAATAATCCTTCAACGATGCGTGCTTCATCACCTGTACGGTACAATCGACCGCCTTGAGGGCTGAATTTATTCGTCAAAAAGGCTTTTTGTGTGGCTTCAGGTAAGTTAAGATAACCGCGTGCTAGCAAAGGGCCTCCAACGCACAATTCACCCACTGAGCCATTCTCAACCAGCTTATCCGATTCGGGATCAACGATGAAAACGTTTTTTGGGTCAAGCAGAGGTCCTACAGGGCAGACACCATTCTTGATAGCAGACGATTTTGTGATCAAATCCGTCACTTCACCTGCTGCAACTTCGTGTGTTTCACTGGCACTGTAGACGTTGAATAAATGCGTTGAAGGAAAAGCAGCTTTTGCGCGTGTACAAAGATCCACAGTCACCACCTCTCCATTCAACCAGAGGGATTTCAATTTGGGCAATTGAAGTTTCTTTGCCTCGCTTGCCAAGACTGTTGCCAATAAAGTTGGTGTCATGAGAGTATCGACGATCTCTCTAGATTGCAAGAAATTGACCAAGCCTTCTGGATCATAACTGACACTATCGGGAACAGCAACTGTTGTAGCACCACGAATAAGCGGTCTAAGGATTTCCCAAATAAAAAAGACATTGCAAGCGACCCTATCTCCAGGATTGAGATCAGAGATACCAAAACGAAGAGCATAAGAGCCAACGGCTGCACGATGAGGATTGGCGATTCCTTTTGGTTGACCAGTTGTGCCGGAAGAATAAGAAACGAAGGCCAATCGATCAAGATCATTGTCAGATGGTTGAAGTTTGAGGTTGCTCTCCAAGATTTTTTCCGTGTCAAGTTGTTTGATGGGAAAATCGGTAGGCAATCTGCTAGAATGCTTGGAATGAGTCAAGATGATGTTGGGGCTAGCGTCCCGAACGACTTTTTGCAGCAGCTTTTCAGGGTATGCCAATTCGAGAACGAGGAAAGCACCACCTGCACGTAATGCTGCCAAACTTGCAATTACATAATCTGCACATCTGCCCATCAAAATGCCCACCAAGCTATCCTTTTTGACGCCATACTTTTGTTGTAATTCGATGGCCAAAAAGCGTGTTTGCTCTTCTAATTGACCATAAGTCAATTTTTTGTCAATATCCTCTAAAGCGATCGCATCGGGAGTCGCTTTAGCTTGTTGCTCAAAGAGCGAAACAAGATCTTTCGTGATGTCGAGATTGGTTCCCATATTGTCCTTTATGATTTCATCGAAAAATTTACAAAGTTAGAAATAAACGTATTGTCCGACCTCGATCACAATTCTACGACCTAATAAAAAAAAGCTTTTTTTTGGCTTGAATTCGGTCTATTTGAGATAATTGCAAAGAGGCGGTTGTGGGAAAGGATAAAGGTGTTGATTATTTACGTACGCATTTCTTTTTCGGAATGATCGGGAAGCTTTAAAGAGCAAAAAATTGGTTAAGAAGAAATTCGAATCTCACAGTGCATCGTCAAGCAATTTAGCGCGTTAAGCAAATTATATGTGTGTGTGAAATTGGCCGTTAAATGCTGTTCAGGTGTGGAAACGTTCGCCCATATTTTGCAGTATAAAGGCGAAAGAGCTCAAACTTAAGTTTATCATCCATGCACTTCGCCGCGCGCGCGGGCACTCACGCATTCTCTAAGCAAAGAACTTTAATCCCAGACGCTTCCTGCAAAACTGCAGGCGAAACGGAAAGATTTCAATGAGTTCTGTTGGCTGAATACGCACACACATGCAAAATTATTTGTAATAAACATACCCTTAGCAGTTCTTATTCTTTTTGTTAAACAATAAAATATTGCGTGCTAATTTGGATTTTAGTGCTAATATCATTCCTACGTGCATATAGTCTATATTTCGGCCCTGTGATTCATCCATGCATACATGCATATAAATTTGGTGTAATTTGTGGAGTCGGTTCACAGCCATCATGATTACCATCACCTAAGAAAACATGCTATATTCTTCAACAAGTGACAATGAAGCGAGTTCACATACTGTTGACGATGACCACTTGAGTTCTCAGTGGCGGTGCTTTAGGTCCGGATAAAACATTATTACTCGATATCTGATCACGACGTCAGCCTGTGCAAATGTGGTTCGCTAAACAACTACTATCCACCGCCTTGATTTGATTGTGGGTGCCGCGCATACATTATGTAGGCTTCATTTATTGTATCGCTGCAGAAAGGACATGAACGGTAACAAAACTTGAAGGCTCTTCTATCCGAAAATAAGAAGCCACAATTCCATGGTTGATTGCTATGATCACCACCCTTTGTTGTGCCGAAAATTCTGGAATCTCACAGATGAATGAGGTATTGATGCCGGTGGCGTAAATGTTCTCTTCAAATGAAACAGCGCAATGATAAGTGAATTGACGAGATTGAAGGATGTTGTACTACTATGGCCGGCCGAAAACCCTGCCACGAATCACTCACTCACTCACTTTCCATTCTTCAGCCTTGATGCAAGCTTTAGCCGATGTACCTCCCCGCCTTTTTTTTGTTTCATAAAAGTATCAAATTGCTCATTTCAGCCCCTCATTTCGACGCCCGAATATTTCAAGAAGGAGCCGCATTGTATGTGCGCACAAATTTGCCCCGCTACAGCATAAGAGCATGCTTGATGAAGAGCGGGTATAAAGTATGTCAGTGTATTTTGAAGACGACTAAAAGCATCTGATCCCTTTGTCTTTGTCTTTCTTTTCACCTTCTTCCTTCTGACAAAGAAAACTCAAGATGGTGTCTTTCGACGTCGGTCTTCGTGGACCTTATCTTTTATCCGTAATTACAGCTTGTTGCGCTACCGGTTTCTTACTAGTAGGTTACGACAATGGTGTCTTTGGTGGTTTGGTGGAAGCTCCTTCGTTTAATTCGACATTCAATTATCCAAGTGAGAATATGATTGGTAATATCGTTAGTCTTTACGAAATTGGTTGTTTTTTGGGAGCATTATCAACATTTGTTATGGGAGAGAAATTAGGCAGAAGGATGACAATCATCTTTGGCGCTCAATGGATGATTGCCGGTGCAATTATTCAAGCTGCTGCAAGTACTGTTGGAGTTTTAATTTTTGGTCGTCTAGTTTGCGGAATAGGTATGGGAATCATTAATGCAACCGTTCCCGTCTTGCAAGCTGAAACAAGTCCAGCATTTTCACGTGGTAAATTGGTAGCAATCGATTTGACGGTATTGAATTGTGGAATTGTTATTTCGTATTGGATCGATTATGCTTTCAATTTTGGCGCTCCTTCTTTGAAAGGTGATTCAATATGTTGGCGTTTACCGATTGCATTGCAATGCGTCTTTATCATTTTCATCATTTTATGTGCTCTCGTCATTCCAGACACGCCAAGATGGTTGATCAAAAAAGGAAGAACGGAAGAAGCAAAAGAAGTGATTGCAAGATTGTTGAATTCATCTACAACGGAAACCAAAGTGGAAAAGCAATTCGCAGAAATCAAAGAAGCACTCGAACACGAACAGCGTGAAGCAGATCGTGTTCACGGCTGGCGTGGCTTAATTGCACCTGGAGGTGGATGGAGTGATGATTCATTGCAAACACGTAAAAGATGGCTTTTGGCATGTTTCATTCAAGCTGCACAACAATTAGGAGGTATTAATGCATTAATTTATTATTCAAGCACTCTTTTTAAAAAATCAATCGGATTATCAGACAAAGATTCAGCTTTATTGGCTGGAGGTTTGAATATGTGTTTGATTCTTGGCAGTACAATTTCAATCTTTTTGATCGATGTTGTTGGTCGAAAGATGTTATTGTTGCCTTGTATTGCAGGTATGTCTGCTGTTATGGTTGTCCAAACCGGTTTAGTGTACAAGACACAACAACCAAATAGCTCAAAAGTTTATGGTCGTGCAGCAAGTGCAATGTTATTCATCTTTGAATTGTTCTTCAGTATTGGTTTTCAAGCAACTGTTTGGTTAATTCCATCAGAAGTTTTACCTTTACGTATTCGAACGCAAGGAAGTGCTTTAAGTACTGCTTCAAATTGGATTATGAATTTCGCCGTTGTGAAATTCACACCTTCAGCTATCAAGAATATAAAATATCGTGTTTATATCATCTTTGCCGTTCTTAACGCACTTTGGGTTCCTATCATTGCATTTTACCTGCCCGAAACTGCACGTAAATCTTTGGAAGAGATGGATGAAGCGTTTAGTACGATTGGTTGGCAACAAAGCGAGCGTCAAGAAAAGGTCGACGTTGAGGGTGTTGACAAGTGAATGATGATGTCTTTCTTTATCTTATACCCTGACTGTATATAACAGTGTAATGCATCTTTCATGAATGATCTGAATGTTATAAAGTACCTCTTTGAAAGATTCAATGCCGCGTACGTCCGTGCACCGCGTCTGAGAAGCCAAACGCGCGTTTGATTCACACCTTTTCTGTACTATCATCAGTCTCACCATAAATGTATCAATTTTCAAAAGTGGAAAAAGATGGTATAATTGCAAAACGATGTTACGTCTATAACAGCAGAGATCAAAAATAAACAATACCAAAATGGAAAATATAAGAAGGTATGTATGTATGCATGTGTTTTGGATCTACGGAAAAAAAAAAGATATGGAATGGACAACTATTGTTTGTGGTGAGCTGAACACACCAATCCGAAAAAAACAAACAAAAAATGAAGGCGAAAGGATTACGTTGATGATGATTGTCCTAAATGTCCGTGAATCGTGTAAGGGAAGAACTACCCTGGAAGATCATACCCTACTTGCAGCAAGTCCTATCAAGTCATTTATTTGAGATCAGTCTCAACTGCTGCAGCTGATGATGATGATGATGATGAAGCGGACGATGAAGCGGATGAACTTGCGCTTGGGTGAGGATGAGGGTGTGGGTGTGGGTGTGGGTGAGGGTGTGGGTGATCACGTTTTGCCAAAGATCCTGCTGATGGAGTTTCCGAAGCTGCGCTTGAAGATGAAGATGAAGCAGCGGAAGAAGA